>CM054182.1:70383378-71058378 GCA_028829895.1 Sinotaia quadrata
AATATATTTAGTCCACCGCTACATAACTTAATGTAAGATGCCAAGTTTGTGGACTGAACATTTCGTCTGTGAAAAAAATCAAACATGATGCACAAATGCATTTTAGCACAAAAATAAAAATGTTTAAATATAAGATATTGTTCTAAATCTATCCCTTCCTTCTTCAAGTCACGTTGTTTTCGTGTTTCTAGTTAGCCTGTGCATTTAAAAAAAATCTGAGGACAAGATGTGTCCTATATAACTTACACTGGTTTCGATATCACTGTATTCAGCAGTAGAATTGGATCTTTGTACTTTACTCCAATTCAGACACAAATCCATACTTCCACATCCATGCCAAAATTAACTTTTAAAAACAAATGTTTGGATACTCACTTTAGCCCAAAGTGAAACAAACTATTTGTGCAATAATTATAATTATAAGTCAATCAATATTTACAGTGTTAGCGAGTGAAAAAATAATTATAAGTCAATCAATATTTACAGTGTTAGCGAGTGATTGTTTTCATTTTTCTTTAAAAGAGTTAATCCATACACGAACATAAAGAACACAAACACACACAAGTACATGCACATATATTTTTGAATTTAGATATGCTTTTCCACAATAATGACTTAGATTGTCATAGCCTATAAGTTTGAATAAATCCAGTTAATTTTTGTAAATACTGCATTACTTAATACAATCTAGAATGTAACACTTTTTCCAGCTTGGTTCGATGCCGTTCGTGCCATGGAGTGTCTGGCACTTGTTGCATTTGTTTTCTGCTTGGCAGTAGAATTTTATCAAGACTTCCGTAAAGTCGTCCCACTTCCGGCAGAAAACAAAGCTGTCGAGATATTGGCATTTTTGGCAGGTAAGAATTCATTTTATGAGATAATGGCATAAAATAAATAAGTATAAACAAAAATAAATAAGTCAAAATGTATTAGGAAAACTAAATAAACAGTGACCGAAACAAACCAGCTTCTAAATCATAGTATGCATCAGAGTGGTGCCCCCTGTCATACCTGGCCAATAAAACTCAAACTCCAAATGCTCTAAAGATTTGCTTGGTTCAAGATGACCGGCAGTGGGTGGGTCATGAGCCAAATGCTTGCTCGATAGCTCAGGGGTGCAACTAATTGATTCCCCTTGGTCATTTACTGTTTACGAATCAGGAGAACATACTTCCAGTGAAACTCAATAGTCCTGCCAGAAGATTTAGACATGTAAAATCTGGAGAGTTTAGTCTTCTCATGACATTTCTTGAGAAACAACTGTGCCATGCTGAGTAGGGCCCTTTCTCCTTCAGCTACAATCTGACAGTCAGGAACGATTACCTGTTCTGTCATGACTGAATCCACTGTGAGTTCTTGGTGATATGGCCAACTGATGACAATTTCAGCCAGAGTTGTTGGTACATCACCTTCATGCTCCTTACTAATTGCTTCTGGTTCACCATGCATACTTCCAAACTTGTCTTTATCTACTGCATCCTGCATAGCTGCCTGCCTACATGTAAGTATATAGACATTATCAAGGGAGTTCTCTCCACTGAGAATTCTTTTGCAACCCCGGATTGCACTCTCAGCACAATTTTTTGAGACATACAGCCAAATGCATATGCATATGCACTTCCTGATTAAATCTACCATCACAATGGGTACTTTATTTTTACACCATTGGCTAGAGTGATTGTTTGAAACTCTTCAGTGTATTTGTCTTTTTTTTTTAACAGGCTTGGGTGCATTACCAATCCAACACTGCAACCAATGTTACAGAGGACTGGGACACACTGTCCATTAATATTCACATCAAAATAAGGTTCACCACTAGGTTCAGTCACATTAACGTCATCTTAGCAGTGATGTCTGATATGACCTGGCTTACCACAGTCAAAACACTACTGGTTCATTCAAAACACCTTTGTCTTGGTGGCTACTTATGTCCAATTTTTTCCAGGGGGGTGAGAAGTGGGTACCATATCTTTCATTATGGAAGAGGTGCCAGAGAGGATCCCACATTAGGTTTATTAAATGGCTAGTCGCTCTCTCCTTTATGTGTCATTTGTTCATTAAACTGTCTGCTTGGTTCAAATTTATGCCTCACTGTCAGATTAACATGTGTCCCATATATTTCTTTGAATCTGTCAGCAGCTTCTAACCATTGTGTCAAATTCTTCAGTCTTTTGTCTTTAATATAAGAGAAAAGCAACTATTAAACTTTAAATTTAATTCCTAAAAACACACAGTGTAAACAGTATACTTTTTACATATCAATAATGGAAACTATGGTAATACATGTATCAAAAAATATGTAATCAATGATATCAGTCAAAAGGTTAATCAACACATTTTAGAAGAGAAAAAGAATACACAAAGCAAGACAAGTTATAGATAGTGTTGTAAAAATAGTGAGTTAGATAAGACTGCTTTTTAAATGTCTCTTTCATTAGTCAACTATATCTTTTCTACTTCTGGTTTTAGTAGATGGTTTCCTGTTAAGTTCTAGATTCAACAAATTTTTCAAGAATTGTTTTCCACATTTACTAATTTCATCACAATGACAATTAGTTTAACAATTTAAACAAATTTGAACACATCACTGGACAAATCCTACCCTCTTTATAGAACACAATGCCACCCTAGTTATTATTTTACAATTATTATTTTCAGTAATCATGCATAACTAATTACAAGTGATGAGAATATTAATTTATGTTCTTAATAATTATCCAGAAAACACCACTCTCTCTCACTTGGCAGATGGACGGATGCTGTAAACTTTTCTCTCTTCTACAACATTAAAGGCAAACATTTACCGTCACACAATATTTCTATAAGTGTAAAACGTCTTTCCAAAGAAGAAGATAAATCCATCTTTAATCTATATTTAGCGAGTCCCCATCCACCCACTATCTCTCCAACATTTGTTTATCAATATGTAAGAAGGCCAATAAATTTAATAATAAATTTATTAAATCAACAATCAAATATACAACAGATGAATAAATAAAAAAAAGCATTGACATTTACATCACTTCACAACAATGATCGATTAATGCTGGATAGTCACTTAGTTTATCATAACATAGACATCAGCAGTCAAATTAACATAGATATATAATCAGGTTCATGGATGTTATTCGTCGCAGAAGTGAGTGGAGTTTTAGAGAAATAATTAAAGTCAATGTACATAACCTTTTCAATGATGGCCACTGTCACTATCATGTGTTCACAATCACGTAGTTTGCAACTAGTCACTGTCTTTTCTTATTTATATGATGGTCAAATGTACCCCTTCTAGGCACATTACATAACTCTTCCAGAATTTCTGATGCACTCACAGAGCATACCATGGAGAATTGTCCAGAATTTGCATGCACTATCAAAAGCACATCACGCAGAGTGTTCTAGAAACTTTGTGTGTGCTACTCAACACACCATAAGGAATGTTCAAAATAATCTTCGTGAATTCTCGAGACCAAACTCAAGCCTCAATTTTCGCCATGTTGGTTCTCGAACAGAATTTACAGGAAACAACTTACAGCAATACGTTTAGTTTTGTATTCACAGGACAACCTGACTTAGTAGAGTACAGTAGTCACTGTATTCTGAAGAAAAACATTGTGTTCTTCTCTGCAAAAATCAAATTAAGGCAGCACTAAATTTGAAGCATATTTCATCTCTAAACTCCTTATTCTCCTGCAACAATTTCATTAGCCCAATCAACACAGTATAAGATATATAGCATCGAGCAAAACTCACAATTATAAATTCTATTCTCAGTTAATTTTCCCGTTCTCTATTTCTAAAATATTTCCAAACAGTTTTCACACTCCTGACCAATGTAACTAACACACGTAACTTTAGCCACACTGGTGGAGTCTCAGAATATCACTGGCATTCTATTTACTTCTGATGTCTTGACAAGGGACCACTCCACTGTATCAGTCAATGTAGACTTCCCCACTCTTAAGGAAAGGCAGTAATGCGTCCATAGAATTTAACAGCTGAGGTATCGACCACCAAAACCCAATAGATCAAAAAGACAATGTGAACTCGATCAATCAATGGTATACCAATGGCTTCCAATCAAATGAATTGTGATAAGCATTTCTTTATGGAAGCTCACAATAGCAGAGAAGTGTTTTCCTTTTGCTTTCAATTTAATTTTTATAAATATAAATTTTGATAAGTTAGAACAATTGGAGGGTTTTTTTTGTAATTGTAGACTTGAGCAGTTTGTGCATAATTTAAGAGTATGAGAAAGTATGAGAAGTACATCTTGCCAATAATATCTGGACGGTAGATTGCTTTGCGACTCATTTGCAGCTTGAGGTCCTTCAACCACTTCTAAAACCTAGTGTTGTCAACGTCCTCAAAGCGTTGCATGTCAGTTGAATAGGGCCAAAAGCCAATTGGTGTTGATTTAAGAGTTGCTTTTTTCTATGCATTGTGAAGTACCAGATATATACAGCAGTCTTTTTTGTAGAGTTGAAACTTAAATCACGTGATGTAAATCTCAAGGGAATAAAATAAATGTCTACAATGTACTTTTTTCTCTTGACAGGCAATAATAATATAATAAAAGTAAATTATACTTGATGTTTTCCATGAAGAGTAATTACATATTCAATATCAATGTTTGATAGATTTAGAACAATCTTTACTAATAGATTTGGAACAATCTTTACTAAGCGAGCAGGTCAGAGGTTAGAGGTCATGATAGGTTGTTTTCAGTTTTAGTCTCCTAGATACACAACTGAGCCTGAGTTCTGTAGTGTCACAAAAACCGTGTACAACCAACTAGGTAGTGTATAGAGAGTACTTTTACACTATGAAAATATTTTATACAGGTACCTTCTAGAATAACAAGTTTCCAATTGTTTCCTAAAGGCGATATGTAATAAAAGATCTGAGTAAGTGTACTATTAATGTTTCTTCAATAATTTTATTTCACTTTAAATTATTTCATCTCTTACTGTTGGTCGAACAGGCTTGTTTGGTCTCATCGGAGTCACGGTATACGGGGTGGAAATTCAAAATGTAATAATCTACATAGGCCATGGAAACTTTATTAATTCTTACTTAAACTGGGGCTTTGGACTAGTCGCCGGTGCCTGCAGTTTGTCCATAGTATGTGCTGCGTGTATTGCCTACAGCCGCGTGAAGCATGCTGCTCAAACGAACGCCGCACTGGCCTCTCAAAGCTACGCCGTCCCACAACCTCTTACGTTTCAGCATCCGGGCATTGTAACTGGGGGTGTGACTATGGCAATGTACACTCAACCTTCTCCCGCTGGTTACTACTACGTGGCAGGGAATCAGAACGTGCAGCCTTACCCTGTGGGAATGAATCAAGGTATGCTGTATCCAGCAATGGCGTCGTCAAAACAAGCAAACGATTGATGTATACTTAGACGATACTGTTAAACCTTGTCCGTTATAAGAAATAAAATCAAGACTGTTATTAAAAAGCAAAAGCAGATTTTAAAATATATATATGACTACATTTGAAACATGTCAAAATTAAGAATTAATTTAAAATGCATAGAAGTAGTACATTAGTACACTTTTAGGGATTTGGAAAACTACAGCATACTGTTTATTTCAAGGATAGTTAAAAGCTAAAATTCAAAATGAAACGAAACTAAAAATAAATCTTAATGTATTTACTTTCAAGCACATTTTACAGTGGACTGTACGAGTTAACAGTTTTGTATCAAGCTGATGAGAACGTACAGACATGTATTATATAAATCTCATTTCCTGATCTCTATAGATATTCTATAAATAGTTATATTGCTCACCACACGACATCCATAACATCCTTGTCCCTACCAATCGCTGTACATCTAGTAATCTACATAAAATTCTTGTTATACATAATAATAGTTAATTAAATACATTTATTGATAAGAAATATTTATTAAATATAAACAAGTGTTAAGTAAGCATAAAGGTTGATCACATGTAATTGCTAGCTAGGCAAAATGGTTGACTAGGTCTAATAACTGACTATATGATAATGGCTGACTATGTGTAATTTTATATCTGGTTGACTAGATGCAATAATAAAAGATACAACTCGATGAGAATTATTAAGCAACATTAGGAATCCACATATTTCTATTGTGTTTATTATAGCTGTTAGGTTATTATTTGTGTTAGGTTATATTAACTATTAGGTTATTACATGTGCTATTTTATTGTTTCTGTTACTTTATTATGTTTGTTAGGTTATTATTTCTGTTATGTTATTATGTTTGTTAGGTTATTATTTCTGTTAGGTATTATTTAAGGAATCATTCTTTTATATTAGAAAATCTTGTTTTGACAGACTAGAATTAAGACAGATTTCCAAGTAAAGACTTTAAAACTCATCTAACACTTTTCACACAAAAGAACAATGGAACTAAAATAAAAAGTGAAATCGATAATATTTATGCCAAAACACATCTAATTTATAAAAGGGTGGAAACATTTATAATTACATATGTGTAGATAATAAAGTGTAAAGGAAGATGAGATAATTGTCGAACAAACTGGTTAATAATGTGAAGATGCAAATTTCATATATTTTTATTATATATATATATATCAAGAGTATAAAACAATATAGCTTACAGGTAATATAAATTAAAAAGAAATTACACAACTCATCGCTTCAGCAAATATTTATTTACTTCAACATTTCAGTATATTTACTAACATCAACTGAAGATGAACATTGAAACGTGTAAGTTTATTGTTAAATCAACAGTTTATCGGAGTACGTCATGCAACTTTCCGACAAATTCACACCAGGATTACACATTTGATCTTTCATTTTATACTGTTATCTGAAATTGTATTGTCCTCATGAATACTGATTAGCTGAAACATCGATTTTACAATTGCTTTTCTCCGTCGTATATCTATGGACATTTAATATAAAATGCTGCACTTTATTAATGCTTGGCAAAATTGCTGTTTATAAAACTAATAGGTGATGTCTGTTTTTCGATAATGTTTAATATTTTATACATGAATGTTGTACTATCCACATCTGTATTGCCTGTTAATCAATGACTGATTAATATGTATTGTTTGCTTATATGTACATACATAGGCACGCATATATACACAGTGTTGTCATTTTTGTATCCTGACGTCTATAAACGCAGTAAAATGACTTTCCACTTGTATTTTTATATTATTGTAAAACTTCGTATTGCACCAAATTGATTTGCAGTTAGTTTAGAAAGGGTTAATATCAGCATTGACATCTTTTGTATATCTGTGTTATTATATCAGTGATTTGCTTGGGCTATGCTACTGCTTTGTTTCTTTGTAAAAGAAAATGAAATAAAGAACAAAAGTAAACATTAATGTCTAGTATTTAATTCTGTATGTACAAATAAAATTCTTCCTGTGCCTCAGTCATTTATAAGCCTCATCCGGATTGGAGGAATTATTAGAAGGGGAAGTGCGTTGTCTGTTTAACAAAAGACAGATCACGGTCACGTGATATTTTAACTTTTACATTGAAAATTAAATTCCGAATATTTAGAAGTCTGGAATTTTTATTAGACAGTTCTTAAAAACACTGCATGCAGTTTATCGTACCATTTACGGAAGTTCGGTTGTATTAAAATAAACATTATTCAAAAGTTACGACAAAATACAAGGCCTTCACACAATTGATACTGAGGCAAACTCGTAGAAAACTCACCCAAACTCACCCAAACTCCAAAAGTAAAATGAAACGCCATTGCTTAGACTTAACTCTTCACTGCGTGGTGGTGGTTGTGGCTACCTAACAATTTAACGTCGTCACTGGAGCTATCGTGGATAATTTCGTCATAAGAAGTTCTTTGATCTGTAGTACTCCAGTGGGACATGCTTCCCTCACGAGTATTCGGGGAGCGCTGGCGGTGATGTTGCTGTGGGAGTTTTCTCTTAGTACTCGCTTGGTGTTGGAGTCTGTTGTTGTAGTTTTTAAATTTGTTGTTGTTTGCGTTGAATTGTGTTCCTGATGAATTATGCATTATCTTTTCCTGTGTCTCTGGCGTTGAAGAAAAGAATGTAGTTTTTACTTCTTGTATATTTTTGTGACTGCAGTGTTGAGCACCATGGTGTCAGTGGTGGTGCAAGTTGAGAAGATTGGTGAAGATTTTGTATAGTGTTGTTGTTTGCTAGTTCGTTGCAAAAACGTGTCTGGTCGACAAAGGCGGAGTTCAGACCTGTAATCCGTGAGTTAAAGTTGTGGTGGATATTATTACTGTCTTTACCGATGTGAGAGTTGTGAGTGGGGTATTACAGAGCCCATGCTAATAGCACACCGGGTATGTACCAAGTATGTACTTGCACTTGGGATGTTCCTCCCACCTGCCTCTTCACTGGTGTTGTTGTTGTCGCTGGCGTCTTGGCTGTCCCCGGTGTCTGTTGGGATGCATGAAGGCGGGCACAGGCTGCCCGTATAGGTAGTCAAGCAGCAGATGATTCATATGTGCAGTAGGGTGATTAAAATTTCCTCACTGCGTGCTCTGTTGCTCACTATGCCGCCGTAGTTGTTGCTGTTGTTGACTGTTGTTGTTTTCTGATGTGTTGAGGTGGGCGCCGTCTTTTGAGTTTGGAGCCCTGTTCTGTTGTTGTTGTTGCTGTTTTTGGTGTTGTTGTCGATGTTGTTGCTGCTCTTGGAGGTGACTTTGGCAGTGGTGAGAGAGTAGCGGCCACAAGCGCTCTTTCGAACTCGTCGAGGGCGGCCTCAATTTCTGTTGTCGCTTGTGGTGAATTCTCCAGATTTTCCTTAAAAAGGGCTTGATACACAAGAGACATTTCACTTGAGAGTCATATCAAATGTAAAGCATGATACACAAGAGACATTTCACTTGAGATTTAAAAAAAAAATCCAGTAATTGCCGGTGTCTGTCCGTGGCTGACTGGTCTGTTGCATACTTTAAAGTTTATTTAATTCTAAACCATCAATTCGACACCAGCTGTAACGTTATTTACTGAGTCTCAGCTGTTGTCCAGACTTCAATCGTTCTTAGCGCGTTTGGCTCAACTCTTTACCGTACGTGATCAAATAATTGCTCCCTGCCACCAGCGCGTGACCGGGGTTACTTATTCAAGCAGACGTGACTGGAGCTAAGGGAACGAAAAGAAAAGGCGCGGCGTCTGAATCTGAGTTATTTCCCTTGAGCCACATGTCAATCTGTCCTTGGCTATGATACGCTGTTCTGTCGATCAGGGCGTCTATTCTTCTCTCTGGAATTTCAGCAACATATGTGTTCTATCTATCTATCTATCTATCTATCTATCTATCTATCTATCTATCTATCTATCTATCTATCTATCTATCTATCTATCTATCTATCTATCTATCTATCTATCTATCTATCTATCTATCTATCTATCTATCTATCTATCTATCTATCTATCTATCTATCTATCTATCTATCTATCTATGTGACGATGTGTGACAAATTCTGTGTCATGACCTCGTGACCCAATTGCTCGTTTCAAAATTAAATTTTTGAACGGACCTTTGTTGAAATTCACCCGTGATACATCAGTATCTAGAAGCTTCTAGCAAGGTCGGATTGTTGCATAACTTTAGGCCAGTGTCCAGCACCTTCGAGATCAAACATACCACGTGAGCGGTCACGTGATGCGTTCAATGCAGTTTCCTAAAATACGATCATACGCGCCAAAATCCCTCACTCACTTCCAGACCGGCAGACACACCAGGCAGCTTTAACATAGCTCCGTCCCGCCGCCATACCAGAGTCGTAAGAGAGTCGAAGATGAACCCGCGCTAGAGCAGTAAAATCTACTTTGAAGAGGTAACAATAACACGTCTACTTCTTACAGTATCTATTGCATTTATTGATTGTATTTTGTAATTGAATTGATGTATGTATTTTGTGCAGCTTAGCGCTAATTTAGCCAAAGCACGTGTTTCGATGTAAAGGGACAAATCTAAAAGTTATTGTATATAAATTATTGTAACTTTTTCTTATCTTTAATTTATATAAATCGTAAATTCCCTAGTGCCGCCAGTATGTCTGTGCACGTGGTGAATTCTTCTTTGTAATTCAAATTGTTCTTGCCTATAATTTTTCGTGTAAAATTGTAAAGCATTCATGCTTCATTTTGAATTAATCCTTTGTGTGAATTCCAATTTTTAATGCTGTAAATATTTGAGAATTCATACGTTCGTGTAACGTTATATGTAACACGCACGTGGACCACAATGTATATTTAAATATAACTATATTTGAATTGTAAACGACACGATAGTCAAAGATTCTAAATTCAGAACCTTAAACAAAGAAACATGTGCTTGGGTTTTGCGAATATAGACGCAAATAGTTACAGAGCCCAAATCCTTTGTTTCAGCCGGGTTCTTCTTATGTTATCCCTCTCTACCTTCGTACTTCTTGAGTCGTACACCGACTCGGGTGTCTTCATGACCCATACGTGAACTATGTAGAAGTACCTCGTGTTAACCACGTGTTAACGATTCGTCGCAAGTACATTAGCGATGCAGTAATTGAGTGGACGATTGACTGTCATGCTATGCAGTACTGACGATGAGCCAAAGGATGTGGACCAGTTCTAACCAGTTGAACCCCACATGCGACCAAGAGTGTAGTTAAGTATATCTACTAGGGTCCAGAATCAAGTGACTATTTGGCAATAAAAGAAAAGAGAATTCTCGTTAAGACTTTTAACAGAGACGGTAAAATGAGAGAACAACGCTGTGTAGAATTAAGACGTCGTGTTGTAATTAATCGTTGCTGTTAATTGTTAAACTTATTAAATCTTATTTCATTTTGTTAAGAACCTCTTTTTGTAGTAAATTTGTATGCATATAGACCAAAAGACGTGGATTGGATGGGGGCTGTCTGAGCAAAACGAATGACGTAATGAATGCATATGAATCTAAGAGAGTTTTTAACGATTTCCAATCTAGCTAAAGTACGCAAATTATCAGTTTCGTAAATCTGTGATCTAGACTACAAAGATGCATTTTTAATTTAGTCGAATGATGATTTGAGCAACCAGTCTGTTTAGGTTAAACGAAAGGGAATTAATTTAAATAGTAAATTAAAGTTCTATAATTTCCTAAGCAGGGTCTTTAAATAAATACTGGAAATGTAACAAGTGTGGCCTCGTCATGGGATTGATATGTATTAAATTGTAACATTTTTATATACATAGGGCGTATCATATCTTTAGGTAACGAACATCTGAGAATTGCCAATATTCTATTGATTCAGGATTGTTGAAATATTTATCTTGCTTTTGTTGTGACATGTGCATGTATTCTTTTGCAGAGTAGCGTGCATGTTAGTTAATATATGTTTAAGCGTAGTTAAGCATTATGTTAGCTATTGATGATTTATTTAGTATTGTGTTACTGGATACTTCATTGTAAGAGGTCGACGTGTTATACCGCCAGCTAGGAGAGTTATCGGTAGTAACAGACTTCGGACTATTATATTTAGGGTGCTAAGTATAATGTGTAATGTTGTATGGTCGGAGCCGTGACATTACGAAAGCCTTGGAGACAACAGATTTGTAACCAAGCAGGTGAACGTGTAACAAACGCGTAATTTATTTCGGAAGGTGTTCTGAATAAATTCAATAATTTTTGTAAGGTCGTAGCCTAAAAGTTATTGTGGGATAAAAGCGGAGTTTTATCGCCTACGGTTAGATACACAATCACGAGAGATATTTATTGTAGCCAGACGCGCTAAATAAATAAGATGGACACTTCGGATCTCGAACAGACTATTGCGAGTCTGAGAGAGATAGGTTCCTTGATCGGATACCGAACGGAAGACGAGTTAATGAACTTCGTTAGAACTGAACTAGACTGGGAAGAGGAACGCGAAAAGAGGAGAGAGGAACACGCGAAAGAGTTAGAACGAATAAAACTCGATGGCGCGTTAGCGATGGAACGGATAGAGATAGAAGATGATCACCTTACGACTTTGATAGATCTAAGGGTCGATGAACGGATGGGGAGCTTACAGCTCATGGAGATTCTAAAACGCGAACAGAAGATAGGCATATCACTAGAATATAGAGGTGAACAGCTACGTATTTTCGTCTTGCTAGCACTCAATGAAAAGGAAATAGAACACAGGGAAGAAATTAGATCTTCAATAAGCTCACGAGCAAAACAGTTGTGTGATAAAGATTTCCAATTCAAAGGGGAAGGGAAGGCTGAAATACGAGATCTAACGTTCGAAATTAGAAAGTTGAAGAAAGAGAGGCTAAGGCTTATAGAAAGGAAAGAAAGTCTAGAATTAGAATGGTTGTGGACAGAAATCAAAACAGAGTCTAAAATTGTTGGGAAAGGTGAGGGTACTGTTGACAAATTACGACAGGAAGGTCAGGCCGTGAACTTTGACTTGCCGAGGTCAAACGCCGCGAGCGTGGAGACTGACACACAGAAATTAGTCGCGCTACCGAACACAGCAGACGAATTAGACAGTTTGATTGAAAACAAAAACAAATGTTTTGACGAAACCATTACAGTTCAACTTGCTAACCAGTTTACAGAAACAGTTAGCGCACCAAAGCTTGATCTTGAAACAGAGACAAGAAAAGACACTGTTGTTAAGGACTTAATAACACGTGTAGAATTTGGACGAACACATACACCGCCGTGTACGTGTGACACCTTGTTTGACGGACTGAATGCGCATGATAAGATAGAGACAGATTCTATCGGTTGTGTACCGTTAAGGTGTGATGAAACTTCTAGCAACACAGTGACTGATTTTTCTGACAGGACAAGTATGCATGAGAAGATAGAAACGAGTTCTATCAGTTGTGTATTGTTGAAGGGCAGTGACACGTCGACTGAGTCTACTGACCGAACTGTTAGTTTAAGAGAGAATGTGCTCGCTACGAAGACTGACATCGGTAGATCTCGATCTCCGATGATTGACGTGAGTCATGACGTAATTTTGGAACACAAGATTATTGCGTTATGCGAGGTTTCGAGTGCTAACACATTGACAGCCAGGGAAACAGAAGTATTTGATCCAGATGACAGTATAGGTAGCATTACAGACAGGGACGATGTGCCTATGATAAGTTCATTTACTTCGGATGACATGACAGTTGTCAGAGCTGAGACAGAGTTCTTTTCCAGACGTGACATGGAAGAAGATATGGTCGAAAACTGTACAGGGACGGTCGACGATAACAATGCATGTGTACTGACGTGTATGCACGCAGTTGTCAGAGACATGGCAGAACCGTCTGCAGATAAATCACTTAACGGAATTAGTGACGTAGACAGAAGCCACGGTACATGGACTACCTTTATTGACTCACCTGTTGAGATAAAGGAATGTCATGAGTACGTACCAAAAACTGAGACAAGTGGAAGTAAGGAGGAGGGGGTTTCATTAACTGATATGTTCCTTGATTCACTGATGATAAGTACGGAGTGTAATCCCGAATTGATCAAAGACACAGTACAAATGAGTGACAGAACTAGATTGATAGATAATGAAAACCGGAGTGACGGACTGATAACCAGAGTAGGTGGGGCATCAGGACTGTTACTGACATCAGATGCAGAGAATTATGATAGAGGAAACAGCGGGAGTGTAGCCTACGACACACAGAGAGTAGACATAGTGATGTTATTCAGTGTAATAGAGACAGGTAACATTCACTGCCAGTTGGTGACTGAAACTGACAGAATTTCCATCATAGATTCTGACGATTTGATGAGAAGACGTATTGAATTAACTGAGTCAGTGGAGACAGATTATGTTGGTTCAATAAACGGTATGGTCCAGGGGAGACAATCGATAACTCTTGGAGAGTTTAAGACAGAACCCTTGTTCATACAACCACGGGAATCTGACTTGCTAGCGAGTGAGTCTGACCCCACAGTGACTAGAGGATACTCGAGTGGAGAGTTAGACAATTCTAGAGTCACAAAAGAGACACAGACTTATGTTGTCAAGGAGAGAGACAAATTGACAGACATAACAGTCGAACACCTAGTTGTGAATGGGTTAAAACAGAAAACAACTAGTGGGATGAGGTATTTCACTTCAGTCTATGATAAAATCAGGAGAATGGAACCTCCCGATTTAGAGGGGAAGCTAATGCTGCAATTCAGGTACTTCAGAGAGACTGGTAGCCGCGACAGAGCACATTTGCAAACCTATGACGTTAGACTAGATGCGAAATGGACCCATAGTAGATCTGACGCCATTCCGACAAAAGACGTTGAGTGCATGCGAACTAGGGACGTTCAATGTGTAGAAAATGACGTAACTACAGATGCACGAAACACCAAGAGAGCAAATTTCCATTTGCGTGAGTTCAGTGACAAGGCTAAGAGCGATAGATTCGAAATTCTGACATCGCAGAGTCAATGCCACACTGACACTGACATGATACCGAACGTATCGAGAAGTTTGAAACTGTTAGACAGGGTAGAGACCAGTCATACAGAAACTGACACTACCAGAAACATTTTAAACTTGACAAGTACTTTGGAGAGTTTTGAAAGAGATAAAACACTTCAAGGACGTACTTACCGGACGAGAAATGAAAAGTCTAAACTTGACATGCAATATATTGCACCTCACAGTGACATTCTGACGAACAGAGTAAGAAAGAAAGAATACAGTTGTCATGCCGTAGACATGTTGACACACATGGGCGACGACGTGTATTGGGGTTGGGATAGAACTACAAAGGTTGTGCAGCAGTAGAAATAATGATTTGATACCTTCTTTGAATTTTCATTATTTTCTCGTTGTACCGTAGTTGGTAGTTGTTACTGTAAATACGTTGGACATTTCATGAAACTTGGGACAAGCTATGACACTGATTGAATTGTGTTAGTGTTGTAACTCTGAATATGACAGGTAGACTGATAGATGGTTCATTGAGTTGGTAATTCATAAACTCTGATATTTGGTTGATACAGGAAATCAGGAAATATCTGGAACTTTTCATAACCTGCATATTGATAGTGTTGTTCATTGGAAGTCAATTTTTTGATCACACTATTGTTGGATACGTATTCAGTGGAATTAGTTGATGTTGGATTTCTATTCTGAATAATCTGATTAGATCGAACTAGGTTGTGTGTGAACTATTGATTATTGGGACAGATAGTGAGAATTTCAGAACATGTTATTCCATTGGATGGATGTCTATTAAATTAGACTGGACCTTTTCTTAAATCATTTTATTTGATTTTTTTTCTTAAATCATTTTTCTTTGATTTCTGAAGTGAGAAATATTGTATGAGAGTGCCGTTAATCTAGAGTTGATTTCCCTGCCGCGTTACATTATTTCTGGTTATGTTGAAATTTTTTAATTGTAAATTTTTTCTTCATTTTGCACTTCTACATTTTATAACACATAATTTGTAGGAGGCATTTATCTTTTGGTAAGATAAACGCCTCAAAAGCAAGGGGGTGTGACGATGTGTGACAAATTCTGTGTCATGACCTCGTGACCCAATTGCTCGTTTCAAAATTAAATTTTTGAACGGACCTTTGTTGAAATTCACCCGTGATACATCAGTATCTAGAAGCTTCTAGCAAGGTCGGATTGTTGCATAACTTTAGGCCAGTGTCCAGCACCTTCGAGATCAAACATACCACGTGAGCGGTCACGTGATGCGTTCAATGCAGTTTCCTAAAATACGATCATACGCGCCAAAATCCCTCACTCACTTCCAGACCGGCAGACACACCAGGCAGCTTTAACATAGCTCCGTCCCGCCGCCATACCAGAGTCGTAAGAGAGTCGAAGATGAACCCGCGCTAGAGCAGTAAAATCTACTTTGAAGAGGTAACAATAACACGTCTACTTCTTACAGTATCTATTGCATTTATTGATTGTATTTTGTAATTGAATTGATGTATGTATTTTGTGCAGCTTAGCGCTAATTTAGCCAAAGCACGTGTTTCGATGTAAAGGGACAAATCTAAAAGTTATTGTATATAAATTATTGTAACTTTTTCTTATCTTTAATTTATATAAATCGTAAATTCCCTAGTGCCGCCAGTATGTCTGTGCACGTGGTGAATTCTTCTTTGTAATTCAAATTGTTCTTGCATATAATTTTTCGTGTAAAATTGTAAAGCATTCATGCTTCATTTTGAATTAATCCTTTGTGTGAATTCCAATTTTTAATGCTGTAAATATTTGAGAATTCATACGTTCGTGTAACGTTATATGTAACACGCACGTGGACCACAATGTATATTTAAATATAACTATATTTGAATTGTAAACGACACGATAGTCAAAGATTCTAAATTCAGAACCTTAAACAAAGAAACATGTGCTTGGGTTTTGCGAATATAGACGCAAATAGTTACAGAGCCCAAATCCTTTGTTTCAGCCGGGTTCTTCTTATGTTATCCCTCTCTACCTTCGTACTTCTTGAGTCGTACACCGACTCGGGTGTCTTCATGACCCATACGTGAACTATGTAGAAGTACCTCGTGTTAACCACGTGTTAACGATTCGTCGCAAGTACATTAGCGATGCAGTAATTGAGTGGACGATTGACTGTCATGCTATGCAGTACTGACGATGAGCCAAAGGATGTGGACCAGTTCTAACCAGTTGAACCCCACATGCGACCAAGAGTGTAGTTAAGTATATCTACTAGGGTCCAGAATCAAGTGACTATTTGGCAATAAAAGAAAAGAGAATTCTCGTTAAGACTTTTAACAGAGACGGTAAAATGAGAGAACAACGCTGTGTAGAATTAAGACGTCGTGTTGTAATTAATCGTTGCTGTTAATTGTTAAACTTATTAAATCTTATTTCATTTTGTTAAGAACCTCTTTTTGTAGTAAATTTGTATGCATATAGACCAAAAGACGTGGATTGGATGGGGGCTGTCTGAGCAAAACGAATGACGTAATGAATGCATATGAATCTAAGAGAATTTTTAACGATTTCCAATCTAGCTAAAGTACGCAAATTATCAGTTTCGTAAATCTGTGATCTAGACTACAAAGATGCATTTTTAATTTAGTCGAATGATGATTTGAGCAACCAGTCTGTTTAGGTTAAACGAAAGGGAATTAATTTAAATAGTAAATTAAAGTTCTATAATTTCCTAAGCAGGGTCTTTAAATAAATACTGGAAACGTAACAATCTATCTATCTATAAATCAATCATGATTTGTGTCCTAGCAAAGGTCCGGTTATTTGACTTCAGTTACTTTCTATTAGTTTTTAACATTATTTTGCAGGTAATAGTTCTCTTATTTGCCTGTAGTAAGTCTTTTTTGTGATCTTTAGATACATGATATATCAGTGTGTAATTATTTAGATATGTAAGTCCTGATTAACTGACTTACTTCCCCTGAGGTAAATATCCCTTTTCCATGTGTTGGCGGTTAGGTTGATCACTTAGGTATGTCGCTATAAGTTTATCGCATTCACAGGAAGCAGGTAACTCCACAGACATTCACAGGAAGCAGGTAACTCCACAGACATTCACAGGAAGCAGGTAACTCCACAGACATTCACAGGAAGCAGGTAACTCCACAGACATTCACAGGAAGCAGGTAACTCCACAGACATTCACAGGAAGCAGGTAACTCCACAGACATTCACAGGAAGCAGGTAACTCCACAGACATTCACAGGAAGCAGGTAACTCCACAGACATTCACAGGAAGCAGGTAACTCCACAGACATTCACAGCAAGCATGTTAACTCCAACAACAAGGAAATTATTCTCTAAGTTTGCCATGTTCATGTACTTTTCACCCATTCACTTTAAGCGTTTAACTCCGTCAATAAGATTAATCTATAACTTTGCCATATCTCTTGCATTTATCTTATTTACAGTAAGCATTTTTAACTCCAACCTCAAGCAGAGTAATCTTTAAGTTTGCCACATTCCTGTAAGTTTATCTCATTCTCAGTAGGTATTATAACCCCAACATCCAGGAGATTATTCTTCCGGCTGTCTTTCCATTGTTAGTAGACTGTCTTCTAAGCCAAAAAAAAAAAAAACCAACAAAAAAACAAAAACAATCGCCATCTTTCCCTTCTTTACTTGGTTTCATTTAGAAATAATTTTCTAACTCTAACATTCTGTTGTAATATAATATTGATGATTTATTGCTTAAAATAATTAAAAATATAATTTCATAACACACACTCACGACACATAAAACACTACTACAGGAAAGCAGAAAGAAAAATGTATAAATATTAAAATCCATTTACGAAATCATGTAGATAACGAAATAACAATTAATGAAAGAGCAACAAATAAATATTTTTTCTGAAAACCCCCAAATAATTATCGAAAGCCATTTACAGAAATGAGATTTAATAAGGAAATACCAATTTTACTGAAGAAACTGCACTTATAAAATTAAAATATTTTTCAAGCATATTAATTCCATAAAGTCTGTGAAAATGTGGACTAAACACTAAATTAAAAACCCAAATTGTTATGTCTGGACAGAAATTTCAGTCTGTTTCCCATCGTAGTATCACGTCACCATTTTAATACTAAGATACGGTGTGAGTGTCAAGGCAGAGACTTCGGAGACTTCGGAGACTTCAGAGACCTAGTTACTTTCCAGCCACGTGTCATTAATTAGTTTGCATTGTAACGCAGTGACCTCCCTCTTTATGTTCTAAATTTATCAACTTTGATCAAATGTGCAGTCGCTTCTCTGGATTTAGTCCTTGCGTCTTATCATTGATAAGATATTGATTTGAATGTTGTAGGCTAAGGAGAAGGACTTTTAGATATTTTATGAAGATTTTTTCTTTTCATTTCATTTAGTATTTTTTTATCATATAAAATGCAGTTATCATTGCACGTGCACCACGCTTTATGGAAAAGTATAAATAGCTTTGTAAAATTAATAATACCTGCTAATGTTACCATTGATTTCTTATTGAAAATTATACATAGATGATAATATAAATTAAAATGTGCTGAGTATATATGTGTATGTGTGCTTGAGTGCGTGTGGTGGATGTGAGTATGAAGGAGAGTGTGTGTGCTTTGTGTGTATGTATGATTTTGCATAATCTTTATCACATAGTGGTTGGAACAATTATTAGAACTATTACCTTTTCTTAAATCAAAATTATTTCTTGTTCTTCTAAAGAATAAAATATAAAGAGCTTCCTGGGTTATGAAGTATGATATAAGCCAAACCCTACATCCTGTTTACATAGTTGGGGGATTTAGGTTAATATAAACAGGACATTTCGCCCTTTATAGCAATGTAGCCGGACAGACAAGTTACGCCCTCACTTGTTACTAAGCTGTGTGCTGCCGAGTTGTCAAAAACACGCCCGTTTTCTTGCAGTAATTTATCTAAAGGTAGGTAGTACTATCTCTCGTTTAAAAGAAAATTTATTTAATTTTAGAAATATACACTGCACCCCTATATTACTTGCAAAATGTATTTTATTCCCGATGTTTAAAATAGATAATTATTTTAGGAAAGTAAATTTGCCTATCCTATTTGGTAACTTAAATGTTATCTCTGATTGTTCATAGAAGAGTATTTATTTTATTATTGTGACGTGAACGGTGTTCCAGTTAGTATTTTATTCATGTGAAACCAAACATTATCATTTAGAACGATACCTTTGCTAGATAAAATCGTGTTATTATTACAGTTAGTATTTTATTCATGTGAAACCAAACATTATCATTTAGAACGATACCTTTGCTAGATAAAATCGTGTTATTATTCCAGTTAGTATTTTATTCATGTGAAACCAAACATTATCATTTAGAACGATACCTTTGCTAGATAAAATCGTGTTATTATTCCAGTTAGTATTTTATTCATGTGAAACCAAACATTATCATTTAGAACGATACCTTTGCTAGATAAAATCGTGTTATTATTCCAGTTAGTATTTTATTCATGTGAAACCAAACATTATCTTTTAGAACGATACCTTTGCTAGATAAAATCGTGTTATTATTCCAGTTAGTATTTTATTCATGTGAAACCAAACATTATCATTTAGAACGATACCTTTGCTAGATAAAATCGTGTTATTATTCCAGTTAGTATTTTATTCATGTGAAACCAAACATTATCATTTAGAACGATACCTTTGCTAGATAAAATCGTGTTATTATTCCAGTTAGTATTTTATTCATGTGAAACCAAACATTATCATTTAGAACGATACCTTTGCTAGATAAAATCGTGTTATTATTCCAGTTAGTATTTTATTCATGTGAAACCAAACATTATCATTTAGAACGATACCTTTGCTAGATAAAATCGTGTTATTATTCCAGTTAGTATTTTATTCATGTGAAACCAAACATTATCATTTAGAACGATACCTTTGCTAGATAAAATCGTGTTATTATTCCAGTTAGTATTTTATTCATGTGAAACCAAACATTATCATTTAGAACGATACCTTTGCTAGATAAAATCGTGTTATTATTCCAGTTAGTATTTTATTCATGTGAAACCAAACATTATCATTTAGAACGATACCTTTGCTAGATAAAATCGTGTTATTATTCCAGTTAGTATTTTATTCATGTGAAACCAAACATTATCATTTAGAACGATACCTTTGCTAGATAAAATCGTGTTATTATTCCAGTTAGTATTTTATTCATGTGAAACCAAACATTATCATTTAGAACGATACCTTTGCTAGATAAAATCGTGTTATTATTCCAGTTAGTATTTTATTCATGTGAAACCAAACATTATCATTTAGAACGATACCTTTGCTAGATAAAATCGTGTTATTATTCCAGTTAGTATTTTATTCATGTGAAACCAAACATTATCATTTAGAACGATACCTTTGCTAGATAAAATCGTGTTATTATTCCAGTTAGTATTTTATTCATGTGAAACCAAACATTATCATTTAGAACGATACCTTTGCTAGATAAAATCGTGTTATTATTCCAGTTAGTATTTTATTCATGTGAAACCAAACATTATCATTTAGAACGATACCTTTGCTAGATAAAATCGTGTTATTATTCCAGTTAGTATTTTATTCATGTGAAACCAAACATTATCATTTAGAACGATACCTTTGCTAGATAAAATCGTGTTATTATTCCAGTTAGTATTTTATTCATGTGAAACCAAACATTATCATTTAGAACGATACCTTTGCTAGATAAAATCGTGTTATTATTCCAGTTAGTATTTTATTCATGTGAAACCAAACATTATCATTTAGAACGATACCTTTGCTAGATAAAATCGTGTTATTATTACAGTTAGTATTTTATTCATGTGAAACCAAATATCATTTAGAACGATACCTTGATGCCTTTGCTAGATAAAATCGTGTGCACGTTCAGTTGTACATGATCAGTTTAAAGTAAGAACAAAAAAATTCCAAGATGGACGAACGTTGTTGTTGAAGTAGAAACTTGCTTTGGTTTCATTTATCGATGTTTCTAAAATGCAAATACAAAATCGTGACAAGCCATTACCATCTTTTACTGTTACTAGTGTGACATATTTTTCTATAACAACTAAATCAAAAGAATAAATAAAGAGAGAAGGAAAATTTAACACGTGCACAATTACTGTGCAGAGTACTATGCAGTATAAATATAAGATTTTAAAATGCTGCTAAAGTTCGTAATTTGTATCCGAAATTATTGCTAATTAATGGAGACATATTAATTTATGCAATTATTACTAAATGCCCTTTTAATATTTTTAATAAGTAAATAATTTGTAATGTATATCAAATGTTTAGTTAATATTTTAATGTAACAATAGAATGATTTATCTGTCTATAAAACGAGAAATTAACATGTTCTATTATGTCTAGTAATGATGTGTTAATATGTCTAGTGATTAAAATGTACTAGTATGTCTACTAATGAACATGAAAATTCTATTTAATTTTAAATACTGTGTTTTTTTTTAAATGTCATCAAGCCATTCATTCTGCATTAATATGTCAAACTTGAATTGGTTGAACTCTGAGATATCCGTGTCACGTTTTTAACCCTTAAATGTGCTACTGCATTTTTTAAATTAATATTTCATAGCTATCATTTTGTGATTACGAGTATCTCAAAAATAAACAAACAGTTGCAGAAGTTAAGAAAAGATACGTGCAATTAGTATTTAATGCTGAGTGTAATTTTTGCATAATCAGTTTAATAAATTTACCAGGAGATAAAACCAGAAAACAACGGGCAATGGTCTAAATTTTACTTTTAGTTTAGCCTAATAAATAACGAAAACTTAACAGAATTATTTAATGTTAAGACTGAATACATTATACTTTATGTGCAATGATGCATATGCATACACAAAATGTCTGCAGTGTAATCGTTTTATTGTGGTAGTAATAGTACAGAAACTGAAATCCAGAGTTTACTTATTAACACAGAAATCAGAAGTAATACGTGAAACAATATGATAATGTTGCAATATACTAATTTAAACAATCATTATATTTTGCAAAAAAAAATTTATTACTAGAGAAATGTATTACAATCAAGTTGTTCAATATGCATATAGTATATCCAAAAATAAATACATGTGATAACTTAAAAGTGTGCACAAATTTCACAACTTTGGAATATACTGATCTCCATGTCAAACATAACTGATTTTGAGTAAATTACGTCATGATTTTCTTTATCATAAATTAATTATTTTAAAAGAATCATAGTTAATATAATTTGTTATTTATTTATTTATTTATTTGTTTGTTTATGGTAATGTTAAAAATAACAATGAGTATTTATATTCGATACTATATACTCTTATATATGCACACAGGCTTCTGAAAGTGTATAAATAATTTATACCCTCAATTACATGCACATTGTTATATAAATAATATTTACTCTCCGTTACATGAAAACTGTTATGTGAATAATTTATACCCTCCGTTATACGCACAATGTTATATAAATAATTTATACCCTCAGTTACATGCACACTATTATATAAATAATTTATTCCCTCAGTTACATGCACACTATTATATAAATAATTTATTCCCTCAGTTACATGCACACTATTATATAAATAATTTAACCCTCAATTATATGAGCACTTTGTTATATAAATAGGTTATGCCCTCAATAACATGCACTTTAATGTTATATAAACATTTTATACCATCACTTACTTGCACACTCTGTTATATAAATAATTATAATTTATACCCTCCTTACATAAACACTCTGTTATATAAATAATTTATAACTTATATAAATAGTTTTATATCCTACACGATAAGCTCAATCTGCTGACAGTTTTATAAATAATTTACAAACCTCCCATTACATGCTATCAAATGAGTTCTAGGCAAATTATGCCGATTAGCTAAACATATTTATTAATTGTTCTCTATTGTTTTATGATAAATATGGTACCGCTATCTAGGCTGTGTACTTGTGGTGCAATAGTTGTTTACAACCTATTAAGATGTAGGTCACTAGAAAGGGTGAAGGACGCGGAAGGGGTAAAGGGGGGATGGCAGGATGGGGGAACCGCTAGCTGGATACGAGATGCCCATATTTAGTCATTCGCGTTCCGTGTTGTGATGTGGCAATATCTGCTAGCTGACCTAGAGACCATTCATATATATTCAATGACCTATGTTCGCAGACGCACATCCACCGCACCCACATGTCCAGGGGTCAATTTCTTGCATACGTTGATACCTAGCATAAACTACGTGAGTGGTAAATATAACTGACTTTTCTAAATTATTGTACACATTATTGATAGAATGTTGTGTAAAATATTTATGTGATTTGCTAAATGATTGTGTGATCTAATGTATTTCTTCTCACAGAAGCTATGTGGCGTTAGAGATGATTACATTCATGTAGAAATGTTGAGATGGCATAAACACGTGTGTGTATTCTCCACGCTCATGCATTGTTAAACTATTTGTAGCGGTTAGAGCTAAATAGAGATAAAATGATTGTCTAATGGATATTGCTGTAAACCACGTGTTGGACGTATTGAATCTATAATTTATGTAATGGTAGGAGGAGAATCATTATTGTTTGCTTATAAATATATCATTGAGTTTATGAATTGTAAGTTAGCATGTAGCTAATGAGTTGTGATGGACTTTTAAAGAGTAGTCTATCACTGTCACCAAAAGCCCAAATAATTATTCATGATTATAGATTGCTATAGAAGAAAGTTATTAATTACATCCGGTTCCAGGTCTGAAGGATACTGGTCTCTGGATCCTCTGACGACAATGTCTATCGCAACTTTTCAACACTGAGTTAGTCACACCTGGAAGACAACCGCAATGTGATGTCACATTCTGCCAAAGACGCTTTTAGCTGGTGCAAGTCTTCATGAGACTCTAGTTAAGTGTGTTCTCTCCAAATAAACTGATCAGTCAAATACAAACTTATACGAATAATCAGGCAGTTACAGGGTTCGATGTACTAATAAAACCGTCAATGAATTTGTCTCCAATGGCTTTTACTCTGTCCTCGAAAAAAATACCAAATCAACACGACACCAGTTTCCGTGGTTACTATGCGAAAATCGATCTAACAAACCTTTGTACGACAATGACAGTTTCACTCCTGGTCGTAGTGGATACTTTGGTGGGGTAAGTCTGTACACAAGATTTATTTAGACTTCCGGATATCATCTATCAAGAAACATTGATTTGTAAATGTTTTCTCATGATATTTAAAAGTAACTGTATTCTTATTTTGCAAGTGCATACTTAACAACGGTCAGCCGTGAGCCAGACATCAGCAATGCAGTCGAACACTGTAGTCGTGACGAACGGTCCAGTAACGAATCCACCATTAATGCATATTCCGCCAGCAGCTGGGAACACGTCCGGGTTTTCTGGAAGACACTCTTTGTACAAGATGTCCATGGCGTGGCTTGCTGTGTCCATCGTCCTCTTTATTGTGGGGTTCTCAGCCCCAGCATGGGCGGGCATTGAAGGGTTGTGGAATATTTGTCTTAGAGGCATCTGCATAAGTAGTAACATGCCAGTTCAAGATCAACGTAAGTAATTTTGCCAAGTAGGATTTACTTAAATAGAGGGAAAGTAATTTTGCCAAGCAGGATTTACTGAAATAGAGGGAAAGTAATTTTGACAAGCAGGATTTACTTAAATAGAGGGAAAGAAAAATATAAAACCTTTTCGCGCTGCAAAGACAAAAGCAAGATACCCGTGTATAAGACGAATGCACATGGAATGAAGAAAGTACACGTGTAGAGAATACTTCGAATTGATTGCTGATTGCTGTTATGATTGTGTTTTTAAATTAATGATTTATATTGGATATTTATAATAAATAATGTGTATAGCTAATCGTTCTTAATTATACAGAGGTAAGGCTAGATTATATTATAATAAAATAATTCATGTGCTGTAAATTCTTTTTGAAAAAGTATGAAAACACTTTTCGTAAAACTATATAATTCGAAGTGAATGTTCTAATTTATGCAGTACGCTGATTTAGAAATGCATGATGTAATAACGAGCCGCAAATTATTTTTATGTATGAAATGATTCTGTAGTAAATTGAGCACGAACGCACTCACGCTCACACACACGCACGCACGCACACACACACAAACACAAACACAAACAAACACACACACACACACACACACACGCACACACACACACACACACACACACACACACACACACACACACACACACACACATATATATATATATAAATCAAGTAGTATGAGGCGATTTAGAATAATACTATGATTAAACTCTTGTGCAGTACTTGATTTAGATATGCATGACTTAACATTGCATATTAATATAATATAGAGATGTATGCTATATTTTCTATCAGTTGATTTAGACATGTATGATATGGCAGTGTGCAGTAAACTCATTTATAAATGTATAATAATAAACAGAAATCTGATTTAGAGTTGAATTAAATAAATTGTACATTAAAATGAATATTTACTCTCTTCAGCTTGGTTCAATGCCGTTCGCGCTATGGAATGTCTGGCATTGGTTGCTTTAATTATGTGCATGATTGTAGCAGTTTATCAAGACTTCTGCAAAAGTTCCACAGCAGAATATTTTGTCGTGGAGATTTTGGCGATTATTGGCAGTAAGAATTAAAATAATTTCAATTTAGTATTTGTTGTTCTTTTCTCTAAATTCTTGTTCAATGTGTTTCGGCCATTTTTTTGTTTAAAACGCTTTAAAATCTTGATAACGTGGAGGGAAAATATTTAGGAGTGTTTCCTTAAATTCGGTTTAAAGCCTGGCTAACTGGTAAGAGAGTAGTCTCAGATCGTTTAGTTTAAATTCGCTTTAAAACCTGGCTAATTGTGAGGTAAAGAGTATTAGATTGTTTTTGTTTAAATTCGCTTTGAATCTTGACTAATTGGGAGGCAAATGGATTCAGATTTTGTTTTGTTTAATTTCGTTTAAAGCTTGACTAATTAGAGGTAAATAGTATTAGATTGTTTTGTTTCACTTTCCATTAAAACCTGGCGAATTTGGAGGTAAAGTGTGATTAGATTGTTTTGTTTAAATTCGCTTTAAAACCTGGGTAATTGGGAAGAAACAGGTTTTATATTGTTTTGATTAATTTGTCATGTATTTAGTGTAATTTGTTGTGGTAGTTATTATTTTATTGCTGTCATTGTGGCCTGGGATTTTTAAAGGTGTAATGAAAAGACTTATAACCCTTACGTGGCCAAACCACACGTCCACTCACACTTCTGCGGTGTCAGGTATCAAAAGTATTTGGCAGTTACATAATATTTTAAACATTTTAATCGCATAACGCTTACTATGAGAATCCTCATACTGACCTGATAAAAGACGATAACACTTGTAAACTTAGAGATAAAATAAAAATGTTATAAGGAAAAGTAATGCTGGCATGAGAGGATTACGAAATTAAATCGCAACGAAGTAACGCATCTTAAGTGTTCAATGATTGTCCTGTGTTCACTTTACATGGTGGATAACAGTTTAGTTATATTTATCCTTTGAACTTGCTGAGCTGCGACCACTGGCTGACGGTGACGAGTCTCGGGTCAATGAGGCATATGGTGCAGGCTGTGGGCTTTTTCGACTAGTTGTTTACGTCGAAGAGCTGTAGTCAGCTGTGGCCTGCTCATCTTAGGGCTTATGAGGCGCAAGATGGGATACACCAAGTGAATTCAGTAGAATGCCAAAGCCATAGGTGGTGTAGAAAAATGGATAAAATGTAATGGTGTTCCCTAGGTATCTTGTAAACAGTAGGGTTTCACCTGGCACACAAAACACACTTCATTCATACTTAGAGAAATAGGGAAAGACAATTGATAAGTTATTAAAGATGAGAATAGGAAAGGATCATTTAAAATAACAAACACTTATAATACATATCTAATTAAATAAACTTAATACATACTAGCATAATCATTATCACTACTACTTATATATGATTTAAATTATAAGGTTCACCTGTCTAACCATTCTTGGCATAAAAGACCTTTGACCTGTGGTATTCTGGTAGTGTGTTTCAAGGCACTGCTATTCTCGGCACTGAGAGGTTGACGCTATTCTTTCCTCGAACAGAGATAGTTACGTAATCAGTCAGGCTAAATATCTGGCGAATTATTACCCACTAGATCAGCCAAGTTGTATACTGTCGCCAAAGCCTCCGCATAAGAAGGGAGATAACCAATATATGTGAAGACACGCGATGTAAAGTTTGGTCTGCTCGTATGAGTTGGTAGTAGATTCTATTTCTGAGGATTAGAAAAGAGGAATGAAACGTAGGCGGCCCTGTCTCGTGACGTCACGATCTGTATTGTCACCACTTATTATTGTCATTTACCTTTGTTATTTGTCACTCGTTTGCATTGCTATTTATCCTTCTTGTATGCTGTTCTTTGTTGACAGTTTATATAGTGTTATGTGTCTATTGTTATTTTCAATTTGTTATAGTTGCTTGTTGTCTGTCATTTGTTGTTGTGTATTTTATGTACTGTTGTTACAAAATGGTATGAGCTATATTATATGTTGTTGTTTTGTATAAACGTGGTCCAGTGTTGTTGTGTGTTTCAATTTGTTGCTGTTGTTTGTTGTTACATGTTGTTATTTGTTGCTGTTATGTTATATTTTGCTAGATTTTTGCAGTGGTGGTATTTAGTGTTGCACACTTTGATTGGAGACTTGGTAATGGGGGATCACTCGGGTTCAGCCTATTCCAAAAATAGTAATAATGCATGTTTTAAAGTCATGATAAGAACACATTTGACCAAATGATTGTGTTTAGACTCTTTTGTAAGTTGTCATTTGTTGTAGCTACGTGTTGTCGTTTATTGCTATGTGCTGTTGTAGTCTGATAGTTTCATTTGTTGTTTGTGTTTTTTTGTTGCTGTTTCTTATTATTACTTGTTGTTATTTGTTGTTGTCTTTTGTTGTTGTGTTTTGTTCATATTTCATTTTGTTGCCGCCATAATACTATTATTTGTTGTCATTGATTGTTGTTAGCTGTTGTTACATATATCTGCGATTGGGTGCTGTTATGATTTGCTATATTTTTTTGGTTTTTATCTTTATTGTCATTATCTTTATTTGTTGCATTTCTTTCTTGTGTAATCACTGTATTCAAATACTGTGCTAATTTATTATTGTAATCCTGTGTTGTTTGTTGTAATTATTTGTTTTTACCTTTAATTTTATGTGCTTTCTAGCTGTTATATGTTGTAACTTTCTTCAAATGATAGCATTTGTTGTTATTTCATTTTGTGTTGCTGTTATTATCTATTCTTGTTTTCATTTACTGTTATTTGTTGTTGTGTTGCTGCTATTATCTATTCTTGCTTTCATTTAGTGTGTAGTGTTATTATTGTTTCCTTTATTTTTATATTATAATTTTCTCTGATGAGCAGTTGTTAATCTTATTGTTACTGTCGCTTATTATGATGTGCAGTCTTCGCTTATTTCTCTCATTTGATATGGCTATGCGCAGTTGTCAGTTTTATTTATTGATTTCGATTAATATTGTAATTTGTTGCTGTCTTTGTTATAATTTGTTACTATTCCATCACTCATTGTTACAATTTATTGCAATAATTATTTACTGTCATTTATTGCTATAATATACTTTGATAATATTGATGAAAAACAACATTAAATTATTTTTAGTAATGAAATATTTTTTTTTCAGGTAAAGAAAGGTGAATGGCAAATAAATATTTTTTTCATCTCATCTCTCTCCTTTATAACGATTGAATGCCTGCAAAATATAAATGCAAACTCACTAATGTGTCCCGACAATTATTGTTTTTCCACCTAATGACATTCTTGCAACTATTAGAAAACTTCATTAATTGTGATAATGAAGAAAAGCAAGTACATTTCAAGAATGGAATCTTACAGTTTTTACAAGTAAAAAATAGTCAGGTAGTTTTTCCTTCTTGTAAACGTGCAACTACATTTAATCGTCTTTCATCAGGTATCTTCAGCTTCATCGGCGTCATTATATACGGGGTGAAAAGGACAGGAATCTTTGAGTCATCGAGGCCTCGCGTACTCCTAGGGTGGGGATTTGGTCTGACAACCGCCGCCTCTTGTATGATCCTGTTATGTGCTATGTCCATTTGCCTCTGGCGTAAAAGCCCTTCGCCAAACAATGCCGAGAGGGCCTACATCTCATCATCTATGGGTCAACAAGGTGGTTATGCCGGTGGTTACAATGCTTGTTATGTGTATTTGGCAAATAACCAGAGCGCACAACCTTATTTATATCCTGCAACAACTTCCATCGGAAACCAGTTCTCATATTCTGCAATGACTCCGCCACCCCCATACCAAAAGATCCCATGAATGACGCGGGATTTTTTGCAACAAGGGAGAAAACCGAAAGAATCATTAGGAGAGTAGCTAGACAGTCAACTGTTAATGGCATACGCAATAATGATTGCTATAATTATATGCACAATTTTTAATTCGTTAAGTAAAACGCATTAATAAAGGAATAAATTGATTTGTATGGTAATGTACAATGTGAGACAAATCGTCACAAGAATCAAAAGCTACAGATTAAGTAAACAGATGTGCTAAATTTCATAGTTTATTCAGCACTTGTGACATTAACGTAATCGTTGCAAATGCACCCACCAACCACATAACTACACCCACAAACTCACCCACCCACCTCCCCCCAAAAAATAAATCACACACGTATTAATTTGACTTTATTGTTACTTTTCCAACGTTAGCTGATTGTGCGGATGGTTATATAACGTCAAGTAAAGGCCTTTTCATTGAGAAGTGGTTACTGAGGATAGAAGATGAAGGAGGAGATTAGCGATAAAGTGTGTGTTGGTTCTTATTGTTATAACACTCCTGCTGTTATGTCATTTTTCAGGATTGTTGTTATGGTTATATAGTTTTAAATAGAGTGATTATTTTTTTAAAATCTCTTTTCGTGTTTTTATTAGTATGATTATTATAAATTGTATATTACTTTCAATTACCTAATATTCTTAAGTCTTTATTATTAATTTGTATCTTTGTAGAGAAAATATGTGTATGGAGCATTTGTCCAATTATATTTATTTTTAAGTCCTGATTGGTACATTGAGTTAACGAAAGTTGTCCTATGAAAGTAACGAGTATCTAAGATAATGAATACTAGTCCTTCAAAGTAAGCCGGAGTTCGGATGTATTATAGTATATAATATTATTATATGGCATATTTAGATATTGGTAAAGGGAGGGGGGCGGTAAACATAATACATACGTGCCCAAGTCACCCGCTATCGAACTATAAAAGGGCCATAACACACGCATTTACAAACACCCTACGCAAGGAAATCTGAATCTGCCACTGATTAAAACCGTGCACTCCGTAATATTTACTGGAGTTCGAATGTTAAATCAGTGTAAGCCCTAAGATTTACTGGAGTTCGGATGTATTAAAACAGTGTACGCTGTTATATTTACTGGAGTTCGGATGTATTAAAACAGTGTATGCCGTAATATTTCCTGGAGTACGGATGTATTAAAACAGTGTATGCCGTAAGATTTAATGGAGTTCGGATGTATTAAAACAGTGTATGAATTTATGTCACTAGGATTATACTGACACTGACCGGCTAGTATTCACTGGTGAAGTGTATCTGTTGAATACAGGAGGAACATTACGTTTTAGAGACAAGCAATTGTATATGAAAGAGATCTTATATATTAGACACTATTACCAAAGATACATTCCGATGAGATACATTTCATATGTTAGACACGATACACATGAGACATTTCATATGAGAGTAATTTCAAATGTAAAGCATGTCTTAAAAATAACTTCTCCGAATCACTCACAACATGCAAACCTACTAAACAGGTTGGTCAAAGTTCACCATTCAATTGTTTTGGAATCTACACCTACTGAACAGATTGGTCAAAGTTCACCATTCAATTGTCTTTGGAATCCACAAACGTATGACTGTTGCTCTTAATATTCTCTAACATAGTGTATGTCATCTATCTATCTATCTATCTATCTATCTATCTATCTATCTATCTATCTATCTATCTATCTATCTATCTATCTATCTATCTATCTATCTATCTATCTATCTATCTATCTATCTATCTATCTATCTATCTATCTATCTATCTATCTATCTATCTATCTCTCTATCTATCTATCTCTCTATCTATCTATCTATCTATCTATCTATCTATCTACCTGTCTATATGTCTGTCTGTCTGCCCGCCCGTTCGTTCGTTTGTCTGTCTGTCTGTTAGTCTCTCTCTCTATCTATGTAGTAAATCAATCATGATTTCTGTCCTAAACAAAGGTCCGGTTATTTGACTTCAGTTACTTTCTATTAGATTTTAACATTTTTTTGCAAGTAATAGTTCTCTTATTTCCTTGTAGTAAGTCTTCTCTGTGATCTTTACATCTCTGAGATACATGATACAGCAGTGAGTAATAAATTTTGTATTTATAAGTTCTGATTAGTTGATTTACTTCCCCTTAGGTAAGTATCATATTCCGTGTGTTGGCGGTTAGATTGATCACTTAGGTATGTCTCTATAATTTTATTGCATTCACAGGAAGCAGGAAACTCCACAAACAAGGAGATTACACTCTCAGTTTGCGATGTTTAAGTGTTTAACTCATTCATTTTTTAATCATACCTGCTCATTTTAAAATGAGAAGAATTTCACAATCTCACTATTTGGGTTAAGTCAACAATATTGATAAGACGCAAGGACAAAATGCAGATAAGAGACTGCACGTGTTACCAAAGTTGATAAATTTGTGGCCGGGACAGAGAAGTTACATCACTTGTTACTAAGCTGTGTGCTGCCGAGTTGTCCAAAACACGTCCATTTTCTTGCAGTAATTTATCTAAAGGTAGGTAGGACTGTCTCTCGTTTAAAAGAAAATGTATTTAATTTTAGAAATATACGTAGACACTGTATCCCTTTATATTACTTGCAAAATATATTTTATTCCCGCTGTTTAAAATAGATAATTAATTTTCGAAAGTAAATTTGCCTATCCTATTTGGTAACTTAAATGTTATCTCTGATTGTTCATAGATGAGTAATTATTTTATTCAGGTGAAGTACCAGTAATTATTTTATTCACGTGAAACCAAACATTATCATTTAGAACGATGCCTTTGCTAGATAAAATCGTGTGCACGTTCAGCTGTACATGATCACTTTAAAGTAAGAACACAATTCCAAGATGGACGAACGTTGTTGTTGAAGTAGAAACTTGCTTTGGTTTCATTTATCGATGTTTCTAAAATGCAAATACAAAATCGTGACAAGCCATTACCATCTTTTACTGTTACTAGTGTGACACTTTTTTCTATAACAACTGAATCAAAAGAAAAAATAAAAAGAGAAAGAAAAAGTATTACGTGCACAAATACTGTACAGTGAAATATGCAGTATAAATATAAGATTACTAAATGATCTTTTCAATTTTTTAATAAGTAAATAATTTGTAATGTATATAAAATGTTTAGTTAATATTTTAATGTAACTATAGAATGATTTATCAGTGTATAAAACGAGAAATAAACATGTCCTGTATGTCTAGTAATGAAGATGTGCTAATATGACTAGTGATTAAAACGTACTAGTATGTCTAGTAATGAAGACGTGCTGTCTATTGATTAAAATGTACTAGTGTGTCTACTAATGAACATGAAAATTCTATTTAATCTTAAATACTGTTTTTTAAAAGTCATCAAGCCATTCATTCTGCATTAATATGTCAAACTTGAATTGGTTGAACTCTGAGATATCAGTGTCACGGTTTTAACCCTTAAATGTGCTACTGCATTTTAAAAATTAATATTTCATAGTTATCATTTTGTGATTACGTGTATCTCAAAAATAAACAAACAGTTGCAGAAGTTAACAAAAGACACGTGCTGTTAGTATTTAATGCTGAGCCTAATTTTGCTAAATGCGTTTAATGGATTTATCTTCTCAAAACTAGGCTACAGTGATTTTATGCATTATAATATATATATTATATATATTTAATTATAATGTGTCTGGATTTCATTTTCGGAGTTACAATATCTAAAAATAAATAAATTTTATTTTAGCTTAATATTATTTTTTTTTATAAATTAACCCCAAATCCAATTTTTATTGAAAATTTTAAATTATTATTTATAAATGCATTTATCATGCAAAGGAATTATGTAACTGCATACTTACATTGTTTAACACACACATGCACACGGTCACATCTCTATTCATGTTAAGTCATTAGATACATAATTTTTTTCATTTAAAATAAAAGAGTTATAAAAATAATACTTTTCTAGTCCTTTATTAGGAAATAAGTTGTTTACACATGAAAATTTAGTGGAGCACTAATAATTATTACATCTCAAACAAACATCATGCTTCAATAAATTGAAATATATATCAGCAAAGTTAAATGCATTATCTTGTTGTATGAAAAATGTGCATATGTTTAAATTAACAAGAGAATCATAGTGGTGTAAATTTAGAGCAATCTGTTCATACTCTGAGCAAATAATTATAATAGATGAAAAGTTTTAATTCATTCAAATTAGTCAAAGAGAAAATATGAACAAAATACAACAAGAGATATAAGGTCTAAAGATCAAGTGTTTTAGGTTTTGCCTTCTATAAGTATGATAAAAGTGTGCACAAATTACACAACTGTAGAATATTCTTATCTCCATATTAAACATAGTTCATTATGTTCATAGTTCAAATTCCTTTATAGGTTTGTGATCATAAGATAATTATTTTAAAAGAATCACAAATAATATATTTTGATATTTATTTATTTGATTATAGTTATAACATTATAACATTATAACATTATATTATAACATAAGATTATAACACTCTGTTATACAAATAATTTATACCCTCCAGTATATTAACAACGTATATAAATAGTTTATATCCTGCACGCTCAATCTGCTGACAGTATATAAATAATTTACAAACTTCCCATTACATGCACATTGTGCTGACAGTATTATAAATAATTTATACCCTCATTTACATGAACAATGTATAAATAAAATTGATATCCTGCATGATATGCTTAATCTGCCTACAGTGTATAAATAGTTTTTTTTTAAAAAAAACCCATTAAATGTTCAATCTACAGACAGTTTATATATAATTTCTACCCCACCCCTATTACATGCACATCCACTGAGCATGTCGTTAATACTATGAGCACCAATACTTTTAATACGGTTCCAGTATGTAATAGACGTTTTTCTTGAATCAGCATATTCACTTTTGACAGACGGCAAAAAAAAAAAAAAAAGAAATAGCAGTTACAGGTTTGGATGTGCTAATGAAACCGTCAATGAATTTGTCTCTAATGGCTTCCATTCTGTCCTCGAAAGAAAATACCAAATCAACACGTGACCAGTTTCCTTGGTTACTATGAGAAAATCGATCCAACAAGCTTTTGTACGACACTTTGACAGTTTCACTACTGATCGTGGTCGTTACTTTGGTGGAATAAGTCTGTACACAAGATTTGTTTAGACTTACGGATATCATATAGCAGGAAACAATGATTTGTAAATATTTTCTCATTATATTTAAAGTAACTGTATTCTTATTTTGCAAGTGCATACTTAACAAAGGTCAGCCGCGAGCCAGACATCAGCAATGCAATCGAGCACTGTAGTCGTGACAAACGGTCCAGTAACGAATCCACCCGTAATGCATATTCCGATAGCAGCTGGGAGCACGTACAGGTTTTCTGGAAGACACTCTTTGTACAAGATGTCCATGGCGTGGCTTGCTGTGTCCATCGTCCTCTTTATTGTGGGGTTCGTAGCCCCAGCATGGGTGGGCCATGAAGGGTTGTGGATGATTTGTCTTCGAGGCATCTGCATAAGTAACATGTCAATTCCATATCCAGGTAAGTAACATATCAATTGCATATCCAGGTACGTAATATATCAATTATATCAATTCCATATCCAGATAAGTAACATATCAATTCCATATCCAGATAAGTAACATATCAATTCCATATCCAGATAAGTAACATATCAATTCCATATCCAGGTACGTAATATATCAATTATATCAATTCCATATCCAGGTAACTTGTGAATTCCATATCCAGGTAAGTAATTTCGCCCAACACGATTTAATTAGACTTAAATAAAACCATTTCTCGCTGCAAAGACAAAAGCAAGATACCCGTGTATAAGACGAATGCACAAGGAATGAAGAAAGATCACGTGTAGAGAATACTTCGAATTGATTGCTGATTGCTGTTAGGATTGTGTGTTTAAATTAATGCATTATATTGGATATTTATAATAAATAATGTATATAAATAATCGTTCTACATTATGCAGAGGTAAGGTTAGATTATATTATAATAAAATAATTCATGTGCTGTAAATTCTTATTGAAAAGTATGAAAACACTTTTCGTAAAACTATATATTTCGAAGTGACTGTTCTAATTTATGCAGTACGCTGATTTTGAAATGCATATTGTAATAAAGAGATGTAAATTTATTTAACAATGTTTGAAATGATTCTGTAGTAAATTGAGCACGAACGCACTCACGCTCACATGTGTGTGTGTGTGTGTGTGTGTGTGTGTGTGTGTGTTTGTGTGTGTGTGTATATAGTAAGCTGATTTACAATAGTATTATGATTAAACTCTTGTGCCCTAATTGATTTAGATATGCATGCCTTAACATTGCATATTAATATAATTTATTATTTAAATTTTGTAATTTAAATTAATATAGCATACATTGGGTATCCGCTCATTTAGAGATGTATGATATGAGAGTGTGCAGTAAATTCATGAGAAATGTATAATAATAAACAGAAATCTGATTTAGAGTTGAATTATATAAATTCTACATTAAAATGAATATTTACTCTCTTCAGTTTGGTTCAATGCCGTTCGGGCTATGGAATGTCTGGCATTGGCTGCTTTAATTAACTGCATGATTGTAGAAGTTTATCAAGACTTCTGCAAACGTTCCACAGCGGAAAGTTTTGTCGTGGAGATGTTGGCGATTACTGGCAGTAAGGATGAAAACAATTTCAATTTAGTATTTGTTGTTTTTTTCTCTAAATTCTTTTTCGATGTGTTTCGACATTTGTCTTTTGTTTAAAAAGCTTTAAAGTCTTGATAGCGTGGAGGGAAAAGGTTTAGGAGTGTTTCTTTAAATTCGGTTTAAAGCCTGGCTAACCGGTAAGAGAGTAATCTCAGATAGTTTAGTTTAAATTCGCTTTAAAACCTGACTAATATTGAGGTAAACGGTATTAGATAATTTAGTTTAAATTCGCTTTAAAACCTGACTAATATTGAGGTAAAGGGTATTAGATTGCTTTTGTTTAAATTCACTGTAAAGCATGAATAATTAGGCAGTAAAGTTTATTAGATTGTTGTTTATGTCTTTATTGCTGTTTCTTGCTATCACTTGTTATTTTTCATTGTCAATTGTAGTTGTGTTCTTTTCATATTTTCCGCCAAAATAATATTATATTTTATTGGATGTTGTTAGCTGTTGTTTTTATAGATGCCATTTGGTGATGTTATGATTTGCTGTTTTGTGCTTTTATTTTTATTGTCATTAAACTTTATTTGTTGCATCCCTTTCTTGTGTAATCACTGTATTCAAATACTGTGTCAATTTCTTATTGTAATCCTGTGTTGGTCGTTGTTGCAATTATTTGTTTTTGCCATTTGTTGTTATGTGCTATCTTTCTAGCTGTTATATGTTGTAATTTGTCTTCAAGTGTTAGCAATTATTGTTATTTGTTGTAATTTGTCTTCAAGTGTTAGCAATTATTGTTATTTGTTGTAATTTGTCTTCAAGTGTTAGCATTTATTGTTATGTGTTGTAATTTGTCTTCAAGTGTTAGCAATTATTGTTATTTGTTGTAATTTGTCTTCAAGTGTTAGCAATTATTGTTATGTGTTGTAATTTGTCTTCAAGTGTTAGCATTTATTGTTATCTGTTGTAATTTGTCTTCAAGTGTTAGCAATTATTGTTATTTGTTGTAATTTGTCTTCAAGTGTTAGCATTTATTGTTATGTGTTGTAATTTGTCTTCAAGTGTTAGCATTTATTGTTATCTGTTGTAATTTGTCTTCAAGTGTTAGCAATTATTGTTATTTGTTGTAATTTGTCTTCAAGTGTTAGCATTCATTGTTATGTGTTGTAATTTGTCTTCAAGTGTTAGCATTTATTGTTATGTGTTGTAATTTGTCTTCAAGTGTTAGCAATTATTGTTATTTGATGTAATTTGTCTTCAAGTGTTAGCAATTATTGTTATGTGTTGTAATTTGTCTTCAAGTGTTAGCATTTATTGTTATGTGTTGTAATTTGTCTTCAAGTGTTAGCATTTATTGTTATGTGTTGTAATTTGTCTTCAAGTGTTAGCATTTATTGTTATGTGCTGTAAGTTGTCTTCAAGTGTTAGCATTGATTGTTATATGTTGTAATTTGTCTTCAAGTGTTAGCATTTATTGTTATGTGTTGTAATTTGTCTTCAAGTGTTAGCATTTATTGTTATTTGTTGTTGTGTTGCTCTTATTAGCTATTCTTGCTTTCATTTATTGTCATTTGTTGTTGTGTTGCTATTATTAGCTATTCTTGCTTTCATTTAGTGAATAGTTTTATTACTTAATGTTTCGTTTATTTTTATTTTTTAATTTTCTCTGATGAGCAGTTGTTAATCTTATTGTTACTGTGGCTTATTGTGATGTGCGATCTTCGTTATTTCTCTCATTTGATATGGCTATGAGCAGTTGTCAGTTTTATTTATTGATTTCGATTAATATTGTAATTTGTTTCTGTCTTTTATTGTTATTATTTGTTACTGTCCCCTCACCCATTGTTACAATTTATTGCGATCGTTATTTACTGTCATTTATTGCTGTAATATACTTTGATAACATTGATTAAAATAACCTTAAATTATTCTTAGTAATGAAATATTTTTTCTTCAGGTAAAGGAAGGTGAATGGCAAATAAATATTTTTTCATCCCATTTCTCTCCTTTATAACGACTGCCTGCCTGCAAAATATAAATGCAAACTCACAAATTGTCCCGACAATTATTGTTTTTCCACCTAATGACATTCTTGCAATTATTAGAAAACTTCATTAATTGTGATAATGAAGAAAAGCAAGTACACATCGAGAATGGAATCTTACAGTTTTTGCAAGTAAAAAATAGTTAGGCAGTTTTTCCTTTCTTGTAAACGTGCAACTACATTCAGTTGTCTTTCATCAGGTATCTTCAGCTTCATCGGCATCATTGTATACGGGGTGAAAACGACAGAGCTCTTTGAAAACTATTCCGGGACTCACGTACTCCTAGGGTGGGGATTTGGTCTGACAACCGCCGCCTCTTCTATGATCCTGATATGTGCTGTATTACTTTGCTGTTTCCGCAATAAAAGCCCTTCGCCAAACAGTGCCGCGACTACCTACATCCAATCTTCTATGGGTCAACAAGGTGGTTATGCCGGTGGTTACAATGCTTGTTATGTGTATTCGGCAAATAACCAGAGCGCGCAGCCTTATTTATATCCTGCAACAACTTCCATCGGAAACCAGTTCTCATATCCTGCAATGATTTCGCCACCACAATACCAAAAGAGCCCATGAAATGGCGCGGGTTTTTTTGCAACAAGGGAGAAAACCGAAAGAATCATTAGGACAGTAGCTAAACAGTCAACTGTAAATAGCATACGCAATAATGATTGTTATAATTACATGCACAAATTTTAATTTGATAAGTAAAACGCATTAATAAAGGAATAAATTGATTTGTATGGTTAGGTACAATATGAGACACATCGTCACAAGAATCCAAAGCTACAGATTAAGTAAACTGATGAGCTAGTTGTCATAGTTTATGCAGCAATGGTGACATTAATGTAATCTTTGCAAAGGCACCCACCAACTACAACCCCCTCACACACACACACACACACACACGTATTAATTTGACTTCAACATACTTTCCCAACTTTAGCTTATTTTACGGACGGGTGTATAGCATCAAGGAAGTCCTTTTCATTAAAAAGTGGTTTTACTGAGGATAGAAGATGAAGTAAGAGATTGCCGATAAAGTGTGTGTTGGATCTAATTGTTATAACACTCCTGTTGTTACGTCATTTTTCAGGATTGTTGTTATGGTTGGATACTTTTAAATACAGTGATTATTTCTGATCTCTTTTGTTGTTTTTATTAGTATGGTTATTATAAATTGTATATTACTTTTAATCATTGTGGAGAAAAAATGTGTGTGGAGTAACTGTCCAATTATTTTTGTTTTAAGTCTTGGGTGTAAGGTGTCATGAATTGGTGCATGGAGTTAACGACAGGTGTCAAAGCGAAAGTAACGAGTGGTCCCGTGAAATACACTGTACATCATACCTTTAACTCCACGTCTGTCCTTTAATCAACACTAGGAATCGCTCTGTATTAGGGTGGTTAAAGAATGCAACTATTTATATCAATTAGCTATATAAATAAATACACACATACACCAGCACGCGCGCCCATAATGACCGCCTCCATGTATTCTATAGAAAAAACATTTAAGTCATGTACGAATATATTATTCTTCTAAAATAGCCCACGATGGCAAGGAGACACATGAGAGATAACGAAGCAGAAGAAATTCTATTTGTGATTTTTTTTTTTAAATTCTGGACGATAGACTTGGGATGCAAGGAGGTCGAAAACGACTGGGAGGCAGTTGTGTGAATGGAGATTAATTATGTGGACATTATATAGTGTCATCACACAAGAAGAAACTTATTTTGACAAAATAATGCTTTTTTGACAAACGACCATGGAGATGCTGATTTAGCAGAAAACAAGACACCCACAGTAATTGCAATCTTTACTTCTGTAGTCCGAAAGTGCTCTCATTTTGTAATTACTAGAATGTTTGATATAATATTAATATTTAATTTGATTTAATATCAATCGAATCGAGAAAAATGAAACGTTTATTGAAGTTTGCTTTGTGATGTGTAATCAGTTTAACTTAATATGTTCCAGACAATCAAAATGTTGGAAACAGCTTCCACTAATTTTCGCTAAATGTTGTGCTTAACATGCAAAGCACGACGTCTCCTTTAAACATAGTTACCATAGTGTTAATAGCAAGAATAAAATAATGCATTACATTTTAACATACAGAAGTTCATGCAAAGAAAATTATTATATATATTTTCTTTGCATGAACTTATAGGGGAATAGGGGAAAAGGCGAAAATATTTGTCACACCGTCCTATCAAAATGTGGAAAAGGGGAAATTCCATAGCAGACGACACTCTCATCACCAGAGGAGACAACCCGTTTTATTGAAAAATAGACAACTCGCAAGTGCATGGAGGGCAAATGTAATATTAAAAAAAAAAATCAATAACCGTAGAGAATATGGGGCATTGGATATTTTGAATGCAGCAGAAAAGCCATTGTCGTGTTGACGGATGTGTTATGCGAGCCAGGTGTTTGCCGTGTGATTGTCGTGCCTGCGCAATTCCGGATAACTGCTCTGGGATATTATTGTCCGTCTCGTTGTATCTGTGTGCAGGATGTGTAATAGCCATTAGTAATTTCTTAAGCATAATATCTTATACGTTTGTCACACGATTATTTGACGGAACATCAAAACGTATTTTTAATTTTTTGTATGGATGATCCATTTTGTGCGACAAATTCACAATCTTGTGTAGTTTAAATTGGGAGAGGATTGTTTTGTGACCTTGGTGCACACCCCTGATTGGAAACTATTTGTAAAAGGTAACAGCTAATGTTTTAAAATGTTTATATATTTACAGAAATTTCCTTGTGTATTGAAAATGTTTGGCTACATGATTTTAAAAAGAAATAAAAGACTAATGTTAGTAAAAATAAATAGCTCTAAGGACAATGTAACCTCTCCAGAGCAGAGGTTAATGTGAGGCCAGTGGTGTTAAATTACACTGGGATAAGAAACAGTTTATTATTATGAAATCTCTTGATTCCAAATTCCTTTGGATCCTTTTTAAAACACGGAGGTAGAAACATTATAGTAAAATTCCTTTGAATTCTTTTTAAAATTATATTGAAAACACGGAGGTAGAAACATTATAGTAAAATTCCTTTGGATTCTTTTTGAAATTATATTTAAAACACGGAGGTAGAAACATTATAGTAAAATTCCTTTGGATCCTTTTTGAAATTATATTGAAAACATGGAGGTAGAAACATTATAGTAATATTTTCCTTGATCTACTTAAGAATTCAATATTTATGAAAAAAAATTGAAAATATGTTATTATATGTACAATGTAATTGCAATAGTTGTCTTAATTTGAAAATCCGAATCGATCTAGCCCATTTCTCCACATTGTGGTTCTTGTTAAACTGTGTATTGAAGGCTATAGAGTTATCTGCACATTGTAGTTCTTGTTAAACTGTGTATTGAAGGCTATAGAGTTATCTGCACATTGTAGTTCTTGTTAAACTGTGTATTGAAGGCTATAGAGTTATCTCCACATTGTAGTTCTTGTTAATACTGTGTATTGAAGGCTATAGAGTTATCTCCACATTGTAGTTCTTGTTAAACTGTGTATTGAAGGCTATAGAGTTATCTCCACATTGTAGTTCTTGTTAAACTGTGTATTGAAGGCTATAGAGTTATCTCCACATTGTAGTTCTTGTTAAACTGTGTATTGAAGGCTATAGAGTTATCTCCACATTGTAGTTCTTGTTAAACTGTGTATTGAAGGCTATAGAGTTATCTCCACATTATAGTTCTTGTTAAACTGTGTATTGAAGGCTATAGAGTTATCTGCACATTGTAGTTCTTGTTAAACTGTGTATTGAAGGCTATAGAGTTATCTGCACATTGTAGTTCTTGTTAAACTGTGTATTGAAGGCTATAGAGTTATCTCCACATTGTAGTTCTTGTTAATACTGTGTATTGAAGGCTATAGAGTTATCTCCACATTGTAGTTCTTGTTAAACTGTGTATTGAAGGCTATAGAGTTATCTCCACATTGTAGTTCTTGTTAAACTGTGTATTGAAGGCTATAGAGTTATCTCCACATTGTAGTTCTTGTTAAACTGTGTATTGAAGGCTATAGAGTTATCTCCACATTGTAGTTCTTGTTAAACTGTGTATTGAAGGCTATAGAGTTATCTCCACATTATAGTTCTTGTTAAACTGTGTATTGAAGGCTATAGAGTTAGCTCTCCCGAAGAGGTTTTAATTAGTATTACTTATGAAACAATCATTACTTATCATGCCTTAGTCCCCATCGCTTCCTCTGCCGTTAAGAAAGTTCCCACTGATTTAACTGAATGGATGATGGACACACAGACAAACTTGCTTTCACATGCCAGATAATGAATGGCTTGATACACCCCTTCCCCAGGTGTGTGTCCACCACAATTAACAAAACATAGACATTAAAAACATTACAAAATGATAATACATAAATATGAAATGATAAAGAATTTAACAACAAGATGAATAAACATAAAAATAATAAACTTTATGAAACAATAGCTAAAGGTAAATAAAAGAAAAGTGAAATTAATTTTAGGGAAGCAGCCCAATTAGATCACACAGAAACAGCTAACCTAACACTGTCACTGAAAATGTAAAAGTTCTGTGCCTTATAGTAACTCTCTAGACGCCAAGAGTTTTGTACAAGTCCTAGTGGGATTAGGAGTCCCAGTACATGCGTTCAGTATGAATTTGGTTTAACTTTTATATCACACAAATCCTACTGATATTCTTAAGTAAGAAAAATCTCTCAGGATTGAACTGTGTTGTGGTGGACACTTAACTCTTGTTTTTGTCCAAAAATCTTTCAGAACCAAGATTACCTCCCTTCAACCTCATTGCCCTTTCAGGAAAGCACGTCAAAGCTTACGGTCAACTCCATAGGAAACCCCAAACCCTGCAATAATGTGTATGCAGTTTTAAATACCTCATTCTATACATGACAATTCAATTGTGAAGTTGGGCTATCCTTATGATCACAATTCAGCTAACGTATCCTGTAAAAGAGCAAATTTAAATACTCTCTCTCTGAATTGATAACATTGACACAGACCTCTCTTTAGGTTTGTTTCTGTATGCACTGTGGAAGAAAATCAATTCTTTCTTCCTATCCTTTTTTATCTGAGTCAAAGTTTTTTTTTAAACACACACACACACTCACACACACACACACACAACACACACACACACACACACACACACACACACACACACACACACACACACACACACACACACACACACACACAGTATATAAATAAATATCTCAGTGGATAAAGATTGTGAAGTATGTGTATTGGTTTTGTAAAACATAATAATAAACCTGAAATACATGCAAATTAAAACAAAAGCATTTGATTCGATTTTTTTCTTTTTTTTTTATTCACAAAAATTTGTTTTTAAATGTGATGGCAAACTATTGTTGACATTATTTCATGTTTATTTTCTGTAACTTTAATATAACAAATCAATATTTGAACAAATCAATATCAAGAAAGTTTATTTTAAGTATTTAAAAATATGAAATAGTTTATCCTTACCAAATACTAAAATAAAAATTATAATAATAAATAATTAATTAAATATGACTATATTATATAATTTACATGTTAATTAAATTTGCAATATTTTAAAACAAAAATGTTGTTATTTTTATAAAATGTCACTATATACAGGTGAATAATTTCTACACAAAATGAATTACCTTGATTATCATGACTATATTAAAGTAGCAATTTAATGAATTTATGAGCTGTATAATTTCTACCATTTCATAAAAGTCATGTGTTGACAAATATGAAATTTCATTTTGTGTTCCATGGCTTACAATGGTTATAATAATTAAAGCAATTATTTCCAATTATAATTAAGAATTGTGATCTTTACTCTTTGACATTGCATCAAGGAAGAAACATATTGATTAAGGCAGTCTAAGTGTGCCAAGAAACAACGCCCAAAGTAACTATCAAACACATACATACTGTGATAAATTAGTGTGAGAGTGTGTGTGTGTGTGTGTGTGTGTGTGTGTGTGTGTGTGTGTTTGTGTGTGTGTGTGTGTGTGTTTCCTAACAAGAATGAATGCAAACTGTTTGACATTGGGGGAGTAATTTAGTTCACTGAATCTGTTTGTGTTCACTGTGAACTATTTTTTCTTATCTACATTTACATGACTTTAAAAAGACTGCTAATAAAGATTCTAATAAAGGATAGCATGCTGAAGGATTGAATCTCAAAGATTAAGACTAGCACTGACCAAATTACAGAAGCAGATCTATAACACTTGATAATGTAAGAGAGAGAGAGAGAGAGAGAGAGAGAGAGAGAGAGAGAGAGAGAAGAGAGAGGGGCTGTGGGTTGATGCCATTATCTGTTTGTATCATACACATAATAATTTACGTGAAAACAGGCAGCGAAGCACTAACGACTACCTAGAGCAGTGGTGTGTATGCATGTGAGATATTATATAATCAAAGCACAATTTTCGATCTTCATAGCAAAAATAAAAACTGGATATTTTTTTTACGGGTTCGAGATCATATTTTGAGAATTTGAGGGGTACCGACAGCCGAAAAGATTAAGAACCACTGACCTAGAGTTTTAATATCATTCGAAAATCATATATTTTCAGTTACGTTTCTTTATAAATTTGTGAAAGTTTATTCCACTTTTCAATTTGTTTTCGAAGCAGTTGTGGCAGTTGATGCAGGCCTGAGGAGCGGGGGGGGGGGGGGGGGTGAGACGGGGCCCCATGGAGCTCATATGGGGCCCACGAAGGGGATTTTTTACAAAACCAAATTTTTATATGTTATAGAAAACCGCCCTGCAGCCTTGAAAAAATACATGTATATTCAACTTTGTATAAGGGCCCACACACCTTTTTTTTGTACCGGGGCCCGGAATTTCTCTCAGCGGCCCTGATTGTATGCAACGCAGTAAGGCATATTTTGAAAATAATGAATGCTTTCCGGCATTGCTTTGCAGCACTGTTGTTTGTCTGGTATTTTCAAAATGGTTGCACTGAAAGATCTCTGCTGTTTGATCCATATATGACATTGCGTCAAGCACTTACTTGCTTAATGAAAACGATTGACTGAGAGACACATCGGCAACGCTTGCCGACATTGGAATGTCCTCATCGTTTATTTATAGCTCAGAATTCCGGATTTTGCGCGAAAGCCAGGAGCGCCCCTACTTGAAAAATAAGTTGTTCAAACTCGCCTCAGTGCACTACACCACCTACTGCGAAATTCTTAAACATAAGGTAGGACCATTGTTTTTTTTTGCTTCAGGAAACACGTTGAAATTATACAGGACATGTAGTAGTAAAATGTATTTTATTCTCACTATTTAAAATAAATAATTATATGCCGTTACTTAAATAAACTGTTGTTTGCCACAGGTGTTTGTGCATTAGCTGTCAGTGAACTAATTCTCTAGTATTATCTAATCAAATTATTATCTAATGATCTAATTCTAACATAGATATTTGTTTAAACTAAATCAGTTATCTAATGTCCTAGTAAACACAAGTGGATTCTAAACCTTTAAAAAGCACAAATCATCTCTGAGATTATTGAAAGCAGTCCTTCGTTATAAATAAATGCCTCGTGAAAGAAACTACGCAATGACTTGTGTAACAACGGGATTTCCCGTTTGAGATCATTTCAACAAACCATTCGTAACTGTTTACGGTTTCATCGAGTAGCAGCACTCCTCTTGGTGGAATGCACGCAAACCGGGCAAGCGTGGCGAGACGGAAATTTTGTACCTGCTAACTAGTAGGTGTAAACTGTAAAGCCGTCTGCCATTGGGTTTTAGCGAAGGAAAATGGCGGCGTTTATTTCTTTTCATTGGAGACAGAGACGATTGCTCAGGCGAAATCGAGTATTTCGGGATAGAACACGTCCGTTAGGAATATTTGACCATCACCAAGTATTTAAAAAGTTTCGTTTCAGAGGAAATGATATTTATTTGCTGACAGATGAGTTGGCTACGGACAGTGAGTAGCCAGTTGAGCGGATGGGATCCCTCGCTCTCGTTCAAGTTTTGTTGACATGCGTTGCTATGCAACTGGTGCATTTTAAGATGTGATTGCCGAATTAATCGATGTAAATCAATCGACAACCTATAGAACGATTCATTAAATGACAGATGCGTTTATGATGCATGCGTGCACTTTAAACTGCCCACTAAAGGGAGAGAGCTAAAATAAATTGAAATTTTATTACATGCAACACTTATCAAATACGATAGATGGCGTGCAGATAAGAATAAGGCAGCGAGTGAAAATGAACACGAGTTTGTGAACAGAGAAAACTTCCACTCCGTCGCCCTACATGTTAGCTTCATTTTATAAAACAGTGTTATCATCATGAGCGATTGTACTTTACGAATGTGTTTTATAAAACAGTGTTATCATCACGTGGGATTGTACGTACTTTACGAATGTGTTTTATAAAACAGTGTTATATCACGCGCGATTGTACGTACTTTACGAATGTGTTTATAACTGACTAGCACGGTATGAAAATGCTGAGAGGAAAAAAAATGGTGTTGGTGCCTGCTGTGTACGATAAACACTATTTATTTCCATGTTTATATTTAACATCATAGAAGAAAAATTCTGATTTAAAAACAAAAACGTATTTATTAAACTACTAAAGGTATAATGTTACGATAGCATAACCAATATGAAATAATTATTTGTGTCATAGAATGAGGAGCATTATTATGCAACAACCGCCTGTGACTGCTGAAGTAATCAGTTATATATCATACATATTAGAAACCTGTAAATGTTCTGTCTATTGAGTTTGAGCAAATGCTTGTTAATAAACGTTCTTTTCATTTAACTCTTTCTCTTTTCATCTGGTTTCTTACAGCGTTTTGCATTTCACGAAGAATTTCTGTTTTTAGTTTTGTAGTACTTTTTCCTGTATTCTGATACCACAGATGATAGTTATCAATATATTAATTGCAAGAAAAAATAAAAATGAAAAAAAAATTAAAGAATAGCTTCATTGCCTGTTAGTTATGGTAAATAACTTAACAATTAATGTTATAGGTTATAAGCGATTTTTGAACTGGTGCTTACAAATATTGCCAAATGGCCTGGATCAGAGCATGGTGTCAGAATTCTGCCTGAATCTCTATTGCAGAATTTCTAATAGGGATTTCCGGGGAACCCTAGGTTTCCGTGAGAAATGACTAGGGGTTCTCCGAGAGATCGTGATTGAAAAAATATCGTAGATATAATAATTTATTATGCAAGAGTTCCCTGAAGAAAGAAAATTATTTCGTGGGTTCTTCCTGGGAAAGAAAGGCTCAGAAAGGGTGCTCGATTGTTTCAAATTTTAAAAGGTATGACACCTGTGTTCACCCTTAACTTGTTATGATCATTATTTATTATTTATTAATAATATAACAGTGTCGTAAATCTCTTTACGCAATAATAAAATAGACATTTTACATAATGTTTCTGCAGGTGGAAATTTCTTACTAAAGAGTAATAAAAATCAGTCTTTTATTTATATTTAACGAGCCCCCATCCACCAACTATTATTCCCATTGTCCCAACAAAAGATTTTAATAAATGTGCAAGAAGGTTAACAAAATTAACTATAATTTTATTAAATCAACAATCAAATATACAACATATGAATATAATCAAAAGAGCATTGACATTTACATCACTTCACACAAATGTTTGATTAAATGTTAGACATTTATTCATCGACAGCATAGACATCGGCAGTCAAATTACCATTTAGATGTAATGAAGTTCATAGATATAGTTTCAGCATAAAAATATGAGTGGAATTTTAGGGAGATAATTATAGTCAAAGTACATAACCTTTTCAATAATGGCAGCTATCACTGGCACATATTCACAATCATGTGGTTTGCAACAAGTCACTTTCTTTCTTATTAGTTGATATATCCAAGGTACCCCTACTAGGTATATTACACAAATATTCCAGAATGTTCAATGTGCTCACAAAGCAATCAATGGCGAATTGTCCAGAACTTCGTATGCATATCAAAGCACTGCACAAGGAGTGTTCCAGAACTTCATATGCATATCAAAGCACTGCACAAGGAGTGATCCAGAACTTCGTATGCATATCAAAGCACTGCACAAGGAAGGTTCCAGAACTTCGTATGCATATCAAAGCACTGCACAAGGAAGGTTCCAGAACTTTCGTGTGCACTGCCCAAACACACCACAAGGAATGTTCAAAAACTTTTCATGGATTCTTGAGACCAAACTCAAGCCTCAAATTCCAAAGTATTGGCTCTTGAATGGAATTCACAAGAATCAACTTACAGCAACACACTTTTTCTGATAAGTTTGATGATTATGCTGGATACACACACCAATGTGATCCAGTAGAGTACAGAAGTCACTGCTGTCTAAAGTGGATACAAGGTTACAAAACATCAAAAGGCATGCTCCTTTCATAAGCTAACAATTGCCTTTTGCTACCGATTGCCTTTTGTGATCGAAAAACAACTCATCTACTTGGAACTGGTTCAGATAACATCAACAAGCAAAACAACTCGGTCATTACAAAAATGTCTTCATAATCTGTGTCCAAGGTCAGGTCACGTTAACATTAACAACAAAATATACAATTAAATAGTAAAATAGAGACAGGCAACAACAAACCACTCAATGGTTTCATAGTAGGAGACAGTGGCTAAATCCTGATGGATTAACTAATAACCCAAATACTAAATCCTCAAAATGCCAAAGAGTGAAATTATAACTCTGCTCACAGTTTGACTCGAATCAATGTTAAAAGGAGCATAAGGGAAGAAGAAGGCATACCTGTATATTTGTCTGCGACTTCGTCCTGTCTAAACATGACACATTATCACCTTCGGTCTCGTGCTTCTCAACCAGGCAGCATTACTCTTCCAGATGATGATTCATTAGATTCTGACGGAGAAGAGGTAGATGATGATAAAGAGGATTTTGATGACAGAATTCTTCTAACGGATGTGCAGTCCTCGAGAGCTCGAGCTGCTGCAGGAAAGGTGGTCAGGCAAAGACCTGTGGACAGTTATTTCTAAAGTGAATGACTTTTACCAAAAATGCAGTCTATAAATAATGTATATCCTCCGTTACATTCACAATCTGCCGACAGTAGATAAAAAATTAATATCCTGCATGACATGCTCAATCTGCCGACAGTAGACTGTACTGTTACTGTTTTGAGTGCCAAGGCTTGTTAACACCACTCCAGAATGTGGCCGACATTATTCTTGAATTGATACGTAAACATGTCCAGATTCGACAGGCGGCAATCTGAAGAAAAAAATATCAAACGGTCCGGTTACAGATAGACTAGAGAGTTCGGCGTGCTAGTGAAATCGACAAATAGGTTAATTATCAATCATGACTTTCAGTTGGTCCTAGAAACAAAATTCCCAATCAACGCAAGACCAGTTTCCTTGGTTAAAAAGCGAAGACCGATTTAAGAAACTTTCTTTAAGTTACTAAGTTGAAAAGACTGGAATTCAGAGACGGACTTATTTCAGACGAATAAGATACTTTCTGTTATTTTGGTGCACGAGTACTAAATACAGCTACGACTCTTGGAGAGTTTCCAACTGGTCGCGGTCGATATTTTTGTTTTGGGGGGAGTAGGGCCTACATAAGATTTGTTTACATTCCCGAATATCATATATCAGAACATATCAGGACATAGAACATATGAGGACGTATCAGAACATATCAGGATGTATCAGGATATATCAGAACATATCAGGACGTATCAGAACATATAAGGACGTATCAGACATATAAGAACATATCAGGACGTATCAGACATATCATGATGCATTGATTTGTAAATATGTTCTCATTGCATCTACAGTTACTTTATTTTTATTTTATTCACGCAGACTTTAGCGGACAGCAATGCAGTCAAATACTGTGGTCATGATGAGCAATCAAACACCGATTCCACCCGTAATGCAAATTCAGCCGACAGTTAGGACCACGAACATGTTCCACACCAGACACGTTGTGTACAAGCTGTCCATGGTGTGGCTTGCTCTGTCCATTGTCCTCTTTATTGTGGGGTTCTCAGCCCCAGCATGGTGGGGCATTGAAGGGTTATGGATGTTGTGCCTTGAAGGCAACTGCATAAGTAACATTTCAATTCCATATCCAGGTAAGTAATTTCGCATAATACGATCTATCTAGATTAAACAGAGAGAAATAAATAAATAAAAACATTTCGCGCTGCAAAGACAACAAACAATATGCACGTATGTAAATTGACGGCTTGTGGATTGAAGAAAGAACACGTCTAATAAATTGCTGATTGAGGTTATGTTCGTGTATTTAAATTTATATATTTAACAGGATATTTATTGATCAGAACTGTGTTACGTTTCCAGTATTTATTTATAGACCCTGCCTAGAATAATTAAGGACTTTAAAAATAATTAATTCCTTCTCTCATATCCTATGCAGACTGGTTGCTCAATTTATCATTTGACTAATTTAAAAGTGTGTCTTGTAGTGCAGACGACAAATTTACAAACTGATAAATTGCGAACGTTAGCTAGATTGAAGTCGTTAAATTCCTCTAAATTAATATGCATTCGTTATTATCATTCAGCTCATCCGCCCCCATTCAATCTAAGAAGAATCTATAGGTCTATTATGCATAAAAATTAACTACTAAGAGGTTTAACAATGAAAATAAGATTTAATAAGGTTTTAACAATTTAACAATAATCAAATACGAGCGCGAATAGTCTATTTCTCAATTCTTTGCACGTACGTGCTTATCGTTCTTAAGCGAAGAGATAGCCAATTGTTTCCAAGTGATTATTGAATTCGACTGAGGAATACTCAGCTGTATTGTCTGTATTCGCCTGGTCTCTTTTATCCAGTCCGCCGGTCTCACGGAGTCACTCTTAGCGGCGATGCACGTGGCATATAGGAAAAGGTGTCCCTTTTATGTCGCTAGTGAACTTGAGGTTTCAGTGGCGTGGACTCTTGGAATAATAGAACTCACACTTAGAGCTCAACCAGTTCATACCGGTCTTCGGTTGAAGACAAAGACAGCTTGTCCAATTCAAAGATGCGGACAACAAGCAAGGCAAGGTAAAGCAAAACCAAGCCCAAAGACAGAACCGACCTGAAGAAAGTAAACGTGTCCTAATATAGTTTCTGATAACACGTTCCCTACTCAAGCACGTCCCAGTTTAAATGCTCTGAATTAGAAATTCGACCTCACGTCGTTTACAATTAGATTTAGAAAAAATGTAATCTTCTCACGCATGTTTCATTTAACAGCATGACGTATGAATCATAAAAATAGTTACAACGTTAAATTAATGTTCATACAAAAGGGGTAATTCAAACAGCAAAGCCCTTCACAATTTACAATTAAAATTACACGCAATAATTGAATTACATGAGAAATTCATATCGAGCACAGGCATTCTGGCTCTAGTGAATTAAAACAATATAAATTAAAGTTACAATGGAAAAGAGTTACAATAAATTTATATTCCATAACTTATAGGTTTTTCAGTCATTTCTCTGAACCGTGCTCAAGCATATATGGAAATAATATAATACATAGCACAAATACATACATAGTCAAGATATACAGAATACAATTAGATAAAATGGTACCTTTATGAGAAGTCGAAGTGTATGATTCTCATCTGACTCGCCGGCTGTCGCATGACCCGAGTAGCTTAACGTGGTGACGTGTAGCTAATTGTTTCTCGCAGTAAAGGAGCGGAAGCATGCACCCACATTTATAGAAAAGCATAAAGCATATCACGTGACTGATCGCGTGGTATGTAGTTGGTTCTAGAACCTAGACAATGGGCCTAAAGTTACATAACGTCTTGACCTGTTCTGGAAGCATCTCGATAGGAGAGAGCTTTGAACAAAGGGTTTTCAAATCTCAATATTTGAAGTAAACAAACAAGTAGGTCACCAAGTCGGACATTTTTATCAGACTGTGACAAAATGATTGCTCTAAATTATGCAGAAATAACATTATGAATATATAATAATAAAAATAATTCATATGATGTACATATTGTTTGAAAGGTATGAAAATACTAAACATAAAATTACTTATTTAGAACTTAGTGTGTTATTCAAGCAGTAAATTAATTTAGAAATTATGTGTAATGATACTATGTAGTAAACTGATATTGTTTAGAAGGAAATGTTCAAATTAAGTAGTAAATCGATTTAGAATAGTATTATAATTAAACAATTACGTAGTAATTGATTGTGCATGATATAATATTTTTGCATATTAATGTGATTAGGAGATGTATGATATAATGCTGTGCATTAATTTGATTTAGCTTAAAAGGATATTTATTGATCACAAATTATTGCTCTAATTTATGCAGAAATAAAATTAATTAATGCTGTGTATTAATTTTATTTAAAGATGTAGGATATAATGTTGTATTTTAATTTGATGTAAAAATGTAGAATATACTGTTGTGTATTAATTTGATTTAAAGATGTAGGATATAATGCTGTGTATTAATTTGATTTAAAGATGTGGATATAATGTTGTGTATTAATTTGATTCAGAGTTGCATGAAATAAATTGTAAATTAAAATGAATATTTACTCTCTTCAGCTTGGTTCAATGCCGTTCGCGCTATGGAATGTCTGGCATTGGCTGCTTTAATTACCTGCATGATTGTAGAAGTTTATCAAGACTTCTGCAACCGTTCCACGGCGAAAAGTTTTGTCGTGGAGATTTTGGCGATTATTGGCAGTAAGGATGAAAATAATTTAAATTTAATATTTATTGTTCTTTCATTAAATTCTTCCTCCATACATTTCGACCTTTGTGTTTTGTTTAATTTTGTTTTAGTCTTGATAGCTTGGAGTAGAAAAGTATGGAATTTTTTCTTTTTAAATTCGGTTTATAGCTAGCTGACTGTAGACAACTGATCTTAGATGTTTTATATAAATTTGGTTTAAAGCTTGGCTGCTTGGTATGAAACTGGTTTTAATGCCTGGCTACCTGGTCTTAGATTGTTTTGCTTAAATTTGGGTTAAAGCCTGGCTACCTGGTAGGAAACTGGTTTTCGATTGGTTTGCTTAAATTTGGTTTAAAGCCTGGCTACCTGGTAGGAAACTGGTCTTAGATGTTTTGTAGTATAAATTTGGTTTAATGCCTGGCTAACTGATAGGAAGCTGTCCTTTGATGTTTTGTTTAAATTCGCTTTCAAACCTGGATAATTGGAAGGAAAAATCTAATATTGTTGTGTGTATATTTTGTTTTTAAAATGTGTTAACTGGTATGAAACTGGTTTTAGATTATTTGTTTAAATTTATTTTAAAAGTTTGTTAACTGGTATGAAACTGGCTTTAGATTGTTGAGTTTAAATTCTTTATAACGCCCAGATAATTGGTATGAAACTGGTCATATATTGGTTTGTTTAAATTCCCTTTAAAACCTAGTTAATTAATAGGTAAAGTGTGATTTAGATAGTTTTGTTAAACTCGCTTTCAAGCCCTCGCTAATAAGGAGGAAACGTGTTTGCGATTGTTTTATTGATTGATTAAATTGCTAAGTGTCTGTTGTAATTTGCTGAGGTCATTATTGTTTTATTGCTGTCATTATTGTATTGTAATCACTTATTGTTATCATTTATTTTTGTTATGCGCTGCTCGTATGGATTATTATTTATCTTTTTATGCTTTGTTATTTGCTGTCATTAGTTTTTATGGCGTTATGTGCCTATGGTTATTTTCAATTGTCCATTGTTATGGTTAATTCTTGTCATTTGTTAGGTATTTTTGTATTATTGTTATGAAAGATTATGTTTTGTATTATATGTTGTCATTGTTGTTATTTGTAAAGTTTGTCTTGTTTTGTTAATTGTTGTCATATATGGTTAATTGTTGTCATATGTTATGTTTTATTTTGCTTTCAGATTTCTGCAATGGTGGCATTTAGTGTTGCACACTTTGATAGAAGCCATGCTAATGGGAGATCATCCTGGTTCTTTGTAAACATCTTAAATATAATGTTCTGCATTCAGCCAAAGCCACATATAGATTTTCAATAGTTAAAGATATAAAGTTTACACCATTTTATCTGCTCTAGCTGAAATCACGTTATCTGCCGCAAGCATGTATTTTGCACCAACATTATGACGTCACTTATGCAGTACTATGGAAATAAGACTAGGTCTATTCCAAAAACATTGACAATAATGTTTTGAGGTCATAATATATTTGCCCATCCACGAGTACAAAAGTGCGTTATAATATTAATTGACAAAAAGAAGTGAATGATTGTGGTTGTAGTTGGCGTGTTGTTGTCATTCATTGTTGCAATGCGCTTTCTTTTATTGTTATTTGCTGTTTTAATTAGTTTTATTTGTTTGGTATCTTGTTACTATTTCTTATTGTTAATTTTGGCATCCAGCCAATGACATTCTTGCAACGTTTAGTTCACTTTGTTTAAGACGCAATGAATTAAATACATTCGTTTTAATTTTTAAATACATTTTGTTTAACAAAGAAAAACAAAATAATTTTAAAGAATATAATCTTGCAATTAAAATAAATTAAGCGCTTACTTTCAATCGTCTTTCATCAGGTATCTTCAGCTTCATCGGTGTCATTGTGTACGGAGTGAAAACGACAGAACTTTTTGAGCCATTGACGCCTCACGTACTCCTAGGGTGGGGCTTTGGTATGACAACAGCCGCCGCTTCTATGATCCTAATAAGTGCTGTACTCGTTTGTTTCGGCCGCACTAAATGCGCTTCGCCAAACCGTGCCTATACCCCTTCGTCTCAGGCTCAGTCTGGCATTATCATACAAGTTCCAGCAAATAGTGGTTATGCCGGTGGTTACAATGGTGGTTATGTGTATGCGGCAAATAACCAGAGCGTGCAGCCTTATTTATACCCTGCAGCAGGTTACGCCGGAAACCAGTTCTCATATCCTGCAATGACCTCGCCGCCCATCGAGAAGAATCCATGAATGACGCGGGTTTTTTTGTTTGTTTTTTTGCAACAAGGGAGAAAACTTCTCTTTGTAAAAGTGATAATGAACATTAGAGCTCAACATTCAACTGTTAGTGACATTCGCCATGAGCATTGATATTATACATAAATATCATTAATTTGTTTAAAGATAACATTGTCCACAAAGGAATGTATTGATTTCTGTGGTATTTTGCAGCCTGAGACATGCCACAAAAAGATAAGGCTGCAGTATACTGCCGTGTTAAGCTTTGTAGTTTATGCAGCACTATTCGGATCAAGGTAATCTTTCAAAGGCATTGAGAAAGAATAATTTTAGCAACGTTATCACCGCAAATCTGTTTGCTGTATTTACACTACACTACACTACACCACACACACACACACACACACACACACACACACACACACACACACACACACACACACACACACACACACACACACACACACACACACCACATATGTGCACATAAGCACACACATACACACACAAACACATACATATACCAAACACACACACAAACTCACACATACTCATACATACACACACACAAACACATACACACTCTTTAGCTGATTTTACGGACGGGTATGTAGCATCAGGTAAGTTCTTTTCATTGATAAGTGATAACTGAGGACAAGATGGAGGAGTATGGGCGATGAAGTGTGGGTCTTATTGTAACAATTCTGCTGCTGTTATTTCATTTTTCTAGACATCTGTTATGGTTAAATACTCTCTAATGCACTGATTCTTACTTATTCATTTTGTTGTTATTTTTATTAGTATGATTATATAGCATGTATATTACTTTTAATTATGCATTATTCTTGAATCTTTGATATTAATTTGTATTTATGTTTCATTAACTTTAGTGAAGAAAAGAACATTTTTATATGGAGTAATTTTACAATTATTTTTGTTTGTAAGTCTTGGATGAAGGCGTTTTGATTGAGGCATTGAATGACAGGTGCTAAACGAAAGAAATAAGTTGTGCCAGGAAACCCGCTGTACACTAAACCCTTGCTCACATATTATTCCTTTTCTCAACACCCACTATGAGTGACTCAGTGTTAGGATGGTTAAAGAACGAAACTATTGATATCAATTAGCTGTCTAAATAAATAAATAAATACACATACACACGCATGCGCACGTCAAACCACCCACAAATCTCACCTACAGTTGCACACACACACACACACACACACACACACACACACACACACACACACACACACACACACATCTAGCCGCCCACACCCTCTCCTCACAGACACAGACATCCAAAACCCACTCCTCCCCACCCCACACAGTGTGCTGCATCAGCAATAGTAAAAACATGTAAGAGTCATATACAATATATTTATTCTTGCATGGAGATACATGAACGACAACAAAGGTAGATTAAATTGTATTTCTGAAATATTTTACTCTGGGGAGGCAAGGATGCTGAGAATGGCTGAGTGACAGAATTGTGAACAGGCCTTAATTCTGTGGAGATCCTATCCTTAATTCTGTGGAGATCCTATAATGTCATTAAACAAGAACAAAGTTATTTTTACTTAGATGACGCTCTTAATCTTCCTCATGATTATTGTCACGGTCGAGGTGGAGTAATCGTTAAAATTGTTTTTTTTTAATTTCTAATGTATTTTTACTTCCCCTTGTCGTTCACAAGGTGCGTTCATTTTTTAAAATCTTTTAGTGGAATGAAAGCTAGCGTCTATACATGCGCAATCAGAGTTTGTGTGCATGTATGTTTGTTATGCATATGTAGTATTTTAATTATAATGATTTACTTATTTATTTACTTCAACAACTGGTTAGCTATCTTAGGAGTAGGTAGAAGTTGTATTTAATCATTTTGTATTTTTTAATAAAACTTTGAGATACGAACTATAATTATTTCTTTAGTTAGTTGCGTCATTAGACAGTGGAGAATGTTCATAATACAATAGTGTTTACAAAATTCATTACGTTTTAGGCATGCTTTGGATGTGCCATGAACCTCGAACCTTCTACAGTTCAAGGGAAAAAACCACGATCGTTTATTTACACTGAGACGCTCTCTTTCTGGCAGTGTATGTGTGCGCGAGCTCACGACCCCCCCATCCCCATCCAGGAATAAAAGGCCGTGGCATCTACGGAGGTGCTAATCTAGCACAAACCAATAATGCCTAATTAATTTGCAATCTTTATTACTTTAGTCAGAAAGCGTTGTCTGTTTTCAATACTGGCATCTTTGATTCAATAGTTACTTAATCAAGAAAATTGAAACCTTTCTTGAAATAGGATTAGGGAAGGGTAAAACTGAATTAATTTAATCTATATTCCGGCTGAGACAATATGAAAAGTATTGAAAATATGTTATTATATGTACAATGTAATTGCAATACTTGTCTTAATTTGAAAATCCGAATCGATCTAGCCCATTTCTCCACATTGTAGTTCTTGTTAAACTGTGTATTGAAGGCTATAGAGTTATCTCCACATTGTGGTTCTTGTTAAATTGTGTATTGAACGCTATAGAGTTATCTCCACATTGTAGTTCTTGTTAATACTGTGTATTGAAGGCTATAGAGTTATCTCCACATTGTAGTTCTTGTTAAATTGTGTATTGAACGCTATAGAGTTATCTCCACATTGTAGTTCTTGTTAGTACTGTGTATTGAAGGCTATAGAGTTATCTCCACATTGTGGTTCTTGTTAAACTGTGCATTGAAGGCTATAGAGTTAGCTCTCCCGAAGAGGTTTTAATTAGTATTACTTATGAAACAATAATTAATTATCATCCCCATCGCTTCCTCTCCCGTTAAGAAAGTTCCCACTGATTTAACTGAAATGGATGATGGACACACAGACAAACTTACTTTCACATGCCAGGTAATGAATGGCTTGATACACCCCTTCCCCAGGTGTGTGCCCACCACAATTAACGAAACACGGACATTAAAAACATTACAGAATGATAATACATAAATATGAAATGATAAAGAAGTTAACAACAAGATGAATAAACAAATAAATAATAAACTTTATGAAACAATAGCTAAAGGTAAATAAAAGAAAAGTGAAATTAATTTTGAAGCAGCCCAATTAGATCACACAGAAACAGCTAACCTAACACTGTCACTGAAAAATGTAAAAGTTCTGTGCCTTATAGTAACTCTCTAGACGCCAAGAGTTTTGTACAAGTCCTAGTGGGATTAGGAGTCCCAGTACATGCGTTCAGTATGAATTTGGTTTAACTTTTATATCACACAAATCCTACTGATATTCTTAAGTAAGAAAAATCTCTCAGGATTGAACTGTGTTGTGGTGGACACTTAACTCTTGTTTTTGTCCAAAAATCTTTCAGAACCAAGATTACCTCCCTTGAACTTCATTGCCCTTTTAGGAAAGTACGTCAAAGCTTAGGTCAACTCCAAAGGAAACCCCAAACCCTGCAATAATTTGTATACGGTTTTAAATTCCTCATTCTATACATGACAATTCAATTGTGAAGTTGGGCTATCCCTATGATCACAATTCAGCTAACGTATCATGTAAAAGAACATTCATTAAAGCAAATTTAAATACTCTCTCTCTGAATTGATAACATTGACACAGACCTCTCTTTAGGTTTTTTCTGTATGCACTGTGGAAGAAAATCAATTCTTTTTTCCTATCCTTTTTTTTCTTATTCATAGTTTTTTAACACACACACACACACACACACACACACACACACACACACACACACACACACACACACACACAGTATATAAATACATATTTCAGTGGATAAAGATTGTGTAGTATGTGTAGTGGTTTTATAAAACCTAATAATAAACCTGAAATACATGCAAATTAAAACAAAAGCATTTGATTCGATTTTTTTTCATTTTTTTATTCACAAAAATTTGTTTTTAAATGTGACGGCAAACGATTGTTGACATTATTTCATGTTTATTTTCTGTAACTTTAATATAACAAATCAATATTTTCAAGAAAGTTTATTTTAAGTATTTAAAAATATGAAATAGTTTATCCTTACCAAATACTAAAATAAAAATTATAATAATAAATAATTAATTAAATATGACTATATTATATAATTTACATGTTAATTAAATTTGCAATATTTTAAAACAAAAATGTTGTTATTTTTATAAAATGTCACTTCTATATACAGGTGAATAATTTCTACACAAAATGAATTACCTTGATTATCATGACTATATTAAAGTAGCAATTTAATGAATTTATAAGCTGTATAATTTCTACCATTTCATAAAAGTCATGTGTGGACAAATATGAAATTTCATTTTGTGTTCCATGGCTTACAATTGTAAAAATAATTAAAGCAATTATTTCCAATTATAATTAAGAATTGTGATCTTCACTCTTTGACATTGCATCAAGGAAGAAACATATTGATTAAGGCAGTCTAAGTGTGCCAAGAAACAAGGCCCAAAGTATACTGTGTATATAAATGTGTGTGTGTGTGTGTGTGTGTGTGTGTGTGTGTGTGTGTGTGTGTGTGTGTGTGTGTGTGTGTGTGTGTGTGTGTGTTTCTTAACAAGAATGAATGCAAACTGTCTGACATTTGGGGAGTAATTTAGTTCACTGAATCTGTTTGTGTTCACTGTGAGCTATTTTTTCTTATCTACATTTACATGACATTAAAAAAGACTGCTAAGAAAGATTCTAATAAAGGATAGCATGCTGAAAGATTGAATCTCAAAGATTAAGACTAGCACTGACCAAATTACAGAAGCAGATCTATAACACCTGACAATGTGTGTGTGTGTGTGAGTGTGTGTGTGTGTGTGTGTGTGTGTGTGTGTGTGTGTGAGAGAGAGAGAGAGAGAGAGAGAGAGAGAGAAAGAGAGAGAGAGAGAGGGGCTATGGGTTGATGCCATTATCTGTTTGTATCATACACATAATAATTTACGTGAAAACAGGCAGTGAAGCACTAACGACTACCTAGAGCAGTGGTGTGTATGCATGTGAGATATTATATAATCAAAGCACAATTTTCGATCTTCATAGCAAAAATAAAAACTGGATATTTTTTTTACGGGTTCGAGAACACATTTTCGGAATTTGAGGGGTACCGACAGCCGAAAAGGTTAAGAACCACTGACCTAGAGTTTTAATATCATTCGAAAATCATATATTTTCAGTTACGTTTCTTTTTAAATTTGTGAAAGTTTATTCCACTTTTCAATTTGTTTTCGAAGCAGTTGTGGCAGTTGATGCAGGTCTGAGGAGGGGGGGGGGGGGAGGAGATGGGGCCCCGTGGAGTTCATATGGGGCCCACGAAAGGGGATTTTTTTTAAATTACAAAACCAAATTTTTATATGTTATAGGAAAACCGCCCTGCAGCCTTGAAAAAATGCATGTGTTCAACTTTGTATAAGGGCCCACAAACCTTTTTTGGTACCGGGGCCCGGAATTTCTCTAAGCGGCCCTGATTGTATGCAACGCAGTGAGGCATATTTTGAAAATAATTAATGCTTTCCGGCATCGCTTTGCAGCACTGTTGTTTGTCTGGTATTTTCAAAATGGTTGCACTGAAACTCCATTTACATACCATCGAACTTAGATCTGTGCTGTTTGATCCATGTATGACATTGCGTCAAGCACTTGCTTGCTTAATGAAAACGATTGACTGAGAGACACATCGGCAACGCTTGCCGACATTGGAATGTCCTCATCGTTTATTTATAGCTCAGAGTTCCGGAATTTTGCGCGAAAGCCAGAAGCGCCACATACTGCGAAATTCTTAAACATAAGGTAGGACCGTTGTATTCTTTTGCTTCAGGAAACGTAGAAATTATACCGGACATGTAGTAGTAAAATGTCTTTTATTCTCACTATTTAAAATAAATAATTATATGCCGTTACTTAAATAAACTGTTATTTGCCACAGTTGGTTTGTGCATAAGCTGTCAGTGAACTAATTCTCTTTCGCGAGGCATTTATTTCCAGCGAAGGACTGCTTGAAATAATCTCAGAGATGATTTGTGCTTTTTTAAAGGTTTAGAACCCACTTGTGTTTACTAGCGCTTTAGATAACTGATTTAGTTTAAACAAATATCCATGTTAGAATTAGATCATTAGATAATACACATTGACTTGCGTAACAACGGGATTTCCCGTTTGAGATCATTTCAAGAAACCATTCGTAACTCTTTACGGTTTCATCGAGTAGCAGCATTCCTCTTGGTGGAATGCACGCAAACCGGGCAAGCGCTTTACCCCGTGGCTGCTGCGTGGCGAGACGGAAATTTTGTCCCTGCTAACTAGTACATGTAAAGCCGTCTGCCCTTGGGTTTCAGCGAAGGAAAATGGCGGCGTTTATTTCTTTTCATTGGAGACAGAGACGATTGTTCAGGCGAAATCGAATATTTCGGGATAGAACACGTCCGTTAGGAATATTTGACCATCACCAAGTATTTAAAACGTTTCGTTTCAGATGAAATGATATTTATTTGCTGACAGATGAGTTGGCTACGGACAGTGAGTAGCCAGTTGAGCGGATGGGATCCCTCGCTCTCGTTCAAGTTTTGTTGACATGCGTTTTTATGCAACTGGTTCATTTTAAGATGTGATTGCCGAATTAATCGATGTAAATCAATCGATAACCTATAGAACGATGCATTAAATGGCAGATGCGTTTATGATGCATGCGTGCACTTTAAACTGCCCACTAAAGGGAGAGAGCTAAAATAAATTGAAATTTTATTACATGCAACACTTATCAAATACGATAGATGGCGTGCAGATAAGAATAAGGCAGCGAGTGAAAATGAACACGAGTTTGTGAACAGAGAAAACTTCCACTCCGTCGCCCTACATGTTAGCTTCATTTTATAAAACAGTGTTATATCACGTGCGATTGTACGTACTTTACGAATGTGTTTTATAAAACAGTGTTATATCACGTGCGATTGTACGTACTTTAGGAATGTGTTTTATAAAACAGTGTTATATCACGTGCAATTGTACGTACTTTAGGAATGTGTTTTATAACTGACTAGCACGGTATGAAAATGCTGAGAGAAAAAAAAATGGTGTTGGTGCCTGCTGTGTACGATAAACACTATTTATTTCCATGTTTATATTTAACATCATAGAAGAAAAATTCTGATTTAAAAACAAAAACGTATTCATTAAACTACTAAAGGTATAATGTTACGATAGCATAACCAATATGAAATAATTATTTGTGTCATAGAATGAGCAACATTATTATGCAACAACCGCCTGTGACTGCTGAACTAATCAATTAGATATCATACATATTAGAAACCTGTAAATGTTCTGTCTATTGAGTTTGAGCAAATGCTTGTTAATAAACGTTCTTTTTATTTAACTCTTTCTCTGTTTATCTGGTTTCTTACAGCGTTTTGCATTTCACGAAGAATTTCTGTTTTTAGTTTTGTAGTACTTTTTCCTGTATTCTGATACCACAGATGATAGTTATCAATATATTAATTGCAAGAAAAAATATAAACGAAAAAAAATAATTAAAGAATAGCTTCATTGCCTGTTAGTTATGGTAAATAACTTAACAATTAATGTTATAGGTGATAAGCGATTTTTGAACTCGTGCTTACAAATATTGCCAAATGGCCTGGATCAGATCATGATGTCAGAACTCTGCGTGAATCTCTATTGCAGAGTTTCTAATAGGGATTTCCGGGGAACCCTAGGTTTCCGTGAGAAATGACTAGGGGTTCTCCGAGAGATCGTGATTGAAAAAATATCGTAGATATAATAATTTATTATGCAAGAGTTCCCTGAAGAAAGAAAATTATTTCGTGGGTTCCTCCTGGGAAAGAAAGGCTCAGAAAGGGTGCTCGATTGTTTCAAACTTTAAAAGGTGTGACACCTCTGTTCACCCTTAACTCGTTATGATCATTATTTATTATTTATTAATAGCATAACGGTGTCGTAAAACTCTTTACGCAATAATAAAATAGACGTTTTACATAATGTTTCAGCAGGTGGAAATTTCTTACTAAAGAGTAATAAAAATCAGTCTTTTATTTATATTTAACGAGCCCCCCTCCACCAACTATTACTCCCATTGTCCCAACAAAAGATTTTAATAAATGTGCAAGAAGGTTAACAAAATTAACTATAATTTTATTAAATCAACAATCAAATATACAACATATGAATATAATCAAAAGAGCATTGACATTTACATCACTTCACAACAAATGTTTGATTAAATGTTAGACATTTATTCAGTTTATCCTAGCATTGACTTCGGCAGTCAAATTAACATATAGATATAATGAAGTTCATAGATATAGTTTCATCATAAACATACGAGTGGAATTTTAGGGAGATAATTATAGTCAAAGTACATAACCTTTTCATTAACGGGCAGATATCACTGGCACATATTCACAATCATGTGGTTTGCAACAAGTCACTTTCTTTCTTATTAGTTGATGTATCCAAGGTACCCCTTCTAGGCATATTACACAAATGTTCCAGAATGTTCGATGTGCTCACAAAGCAATCAATGGCGAATTGTCCAGAACTTCGTATGCATATCAAAGCACTGCACAAGGAGTGTTCCAGAACTTTCGTGTGCACTACCCAAGCACGTCACAAGGAATGTTCAAAAACTCTTCATGGATTCTTGAGACCAAACTCAAGCCTCAAATTCCAAAGTATTTGCTCTCGAATGGAATTCACAAGAATCAACTTACAGCAACACTTTTTCTGATAAGTTTGATGATTATGCTGGATACACACACCAATGTGATCAAGTAGAGTACAGAAGTCACTGCTGTCTAAAGAGGATACAAGGTTACAAAACATCAAAAGGCATGCTCCTTTCATAAGCTAACAATTGCCTTTTGCGACCGATTGCCTTTTGTGATCGAAAAACAACTCATCTACTTGGAACTGGTTCAGATGACATCAACAAGCAAAACAACTCGATCGTTACAAAAATGTCTTCATAAACAGTGCCCAAGGTCAGGTCACGTTAACATTAACAACAAAATATACAATTAAATAGAGACAGGCAACAACAAACCACTCACTGGTTTCATAGTAGGAGACAGTGGCTAAATCCTGATGGATTAACTAATAACCCAAATACTAAATCCTCAAAATGCCAAAGAGCAAAATTATAACTCTGCTCACAGTTTGACTCGAATCAATGTTGAAAGGAGCATAAGGGAAGAAGAAGGCATACCTGTATATTTGTCTGCGACTTCGTCCTGTCTAAACATGACACATTATCACCTTCGGTCTTGTACTTCTCAACCAGGCAGCATTACTCTTCCAGATGATGATTCATTAGATTCTGACGAAGAAGAAGTAGATGATGATAAAGAGGATTTTGATGACAGAATTCTTCTAACGGATGTGCAGTCCTCGAGAGCTCGAGCTGCTGCAGGAAAGGTGGCCAGGCAAAGACTTGTGGACAGTTATTTCTAAAGTGAATGACTTTTACCAAAAATGCAGTCTATAAATAATGTATATCCTCCATTACATTCACAATCTGCCGACAGTATATAAAAAATTAATATCCTGCATGACATGCTCAATCTGCCGACAGTAGACTGTACTGTTACTGCTGTGAGTGTCAAGCTTGTTAACACCACTCCAGAATGTGGCCGACAGTAGACTGTACTGTTACTGCTGTGAGTGTCAAGCTTGTTAAGACCACTCCAGAATGTGGCCGACAGTAGACTGTACTGCTACTGCTGTGAGTGTCAAGCTTGTTAACACCACTCCAGAATGTGGCCGCCATTATTCTTGAATTGATACGTAAATATGTCCAGATTCGACAGGCGGCAATCTGCAGAAAAAATATCAAACGGTCCGGTTACAGTTAGAGAGTTCGGTGTGCTAGTGAAATCGACAAATAGGTTAATTATCAATCATGACTTTCAGTTGGTCCTAGAAACAAAATTCCCAATCAACGCAAGACCAGTTTCCTTGGTTAAAAAGCGAAGACCGATTTAAGAAACTTTCTTTAAGTTACTAAGTTGATAAGACTGCAATTCAGAGACGGACTTAAGAAACTTTCTTTAAGTTACTAAGTTGATAAGACTGCAATTCAGAGACGGACTTAAGAAACTTTCTTTAAGTTACTAAGTTGATAAGACTGCAATTCAGAGATGGACTTAAGAAACTTTCTTTAAGTTACTAAGTTGATAAGACTGCAATTCAGAGACGGACTTATTTCAGACGAATACGATACCTTCTGTTATTTTGGTGCACGAGTACTAAATGCAGCTACGACTCTTGGAGAGTTTCCAACTGGTCGTGGTCGATATTTTAATTTTGGGGGCCTACATAAGATTTGTTTACATTCCCGAATATCATATATCAGAACATATCAGGACGTATCAGAACATATTAGTACGTATCAGGACATATCAGAACATATCAGGACGTATCAGACATATCAGGATGGATTGATTTGTAAATATGTTCTCATCGCATCTACAGTTACTTTATTTGTATTTTATTCACGCAGACTTTAGCGGACAGCAATGCAGTCAAATACTGTGGTCATGACGAGCAATCAAACACCGATTCCACCCGTAATGCAAATTCAGCCGACAGTTAGGACCACGAACAGGTTCCAGACCAGACACATTGTGTACAAGTTGTCCATGGCGTGGCTTGCTCTGTCCATTGTCCTCTTTATTGTGGGGTTCTCAGCCCCAGCATGGTTTGGCAGTCAAGGGTTATGGATGTTGTGCCTTCAAGACATCTGCATAAGTAACATTTCAATTCCATATCAAGGTAAGTAATTTCGCATAATACGATCTATCTAGATTAAACAGAGAGAAATAAATAAATAAAAACATTTCGCGCTGCAAACACAACAAACAAGATGCACGTATGTAAATTGACGGCTTGTGGATTGAAGAAAGAACACGTGTAGAGAATACTTCTAATAAATTGCTGATTGGGGTTATGTTCGTGTATTTAAATTTATATATTTAACAGGATATTTATTGATCAGAAATGATTGCTCTAAATTATGCAGAAAGAACATTAAGAATAAATAATAATAAAAATAATTCATTTGATGTACATTTTGTTTGAAAGGTATGAAAATACTACACATAAAATTACTTATTTAGAACTTAGTGTTCTAATTCACGAAGTAAATTAATTTAGAAATTATGTGTAATGATACTATGTAGTAAACTGATATTGTTTAGAAGGAAATGTTCAAATGAAGTAGTAAATCGATTTAGAATAGTATTATAATTAAACAATGCGTAGTAATTGATTGTGCATGATATAATATTTTTGCATATTAATGTGATTAGGAGACGCATATTATCTTGCATTTTACTGAAATAGAGATTATGATATTATAATGATTTACATATGTAGTGTATACCAATGAACAGAAATTTGATTTAGATGTATGATATAATGCTGTGCATTAATTTGATTTATCTTAACAGGATATTTATTGATCACAAATTATTGCTCTAAATTATGCAGAAATAAAATTAATTAATGTTGTGTATTAATTTTATTTAAAGATGTAGGGTATAATGTTGTATTTAATTTGATGTAAAAATGTAGAATATACTGTTGTGTATTAATTTGATTTAATGATGTGGATATACTGTTGTGTATTAATTTGATTTAAAGATGTAGGATATAATGCTGTGTATTAATTTGATTTAAAGATGTAGGATATAATTCTGTGTATTAATTTGATTTAAAGATGTGGATATAATGTTGTGTATTAATTTGATTTAGAGTTACATGAAATAAATTGTAAATTAAAATGAATATTTACTCTCTTCAGATTGGTTCAATGCCGTTCGCGCTATGGAATGTCTGGCATTGGCTGCTTTAATTACCTGCATGATTGTAGAAGTTTATCAAGACTTCTGCAACCGTTCCACGGCGAAAAGTTTTGTCGTGGAGATGTTGGCGATTATTGGCAGTAAGAATGAAAATAATTTAATATTTATTGTTCTTTCATTAAATTCTTCCTCGATATGTTTCGACCTTTGTGTTTTGTTTAATTTTTTTTTAGCCTTGATAGCTTGGAGTAGAAAAGTCTGGAATTTTTTCTTTAAATTCGGTTTATAGCTAGATGACTGTAGACAACTGGTCTTAGATGTTTTATATAAATTTGGTTTAAAGCTTGGCTGCTTGATATGAAACTGGTTTTAATGCCTGGCTACCTGGTCTTAGATTGTTTTGATTAAATTTGGTTTAAAGCCTGGCTACCTGGTAGGAAACTGGTCTTAGATTGTTTTGATTAAATTTGGTTTAAAGCCTGGCTACCTGGTAGGAAACTGGTCTTAGATTGTTTTGCTTAAATTTGGTTTAAAGCCTGGCTACCTGGTAGGAAACTGGTCTTAGATGTTTTGTATAAATTTGGTTTAATGCCTGGCTAACTGATAGGAAGCTGTCCTTAGATGTTTTTTTTAAAATTCGCTTTCAAACCTGGATAATTGGGAGGAAACAGATTTTATATTGTTTTGTATATTTTTTGTTTTTAAAATGTGTTAACTGGTATGAAACTGGTTTTAGATTATTTGTTTAAATTTATTTTAAAAGTTTGTTAACTGGTATCAAGCTGGCTTTAGATTGTTGAGTTTAAATTCTTTATAAAGCCCAGATAATTGGTATGAAACTGGTCATAAATTGGTTTGTTTAAATTCCCTTTAAAACCTAGTTAATTAATAGGTAAAGTGTGATTTAGATAGTTTTGTTAAACTCGCTTTCAAGCCCTCGCTAATAAGGAGGAAACGGGTTTGAGATTGTTTTGTTTAAATTGCGAAGTGTTTGTTGTAATTTGCTGAGGTCATTATTGTTTTATTGCTGTCATTATTGTATTGTAATCACTTATTGTTATCATTTATTTTTGTTATGCGCTACTCGTATGGATTATTATTTATCTTTTTATGCTTTGTTATTTGATGTCATTAGTTTTTATGGCGTTATGTGCCTATTGTTATTTTCAATTGTCAATTGTTATGGTTAATTCTTGTCATTTGTTAGGTATTTTATGTATTATTGTTATGAAATATTATGTTTTGTATTATATGTTGTCATTGTTGTTATTTGTAAAGTTTGTCTTGTTTTGTTAATTGTTGTCATTTATGGTTAATTGTTGTCATTTGTTGTTATGTTTAATTTTGCCTTCAGATTTCTGCAGTGGTGGCATTTAATGTTGCACACTTTGATAGAAGCCATGCTAATGGGAGGTCATCCTGGTTCTTTGTAAACATCTTAAATATAATGATCTGCATTCACCCAAAGCCATACATAGATTTTCAATAGTTAAAGATATAAAGTTTACACCATTTTATCCGCTCTAGCTGAAATCACGTTATCTGCCGCAAGCATGTATTTTGCACCAACATTATGACGTCACTTATGCAGTACTATGGAAATAAGACTAGGTCTATTCCAAAAACATTGACAATAATGTTTTGAGGTCATAATACATTTGCCCATCCACGAGTACAAAAGTGCATTATAATATTAATTGACAAAAAGAAGTGAATGATTGTGGTTGTAGTTGGCGTGTTGTTGTCATTCGTTGTTGCAATGCGCTTTCTTTTATTGTTATTTGCTGTTTTAATTAGTTTTATTTGTTTGGTATCTTGTTACTATTTCTTATTGTTAATTTTGGCATCCAGCCAATGACATTCTTGCAACGTTTAGTGCACTTTGTTTAAGACGCAATGAATTAAATACATTCGTTTTAATTTTAAATAAATTTTGTTTAACAAAGAAAAACAAAATAATTTTAAAGAATATAATCTTGCAATTAAAATAAATTAAGCGCTTACTTTCAATCGTCTTTCATCAGGTATCTTCAGCTTCATCGGCCTCATTGTATACGGAGTGAAAACAGAACTCTATGAGCCACATATGTCTCACATACCCCTAGGGTGGGGCTTTCGTCTGACAATTTCCGCCTCTTCTATGATCCTAATAAGTGCTGTAATCGTTTGTTTCTTCCGCACTAAAAGCGCTTCGCCAAATAGTGCCTATACCCCTTCGTCCCAGGCTCATCCTGGCATTATCATACAAGTTCCAGCAAATAGTGGTTATGCCGGTGGTTACAATGGTGGTTATGTGTATGCGGCAAATAACCAGAGCGTGCAGCCTTATTTATATCCTGCAGCAGGTTACGCCGGAAACCAGTTCTCATATCCTGCAATGACTGCGCCTCCATACGAGAAGAATCCATGAATGACGCAGGGTTTTTTTTTGCAACAAGGGAGAAAACTGGTGTTTGTAAAAGTGATACGGACATTAGAGCTAAAATTCAACTGTTAGTGGCAATCGCCACGAGCATTGATATTATACATAAATATCATTAATTTGTTTAAAGAAAACATTGTCCACAAAGGAATGTATTGATTTCTGTGGTATTTTGCAGCCTGAGACATGCCACAAAAAGATAAGGCTGCAGTATACTGCCGTGTTAAGCTTTGTAGTTTATGCAGCACTATTCGGATCAAGGTAATCTTTCAAAGGCATTGAGAAAGAATAATTTTAGCAACGTTATCACCGCAAATCTGTTTGCTGTATTTACACTACACTACACTACACACACACACACACGCGCACACACCACATACGTGCACACACACACACACACACACACACACAAAGACAATCACACACAAACACACATACCAAACACACACACAATCACACACAAACACACACATACTCACACACACACACACACACACACACACACACACACACACACACATACATACACACTCTTTAGCTGATTTTACGGAGGAGTATGTAACATCAGGTAAGTTCTTTTCGTTGAGAAGTGATAACTGAGGATAGAAGATGGAGGAAATGGCGATGAAGTGTGGGTCTTATTGTAACAATACTGCTGCTGTTATGTCGTTTTTCTAGAGAGTTGTTATGGTTAAATACTCTCTAACGCACTTATGCTTACTTATTCTTTTTGTTGTTGTTTTTATTAGTATGGTTATATAGCATGTATATTACTTTTAATTATGCATTATTCTTGAATCTTTGATATTAATTTGTATTTATGTTTCATTAACTTTAGTGAAGAAAAGAAAATTTTTATATGGAGTAATTTTACAATTATTTTTGTTTGTAAGTCTTGGATGAAGGCGTTCTGATTGAGGCATTGAATGACAGGTGCTAAACGTAAGAAATAAGTTGTGCCAGGAAACCCGCTGTACACTAAACCTTTGCTCACATATTATTCCTTTTCTCAACACTCATTATGAGTGACTCAGTGTTAGGATGGTTAAAGAATGAAGCTATTAATATCAATTAGTTTTATAAATAAATAAATACACATACACACGCATGCGCACGTCAAATTACCCACAAATCTCACCTACAGCTTGCACACACACACACACCTAGCCGCCCACACCCTCTCCTCACATACACATACATCCAAAACCCACCCCACACAGTGTGCTCCATCAGCAATAGTAAAAACATGTAAGAGTCATATACAATATATTTATTCTTGCATGGAGATACATGAACGACAACAAAGGTAGATTAAATTATATTTTTGAAATATTATACTCTGGGGATGGCAAGGATGCTGAGAATGGCTGAGAGACAGAATTGTGAACAGGTATTAATTCTGTGGAGATCCTATAATGTCATTACACAAGAACAAAGTTATTTTGACTTAGATGACGCTCTTAACCTACCTCATGACTATTGTCACGGTCGAGGGGGAGTAATTGTTAAAATTGTTTTTTTTATTTCTAAGGTATTTTTACTTCCCCTTGAGGGTCACAAGGTGCGTTCAATTTTTAATCTTTTTGTGGAATGAATGCTAGCATCTATACATGCACAGTCAGTGAGTTTGTGTGCATGTACGTTTGTTATGCGTATGCGGTATTTTAATTATAATGATTTACTTATTTATTTACTTCAACAACTGGTTAGCTATGTTAGGAGTAGGTAGAAGTTGTATTTAATCATTTTGTATTTTTTAATGAAACCTTGAGATAGGAACTATATTTCTTTAGTTAGTTGCGTCTTTAGACAGTGGAGAATGCGCCTTAACACGATAGTGTTTACAACATTCATTACGTTTTAGGCATGCTTTGGACGTGCCATGTACGTTGAACCTTCGACAGTTCAAGGGAAAAAACCACGATCGGTTATAAACACTGACATGCTCTCTTTCTGGCAGTGTATGTGTGCGCGAACTCTCGACCTCCCACCCCCCACCTCCCCATCCAGGAATAAAAGGCCGTGGCAACTATGGAGGTGCTAATCTAGCACAAACCAATAATGCCTAATTAATTTGCAATCTTTATTACTTTAGTCAGAAAGCGCTGTCTGTTTTCAATACTGACATCTTTGATTCAATAGTTATTTAATCAAGAAAATTGAAACCTTTCTTGAAATAGGATTAGGGAAGAGTAAAACTGAATTAATTTAATCTATATTCCGGCTGTGACAATATGAGATACGACCACCTAACCCCCATTCATCTTTTAGACTATCGCGCCTAGAAAATCGCCTGTCACTGGCGAAAGCAGTCACTAATTAATATAATCATTATCTCCCCTCTTGCATGGAGACTGGTGATCCTGACTCAACTGGGGTGGTCAGCAATCTGCTGGCATTCCTTTTGCCGTCACGTGTCTCTACGAGTCACTGATGCTCCAGGACATTACCGACACGGTCCTCTTCACAGAGCACAGACGCAAAGCTCACAGCCTGCACCACATTCCTGACATGACCCGGGTCGCGAGACTCGCCATGCCTCCAGCCTACAGTGCTCACAGCTTGGTAAGTCCAAGAAGGAAAATGTACATAAACTCTTATCTTTATCGTGGAAAGTGAACACTGTCTAACAATTGAACACTTAATTAAAATGCGTTACGTCAAGGTGATTTAATATATTAACTCTTTCACGCCACTATAACTTTCTCCTATAAAGTTATCTTATTTTTAACCCTCAGCTTACGAGTATTTGTTTTCTTTTCAACGGTATGTTTGTCATTGTATTTCTGTCAGGTCTCGTTGTCGTTTGTAATTGTAATGTTATATTTTAGCTAAACTGTCAAATACTTGTGACACCTGACACCACTGAAGTGTGAGTGTTTGTGCGATTGGCTACGTTAGGGTTTTATGTCTTTCATAACATCTTTTAACCCACCCCCCCACCCCAACGCCACACCGGCCAATGGCGACAGCGCTAGAGATGCTTGCATTTCCTTTACATTATGCCAATATGTAGAATATTATTTTCTTCTTAGATTATATATCACTCCCTTCGCCTTGTTAGCTATAATTCGTAGATAATAATTGCAAATCGCTCATTTGTTTAATTAACTATTGTGCTTGTACTTGATAAAAATTGTCTACAGTATCTCAAATCACACACTTTTAAGCAACTTCTTGTATACAGAATGATAATTCTGTTTTTATGGCTACTATATCTTTATTTATTTTACTAGCAGATTAATATTTAATATTATAATATGAGAGTCCAATTATTCACGAGGCATTCAGTTGCACTGAATTTCACGTCACGTGCACTAAATCAGGATTATGTATAACCGACACTTTTGTTGTAGTCTTACTCCATGATTACATTGCAAATGTGTCAGTCTAGAACTTCCTGAAATAAATAAATGCCCAATTATTTTTTTTTAAAAGAAAAACGCCACTGCTGGGCTCTAGGGCCAACAATGAAAAGTGAAATTCCGGTCTGATCAACTTTCTAACGATTACAGACACAGTAACAACTAGCACCATAGAAGAATATTTAATCAACCACAGGCTGATTAAGAAAACTTGTGTGATTGGAACACAGGCAACCAATGCGCTTTTCAGTATTAAGATTTCAAACCTGATCTAGCAAACACCTTCAATTTGTGTCCATTTTATCATTTTAAATAGTGATTTCTGTTGTGCTTTTCTTGTAGGAAATGCTGTTTTTAGGGATCTGAAAATAAAATTACCTTTCATGTAAGAATAATAATTAATCCCTCATGGCTCATGCTATTTATTGTATTAATTTAATAAAAATACCGTTATCGATTCTTGGAAATATTATGCTCAAAACTTAATAAAGTTCATTGATCACTTATGTAGTAAACTATTCAACGGCTTACTCGTTACTAAAATCTCGACATTCATCACTAAAAGTTGAACAATCATAGTACCACGTATCTTTTTAAAACTGTGTTTCGACACAGAATAATCACATTTACAGGCTTAGAACTGCACAGTACAACCACCCCTTTTATACCTCAGACTTCCTGGTGAGACGATTTGGCAAAGGCATATGCTGCCCCCCTCTCCCTACACACACACACACACACACACACACACACACACACACACACACACACACACACACACACACACACACACACACACACACACACACACACACACGATAATCAAACAAAACTTTCCAATCACTTTAATGTGTGGCGTGCTAGGTTTCTTGTGATTGCAGGTGGCTGAATGTGGCTGAAAAAATAAACCATAACAAATCAATGACTTAGTGGTCGACATCTTTCGATATTAAAATAAACATTGTGACGACGGTGTCTGCAGTTTGGCACACTCACATCTTATTTGAGGTAATATTATTTTGATCTTAGCGAAGTGTAACATTCTCACGACTTTATATTTTTGTTGTTACTACACTGTATTCATCATGACGTTAATGTTATTAGATTTGCTTACTGTGGCTTTATTAGATTTTAATGAGCTTATTTTATTTATTTATTTTGGGGATGTGCGGTATTTGACATAAACAGATTATTTTATTATCGTTCTCTTTTGACGCATTCTAATTATCATTACATTATTATCTTAATTTGGCCAATATTTTACCTCGAGATGCTATTATACATAGTTTTTCATCGAAATGACGTCATGCTATAATGTTTTACTCTGAAGTTCGTTCTTGCACTGGTTGATTAATTATTAATAATTTATGTTTCTGTCAAGCTGTGGACAGTTTTATTTTTATTTTCTGCAATATGACGTTGTGGTTATTTTACTGTTTAAAACGTGGATATAAAATTTGTCTCATTATATTTGTTACTATGAAAAAATCTCACACATGCACCTGAGAAGGATGTGTCAGTAATAGAAAACAGAAAGCAGGACTATTTAAAGGAATAGGATGTGTTAGTAATATGAGTTTATTACAGAAAGCAAGTCTACAGTTAACATTCACATAACGGATGCAGTTTAGTTAATTATGTATTATAATAAAAATATTCAATTAACACGTACATTTAATTTGTTACAGAAATTTGAATTGTAAATGTGTGATGAATATTAGTCAATGGAAAGTAAAATTGAAATCTTGTATTTAAAAATATATCTCCCAAACGACCTTTATTTCACTTTCAATCATTGTAGACTCACTTCAAACACAAAACAAGATTGCATTACAGCTATTGCAACACAACAACATTTTTTCTTTCTTTCTTTCTTTCTTTCTTTCTTTCTTTCTTTCTTTCTTTCTTTCTTTCTTTCTTTCTTTCTTTCTTTCTTTCTTTCTTTCTTTCTTTCTTTAAAGCGATAGATGCTAACAGAGTAGGACGTTCATAAGAGAACAATGCAGACCTGAATTGATAGACAGTAGACAGTAACTCTTGCTTACAAATAACATATTGGAGCCGACAGAACAGTAGCACATTCTTAAAATAACATTACAGACCCCGCCAAACATTAACAACTCCCTTTAGAAAAATCAAATAGCAAGTTAAAAAAGAAAAGTGCATGATCGACAAATGAGTCAGTTGGACTACACTGATAACGACCTAAGTGAGACAAATGACCTAGGGTGCATGCGTCCCTCTCGACAGCCAGCGACCTTGAGAACTAGGTTTTATTCTAAAAATAGAGTCGATTCATTTGGTACAGTGCATGATATCAGCGTACAGGGATGTTAGCTTCGTAAATGATTTTAGTAAGTTGATATGGGGTGAACTAGACCCCAAAACGACACATGCCTTCGTCTTATAATTATAATAAATCACCAAGACTACTAGGAATACACGCACTCGTCAACAAATTCATGAGTGCACTAGCACTGGAACTATCCACAAATTTCAATACAATAAAAGAAACGGGACAAAACAAAATAATATAATAATAATATTCCATTAAAAAGCATTTAGTCAATTTATAACCAGTCTTTAGGACATTTCCTTTTTATAAGTTTTCAATATATTTCTGCTGTTGCGCTTGTTAAGATAAATGACTTTTGTTTTACACTAAAACAAAATAATTGATGATCAAATAGGATTTTTTATTAGACATAATTTTTTAATACTATAAAATAATTGTTCATAAGTTAGAATTTATAATTAGATAATAAATTATATTTTAAAAAATACATTCTCTCGATGAATTATTCTAGATTTGACATCTGCGAGTCACGGTCCAAGAGCCAGACCACGGGCCAAGAGCCAGACGCCAGCCATACAATCAAACAATAATACCAAGATGAGTATTCGAACAACGATTCCACCCGTAATGCAAATTCAGCCAGCAGTTGACATCACGTCCAAGTTTTTGGCAAGACACATTATGTACAAGGTGTCCATGGCGTGTCTTGGTCTGTCCATCGTCCTCTTTATTGTGGGGTTCTCAGTCCCAGATTGGGTCAGATTCACGATTGGAAGTGAGAGTCAAGGGCTATGGGTGTTTTGTACTGAACAGTATTGCATAAATACCACAACCTATAGAAGTCCAGGTACACGAATTTTTGCCTGAAACAAATGGCATAGATCTAAGTATACAAGTATGCACGTTTGCATATAAATATCAAACAAACCCTGAAAATAAATGTTATCTATTTTTTTAATTAGTTGTCAAGTGTATATGCAATTGTTCTCATTGACAAATCCTCATGATGAATAATATTTCTCGGTTTTTTTTAAAATTAGGATGAGTGAAAACGTATTTCAAGAGTGCAGAAATAATACTGACGAGATATTTATATAAACAAAAATTAAAATTTCTTTTGTCATTGAAGTGTATACTTTAATAAAAGTGACGGATATCCACACGATCTCTTCAATCTGTTCCACACTTCTTATGCATGATGTACACTTTTGTTATTTTGTCGTCAGAAAAGAAGTTTACATGTATTAAGTGTATATTGAATATACTTATACTTAAGTGATATGTATCAAGTACACATCTGTGTATAATGTATCATAATGCATCGTGGGACATTATAAGCTTAAACTGACAAATTTTCAGCTGTGTAGGTACTGGCTGATTGAAGGCTTTACGTTGAATGTTTTTGTTCTGTTCAAACAAGATTTCATTCAAATATTATTCAGTAAATCTGTACATCAAGCTAATGTAACGTTTGTCCTGCAATTGCAAAACTAATCATAGAAAAACGCTGTACAGTAAACACACACACGCATTTCGCGATGGAACATAATAAATTCCACACTAATTTGCTTTATTTAATTTGGTATAATTCTATATTTTTTTATTAATATTATTCAACTCAACATTTTTTCTTCTAATCGTATATATATATTATATCTTTGTTAGATCGACTAAAGAAATCTCTTAAATAAACAAATATAAAATTTCATTAAAACCCATAAAGATCTCAAATTTACCTACATTGCAAAATTGACCTTTAAACACGTAATTCATGTCCTTGCCTCATAGTTAACCACCCGTGTAATGTGAACCCCAAAACAAACCCTTAGTAAGTCAATTCACTACACTTGGGAAATTACTCCACTACGTCAAGCAACAATTCTAACACTAGAAAATATGCAAACACACTGCAACACTGTCTGTTTCAACAGTTAAACAGCGATCTCTAAATACCTCAGACAAATACCCCAGGCGAATGGAAAGATAAGAATTTTCAGCACCTTAGTCAAAGAAAATTCCACAAGTCACATCGCATACCACACGTTGAATACAGTCCGAGAGAATCTCACAGGAGTTCGTCACAGATTAAGGAAATGACGAAAACGTCCAACAAGATTTCGGGTCTTTTGATTCCTTGCTTTATCTGACTGTTGTAGCTTTGACTGACACTCTGGGTCTCATGTCCGGGACACGGTGAAGTTTTTTAAAAATCCTGAAACAATTCCATTTTGGATTAACAGCTAGGCAAAGATGAATGCATTGAAAGCAGCTGACAATTGACAGATTAACCAAAGTCTGACGACCAGTTTCAGGGGATTGTCATTGGCAGGGCAGTCATGGATCCTCCCGGGGAAAAAAAGGGGTAAAGTAACCATTAAGGGGTTCCGGTCCAGACGAAAAGAGGGTGGTTAGCAGTACCCCATCAGTCAGTCGTTTTTCCTGAAGCACGACGAGAAGTTAGGGTGCACGCTCTCGACCGCAAATCGGCTTTGACATGCTTGAGAGAGCAGACAAGCCCATTTGTCAAGTACATTTTAACATTGCACACACACACACACACACACACACACACACACACACACACACACACACACACACACACTCACTCACTCACTCACACACACTCACACTCACTCACACACATATACACAAACACAACACACACAACACACACTCACTCACACACACACACTCACTCACTCACACACAGACTCACACACATATACACAAACATACATACGCGCGCGCAAATTGAGGTGTGTAGTTTTCTACCTTATCATACCACTTAAGAATAAAAACTTTTAACTTTTAAATTTAGAAATGATCTGGTCTCCTTGTATAAAGAATTACTTGTAACGTTTACAAATTGCTAATTTTAAGATTTGTAATATGATCAGAAATAATTATAGTATTAAGACATAAAAATAATTCTGCACATTTCGTGAAATATTGTAAAATGTATTCGATTTCAAAACAAAACAATTGTCTGTAAAACTTCCTTCCAGTTTGGCTCGATGCTGTCCGCTGTCTGGAGTGCCTGGCCTTGATTGCCTATATTATCTGTTTACCGATAGAAGGGTATCAAGATTTCTACAAGTCTAACATATTTGAAAACAATGTTCTGGAAATAACGGCAATTGTTGGTAGTAAGTATGGATTTTAAAAATTTTCCATTACTCTGCATCCGTCTTTCTCTTTTTCCTTCAATATTTTTTCAGCCATCTCTGTATTGATCTCTACATCTCATTTCTTTCTTACACACACACACACACACACACACACACACACACACACACACACACACACACACACACACACACACACACACACACACACACACACACACACGCACACGCACACGCACGCACGCACGCACACACACGCACACACATACACACAAAAACACAAGCACACACAAACACAAATACAAGCACACAAAACACCCACAAACACACACATAAACACACACACAAACACACGCACACAAATAAACACACACGCAAACACAAACACACACATAGACACACATTAACACACAAACACACCCATACACACCCAAACACGCACTCTCTCTCTCAAATAGACGTACATATACATGTGTGCACATCAGTACCATAAGATTTTTATATTAACTTTTTATATTAATTTTCATATAATTTTTAATTATAATATAATTTTTATATTATATTAACTCAAATTGTTTCTTTGCCGTTCAAAACTACGTTTTATTATTTTTAACTGTCATATAATTTTGGACTAGTTCATTTTGTCACCCATATTTTATTCGAGGAGTCGATGATGTGCCCATGAGACTGAATGATTTAATGAAGAACATTTGTCATAGAACAATGCACTATATCATTAAGAGAGTGTTTTCATTAGTCAATTTGAGACATGACAGTGATAGCCAAATGGAATTTGGTTTTCTTCAAAATTAAAATCAAAATAAAACTAAGAGTGAAAAAAGATCGTGAAAATACTTTGTATAAAAACAATATTTATTTATATTTATTATTTGTTATATTTCGTGATAATTAGAGAGGTCGTTAAAGTCAATTTGTAATTTTTGAACTGTTTCTTAACCAAAAAACATTAGTGAAAGCAGTGAAAACTTTCCCATAGGTACGTACCAACTATTTAAAAAGAAATAATAGATATTCTGTTGGAAAGGCACTTAGAAATTACATATGATGATTGTAGGATTGTTCATTTTAAACTTATGCTTGGTTTCGACTCCTGGTGACCTGTGGGTGATGACCTAAGATGCTATATCTGAGATATCGTGGAAGTCGATGCAAGAGAACTGGGCTCCAAGGGACAACGAAAATTGAAAATGGAATCATTAACTTTACGAACGACATAGCCATCACAACAATATACAGTGAGGTCACTTGAATTAAAGCAATACGTCTCATATCACAAGCACTCCAAAGGGATTGTATAAAGACTAATTTAAAAAAGGATTGTAAACAAAACCCTTTAAATATGGTGTTACGTATTTTTGAAGATGCAAAGCTATTTTCTATAAAGTGATATTTGTTATTAATTATTAATTATTGTTCTTTACTTTGCCTACAGTATTTGGATTTATTAAAGTGAACCTGCTTGTTAGGGGAATTATTCCAAAAAGACCTGAGTGTCGTGAAATCTGTAAAATAAAAAGGATAAAAAATATCTAAAATATGACTGCTATCCACATCGCGTCTTGCGATAATAGGAAATAGTTGGCGTGGGCTTAATACGTTATTTCCATATGCAGCAAGCTAAGTCGGGAAACTTATAATTTTTCTATTTGTTTTTGCGTCAATCCTTAAAATATAAATGATATCTGGGCTACAAAAATGAAATATTATCACTATCGAACATATTAGTCTCGAGAGGCCCATAACTGGGAATATCACAAGTTCAGTAAACTACGGTGGACAGGTGTGACTATCAGTATGAGTATCAGAAGTTCATTAGACTACGGTGGACAGGTGTGACTATCAGATGAGTATCAAAAGTCCATTAGACTACGGTGGACAGGTGTGACTATCAGATGAGTATCAAAAGTCCATTAGACTACGGTGGACAGGTGTGACTATCAGTATGAGTATCAGAAGTTCAGTTGACTATGGTGAACAAATGTGACTATCAGTATGAGTATCAGAAGTTCAGTTGACTATGGTGAACAGGTGTGACTATCAGTATGAGTATCAGAAGTTCAGTAGACTACGTTGGACAGGTGTGACTATCAGTATGAGTATCAGAAGTTCAGTTGACTATGGTGAACAAATGTGACTATCAGTATGAGTATCAGAAGTTCATTAGACTACGGTGGACAGGTGTGACTATCAGATGAGTATCAAAAGTCCATTAGACTACGGTGGACAGGTGTGACTATCAGTATGAGTATCAGAAGTTCAGTTGACTATGGTGAACAAATGTGACTATCAGTATGAGTATCAGAAGTTCAGTTGACTATGGTGAACAGGTGTGACTATCAGTATGAGTATCAGAAGTTCAGTAGACTACGTTGGACAGGTGTGACTATCAGTATGAGTATCAGAAGTTCAGTTGACTACGGTGGACAGGTGTGACAAGTAGAATAGGACAATGACAGCACTGTTTGTAATTAAAATGTTTTTTTAAAATATCAGTTAAAATGAGGGATAACGTAGACGGATATCTTAACGAATCTGATTATGGAGGAAATGAAAACCAGATTTTGGAAAACATGGTCAAAGTGTTGGTCCGTGTGAGTATGTTTAATATGTAATTTCCCAAATGAACAATATTGATTAAGATAGATTTCTCGTGTAACTCGAGGTGAAACTAATTAGTGGCAGATTAGGCAATTATATATCAATTATCATAGTCTTTAATTAGTGCGAAGCTAACTCGTAGAAAGATTGCCAATTCTAAAGATAAGAAATTGCAGCCCGTTTTGCAGATATAATATAAATACATTAATTTTTTTATATTTTTGAGCCAAATGCCACTTGGAACTAAAGTTTATCAGAACTACAATATAAGAAAATTTTTACAGCCCTAGAAATAAAAAATAGGACAGCAACAAACTAATTTAACAAATCCAGTTAACGATGTCAATGGAGAAATAAACAATGAACTAACTGAGGAACAGCAATGCATTTTAGAAGACATAAAAGATTTCATGGACAACAATAAATCACACGTAGGCAGATCTTCAACAAGAAAAGACTGAAAAGCAATGAAGCTTTAGCAACAACATTTCATAATGCAAATAAAGTGGAAAGATATAGTCTCAGAAACGATATCACAGAACCAACAGTCTAATATATTACAGCAAAAATAATTGAAAAATATATAATACCAGCCAAAATACAAACAAAGAAAACATTCAGTACCACCATGGAAGAGAAGAATAGAAAAGAAAACAGAGCGCACTAGGAAAGAAATAAACCAAATGCTAAACAAGAGAAACTTGAAAGAGGAATGAGTAAACAAATACAATCTAAATTATTATATATATATTTAAGACCGCAATACAAGATGAAAAAGAAAAACTACCAGGACTCAGTCACTGTCTGAAAAGTTACACTGCAAAAGGTCAACAATTCCAAACAGAATAAAATATTCAAAACTTGAACCCGGAAGATTATACAGGCGGTCTCCGAGTTATGGCGGAATTCGGTTTTTTCCCGACTTAAGTCGATTTTCGCCGTAAGTAGGACTTTCGCATCCGCCCACGTCATTAACGACACGTAGCGGCCTTCACGCTAATGTCTATCATATATTTAACCATTCTTCGCGAGCCTTGCCTACCGCCATGATGCAAGACTTTACTCTCAATGCGCGGACCCAAAATTGTGGCGCCGAACCGAGCAAGAGAAATAAGAATTTCGCGCCGTAAGGCAATTATATATATATGGACAGAGTGCCGTAACTTCGAATCCGCTGTAACTCGGGGACCTCCCTGTTACAAAGAATTTAAAGGAAATTCAAGAATAGAACAGATTCCAAGCATTCAGGACACCAGGACTTTGGGGGAAAACATTTGGAGCAATTCAAGTGTGCACATAATTCCTCATCCAAATGGAATGAGGAACTGAAAGAAGACCATGAAGACACAACTCAACAATGTAACGTCACAATCGTTAGGGAAGATATTAAGAAAGTGAAGAAATCTAGAATCGTATTTGGCTGTGAACTGGTGGTCACTGAAGACTGTAAACACGGATGGCCAGTGAGCACTACAAAAATTGTGAACTTGGTCGGTTTTCGTAGTTCTGTGAAAATTGCTGAATCTTTTCAAGTTTCAGATAATTAATTGCACGGAGAACAAGAAACAAGACAACTGCACTAATCGAGTTGAGAACCAGTAAATGCATAGGGAACAAAATAAATAAAATAAAATCGAAAAAACACCAGTGAACAATCTGTCTAATGTAATATCTTTTAAGTAATGATGCAAGTAATAACTTAGCAAAGGCCCTGTCAAACTGCCACATTTATTTTGTGTATAAAGATGTTTTCAAGAAATTTTTAATATAGATATTACATTCGTTATTTAGACATTCTCGTCTTGATATACAAGATTATTTTCTTTTTATCATCTATCAGGTGTGTTCAGTATCATTGGCGTCATCATATATGGAGTAAAAATGCCAGAACTCCTTTTGTTTATAGGAGTTCCTTATCATCTAGACTGGGGCTTTGGGCTGACAACTGCCTCTTCCTCTATGATCATAATATGTGCTGCGCTGATTGGCTACAGCCGCTCATTAATCAAATCATAAATCAATAACTGAATGATCACTTCTGGAAACATGACTCATCCATTAGTGAACTAACCCGACCTTGTTAATCAAATGTCAGCAAACCGTGGTCCATTACCTCACACTAGCCGCACATCCTGCAGTGTCGACAGAATACAGAAAATAAATGGAAATCAGACGTAGGACCTCATTTACCAAATACATGGCGAAAACAGGCACAGGATAAAGACAAAGAATAGTAAAGACATGACAGGATAAAAGACAAAGAATAGTAAAGACATGGACAGGATAAAGACAAAGAATAGTAAAGACATGGACAGGATAAAGACAAAGAATAGTAAAGACATGGACAGGATAAAGACAAAGAATAGTAAAGACAAGGACAGGATAAAGACAAAGAATAGTAAAGACAAGGACAGGATAAAGACAAAGAATAGTAAAGAAAGGGACAGGATAAAGACAAAGAATAGCAAAGACATGGACAGGATAAAGACAGAGAATAGTAAAGACACGGACAGGATACAGATAAAGAATAGTAACGACATGGACAGGATAAAGACGTGAGCAGGGAAAGACGGAAGCCTGAGAAAGACAAGAACTGGCTAAATGCACAGAATGGCAAAGACAAGAGCAGGGAAAGACAGAAGACGTATTAAAGACAAAGCACGGTAAAGACATTGATTTAATAAAGTCAGGGACAAGATAAGGACAAAGACTAGTACATATAAGACATGTTAAAGACAAAAACAGGATAACGACAAAAAAATTATTAAAGTCAAATATAAGATAAATACAAAATTCTAACCTTTATGAAATCCTAGAAAAAAGACAGATCAAGTAAATAAGCGGCCTTATTAAGCCCAAAACCGAAACCTACTAAAGACAAAAACCTAGTAAAGATAAAGATCTAGTATAGACAAAGACAAAAGGTGAAGGCAAAAATCAAGACAAGAAACATGACACAAATAATATTAAGTTAAAACATATTTTACACCTTGCTTGATGACAGTAACACGCCTGGACTATGTGCTACCTAACGAAAGCTGATCAGTAACATTTGGTAAATCATAGGACTTTGTGGGACGAAAAGAACGAGACTAAGATCTATTTTCTTAACTCTCTTTCACAACCATAGACATCCTAAATGTCTTGAAGAAAAGTCTACTATGGCATACAAGTACTCGAGTGCATTTCGGGAAATGTTCGCAATGGACGTTAAACAAAACTGACATCAATGACTTCAAGAAAATTAACATTATTCAGCGGCTGACCTACAACGGGCATAAGAAAAACAATCACAGTGCAACGAAGTGGGAGTGTGGATCTTTTACATTGCGTTAATTGTTCCTCTAGGTAGATGTTTGTGTACGTGAGAAATGCTGTATAATTTATATTATTATTTATATTACAAATGGTGTTTTCTCAATAAATTCTTTAGACTGTATAATTTATATTATTTATATTATTATTTATATTACAAATGGTGTTTTCTCAATAAATTCTTTAGACTGTATAATTTATATTATTATTTATATTACAAATGGTGTTTTCTCAATAAATTCTTTAGACTGTATAATTCGTTCATAGCTGAGTATTCTTATATCAACCTTTATTTTGTTCTTTACTTTTCGAACCATTCTGAATTAGACGACATACCCATTTCGCACTGTTTGTTTATAACGATCGTGTGGCACAACAATTCATTAATGAGCTTATCTAAGAAAAGATAACAGTTCTTTGCTGGTAAAATAAATAGAGGAGCAAATATCAGTAATGTAAATACCGGATTAATTTTAATTTTCCATAGTTTATTCAACACACAACCACAATATTATAGAACAATTTTCCTTAATGCTAATAAGTTCGCTTTTAAAATATAAAATTCGTGTACAGAAACAATTTTCACTGATTTTCAGAGAAGGAATGACCCGCCGATATCGAATGAACTGTAAAATTCCGATACAACTGCTCTAATCACACACATTATATAAATCATAATGTCCGAAACAGAGATGTGTTCGAAAGCAATTAATTCACTTGAAAAGAGGTTCTAAGGCGAACATTTTCAAATACAGCCGCATATCGAAATATACTGACTCTGGCATCATTCATTTCCGTCGGTTGTGCTGTGGATTTGTTATTAGCATTCCATTTTGAGTTCACTGGGAGCTGACCTGGTCATGTGCAATCTGCACTTCTGGCTCGCCGCCTGGCCTTTATCTTCATGCAAATGCTGCTAGTAAAAGGCTACCTTTTAGCTAATAAATGTATGTGTGATAGATAGAAGCCTTCGCATGTGTTTGTAAATTTCCATCTCTTACATGTCTGGTGTTGAATATTATAATTTTGTTGCAACGCACAGTTTAGAATATAATTTGTTGTCTTAATCTGTTAATATGTTAATATTTGTTAATTAAGGGTCACTAGCTCTTGAACTGATCAAACACTTATCTTGGCCGTGGTTACCGCAAAAGTCCTAATAAAGGTTTTGTGCTCGAATTATTTAATAAATATTTTATTTTATAGTAGAGTGAAACAGATGTTAGTGTTAATCGCCATGTAACAACGTTTCCTCAAATGTTGTAATGTTTTATTATCGATTGTGCGGTAGTTAAGAGATTCATGTAATTTTATGAATAAATAGTTATTGTTAATTTTATAATTATCTTCATCATCAATTATCTTTTTATTGGTGAGAGTGTAATGCCCACAGTAGAGGCGGGCCATTGCGGCAATTAATGGGAGATAATCGCCGGGCATAGTTAAGGTACTTGTAACCCGGGATTTACAAATAGATGAGTTGAACGTATCGTTAAATCCTCATATATCAGACGAGGTTTGAAGTCGACTAGCTCCCGACTCAATGAGTGGGTTTGACCCGGATGTGTGTTACACAGTGATGTGCATCTTCCTAATGAATTTCATTTTCTAGATGCCATTCAAAAGTTGTTTACCAATATTCAATTAACGTATACAATTTTTAACAAAGAAAACAAAGTATATTTGATTTTATGTATGCATATACGAAAGCGTCCAGGTACATCTAACTACATCTGATTTTAAGAAAAAGAAGAAGAGTCTGTTTAAATGTTTCTGTAATACATTATTAGGAGGCTGTTTATGCTACAGCATACATTTTATTTCAAAGATATTTGAAACAAGAAATAGCGGTTCCAGTCAATAAATATATGGTCTGCATGATTACTTTTAAATACCATAAGGAATGAGTTTTGTAAGTTTTAGTTTTGTTCAAAACTGATAAAACTTCATTATGCAGCTCTCTTTTATAAAAAGCTATAATGCCCACCACACCGCACACACAAAAATATATAATTATAATAACCAGCTTACCACACCGCACACACATAAATAATTATAATACACAGCATACCACACTGCACACACACATAAATAGTTATAATACACACCATACCACACCGCATACACATACATAGTTATAATGTTCACCACACTGAACACACTTAAACAATTATAATCCACACCGCACCGAACCCCACTACACACACACACACACACACACGCACACACACACGCACACACTCATTCATTTACACGATTTACAGACGGCAACACTGGAAAAAATAACAACTACTATTACCATGACATCAGTAGGGGTACGACAACCACCAAGTCGCCAACATATTATTTTCCATGTCGAAAGCTATATATGTACCCCAGTCCACCACCACAGCCTTGAGTCGATACAGAAGACTACACAGACATAAACAGAGGCAGAAGAATAATTAATCACCACCAGTGAAAAGGACAGGGAGTTGATCATCCCGGGCGTGTGTATCCACTAGGTACATATTTTGTGTGGTATTAGCCTGAGCTCTTTAGTATCCCACCAACCACCTTCTACTCCTCCGCAGTGATCAACGGTCTCCGGGCAGTGCCAAGGAACAACAACAACAAAAAAACCCGTTAATGTATCGCCACGATTTATGTGCTTTATTTGTTTGTACATACTGTGGCGGAGTAAATTTTCATGTCTCTATTTCTAAACTCAATTATTATATAATTTGTTAAATGCCAACACCCTTTTATTGTAGAACTTGGCCTGGATTTTGTCTGGCTTTATGCAAGTTTGTTTGTAACGCTAATGGTAATACCTTAAGTTCTATGGTTGTTAAAATAGTTAGTCAGTATCTCCACGCTATACTGTTGTGGTAGTGGTTTTGGTTTTTGCTTATTAAAGCAAATCACAATAGTACATACAACTATTATATAAGATATGGTGTAGTACTTTCATTCAACATGACAAACAATGGTTATTAGTCAAGAAATGAATAATTGGTTAACGGTAATAAAAAATGATATATTTATACTAAATTGATACAAACAGGATCTTCGTTCAAATTTTGTACAGTCTATTTGTTATTTTATGTTTTAATGGCAAGTTATTTAGGGGATTCTCTTGAACAGAAAACATGAATAAGGTCCTTAGTGTATGAATTGTATCATTAGAAATTCGATATTTCAAACCCAAGATGAGATTTAAAAATATGTAAATCATACAATTACAAGTACAATAGTTCACTCCCAATATGAACGTCCCAAATATGTAACGTTTTGCTGGGAGATGGGAAAGCCGTTAATTCTACACCACCCAGGGCTGCCTGAAAATTAGGCTAATCCCCAAAACAAGCCTTCTGGCTGGCAACACGTATTAGAAAGATGAATGATAGATAATGTAGAATAGAAGAGTGATAGTTCTAGAAGATAGCTCGAGACCCCTGATACATACAGCCAGGATAGCAAGTACAGTGGACACACTAAAATATGACATGTAAGTGAGTCACGCTAACACGGGTGGTCTAAGTATCAACAATAAATTTATTCAACAAGAAATAATATAAAACAGGATTGCTGAGACTGAGCGTGTGCATCTAAGGGAAGTCATGGTCCCAGTGGCATATATCCCAGTTTGACCTTGGGGATTATTGGTCCCAGTGACACTATTCGGGTTAAGACAAAGACGGCTTCGTTTGGCCTTTTTCAGCTCCAGGTGGGAAAACTCCACATGGATACCATGATGTCTTCCTGACTACAAAAGCCTGTTCCAACAAACAACACCAAAAGGAACCAAACACAAAGAAGGTACAAAGCCGGTTCCAACAAACAATACCAAAAGGAACCAAACACAAGGGAGGAACAAAGTCTGTTCCATCAAACAATACCAAAAGGAACCAAACACAAGGGAGGAACAAAGTCTATTCCAACAAACAACACCAAAAGGAACCAAACACAAGGGAAGTACAAAGCCTGTTCCAACAAAGAACACCAAAAGGAACCAAACACAAGGGAGGTACAAAGCCTGTTCCAACACAGTTAACTGAACCTGTTCTGAAGTCCACAATGCCATGTAAGCAACAGCAGTTGCAATATTTGCTGGAGACATCAAAGAAGACGTGCATATCAGTCATGGCAACAATCAGACGGACTGTAGATAAAGTCTGCTGCCGTAAACAGTTAAAGGCTTGTACTTGATAAATATTTTTTTACAATATTTCCAATCACAGACATTTAAGCATCTTCCTGTGTACAGAATAATAATTCTGTCTTTATGACTTTTTCTTTCTTTATTTTACTAGCAGATTATAGATTTACATATATGAGAGTCCAATTATAATTATTCAAGGGTAGTCATTTGCACTGAATTTCATATCACGTGCAGTAAATCAGAATAATGTATAGCAGACACGTCGTTATCGCAGCCTTATTCTATGATTACCTTGCAAATGTGTCAGTCTAGAATTTAATTAAATAAATATATGCCCAGTTTTTTTTTAAAAAAGAAAAACGCCGCTGGAGAGCTCTACGATCGACAATAAATTCTGGATTATTCAACTTTCTAAGGATTATATAGACACGGTAACAACTAGCACCTTTGAAGGGCTGTTAATCAATCTGTGGCTGATAAGGAAAACGTGTGTGATTGGAACACAGGCAACCAATGCGCTGTTCAGTATTACAGAATTCAAACCTGATCTAGCAAACACCTTCAATTTGTGTCCATTTAATCATTTTGAATAGTGATTTCTGTTGTGCTTTTCTTGTAGGAAATGCCGTTTTTAGGGATCTGAAAATAAAATTACCTTTCCTGTAAGAATAATAATCAATCCCTCATGGCTCATGCTATATATTCTGTTATTTTCACAAAAGTACATTTATAACTCTTGGAAACAGTATGCTCAGTACTTACTAAAGCTTATTGGTCACTTATGTAATATGACTGATTAGTAAACTACCCAACGGCTTACTCGTTACTAAAATATCGATATTCAACACTAAACATACGGCAATCATAGTACTACATAATGTTTTTTAAAAATGTGTTTTGACACAGAATAATCACAACTACAGTTGTAGAAATACATGGTACAACCACCCCCTTTAAACTTCCTGGTGCGACGCTTTGGCAACAGCATATACCGCTCCCACTCCCTAAACACACACACACACACACACACACACACACACACACACACACACACACACACACACACACACACACACACACACACGCGCACACATACGCACACACACACACATACATACGCGCACGCACGCACACACACACACACACACACACACACACACACACATATATATATATATATACACACACACATGATAATCAAAGAAAACTTTCCAATAATTTTATTTCGCCTGTCTTCACAAGAAGGTCAGGTAATGAGTTGCCGTCCAGGCTACATCTGAAGGACATATATTTATTTCTAAAAGTGAGTTTTCAACTTTCTTATTTAATTGTATTCTTAGTGGTTTATATTTATATATTATAGATATTGCTTCTTCCCAAATAATTAAAATAATTCTCTTAAAAGCTAAGAATTACTATTTCCTATTTTGTTTCTATATTTAATGCGAGGCGTGCTAGGGTTCTTGTGATTGCATGTCTGAATGTAAAAGAACATACAGAACAATCAACGATTTAGTGGTCGACATCTTTCGATTTTAAAATAAACATTGTGACGATGGTGTCTGCAATTTGGCACACTAACATCTTATTTGAGGTAATATTATTTTGATTTTGGCGAAGTGTAACATTCTCATGACTTTATATTTTTGTTGTTACTACACTCTATGTCGTCAATACGTTAATGTTATTAGTTTTCCTTACAGTTACTTTATTATATTTTATTTATTTATTTATTTTCGGGATGTGCGGTATTTGACATGAACACGTTACTTTATTATCGTTCTCTTTTGACGCATTCTAATTATCATTACGACATTATTATCTCAATTTGGCCAATATTTTACTACGAGATGCTATTATACATAGTTTTCATCGAAATGACGTCATGCTATATTGTTTTACTGTGTAGTTCGTTCTTGCACTGGTTGATTAAAATTATTAATATAATTTTATTTCTTTTAAGTTGCGGACATTTTTTTTAATTTTCTGCTATATGTTATTGTAATTAGTTTACAGTTTAAAGCGTTGAAATAAAATTTGTCTCATTATATTTGTTACTATGAAAAATCTTACACATGCCTCTCAGAAGGATGTGTCATTAATAAAAAACAGTAAGGAGTACTATGTGGAGTAATTATGGGTTTTATACAGAAAGCAAGTCTACTTAAAGGTACTGCTTTTCACAGTAAACATTCACATAACATATGCATTTGATTTAATAATGTATTATTATAAACATATTCAATTAATATCTAAATTTAATCTGTTGCATACTCTTTGAATTGTAAATGTGTGATGAATATTAGTCAATGGAAAATAAAAATGAAAACTAGCAAAATTTCCTAGGTGACCTTTGACTTTTCAAACACAAAACAAGATTGCATTACAGATATTGCAACACAGCAACTTTTTTCTTTCTTTCTTTCTTTCTTTCTTTCTTTCTTTCTTTCTTTCTTTCTTTCTTTCTTTCTTTCTTTCTTTCTTTCTTTCTTTCTTTCTTTTCTTTCTTTCTTTCTTTCTTTCTTTCTTTCTTTCTCGAGAGAGTAACTCTTCTTACAAATAGTATTATGGAGCCTACAGGACAGTAGCACTTTCTTAAAATAACATTACAGACCCCGCCAGAAAGTAACAAGCTCCTTTAAATAAGCAAAGAGCGTATTAGCAAAGAAAAGTGCATGACCAACGAATGAGTCAGTTGGACTAAAGTGATAAAGACCTAAGTGAGACAAATGCGGGTAAATACGTCCCTCTCGACAGCCAGCGACCTGAGAAAAAGAGTCGAAATTTTATAGTATAGTGCATGATATCAACGTATAGGCATTTAACTTCGTGAATGACTTCAGAAATAGACATTCGGTGATCAAGAACCAAGACAACGATAAACTTAGATCCTGCCTTCGTCAAATAATAATACTCCTTGCATCACCAGGACTACCAAGAATACACTCTCGTCGAAAGCTATTATAACTCTACTTAGCAGATTAATAGATTCTCCTTAGCAGACTAAATAGATTCTCCTTGTCACGTAGCATACACATCAGGGCATGACATCAACTTTTGTTGCGCAGTCAAGACTAGTAGTCACTTATTTTCCAATGCAAAGAAAGAAATGAACATTAATATTAATTGTTGTGTCAGTAACATATGTGAGTATTAATTCTTTTTGTGTATGTGTGTGTGTGTGTGTGTGTGTGTGTGTGTGTGTGTGTGTGTGTTGTATAAAAGGTAGATGTAGAGTTACTGCAATTATTATTAAAATTATATGCAGTGGAAAATTTTACTCTATAATTGTAAGTTACAATACATTTTCATTGTTACAGCAAGACATAATTATAATTACTTGGAAACAGTCAATTTAAATATTTTAAAACAAAGTGCTTTTTAAAAAGATATTGTCATTAATCTGTACCCAGGGAGTGTATATAAAATAGTTTTGTAAGTCAGATAGGATATAATATAAAATCTCAGTATTCTAATACTATAAAGATTTACAGTTGTTAGAAAACTTGATGTGATAATTTTTATAAAAGAAAAAATATTTTTTTAATCTCTTACTTGCACAAATGAACACGTACTGGTGGCAGTGGTAGTCGGAAGCGTTATTTAGATGGCCACCATAGTGCACATTTTGTTTATACCTATTACAACTGTAGTCAATTTATAACCAGTGTTAGGTACTGAGGTGGAGTAAATTTCCTAACCATATTTCTAAACTTAATTGTTATATATTTTTGCCAATGTTAACGTGATCCGATTTTATGGTATTTTGTAAGTGTCAAAGTTGGAGTAAACAACTCAGGTAAAGAATATGCTCGAACTTGCTGATGAAATCTAAATCAGTTTTGGGTGGACGAGTAGTTTTATCATCCAGTGGTTAAGATTTGCAATTGACTGAGATCAAAGTTTACCTTCTAAAATAATTCTATTCTCTAATCACTTTGAATTTGGTGTGGAAGAAGTCAAGTCGTGAAGAGCGGCCGTTAGCTTACTGGTGAGTTAACTGATTGATTGAGAGTATGGACTTAGGAATAAAAGTAGTGTATTTTACTATTGATATATTATACTTACATTTTATGTAGAGATGTACTATGTGAGTAGTTTATTATTTCTACAGTTGTCAATTATGATGCTATATGTTGTATGTTACACACATAACATTGTTTCTCGTGAGTATGTTCATAAACTATTATGTTGTATTTATTATGCTGTATGCGTGTATCATTTTTGCTGTATACGTGTATCAGGCCAATAAATACTGCTGCAGGAAACTGTACGTTGAGACTTAAATGTAAGAAAGAATGGAGTTAGAGATGAATAAACTAGAAAACCTAGTGTTTGTTCACTGATTACATTTTTCAGGAAGAAGCTGCCTTTTTTCTAAAATTTTTGGAATTTCTAGAATTTTCAGGATTGCTAAAATTTCAGGATTTTCCTCCTGGTTGCAGGTTTACTGATTTATAAATCAATACGACCATGGTAGAATCGATAAGTCTCTACCCCAAGTGTGTAAGTGTAAGGATACACTGCACGCTGTTGATGTATGGTGGCAAAGTATGCTCGACTACATCATTGAATTTCTGGTACTCGGAAGTTACTGGAAATTGCTTTATTGTTGTTCTGCTTGAGGGAACTAATACAGCAAAGGAGTGTCCAGATTAGTCTTGAAAGAACAGTGGCTTATGGAACATTCTACAACCTGTTAGAGGAGCATACAAAGAAGTGACAATTCTATTGTGAAAAATAAACTGGTGACATTTGTTAGGGAAGCACACAAAAAACTATTGAGGCATCGTCTAGACAAGGTTATGTACAACTATATTCCGCTTATTTCTCTATACCCTATTTCTGCTCTCTGATTAGAATTATCCTATGATTTATATTGACTCTAACCTGCTGAATTATGTTTTAGGATATAAGACAGTATAAGTATTGAAATTATTCAGGTGTGGTTTCGTTGAAATATTGATGTCAAATAATCTTTTCATTGTATTTGTTATATGAATAGTTGATTGTTGATTTAAAAAAAAATACTGTGAATTTATTGACCTTCTTATACATATTGATAACCATAAGCTGAAAAGATAGTGGGTGGATATGGGGCTCGCTAAATATAGATTAAAGACGGATTTATCTTCTCCTTTGGTGAGACGCATTTTACCTACGGAAATATTGTGTGACAATAAAAGTTTGTCTTTAATGTTGCGGAAGAGAGAAAACATTTGCAGCACCCACATATCCACCAAGTGAGAGAGACGAGTGGTGTCCTCTGGAGAATATTAATAACATAAATTAAGATTCTCTTTACTTGTAATTAGTTATGGATGATTATTATTAATAATAATAATAATTATTATTGTAATAATAATACTAATAATGATGATGATATTTCTACTACTACCACCACTACTACTACTACTACAAATAATAATAATAATAATAATAGTCCAGTGGTTAGAGGAGAAAATCCTCACCCAGAAAGTTAAGCAACCTGAACTGTGTCGACAAACATGGATGGGTGACAGCTTCAAATCCCAACTCTGGACTATCGAGGGAGGGAAAAGCGGCTCCCTCCAAACTGTACGCTCGCACATCCCATTCATGGTGGAGAGAACAAAATTTGATTCCATACCGGATCAGACTTCACCCGGGTTAACAAGGTCTGCGCTAGGCACTGATGTTTTTCGGGGTGTTCTAGTGAAAAATGGGCTACTGTTTCGAAATGCAAGCAAAAACTCGGAGGAGATGGACCAGAGAGGAAAACATACAAATCATGGTCTCTTACTATCAAAGCCAACCAACAACAAGAGGATATAGAAATGAATGTATGAACTCTGGCTCAAACACCATCCAGATAATATAATCAGTGAACAATGGCTCCTGGACCAGAAGAGAGCAATACTACAAAATAGACTTCTTACAGCCCTACAAATACAAGAGATAGAACAGCAACAAACGAATACCACAACCCCATACACTGAAATTGAAGACAATGAAAATTTCACAGTCTCACAACAGTCAATCCCAGTTGACAACCACGCTGAGGAAATTCCATGCAACTTCACTGAAGAACAACAACGCTTGTTTGAAGACATAAAATGTTTAATGGACAAAAGTAAGTCACATGTAGGCAAAACCCCAACAAGAAGGCTGCAAAATAACAAAGCTCTAAGGACAGCAATTGAGAATGCAAATGAAGTACTAAAACGTATCCCCACAAAAGATATCACAGAAACCAACAGTCTAATATACGCCACCGCATTGAAAGATATATAGGGCCAGACACAGTACAAACACAGAAACTATCAGTACCACCATGGAAGATGTCACAGGAAATGAGGGACAGAAATTATATTTTATTTCATTTTAAAAAACCGCTAACAAAACTAATTGAAGTAACCCGAGTTTTGTTATTTTTTATATGTAGCATGTAATTCCAGTAACGGTCACCTAAGATCTCTTTAGTAGACAGACGTTCGTGACGCAGTGTGTGTTATTATATCATATTGAATATATATATTAGTTTGTGAAAGATATGGTCACCAATTAAACAAATGGGACAATTGCGCATTACGGGTCACATGTTGTTTACGAGAGAAAAGGCCAGTGCGCATTAGAATTGACCACAGAAAGACGTTCCGCACGGACAGCACTAGATATCCAAGGGAAAATTGAGTCACAGGACATAGCTTTGGAAGTTTCTGGAAGCCTTCAGTGAAGCTATATAAGAGGCAAAAGGAAGATTTTACTCTCAATGTTGAAAACGTCGATTCGTCTGAAGCCAGTCTAACTTCACGTATGAATTATCTCATGTACAGAGATTTCATAAAGGAAAGCTGCAAGAATCTCTTTCCATCCGTTTTCCATCCGTCTGATGCCATATATTGAGTAACGAGGCAAAATTACTCAGTATAACTTTTGGCAAAGTGGAAAGTTCACTGTCAAGAAAAATCCGATGTATGCGACGCTGGTTGTATGCAGTTAACGACACGAGGGACCAATTTGTTCTTCCCCCCTGTCTGAGTTTGGTTTGACAAGTCTATCCCGCTATTGAGAAGGCTAGCACCGAGATAATCTCACAGATATCTGGATTTCTACACTCAATGTAATGCGACGACACATCCCACTGGACGACTTCATCCGATAATGCTAAACGTCGTTGGGGCGTCCGTTTCCACGACAACCAAGAAACAACGACAGTTATCGAGGCTGACAACAGTCAGCTAAATTTCAGATTTCTCCCCAGTGATAATCTGAAAGTGGTGCCTAGATTCTGCAGAATCTTCACCTGTAACGCGACGCCACAATTGCGTCGGTCTTCACTTTGAAGTGCCCTTATAAGTGACGTGCGAGATTACGTCATCTCCTTGGAACTCTGACATTAATAGTGAGTAATAATTAGCAGGGCTAACGCGCACATACTTAACTCTAGGACTCTAAGAAAATGAACACTATTATATCGTTTGTGAAATACGAACTTTAATGTTAAAAGTAATGCTCATTCTATATGTCAACTATTGTTAAAGCGGCCCCATTTGCCGCATAAGAATTGTGTAATTAATCTTTATTTTATATTTTGAATTTCATCATTTTCATCTCCCCTTATTTCCCACAGAGTGTATGACATTGGAAAGTTGAATGAATGATTAATCACTGTGCGAAAGAGTAGTGCCCCTTTTAAATTGGGAAATAAATATCCTGATTTAACCATCTTTCAACTCTCTTGTTATTCATAGTTTTTGAGAGGGACGAAAGAATTTGTACTATTGTTTTGCACCGTTCGTCTGTTCGTCCATTTATTCACATTCATGATACTCACTCACAACACACACCGCCAATAAAACGTTCCTTGGCATGACATTAATAAACTGGGCCCCACCCAAACATCAATGGTGTATGTCATGTGTGTCTATGTAACAACTTGACGCGACGTAGTACTGGCATACATCACACGGGCTTTTCTTGGAGGTGCACCGGAGCAGGCCAAAAATAGACTTCACCCCTTGCATCTCTAACTTCAGCTCGGGGTCGGCTTGTAACGAGCCTCCCGGTTTGTGACAGAAGAAAAGAAAAGAAAAGAAAATAGAGTGTACTAGAAAAGAAATAAGCCAAATGACAGCAGCAGAACAAAATTAGGGAAAACTGAAGGCAAGATTGGTCACCAAATACCATCTCAACTCAGAAGCATTAAGACTGCAATAAAAGATGCAAAGCAAAGACTTTAAGGACTCAGTCACCGTCTGAAGAGATACACTGCAAGAGGCCAGCAATTCCAACAGAACAAAATATTGCGAACTGACTCTGAAAGACTATACCTAGAATTTAAAGGAAATCCCAGAACAGAACAACAAATGCCAAACATTCCGGATACCCAAAACCTTCTGGGAAAACATTTGGAGCAGTTCAAATACGCAGAACACCTCAGGCAGATGGATTTAGGACTGTACGGTAAAAATGAACGTGACATCACATCACTGATCAATACTGTCAAGATCTGCAGTGAGGACATCAACATGAAATTCGGCCTTGAGAAATGTGAAAGAATTGTCATCCAGAAAGGTAAGGTCAAAACAACAGAAGGCCTACAATTCGACATCGGAAAAATCAACGATATTTCAATGGAAAAGTGATATAAATACCTTGGAATACTACAGCATCAAGAAAATATGAAGAGAGAAGTGAAGTCCAAAGTTAAGAGAGAGTATTATAAACGTGTTAGACAAGTCCTGAAGTCCCAGCTAAATGGGGCGAACAAGATACAAGCCCTTAACGCATACGCAATACCAGTAATAAGCTACACTGGTGGTATCATAGATTGGACAACAAATGAAATAAATGAACTGGACAGAAAAACAAGAAAACTACTCACAATACATAAAGTCTTACACCCCAAAGCAGACATAAACAGGCTCTATGTATCTCGAAAAATGGGAGGCCGAGGTCTGAAGAAAATCAAACATGTCATTGAAGGAGAAGTCATTGGTCTTGTGGACTACATGTGGAATAACAACAAAGATGATCCACTGATAGAAACAGTAAAGATGAGTGGACTATTCCAATCCCCAGAAACAAAGAAACATGATAAAACAACGAAGCATGCACTAACACATATCTGGAGCCAAAAAACCTCTCCATTGCTAGTATGTACGACAAGCCGACGAAATGTCAACAAAGCAATCAACGTACAAATGGTTGAAGGAGGCAGGATTGAAAGCAGAAACAGAAGCACTCATAACAGTTGCACAAGATCAAGCACTCAACACCAAATCTCACAAAACGAAAATCATGAAAATCTCAAATGATTCCAAATGTAGACTCTGTAAATCCATGGATGAGACAACAGAGCACATATTATCTGGATGTCAGGTTCTGGCTGGAACAGAATATACCAAACGACACAACGAAGTGGCAAAACAATTAGATAGAAATCTGTGTGAGAACTATGGCATACAAACTCCAGAAAGGGCATGGATGCACCAACCAGAAACAGTCACCGAAACAGTAGAAGTCAAAATACTGTGGGACTTCGAGATAAGAACAGACCGGGTGATTCCCGCACGAAGACCAGACATTGTAATTCTCAATAAGTTCAACAGAACAGCAACAATTATTGATGTCGCTCTTCCAAGTGATAGAAACATAAAAACAAAAGAAAGAGAAAAAATTGAAAAATACCAAGACCTCAGAATAGAAATTCAGAGACTGTGGAATGTAAAAGCAGAAGTGATACCTATAGTGATAACATCTTTGGGGAACATAACATCTGAATTAGAAGGCTATCTGAATAAACTCCCTGGAAACCACAGACTCGCTCCACCACTCAAAGCAGCGCTCCTCAGAAGTGCTCACATCCTCCGTAAAACCTTGAATATCCCAGAATCTTGGTAAGATTCCGAGACCTTGGATCACAACCGAAATAAAAAAACAGAAGTCTTGGAAAGAGGCTGAATAATAATAATAATAATAATAATAATAATAATAATAACGAACGACTAGGGTGGCGTTAGTATCACAGGAACATTTCCTTTTATAAGTATTCTAGTCTTTTGTTCTCTTGCGCTTTTTAAGATAAATGATTTTTGTTTTACAAATTTACAATAAGACAAAATAATTGATGATAAAATAGGAATTTTTATTAGACAGCAAATTATTTTTCTTAACAAAATTTTTCAATAAAACAAATAATTGTTTATAGGTTAGGACTTTAATTAAAAAATAAGTTATTTTGAAAAATACATTTTCTCGATGATATATTCTAGATTTGACATCTGCAAGCCACGGGCCGAGATCCAGACGCAATCAAAGAATAAAACCATGATGAGCATGCAAACAACGAATCCACCCGTAACGCAAATTCAGCCAGCAGTTGGCATCACGTCCAAGTTTTTGGCAAGACACATTATGTACAAGTCGTCCATGGCGTGTCTTGGCCTGTCCATCGTCCTCTTTATTGTGGGGTTCTCAGTCCCAAATTGGGTCGGATTAACGAATGGAAATGAGAGTCAAGGGCTATGGGTGACTTGTACTGAACTGTTTTGCCTAAGTGCCATAAACTATGGAAATCCAGGTACACAAATGGCATGGATCTCTCTCTCTCTCTGTGTCTGTCTGTTTGTCTCTCTCTCTCTCTCTGTATATATATCTTTAAAAAATCTTTGTTTTTTTTTTTTAATTAGGACGCGCGAAAACGTATTTCAAGTGTACAGAAATAATATAGGCGAGATATTTATATTAAAAAATATTTGTTTTGTTTTGTCATTTAAAGTGTATACTTTAATTTCAGTGACGTATATTCACACGATCTCGACACTTCTTATGCATGATGTACCCCTTTGATATTTTGTCATCAGAAAAGACATTTACATGTATTAAGTGATTATCTAATTTATTTGTATCAAGTATACATCTGTGTATAATGTATCATAATGCATCGGGGACAAGTTTAAACTTACAAATGTTCAGCTCTATAGGTACTGGCTGATTGAAGGCTTTGGGTTGAATGATTTTCTTTTCAGCAAAACCATTTTGACTCAAAATCTGTTCAAACAAGATTTAATTCAAATATTATTCAGTAATCTGTGCATCAAGTAAGTGTAACGTTTGTTTAGCAATTGCAAAACTAATCAATGAAAACGCTTTACAGCAAATACGCACACACGCATTTGAGATGGAACATTATGTAATATAATTCTACTAAGCTTTTCTTCTTCTAATTTTATATATAGTATATCTTTCTTAGAACAACTAAACAAAATCTCGTAAATAAGCAAATATAAAATTTCATTAAAACCCTAAATATCTCAAATTTACTTAAGTTGCATAATTTACCATTAAACACATAACTCATGTCCTAAAACAATTAATTAATTTATCATTTAATCTTATCAGATATAAACTAGTTTATCAATAAACAATTACAGCATGACTCTTGACTTATGCTCTCTTGTCTAATATTTCAGATGCAAACTTGAATACTAAATACTTAATTAATACAAATAAAATGGTATGTTTGCATCTAGTCTCTCATGTAGGTTTTGTATGCAAATTAATTAATAAACCCACGAGTTACAGCAGTACAAAACAGTACAAGAATCTTAAATAGTTATTCAACTAATTCCAATGCAGTTCCACTAAAATAATACATAATTTAACAGTGATTTGCGAGGCTATGAATTATGAACTAAAATAATACGTAATTTAACAGTGAGTTTATAGACTATGAATAATGAACTAAAATAATTGTCAAATGTGGGGATTATTTTAATGACCCTCTCCGATAATTATTAATTATGAAATTTGTATTATATCAACGTTAATATTAATAATAATCTACTGTTCTATCTCCATACTAGAACACTGTTCATCGGGACAATCAAATACCTAGAATCGCGACAAGTAGATTAGCTGACCTGCCCTTGAATTGGCAATATCTTCCCATTTAATTAATTAATATATTTGCGTATTTCTCGACTCACCCCTAGCCAATTCCTAATCCGGTCACTCCAAACAAATTAATATGGGTTTAAAATAACAAGAATAAATTTAATAAAGAAAAAACAGTAAAATTTGATTTCCGAATACAATGGCCAATCAAGACCGTCTATTTGAAACTTATCTCAAGATTATTGTTCGTTTAGTCAGATTATCAATTCGTGAGGTTTCAAGATGACTTAACTGCATCTATGTAGATGGGTAGATGATCCCATTGTTACTGTCACTCATGCAGTGTCCCTTTTGCCCTTGCTGGCGGAATCTGCAGACCACGTGATGTGCTAATCTTGTGGCAGGAAAGGTGTGTGGTTCAGAGTGAACATGAGGCCCAAGTCGATATGAAATCATTGGCAACAAACACAAGCCAGCATTTCTGTAACATTCAAAGCTTTCCCTGTCATATGCAGATTCAGCCCTTTCCATGATGATAGGTGTGGTTGCATGAGCTTAGCCGGAATGTGGTGGTATATATATTTAGTATACTGGCCAAATCATGGATTCACATGCATCATAGCCAGAATGCAAGTGTCAATATATGCTACCCATGACAGAAAATTAGGACAAGTCCATTATATATATAGGACTTGTTTTAATTTTCTGTCATGGGTAGCATATGTGGGCATGGCAGATTATAATTATGTAATTAGCCATTTGAAGGTCAGCAACAACCAGTACACTTTAACTATTGTTTGTCAAGAGAAATACAAATTATAGAAAAACATGGAGCATAATTTGCCCCATGGTCAAATCATTACACCCCACCCCACCCAATGCTCACAAAATATGTGGGTGTCAGAATCAAATTATATCAGAAACACCACAACATAGCAATCATGAGAATTTGGTTTGACTGCAACTCATGTAGTTCATACCTACATTCGTAGTACCCTTGATGTAATGAATGTTGACATTATACTGCTTTAGAAATGACCAAAGGATAAGCTGGTTGTTGGTATGTTTTGCTTGGCTCAAGAATGCCAATGGCTAATGAATGCAATCAATCACAAATGACCTCCTATAAAAATAGAGCTTCCTGACAATAGCAAGGCACTCTATTTCACTAGTTGAATATGTTTTCTCAGCCTTCATAAGTTTATGGCTGGCATACGTGATGAAATGTGTCAGTCCATCATGCACCTGTAACAACATGTCCTCTAAGCTAGTATCACTGGCATCATTCCTTAATAGAAATTATTTTGATAGGTCAGGCAATCTGATTACAATGTCTGATGTGTACTGAATCTTGAGTGTGTCAAAAGTTTTGTGACAGGCTTCAGTCCACATTACTTTTGTTGGCATGTTTTATGAGTAAGATCTGTTAGTAGACCGTGATTGTGCTAAAGTTAGATACAAGCTTGCAGTAATAATTTGTGAGTCCTAGGAAACTTCTAATCTGTGTCTTAGTTTTGGGTTTCAATGTTTCCCTCAATTGTTCTATTTTTTGCTTTACTTCATAACATTGATCTCTGCCTTAGTTTGTGTCCCAAAACGTCCAGAGAAAAATAAGCAATTTCGCACTTTCTCGGGCATGAGATGAGATTTGTCTCTTTCAGCCTTTTGAACATTTCCCATAACAATGGCAAATGTTTGTCACATGTCTCAATGCCTAAAAATCCATGAAAATTTCAACATTGTGGCTCTGTAGTGGTGCTAATAAAGCTCGCATCATTTTAGAAAACACTTAGCGCATTCGAAATTCCAAATGGCATTACTTTCCATGAGTAATTCCCAATTGGTGTAGTGAAAGCTAATATGTGGCAGTCTGACTCCTTTACTCTTATTTGCCAAAAACCATTTGATAAGTCTATTTTGATCAAAATTACCGTAATTAGCCTGGTAAAAAAGTGCTTGGGGTCTGACATTGGTTTGACATTAAATTCAGTCACCTGATTGAGCTTATGATAAGTGAAACAAAACTGAAATGAGTTGTCACGCTTTTTGACGAGCACTATTGGTGATCTGTACATACTGTCTGTCCTTTTGATGATTTCAAATTCTAACATTGTCTTTATTTCTCTCTTGACATTATCAACAGCAGGGTTTAATCGTATCAGTTCATCATCCATCAGTTTCAGGGAAAATTCAGTCAGATCTATGAACCCTGGTCTATTGGTTAACGTCAATGCAAAGTCCTGCAACAATCCGTTCACCTCTCTCTTCTGTCCTGTTAAGGCATCATTTATTTTTACATCTCTGTACATCTTGCTAGTCAGTAGCAGACAGTTAGGCACAGTGCCGGCTATGCTGGCAGTCTTTTTTGTCTTCTTTTTTAATCACCATCATGATGACTAAGTTCATCGATATCTGAGAATTTCACATTCCACATATTTTTTCAGTAGGTTTATGTGGAAGATTTTCTCCTTTTTCCCTATCTGAATTGTGTAATTCATCCTGCTCAGTTTCCCAATCATGGTAAAGGGTCCCCTTCAATGCATCTGTAGTTTGTTATGCACCTCCATGAGCAACAACAATACCCTATCGTTCGTGTTGAGCTGTTGGAGTTTAGGTTTTTGATCATTCTTGATTTAATAAATTTATTTTAAAATTTATCGAACTTTTAACACATATGTTGGAGTGACAGTGGGTGGATGGATCTCGCTAAATAAGATTAAAATATGCATTGTCTTCTCCTTTGGTAAGAAGTTTTCCGCCTACAGAAATATTGTGTGACAGGTAAATGTTTCTCTGTTGTGGAAGAGAGAAAACGTCACAGTGTCCAAGTGAGAGGGACGAGTGGGGTGTCTATGGGGTACTTGGTTCACATCACTTGTATTTAGTTACGGATGATTAAATAATAATAATAATCATAACCGATAACTAAGGTGGGCGTTGGCGTCACAGTGTAATGCGGTCTTTTTGTTCGTCAAGGATTAACCTATTTATTCCTATAGGACAACTTTCCTGCCTGTGCTATAAAACATCACTTAAGTATAAACTTCCCTCACTATCTTCCATGTATCTTGATTTCTTACTCGATTTCTAGATGCTTCTCGCTTGGATATGTGTTCCTGCTCTAACCTCTTGGCATTAAGTTATTTTCAAATTCTTTTCAACGAGATTGTTATAATAAAAAATATGAATAAGGAAATATTGAATTATTAATATTTAATTAGATGTTGACTCGGCTTTTACACTTAGTGTATGTTTTATACCATTAGCTATACGTTAAATGTATTTAGTGCAGTCTACCCTTCCGGTTTTTTATATAATGTGATAACAGCTTTTAGATTACACTAACAGAGCTTTAGAAATTCATTAGAAAAATGTAAAATGAAGTTGCAATATAAAGCACACGAGATGTATAGTTTTTTCTCTTATCATGCCACTTAAGAATAAAATCTTTTAACTTTTTAAATTAGAACTAATCTAGTCTCTTCGTAGAAACAATTAATTACTTGTATTTCTTTTTAAATTGTTAATTTTAAGATTTACAATATAAACAGAAATAATTATAGTTTTAGGACGTAAAAATAATTCTGCACCTTTCGTGAAATATTGTAAAATGTATTCGATTTCAAAACGAAACAATTGTCTGTAAAACTTCCTTCCAGCTTGGCTCAATGCTGTCCGCGCTCTGGAGTGCCTGGCCTTGATTGCCTATATTGTCTGTTTACCGATAGAAGGGTACCAAGATTTCTACAAGACTAACATATCTGATAACAATGTTTTGGAAATAACGGCAATTATTGGTGGTAAGGGTGGATTTTTTAAATTTTGCATTACTCCGTACCCGTGTTTCTCTTTCTCACTTACCTCAATGACCTTCAATACCTCGCATTTCTTTCTTTCTTTCTTTCTTTCTTTCTTTCTTTCTTTCTTTCTTTCTTTCTCTCTCTCTCTCTCACACACACACACACATACATACACACACTCACACACACACAAACATACACACAAACACACATAAACACTCTCTCAAATAGTCATACATATACGTGTGCACATCAGTACCATAAGATTTTTATATGATCTGTTAATTGTTTGGGGGGTTTGTGCCGTTTAAAAATACGGGTTATTATTTTAAAATGTCATTTAATTATGGTTTATTTTGTCACCGATATTTTATCGACGAGTCGATGATGTGCCCATGAGACTGAATGATTTAATGAAGAATAGTTGTCATAGAACAATGCACTATATCATTAAGAATGTGTTTTTCATTAGTCAATTTGAGACACAGTCAAGCCTCAAAATTAGATTCCTTACTGATGGTGCTATTTTGTACATTTGTATTGTTCAAGTTTCCGTGAAAATATGAGAACATGGTTGGATTTGTGCCTCTGAGAAAATTGCTGAACCTTTTGAATTTTGATTAAATACACATGGATCAAGATACAAGATAGTCTGGCTAATGAAATCTCTTTTAAATAATGATTCAAGTAATAACTAAGTGAAAGTCGTGTCAAAAGGCCCTTTTTGTGTATAAAGATGTTTACAAGAACAAATATTTAAAATATATTCTAATATGAAATGTATCCGTTATATAAACATTCTCTTCTTGACATACAAAACTATTCTTTTATCATCTATCAGGTGTGTGCAGTATCACTGGCGTCATCATATATGGAGTAAAAATGCCGGAAATTTTCTGGTTAGTGAGATTTCATCTTTATCTAGACTGGGGCTTTGGGCTGACAACTGCCTCTTCCTCTGTGATCATAATATGTGCTGGGCTGATTGGTTACAGCCGTTTACTAAACACTCCACATATCAATAACGGAATGATCATGATCACTCCTGGAAATATGATTCATCCATCAATGAATCAACCTGGCCTTGTTACTCAAGTGGCAGCAAACAAAGGTTCCACTACTTTAGCACCGGCAGGAAGCCAAGCCTCATAACCTGCAGTATCGACAGAAAACAGAAATTAATGGAAATCAGATGTGATAACCTCATTGTCCAAAGACATCGCACAAACACGCACAGGATAAAGACCAAGAATAGTAAAGGACAGGATAAAAACAAACAATAGTAAAGACATGGACAGGATAAAAACAAAGAATAGTAAAGACATGGACAGGATAAAAACTAAGAATAGTAAAGACATGGACAGGATAAAAACTAAGAATAGTAAAGACATAAACAGGATAAAAACTAAGAATAGTAAAGACATGGACAGGATAAAAACTAAGAATAGTAAAGACATGGACAGGATAAAAACTAAGAATAGTAAAGACATGGACAGGATAAAGACAAAAAGACTATTAAAGTTAAATATGAGATAACTACAAAATTCTAATAAATACGAAATCCTAGTAAAAAATAAAGTGAAGACAAAGACCAAAACCTACTAAAGACAAAAAGCTAGTAAAGACACAATTCTAGTATAGACAAAGACAAGATGAAGACAAAAATCAAGAAGAGACAAAAAACATGACACAGACAATATTATGGCAAAAAACTTATTTTTTGACACCTTGCTTGATGACAGCAACAAGCTTGGATTTTGTGCTGCCTAATGCGCTTCGAGAAAACGAAAAGCTGATTAGTAACATTTGAAGAATCGTAGGAAATCGTGGGAAAATATAAACTGGGACCTAAAGGCATAGACAAAGATCTGTCTTCTTAACTCTCTTTCCAAATGTAGAAAACCTCCTTGTCTTAAAAAAAAAAAAAAGACTATGCGCGTACAAGCACTCGATTGCATTTCAGAAAATGTTTGCAATGAACGTTAAACAAAACCGAATTAGTCAAAGACCTAAACAAAATGAATATTATTCAGCTGGTGACAATCGATCTAGGTAATCTAAAACAGGCATAAAAACATCATCACAATGCAACGAAGTGCAGAGTGTGGGTCTTTTCCATTGCTTTATTTTAGGTAGATGACTGTATATATGAGAGAGGCTGTGTAATTTATATTATTATTATTTATATTACAAATGCTGTTTTCTCAATAAATTGTTTGTGTGACATGCACCCTTTTGTTACTGGTTCTGATTATTACTCATTCATTAATCATCCATAATTAATTAGTTTACTCCAACTCTGACACTTAAAATATCAGCATAAACTTTGCCCAATATCGGGTCACCTTGACAATTTGCAATATATATATGACAATCAAGTTTAGAAGTGGGCAAAGGCACTCCACCACACTGTGTATTTGATATTTGAAACCCCCTTCTCCCATGTCTCTTTTGAGTATATGTGCATTTGTTATTATGCTTCAGTCAAAATAATATAATGAAAATTTGTACATTATTCTGTTTTCTAAATATTTTAGTACCTAAGCACATAATAAAGGAATGTAATGGCCAACTTTAAATTATCATATATACATATTACAAAACACACAACTGAAATTAAATGTTTCTGAGCTTTAATATTGCAACAAGCAGCAAACAAACACAGAAAACAACCCATACGAAGATTTAGAAATTAATTAATTTTGTTTTGTATATTCCTTATTTCCCAGTTCAAGAGTCTAGTCACACTATTCATTATAATACAAATGAAAGAAATGGAAATTTGTGACTTTAAATATTTTCAGAAACACCTGTTTAAATTTAACTTTTTAAATTATTCTTTGGAAATACAATTGTCTTTTTGGATACATTTTCTAATACATAATAAAGAAACCCAATTTTAAACCGTAATTACTTTACAGAAGAAAAATGAATGTATTAAAGGCAATACAATGATGTCAACAAAACTAAATATTTCCATATTTATAACAAGCCATGTGCTTTTTGTACATACATAAACTATATGCATGCAATTATATGTATGTATGTGTGTTTATAATTTATATATGATTGCATGTGTGTGTGTATGTATGTATGTATATATTCACATACATATTACTACATACAGAGAGAGAGAGAGAGAGAGAGAGAGAGAGAGAGAGAGAGAGAGAGAGAGAGAGAGAGAGAGAGAGAGAGAGATTTATACCAGTAATATAACTTCAAATGCTGCCATGACCATCACCCCTGCAAAAAAATATAAAATGTCTTCCCCCAACTGACCATTTTCCACATGTGCACACACATATAAATACACACACTCTATCTGTTCTACAGAGAACCAGCTTGCCACACACCCTGCAACAATTTGATCATGTGAACATTTTTCAAATATGAAACACAATGCTTTTCTAAAGAAAAAAATATTGGGCCCCTTCTGCTGAAAGGCCCCCCCAGGCACTGCAGGGGCAGTAGCTATGGCACTGATTTATACACATTATACTTATGAGCAAGAACTTGCATATTTAAACAGGCTCTCTTATTTAAAAAAAGAAATATATTGATGAATAATATTAAATGAAAGCAAACCTTTGGAAAGTAATCTTTCATTAGTCTAGTATACTGATCTCTGTCATTCCTTGAAAGCAAACCTTCATTTGCTTAGTAAACTGATATATTATTCCTTGAAAGTAAATCTTTATTGGTCTGGTATACAGATTCCTATCATTCCTGGAAAACTAAATATTTCTCTCTAGTCTACTAAACTGATCTTTGGAATTCTTTGAAAGCAAAATTTGACTAGTTTACTCAAATGATTACTAGTATTCTTTGAAAGCAAAACATCACTAGTCTAGTAAATTGATCTCAAGCATTCTTTAAAAGTGAAATTTGTCTAGTAAACTGATCACTGACATTCTTGACAAGACACTTGCACTAGTCAGCGCAAAGATCATTGAATGTTAATTGAGGTGCATTTTCACATGCATTCTTCTCATTCCTCTTAAGCATGTATCTATTAGTGCACTAATAATTTAGAATTAAAAGAAAGGTTTTTTTTTAAAATAAAATTTTGTTGCACTTTTCCTTCAAGATTGTTTTCGCTTGCAGTGCTTACTGAATATGTAGTTAAATCATTACTTTACAAATATTTTACCAGCCCCGTAGATTCAGCACTAGAAATCCATGGATATAAAATTATATATGTTTTGGGCGAGGAGTTTCAAAATCTTATTTTGTTCATATCTTCACATATGAAGCCTACAGCAGAAATGGTCTATAATATTCATGATTTAATTATTTGTTTGTTTAAATCAAATTAAATGCTCTTGAAAAAAAATGTAGTGTTGTATATTTGGAGATAGGTTGACTTGAAAATAACTTGCAAGTAATCAGAAGAAATGGCTGAATAAAAGTAGAGATATGTTTGGAATTCTGGATGTCAAATGGTAGGTACTAAAGACAATTATCATTAGAGTGTCTAAAGTACAAATCAGTCAATAAAGTACATGAAATTTAGGAAAAATAAACAAAACAAAAGAAATTGAAAGGAACCCACAAATACACCCTGAGGCAAAAAGCATTACCGAGTACCAGTCATGGAATGGTGAGTTTTCAAGTAGAATAAACCAAATAAATAAATAAACAGTGTTATTTCAATAAACTTGAGAAAGATTATTTGATACGAATCCATGATCTGCTATAGTGTTTTTGATTCATAGTTTATATCTATATTATATATAGATGTAAGTAATTAACTTTATTTAAATTATACTAAAATTATAAAAATCTTTCTCCATATTATACTATTTTTTAAAAAACCTTCAATTTAACTTTTCTGATACCAGAAATCTTGAATAGAGTCTGTATTACGTTTGTCAATAAAAAAAGGAAACATTCTCTGGTTTGACATACAAATGGCAAATTTTCACTGGAACTAAAGATATGGCTACTTTTACCCCAAACTTGAGCTCCTGTGACTTTTAATCTGTTTTGAGATTAATTACTTTTACTCTGGCTTCGAGCTACTGTAGTTTTTTAATCTGGCTTTGAGATTGATAACTTTTACAAGAGCCTGAGATTCTGTGACTTTTAATATGGCTTTGAGATTTACAACTGGCCCTTAGGTATTAAAGTCTTTTAAAACCAATGTCTATAAACTCTTTTATCTACTGAAAACCATCCAGTAGTAAAATCAAAGTATTATAAAATGTATAAATTTGTTTATTTATTTTTGCAGTAAAAATATATCATTATTATAAATTGATTTTACAACAAAATGTATTTTCTTTTTTTGTATGGCTGAAAATTGCCAATATTTATAAAAGCAAAATTTATATTTTTGTATTGGTTCAGGGTTCTTACACAGTCCATAGCCAAGCTGAATCTGTTTTGCTATTTTCTTCATTAATCATAATTAAAATATTTCAGCAGTTGTATGTGAACAATAATTAACTCAACACAATCGTCTTAAGCTTAGAATTACAATAAAAAGAAAGTGGGGTGGGAGGGAATCAATAATCTGGCTAAGACAGTTTTACAGAACATTGGAAAAAAATGTAATCTCTTCAAATAGATTCAATTATTTACTGACTCACAAAACAAAACAAACACACAAAAGCTAAAAACATATTAAAGCTTCCTCAACAGCAGATTTGATAGACAACTCTTTTACTTTTAAATTTTGAACTAGCCAAAATAATTTGTAAACACAATTTGTTCTCTCAGTGGTCAAAAGATTTAATTATTTTTCTTGTCTTTTTTTTTTTTAATTGATGTAAAGGAATATCATGTTGTGCTTAAGAGTGACTGAATTAATGGCTGTAGCAAGAAACATTCGTTTGCTGTTAGTACATACTAATTTATTTTAACCAGGCATAAGTCTCAAATAAATTTAGGTAATACAAACAATGAAATAATAGCAATATTGTATGACAATGGTTATTTTATTATACTTGCACATGTATATGCTTAAAAAGCAGTCGTGTTTGTATACTATGTATTCTCTCAGTATTACAAAACAGTCATATATCAAAAGGGATTAATTGAAATAAACCTAAACAATTAGGCCTAATGTTTCTAGCATTTATGCAGGTGCCATAAAGCACTATTTTAATACCTATTACTTTTAGTTTCATGTAAATAAATAATAGGAGTAAAACCTATTATGGTTTATTATTTTGCTAATTCTTATTTAAACAACCATAAAACTATTTAAACAGAATATTAATATCTTAAAGCAATATTGTTTATTCGTATTTTTCGGACGTATAATAAAGAAGCTTACTAAAAGACAGTGATTACTTACTTATTTGTATAGACTGACTGCAAATATTATTTACTGTTTTTGGTCCTGAAATTGGGCAAAAATATCTGGTCTTGCAGATATTAATATCAAATACACACATTTATTTTTGTCATCAAATTGGAGCACATATTACAAATACTTATTTCTCTTTTTGCAGTGTTTATAAACAAACCGGAAGAGCGTATTACCCACGGTCAAATCATGCAGAGTTATCTAGGCTGTTTACTATAAATAACTCTGTGGTCATCAAAAGGTTATGTCCCCTCGATCACATTATAATATCGTCCATTATCCAACAGCTGAGTTTACCGCTGTCGTCTGCTTTGGTAACATTGATATCGTGTTTATGATTGAATGCGGTCGTCTGCTTAATTTGTTTTCATCGATACTGTATCCAGTTGCTACTCACTGATGTATATTTTTAGAAATTTTATTCTGGCAATGTTTCTCATTTGCAAGTTGTACCGCAAGAAATGAACTGAATCGCGCTAGAGGAATGAGGTCAGTGATACTGCATCACCAATGTTTACATGTAAATAAATATTTTAGTATACGTTCACTTGTCATCTAATAAGGATGATAACTACTAGTTGGTTTCCAAGCGAAGCACAAAGTATTATTTAAATTATGAGCACAAATTACGAACACGCGCCTTTATTAGAAGCCTTGATTTGATATGATAATACTTCTAGAATACAATCCTTCATCACTATAGCTGTGAGCGGAATCAGAAAAGGATGCACCGGGCATCGGAATCGCTTACAGCTCTTGTTGTTTATCATCTGATTATATCTGTAGTAATCTCCTAAACATTTGACACGACAGTGTTTATTTTAATCTATGAAATACGAAGCACTAGTATGAAAATATTAAACCATGTGCTTCGACAGGTAGATAACTCATTCTAACTGTTTAGCCACATCTTTGACAGACGGAAATGTTATGTTATTTAATTTATTTAAAACAAAAAGTAACTATTATATGTAGTTGAATGGTTACTGTCTTTATGACCTCACCAAACAAAAACAGCAACAAAATAAGCTGCATTTTCTTCATTATGCTAACAGCTTTTCATTTGTTTCTAAGAGATGGAGAGGTGATTAGAAAACAATTTAAGGATAACTCTTTGCCTACACATCACGTATTGGCAGTGGTCTTTCTTCAAACGCACAAGGAAGAACTGGTTCAACCGATTTCAGTCTGACAACAGGAAACTGACTGAGTTCAATGCAAAGTACTGGTTCTTAAAGACTGACGCTATCAAAGTGAGTATTTATAACGTTGTACTGGCGATTTAAATTTATTTCTCTGTCTCACCTCTAGGTCCTACTACTCCCACGCTCCCTCCTTCCCTCCCATTTCTTTATCTCAGTTTTAGTACTTATAAACGTTGTACTGGCGATTTAAATTCATTGATCTCTCTCTCTCTCCTCTCTCTCTCTCTCTCTCTCTCTCTCTCTCTCTCTCTCTCTCTCTCTCTCTCTCTCTCTGTTTTCATTTACATACGGATAAAGTGAGATATGAAATGTATTGTTTGTTGAATGAAAGTGCGTAGACTTTATCATTTTTTGAAATTACCACTTCTAAATCTTTCCACCCCATCCCCACCATCTTCTCCATCTGCATTATCTAACACCCTCTTTGCATCCGGAATGTTTGTTTTGGTAAACAGTGTGTTCCATATTAATGGTTTTCCAGTGAATGAGACCAGGACGAGATTTGTGGTTTCGCAGAAACTGTTTTTTCTTCAGGAAGCGGGAAAAGGGTAACATGCTAAGTGTACTTTTTGAAGACTAAATGAGTTTTACTAGTTCCATGGTTTTACTAGTTAACTACCATGCAGACAGTTTTTATTTTAATGTTTTCAAAGAATGCTCATTAAAGCAGGTATTTTTCGATTTCGACGCACACCTACACTCAATTCTTGAAGCCTTGTATCAGTTACATCGATGAGGGGGTTAACGTCGCTATGTTACATTCGTCACGATCGAATTGATCGCTATGAGGCGATAATTATATACGTGTTTATTTGTATCGAGTTGGCCATGGAGAACGTAGTACACCATGATACATCATGCTATTTTGATTCCGCAAAGAAAAATATATTCTTCTTCGTACTGGAAATTAGAGATCAGGTATTCAAGCACATAAATGCAAGCGGTTTGATCTTTCTGGTGATTAATACTTAAAGTACGTTTGCCGTCTTCTTCGTTCATACTCGTTGTAATATTGCATTTAGTTTACTTATGGACTTTTTATTGTATCTAATACTATATCTTTCGTTACAGATATAATGTAAATACTCATTGTTTGATTGCATTTAGTTTACTTTTGGACTTTTTATAGTGTCTAGATCTCTAGACTATACTCTTTCTTTCATTACAGATATAATGTTTATACTCGTTGTATGATTATATTTAGTTTACTTATAGAATTTCTTTAATAGATTTTGAGACTACTCTTTTTATCGATATTCATTGTAAGATTGAATTTAGTTTACCTGTGGACTTCTTACAGTCTCTTAGACTGTGATCTTCCTTTCATTAGTAATATAATCAGCCATAGACATTAAGGTACAAGGGTTTCAGAATTAAAAGCGTTCATTAGCTCATATAAATATGAGTAGAAAATCAGACGTACTTTCCGGGTAATTCTGGTTATTTTTGTAATTTAGCCTGTGAAACATAGCAGACTACCTTGTAGCTGGCACCTCTTTGCTCATTTTCTAATTCCTTTTATATTTCTTTTAACGTCATTTTATTTGTCATTACATATTTAGGGACATTCCCCCCCTCGATTACACTCGGTCATTTACTTGAAAAAGTACCTGTTTTCACACCAGGTTTGTCGTCTGCTCGGTTGTCTGACCGACTGACCAGTCCAGTTGTATATGATATTTCAACACTCTCATTTTCGTCAAATGTCATCCGTCTACCTTGACTTCGGCTGAATCGTGATCATTTATTAAGCATGTCTAGACCAGTGGGGTGGGGTGGGGTGTGGTGTTGGAAGAACGTGGGTTTCCCATTAAACACATTAAACAATGATTGTCTTCATTTCCGGGTAATTTCTTTGTTCCGTTCAGTATAACCAAATGGCCCCATGTTGCTTATTTCTGCAAGAAAAGTTTTGCAGTTTTAAACACACCTGTCTCCTATATAATGCTTTATGGACACGTTTAAGCTTTCGTTTAAAGAACTATCTCCCGTGTGCGCTACATGAACATATTACAACAGGTACTGATCCCTGAAAAGAGATTTTACGTATACTATTTACATTATAATAACTTTAGTTATTTTTCACTTTACAGTTCTCATCTGCAAACTTTATTTATAACTGTAATAATTCCCACTTGTAAACTTTATTTATAACTGTAATCATAATCTTAAAAGCAATGTGAGTATATACCTAATGTTTTGTTTATTCCAGAAGAACACCTAGATCTGACATAGGCCATATTAGAGCTGTATTAAACGACTTAAGCACGCATCATTCAAATACATACATTTTCCATAGTATTTTGCACGTCCACGAGATGAACACATTCCATATTATTTTAATATTTAATAGATTAATGTTGAATAATCTGTGTTCATGAATTTCATCCGTATTATATATTGGAAGTATCCCTTCTCTGAGTTTGATACTGCGTTTACCTAATTGAAGGGTGGGAGTGAGGTACAGGCAGAACTCTCCCCATTAGTTCATTGTAAAAATGACGTCACATTTCCCTCTTTCTTGTCTGTAGGCACTCGCCCACTGGTTCGCGGAGCAACCGAGTTTAAAATATTACATCTTTAGCATTTGAAATATGTATATTGTTATACTTGATTGCGTGAAAGGGCAACACGGTACATAACTCTCGATCGTCTTTTCCGTTCGGAAATAAGAAAACATTTTGAGAATATGATAATCGAATATACTTGTGAAATTTGGATTATTGGCAAATAATGTATTTGAATATTTCCTTTAATATGTTTCAAGTTTTGTTAAATATTGTGCCTTTAACAAAAAAACAACAACAACAACTAAAACAGTACATCCCCAAAGTTACTCTTTTCTGACCAATTGCTGTATTTGTTTATTAGGCCTATTTTGGACCAACCTGTGCGATGCATCCGTTTTGACTTGGCAATCACAGAAGCGTTGCAGACGACATTGATGTAAATACTATCAACACTAATGTCCAGACGTCGATTCTCGGCTCGACACCCTGTCTTCAAGTTTGGGGTGGCAGGCATTGCGCTCTCTGCAGTTATTTTCATCGTCGGTTTTTCGGCACCAGCATGGATCGAGGGTATAGGACTCTGGAAGGCTTGTGGCGAAACCCACATTGCTACTAGTGCAAGGTGTTACAGATACAGTTATTATTATTCTCTTGGTAAGTGTGTCTGTCCCTCTGTCTTTGGCTACAATCACTTGTACTTAAAAGCACACAACTATTTTAAATCTTTTTAAAATATTGAAACATATTACCATATCACGTTGTCATGAACGCAGATCTGCAGTAGTCTGTCTACAAGGTTTGTTTCCAAAGTGCGTCATTTAAAAGAGTAATAATAAAAATTCATCCTATCATCTACATCAGTCGCATATTACAGGCAATTTTAATGTTTGCTATCGCATTATTGTGTTGTGAGTAACTGTTTACTGATTAATATCTCCATTAGTTTATAATGGCATATTATATATTTTAATCAGAAAAGTTACTGTTCCATTACACACGGTAACTCTTAGTTAATTGTGAAACTTACGCCACTTAGTGAAAATTATTATTATTAAGTAAGTTTTTCATAACAAATTACAAGTGATGAGAATCTTAACTTATTTTATTAAGGATCCTCCAGCAGACACCATTTGGTTCTCTCTTGGCGGATATACGGCACTGTAAATCTTTTTTCTCGTCCACAACATTAACTTTCTCGTCCACAACATTAACAATTTAAATTTAAAAATTTGCTCCGCCACAGTACTAATGATGCATTTGCTTGACAAATCTCATAAAAGGTTGCATTTTGTTTTTCAGACTGGTTGGAGGCTGTCCAAGTTATTGAGAGCATCGCTTTGATTGCAGTTTTGCTGTCTATGGCGGTAGAGCTGTATCAAGATTTCTACAAATTTCCACCACCGATGGACAACAAAGTTGTAGAAACTTTGGCCATTTTTGCTGGTAAATAGATGATTAATTGTGAAAAATAATTACAAACGCGACCGTGATTCAGGCTTTCTTTACGTTTCCATATACATCTGTATTGACAGTATTTTTAGCATTAGGAGCACGAAAATCAATATATTATTGTGGCTAATCTAGACTTTGGAAATATTGTTATTTTAGTTCATGATGTAATCTATTCTTTATGTACCTTACGTTACTGAATCTTTGCGAGCGAAACTCATTAACTGTCGGAAATTAAATAAAACGTCAACAGAATGGCAGAAGTGTAAGCAGTATTGACCGACTTCTGACACTACGCCTAATTAACACGTGTTACCACCCGTTGAGATAGTCACGTGAACAAACTAATGACACAGTCTGTTCGAGTAAAATTTAAAACTTTTGAAATTTGTTGTAATCAGGAACCAGCTAGAAAGAAATCGAAGTCCTTCGTTCCATTTGTCAGACTCAGTAAAACATTGAGAGAGTAATAATTCAATCGTTAGAGTTTTTATGAGAACAAGAGGAGCGTGCAGGTTTGGAGGTAAACTCTAGCAATTTAGGTTTGGGAGGCGCGAAATCGGCCTAGCCCGAAAGTGCTCCCCATAAACTAAGTAAAGATTTGGGAGACATAATCCAGTTGTAAAAGTGCTTTTTGTATGGCTACCAGTTCAGCTGTTAATATTCAATTAGCAGGTGTAATTTGTAAGTGTATGTTCCTTGGTAATAGTGAATGGCTACTCCAGTCCCGTTAAGTGTTTTGGAACCACCTTATAAATATATAGATGAACTGCATAATTTTTGTTTATGTGTTCCAATGTAAGCCTGTAAAGTCTACTTGTAAGCGTAAGATGGTCCTTGATATTGGTGGGATCGTTTGAGGGGGTTATCAGTTGTGTGTGTGTGTGTGTGTGTGTGTGTGTGTGTGTGTGTGTGTGTGTGTGTGTGTGTGTGTGTTTCGTTATCAATTCACCATTGGGGCTTGAATGGGCCACTTCGTCTTTAGATGTTTTCTGTCCTGGGTGGTTCTACTGGGACTTGCCTCCCCTCACTTGTATCTGGAGGGTGGGGAGCAGGCTGTGAGGCAAACTCGGTTAAATTACCAAGGGAAACAGTTTGTGGTCTTTTTGACAAACTTGTCTGGTCTTAATTTTTTTTTTAAAGCATAGAAAGAGGTATGGTATTGCAACGGATCCGTTGTTCTGCACTGAAGTGGTCTGACATGGGACTGACAAAAAGCAGAGCAAGGAAGAAGTCGTTGACATCTTTGATCGACGTAATGACGTTATTAGTGATAATTACCAGAGTTAAGGGAAACAACTCAGAACACTGATATCGAGTCTAACAAGAGTAGTAGGTAAAATAAAATGGTCAGGACTGTTACTATAGAAGTGACTGAACAGTAAGGCATGCAGCTATTATGTTATACATTTACTGGAGTTATCTTTTACCCTATAGTTCTTAGTTTTTATTTAATTGGTACTAACACACGTAAATCTTATAAGTATTATATTTGATAAATAAGTGCATTACCCACTCTTCTTAAATAATAATAAGATTAAATTAATTTAATTCTAATAGTTTCTTTAATCTTTCATTAAATAATTTATATTGTAATGTAGTATTCCTTATTGTTTCAAACATGATTATGTTTAATAATTATTCGTGGATTAATCTATCGGGAGGCCTCGGGATAAATAATTTTGGACAGATCCTGCAAACGATTAATCACTTCATTTGTAAGAGGTTTTCTTGAGGAGTTAAGGATAGTATTATGGTAATATCTACAATTCATAACAAGATCATCTGTCTCCTAGTAATATTCTTAATGACCCAGGAATCACTTTCTGTGATATATATTAAATAAGCATGGCATAATCTATTCTCTATTATCGACAGAATATTGAAGTGTTTTTCTCTCTCGTTCAAATTGTACTGACCCATATAATTACAAGTTGAAAACACTTGTGTTAGTTTTGTCTTCTCTTCTGCCTTGCACGATGCTTTTAATCATAGCAATAGTAATTATCACTGAACTTAGCAAACACATGCAAGGTAAATATATTCTACATCACACGATGAATATGCGAATGAATTAATTTTCGGGATTAGAATATGTATAAATACTATATTTAATAATATCTTGGATTTGTTAAACTGGGAAGATTAACTAATACCAGTTTCGAAATTATTTTGGAATTTATTAGCGAGTCTAGAAATTTTATTATTATTGCCAAATAAGAAGTGGTCTGGTTTGTATCTCCTTTAGGTTTTGGCTTATTTAGGCTCAACTAATGGTGGTGGTACATACAACCGAGAAGTATCAAAGGAAGCGATAGCATGATTATTAATTATTTTAGCAGTGAATGTTTATGAAAATATTAATTGGAATGAAACTTACTGATTGGGTATTTATTCTTTTAACTGCAATAAAGATTTTCAAGTGCCAGTGTAGTGGTATAAATTGTGATAATATATATAAATATAAAACAGATAAAAACTATGACTATTTGGAATAGGTTGAAGAAAAATATAATTTTGTCACAACACAAAGTTGGGGGAAATGGATTCTATTAATAATGTAAAACTATGTTAAGAGCTGTAATTTCAAAAACTAAAATTCGACCCAGATTAAAAAACATTGAAAAAATATGCATAATTAAAAACAATAATAGTTTTAAAACTTTAGCTTATTTTGGAGTGGTTTGACCTGCATACATTTAGGCCATTTTAGGGTAACGATCTTGAATATTTAAAGAAACCCATAGCTTTATTAAAATCGAAGTCGATGTAGACCAGAATACTTTTTAAATGTTATTATGTTGTAACAAAAATGCCTGTTAAAATTTTCTTTATTCCTTTTTTTAAATTGAATTTAATCTGTTTTTCTATCAAATTTAGGTGTTCTTGGGATTATTGGCGTCAGCATATTCGCTTCTAAAGCACAAGACATTTTTGTATTCAGCCAACAGTTCGAGAACAGCACTTTTAGAAGCAGGCCGTCTTATTCCCTAAACTGGGGATTTGCACTGACCGCAGGTGCTTCAGGTTTGATCATCTTCTGTGCTCTCCTGATTCTGTGTAGCCGTGTCCAGCACGCTGCGGTGACTAATGCCGCCATGACAGCCCCTGGGTACGCCATCTCACACCATCCCGGCATGGAGATTGTGGAGCCTTTGATTCCCTTGTCGATCATGACACCTAGGAATGCAGCGTACGTTCAGAACTCGAGTGCAGTGCCGTTCGTGCCAGCTGCCAGTCCGCCTCAACACTCCAATCCGCACATCGCCATGACGTCACTGGCTCCGCCTCCTTACACTGACGTCCAGACACAGGTTAGGTTTACACCGCTCGCTCCTGCAGGCTATTTCTTCGACCAGGGTCGGTACATCCCGGTATTTTCGGATGCTTTCGGAATTGTGACAACGTCGATGACCTCATCTGTTGTTCCCAACACTCTGTATTTGCCGGACAACAATTCTTCATCCGTCGAGCACCAGGTGACAGTGGGAACACGTGTGACCGATAATGAACGATCCACAGTGCTGTGAAATTCGTTTTGTTAAAACCAGGTAACGACAGACTTGAGATTGTGACTGATAATTAATGAATTATCCAGTGTTGCGAAGCTCCTGTTATTGAACATTGTCAATTTCATAATTATTAATCGAATCTTTATGAACGGGGGGGTGGGGTGATATGTATATGGTATTTCTCGTTAAAACATCTTTTTTATTTAAATATCCCTTCATTTGTTCCTTCATTTGTATTTTTTAAAATATATATGTTGTGCAGTGCTTTGTAAACAGGAAGTTTATTCACATTATTGTCCACTGATGTCAATAAGCATGCTTCATTTAAAATTAGTACTAGGTGTGGATTTGTTTTTGGTTTGGGTGTATATATTTTATTAATTTATGAACATATAAACCCCATGCCACTTTGCTAAGTTAAAAGAAAACAATATTCATTGGATGGAAATCATTTATTACGATTTCCGTCGTCATTAATTTTGTATGGTTCCACTGGTCTTGTTTAGAATTATGATTATTAAATTACGACTAGGGGTCTGCTACGTATTGAGGCATGCCAACTATACTTTATAAATGTTACAGCGTTGTTTTGCCGACCATTGTCTTTAAACTTCCTTTGTTAATTTGTTTGTATTATGCACAACTACATCCTAGACAGAAAGTCTATGAAAACTTACACAGTATAGACTTTGTTGACTTATTAGTGCTAATTCAAATTGTGATATACGATAGTGCAACTTGTATTCATAAAGTTCGCAGTTATACAATTGGTTAGTCAATGCTTGATTATGTGTTAAATTATGTTCAATAAACTCCACTCCCGCCGCTCAACCCTGACTATCCTTGGTTGTGAGTCAAATGACGTAACAATAAAGAATATGAATGTAAATGTGTTCAGTGCTGTCATGTCAGTGTGTCGCAAATATATCTGCTATGTGTGTGACGTCAGACACAAGGGAATTGTAAATTTAGCTTGAAAGTACAGCCTTTGGCGCAAAATCGGATCTAGTCGGAAAGGTCCCCATCTTCTCCAGCAATAAATAAAAAATATAAAAACGACTAACACCTTACACTTAAAAAAACAAACTCTTTCTCCCCAACCTAATATGACACGCTCCATAATATTTGAGAACCTCATACGAAAAAATAACCTAACTTCTTGGCATAAGAAGCGAAATACATACCTCAAATTTCCAAGATTATTTATATAGGGTGATACCTCACATTTCTAAGATTATCTATATAGGGTGATACCTCAAGAAATGCATCAGGAGCAACAACCTTCACTTTATGACGAGCATCTATTTAGTATAGTACCTCATGCATTGCATCATAAAACACAGCAGCAACACTTCACGTTTTGAGGACATACATCATGTGAAGCCCCTCACCCATTAAAAGATATCATAAACACCGTTACATCTGTGTAATGATGAAATCAGTGCAAAAGCCAAGGGAACTGGATTAATGCTGACAGAGACTGATATTTCGCGAAATCAGGTTAACGGTGGGAAGATGCTTTCCTGAACGTTCAGCATAAAACAGAAACGTACAAACATTCAATGACGTTTGGTGGACATCACACAGGCTACGCGCGAAAATGTTTACTGTGTAATGTGTTTCCCATGCCGTAATTTAAGCGTCATTGTACACAATCAACAATAATTTTTGACTGCAGTATAGAATAACAAGGGCAACAACAAAACGTGTGACGGTATTTTGTGAATATACTACACCGCATGGACGTTGCAAACAATATTGAATACTGTCTTGATTATTTCTGTGTAGCCACCTGCCAGTCAGGCTAAACTCGGTTAGACTTTAACTAGCGCCAGACCCATACTCTGCCAACTGCCAAATTTCAGTTATCTGCCGTTCTATTAAGCTTTATATTATTATTTAATATAGCTGTCATAACATATACCTCTCCTGCCTATATCGGAGGACGTCTCTAAATTCCAGATTCCAGAATTGATTTCTTAATGCTTGCTTCCCCACCATTTTCATTTATATAATACCGTTTATTTATCTTTTTCCCCACCCTCCCACATGTACTAGCAAAACATATGGTCATCTTAAAAGGCGTGGGGGCATGTTTTACCGCTATACATTTTTATTTGTAATTAATTATTTTTAGTTCAGCAAAACCCATGTTTATCAGGAACAAGCATGAAATTCAGTGTTGAATGTTAAATAAGACCAGACGTGAACTCATGCTTACATTTTGACCTTGAATCTAAAGCCGCTCTCAGTGAGATTTTTGTTGATAACCCGAATTATTATTTATCCTCCATCCAGCACGCTTCTTTTTAGTCAACGGACCAATCATTAAATTACTAACTTATTATAAGATCAAAGAGCAAGTCAGAAATGCTATTTCACACAGTCCTTGTTAGCACATTTTTTTTGACACCTTGGTACTTAAGGGTTTTGAAATCTAGGTTGCACACTGACAGTTTTACTTGCTCAAAGATTCTGGAATATGTATTTAAAAACTGCTGTCAGACACACTCCATTGCCACGAAAAGTGCCTAATTCAGTCCAGTATCGAGTTTTATTGACTGACTTAGCCAATTTCCAATTTTCATTTTATTCTTGTGGGAAGCTTTATATTAACCAATATCAATAAAAGTCCATATTTTACGGCCAGCTGTGTAAATCGCCACACCTAAAGAGATAAACCCAGTTCACGCCTGGCTGCTTCAGGTCAATTCCTGCCCACCTGTGCTATCACTTTTCCAATCAGACACAAAAATCTTAATCCCGGAAATGTGTCATAGCGCCCTATTCCCGACCTCTAACATACAAGATACTTTGAAAACTGATACGCAGTGTTAAGTGACTAAAGAACCATTTCTCTCAAAAGGTGAGTGTAGTCACGTTGGCAACTTGATCCTCCATAAAAGAAGACTAACGTCGGTGTTAGATGTCATTTCAGGTTGTACATAACAGATTTTGAGTCACCGACTTCCTGCCCACACTCCTCTCCACCCCAACCCACCCCCATTTCCAAGGAACTCGCGGGTTGTCAAACTAGTGTTTGAACAATGTTTGAAATAAAGTTCCAACTGGGAAGAAAATCATAATACTATACAAACAGCATACTGTGAAAATAAGTTAATAAATATTAATTTTTTTTACTAATAATGCTGAAGAATATTGCTACAGTGGTGTTGCAGTGATTGTGATATCCCGATCAACTGTCAGATAATGATGGTTATAATGTTGCAATAATTAATGGTAACGATAATAGTGATTATAATGTTGCAGGCATTAACGATCACGATGTTGTGATGTTGTTAAGGGTCATTACGAAGGCAATTATGATGTATGAAATAAAGGTCACTATGATGGTGTTTGTGGTGCTGATAAAAGTCACTGTGAACGCAATTACCACAGACTAACTAAAGGTCACTATGATGGTGTTTGTGGTGCTGATAAAGGTGAGTGTGAAAGCAATTACCACAGAATAATTAAAGGTCACTAAGAGGTGCTGTTCAGGAACAGTTTGAGTGTAATTAGAATAATTGTTTATCAACAGAACGGTGGTTGTGGTGATGTTATGGGTCACTATACATCTATTGCTGTTATTTAAAATGTTAGTCTGAGATAAGAATCTTTTTTATCTTCTCCCTTACTATCTGTTTAAAAGAAATAAATTGTAGCGCCATCAGAAGTTCATTAAAGAGGAGGCATTTGGCATTATTGATATTTATATTAAGTTAGCAGAAGAACAAGGTCCGTGGTTGTAATGGACTCAGTCCTCATTCTGAAGGTCTTTCATTCTGTCACCGAACACAAATGATTTTGTGAAGTGATATCCACCTCTGAATTTTGAAGCAACTTACCAACGAGCTAGGGATCATGAATGCCAGAAAGCTAACTACCCAATGAATTTGCTGAAAACATTTGTTCAGAGCTTTCAAGTAGAATGAAATTTGTCGTTAATTTTAGACATTGCAACAGTCACATTGTGCTCCAGTCTTAACAAACTATCCAACACGAATACAATTTTGTAATCAACCACTATAGCTGCGTGACATTACAAACTAAGACTTGTATTCTCACTGCGGGCATCAAACTTACACCTTAACCAAGCTTTAAGAAAAATAGATGACACATAATTGTACTCATAATGACATACTGTCATGGTCAAGGCAAACTGCTTTTAATCCAGCAGCTCATCAAATGACTATTTCATGGAACTAATTCACAAAAGCAGGTGAGGTCGGGAGTAAATTTGAAATATACACTGGAATTGTTGTGTGATATTGGCGTAAGCCTGAAGCATCCCCAACCTGAATTGACTGACTTGAGTTGTCAATAAACAGTAAGACCAGCAAATTCGTGCTCACAAAAAATTGACTGCCTTAAATTGTCAATAAACAGTAAGACCAGCAAATTCGTGCTCACAAGAAATTGACTGACCTGAGTTGTCAATAAACAGTAAGACCAGCAAATTAACCCAGTCGATCTCTTTAAAATCATCCTCTTACTCTAATTATGGTAGTGCAAACAAGACTGATTTCTATAACCAGTGGTGACACATTACAACACCTTAAATCTTTAAGACCATCCACCAGTCTAATCAATTAACTGCGGACATGCACAAAAAGTCTGGGAGTGAGCTTTGATTCTTTTTCCTAAGACAAAAAAACTGAACGAAGTTGAAAGCTGTAAATTGTATTTTAAATAAGATCCCTTTCCATCTCAACCCGAGTTTAGTGAAAGAATCAATTGACCTACAAGACAACGCCTAGACGTTAACGGTGTGTATTTCTTGGGGTTGTTAATGGAATGATTCAGATGATCCACAACCTGGCGAAGTTCATTAAGGTATCAGAACTGCCAAAGGAAGTGTCGACAGGTGTACAGTTTTTTTTTTTTATGAATTTCCTTTTTAAAAAAAAAACAACTATTTTATTAACAACAATTGTATAACCGGATGTGGTGGTTAGTAATGCTATTCCCAAATCACTTTCGTGTATATGTGCCCAACAAACATATAATATTGCCGTCTGTTCATCACCACCCGCTACCCAACCTATTTCTCCCCCAAGCCCCGCTTTCTACTCCACCCCAGGCTTCCAACCTCAATAGTTGTATAGTTATCTAAGTCAGTTTTTCTCTGTATCGTCGGGGTTTTGTCAGGATACGCCTCCTTCCACCTCGGCATCCCTCCCACCCAAATCCTGCTAACACTGCTTTTTTGCGTCGTGATAATTCTAAGCCTGTCACGTGTGGATCGGTTTTCTAGTGCGCATATAATAAACGGGTGTAGGGTGAGGAGGGAGAGAAAGTTTCCAAGTGTCATCCACATCAATACTGCCACTGACCCCATTTTACGTTTAGTCGTCGTCTAGCGTCAGGTCGTAATTTGATTTGTGAGTACTCCGGTATTTTTTAAAAGCACGTGCCGTAAGTAGGTCTACATTTTGTTTCCTTTCGTGACTGGGAATAGCTGTTTAGTAAAATGTGCAACCTAAAAATAAGACGACGTAATCTTCGTGACTGGGAATAGCTGTTTAGTAAAATGTGCAACCTAAAAATAAGACGACGTAATCTTCGTGACTGGGAATAGCTGTTTAGTAAAATGTGCAACCTAAAAATAAGACGACGTAATCTTCGTGAATGAGTGGAGAAATTCCGCCATTGTCGTTCGAGATATGCTGGTTTCAACAGTAACCGTTCTTGTTTTAGTGAGTATATCCTACAACGACAAGGTTTGAGAACGCACGCCATTGGGAGAACGCCTGATGAGAAAGGACTTGTTACTGAAATGTACCACAGGAAATGCTGGTCGTGAAAGTGCAGTTGTGATTATAATTACTGAAATGTACCACAGGAAATGCTGATCATGAAAGTGCAGTTGTGATTATAATTACTGAAATGTACCACAAGAAATGCTGATCGTGAAAGTACAGTTGTGATTATAATTACTGAAATGTACCACAGGAAATGTTGATCGTGAAAGTGCAGTTGTAATTATAATTACTGAAATCCACCACAGGAAATGCTGATCATGAAAGTGCAGTTGTGATTATAATTACTGAAATCCACCACAGGAAATGCTGATCATGAAAGTGCAGTTGTGATTATAATTACTGAAATCCACCACAGGAAATGCTGATCATGAAAGTGCAGTTGTGATTATAATTACTGAAATCCACCACAGGAAATGTTGATCCTGAAAGTGCAGTTGTGATTATAATTACATATTCCAAACTCGTCTGCCTTGTAATCGGAATGCCCTCGCCTGACGCAGAGCCCCAAACCACGTTATTAAGTGGTCAATCGCAAGTTCTCTGATTTATGTGACGTCAGAGTGCAACCTGGCATTGGACACATCATCGCGCGCAATTTTCTTAGATGCTCTCATGTTTCCGACAAAATGCACATGCAAAAGAAACTGACCACATGCACTTGACCGCTTGTACACTTAGTCACTGGATTCTGAGACATTCTTTTAGACCATAAAATATTTAAATGCGTAGTGCGAACTACTAGCGGGCATACTTGTACGTGAATTCAACTCTAACCCTATATTTAACTAAATGTTAGCCTTATATTTAAATAAGTTTAGCCTTATATTTAACTAAATTTTAGCCTTATATTTAAATGTTTAGCCTTATATTTAACTAAATTTTAGCCTTATATTTAAATAAGTTTAGCCTTATATTTAACTAAATTTTAGCCTTATATTTAAATAAGTTTAGCTTTATATTTAAGAAAATCTTAGCCTATATTTAAATAAGTTTAGCCTTATATTTAAATACGTTTAGCTTATATTTAAATACGTTTAGCCTTATATTTAAATAAGTTTAGCCTTATTTTTAAATTTAGCCTTAGTTTAGCCTTTTTAAATGTTTTATTTAAGTAAGTTTAGCCTTATATTTAGGTAATCTTAACCTAAGTTTAGCATTATATTTAAGTAAGTTTAGCCCTATATTTAAGTAAGTATAACCCTCTATTTCAGTAAATGTAACCTTATATTTAAGTACTCTTTTTTTCTTCTATTTTTTAAAACAGTATTTTCAGGCTAAGCTTTTTTGCAAGTGACCCCTCAAAGCAAGCGATTCCATTGTGCTTACAAGGGAGGTGGGTGGAATGGGACGCTTTTGGCTAGATCCTAAGTTGCACCTCCTTGCAATGCATAGCATAATTTCAAGCGTGACGTCATAATCATGGCTGTTACAAGAGAGAAAAATAAATGTTTCTTACAATGCGTAGTGTAATGTAAACAGTAACACAATAATCGTGGCTACTACGAGTTATAAATATACCCTATTTTTGCATATTTACGCGTAACCTAAGCAATAACAGAGTAATCGTATTTGTAACGAGGGAACAACAATAAAATTTAATTCATTTAGAGACAGAGTGAAAATTTTGCAACTTGAAGAGCTTAATAAAACTTGAGTACATATGATGGATACGTAATTTGATCACGTGACGTTGACATAGAGCACTTGAACAAGAGTCATATTTGCACAAAAACGGACATGATTAAAGCCACTACAGATTCGTGGCTGTTATAGATTTTATAAATATCTTTCTTTTTATTTTATCAGTGACATTGATATTATGCTCTGTTTAGACAAGTACCCAAGCACATTTAAAGAATTTATGTTATAACTGCCAGAGTCCTACATACCTTTGCTTACAGGTAACCTACTTTACGCTGGCGGTCATCATGACTTGCTCATTAACCGAGTTAACGCCACTGGTTTCATACCCAAATCATGCCTTATTTCAGCATGTTGTAGTACATTTTGGAGCATCACGTGACAGCCAAAGCGAGATCTTTTAGGTTTCAATAAAGTTTTCTACAAACTTTAAGGTTTATAGTTTTGTGATGACGAATATTTACAGAGGTTAAAAAAAGTCTGAGTTTTTATTCTTCTTATTTTTAATACTCCAGTGTAACAAAATCTACAGGGAGGAGATCTTCGTGAAGTTTCTTTTTGAGGTGTTTGTGTAACGAAGTAACACTCTGTAGACCAGCGTTGTGAAACGAAATATGAATTGTGGTCAAGTTGAATTTCCTTTTACTGAAATAACGAGCTCTAACGATGTGAAACGAAATATGAATTTGTGGTCAAGTTGAATTTCCTTGTACTGAAATAACGAGCTCTAACGTCACAATGTGTACTATAAATACAAATATCTTTCAGTGTACTTACTTATTTTGACAGTTTTTATAGTTTTATAACTGCAATAATTAATCTCAGAAATGTATTTTCTTCTGAATGCCACCGTTAAATCGAAAACAATTACCAAAATAAAGATAAAACGTTTCTCAGATTAGCAGACAGTCTAAATCAATTCTCACCAAATGATTATTGCTATTATTAAATTTATTAATTGCACATACTGAGTGATTAATCTCAAATTCTCCAGGATATACACAAGTTGTTCCATTTTATCTAATATCTTATGCATTTGTTTTAAAGCTATCTTTTCTTTCAACATTTTATTAATGCTTTACCTACAGTGAACGTGAATATTTTTTCAGAGTTAGAGAATTTTAGAAATACCAACTGAAATATTCTCTGATTTTAAGTAACGAATTCTGTTATATGGTTTATGCTGTATCTATTTCTAATCTCTCTAATTTCAGGATATAATAGACAACAATATATTCTTATACAGATTTCTTTTTTTAATCTGCGGGGGCATGTGGTTCATCGCAAACTGTTATTTGCTCCGTGACCTAGTTTGAATTCAATACACGTCGTAAGTAATTCTTTCAAAAATGTATTTCTACCTAAATTACTTTTCTAACTATATTATACAACTGCAGACATACTTCACACACACACACACACACACACACACACACACACACACACACACACACACACACACACACACACACACACACACACACACACTCAATTCACAAGTACACGAATGAAGTATCAGTATAGATTTAAAAATCGTTTATCTGCTACAGGCAGCTTTGCACCCACAGTATTCGCACAACCCAAACTCTCCCTTATATTTTTATTTGCTTACGTCATATGTGACTCGTGAGTAGAAAAACTACACTACTTTATAGGTTATAGTTGTATTGAAGTACATAAACAGCAAGAATTCTGTTACTCGTGGACACCCAGTCTGCAAAACACATTATAATGTCATCAATTTCAGTCACTTCTAATAATAGAAACCCCTTACATCAAAACTGTCATACTTATTCTAGCGCGAACGCTAGCATTCATAGCCAGACTTACATTTTACGAGACTTTACATATTACGAAACTTTTATATTTTACGAGACTTTACATATTACGAAACTTTTATATTTTACGAGACTTTACATATTACAAAACTTTTATATTTTACGAGACTTTACATATTACGAAACTTTTATATTTTACGAGTCTTTGCATTTTACGAGACTTTACATTTTACGAGACTTTATATATTATAAAACTTTTATTTCGCACTAGCGATGTCCAGCAGTCATGTAAATAATTAGCCACGGAGCAAACAAGAAAACCTGTTATGTAGAACACATTTCGTTTCACTATCTCCATACAAACCCGTTTTTATCCTCTCATAAGAATTTATAAGAAAATAAGTTAAAAGTCTGTGAAATTAAAATATCGATGATACAAGAATTTTTCAGTAATATCATTTTAAACAGACACAAAACAATGTCAACAAACGTTAATCTTATAAAGCAAAACTTAAATCTTCCAATAGGTTGATTACGGACTCCTGTCAAAAGATGAATAATTATTTTTGCCAATACGCTGATCTCTTGTCACTAGATTGTTTACAAAATTTTTTATTTTTTTATTATTGTTTTCTCAATAGATCGATAGATATTTGGATTGAATAAGTATTTGTTACTTGTAGTCAGTAAATGATCAATGCTATGGTACCTTACAATTTAGTCCCATTTAAGTGATATGCACTTTTAGTGTGTGTATTTAGTTGCATATATCTTAAACCTTTACGCTCTAAAAATGTAAAAAAAAAAAAAAAAGCCACCGCCAGCAAAACACAAACATATGACACACCACAAGAAATCAAAGAAATATACATCACAAGGAAAAAAGATACAACTTTTCATTCTTTAGAACCTAAACCTTTCACTCTGTCACCCTCATTACACCACTTTTTCCAGCGCGCGGGGGCGCGTTTTTCTGTTAACTCAGTGTCAAATGACAAAAGAGAAATATTCTTAATTCTAATCAGTTCACTGCTATGTTTCTTGCATTTGTGTCACAGACGACCCAAACCAGATCTGTGTGTCGTGACGTGACGCGACCTTCGTGACACAATATTCATGAAACATGCAGATGGTAATGATGCACACGCCACAAGCGCAAACGCCCAGACATCGGTTCCATGCTCGTCACCCGGTGTTTAAGATTGGGGTGGCGGGCATTGCGCTCTCTACAATTATGTTCATAGTGGGTTTCTCGGCTCCAGCGTGGATTAACTGTACGGGACTGTGGACGGCTTGTGAAGATAGTGAGGTGGGAGGCAGTCACCGTTTTAAGTTAAACGTCTATTATGTTTCTGGTAAGTGCATTTCCTTGTAAGACAAAGACATTTAAAGGCAACGGAGAAAATATATTTATTAGGAGTTGTTAAAATTTCTAAATTAATAGTGATAGGAAGGCTCTTTATTTCTTTAGAAATTAGCTTGCGGTAGAACGAACGTATTATTAGTGTTTAATCACCACTTTCAAAGGGAAGTAAATCTGCACAGAGCCGCTGCGATAATTAAGGACCAATTTCTTTAGATGAAAAAGACCACAAAAACATCTGGGGATAACTCTTTATTAAAATATGGTCTATTGTCACATTCTCATAAGTATGTTGTGCACACCTCTACACTATTCACATATTATTTGTTTAGTTGTTAGGTAGTTAATTTAAAATTAAGTAATATAAATCTAATTCTTCTTCCGAAATATCAAACGTAATAGAGTGGATCCAATTAAATAATTTCCTATGATATTTCTTATTATTTCATTAAGTTGTACATAACTTACGATACCTCTTACAATGTTACGTTTTTTCATGAAATGCTAAATTGACATAAATTTATATGGATATATTATTTTCTCAAAACAATTTTTCTTCAAAAAACTAATATTATTGACAATCATATATTTCGTCAGCATGGCTGGAAGCAATCCAAGCAATTGAGAGCCTTGCTTTGATCTCGTTTTTGCTGTCCATGACGGTTGAGGTTTATCAGGATTTCTACAAAATTCCGCCACCGATGGAAAACAAATTAGTGGAAATTCTCGCCTTTATCGCAGGTAAACAGTTAAGCACAATTTCTCATTTTGATCTTGCTTTTAAATGTGACGTGCGCAAAATGTACACACTCTCATACACGCACGCACACACACACACACACACACACACATATGCATGTGTGCATACGTGCATTTGAGTGTGTTGTATTAGGCAAAATGTAACACGTTCCTTCAACTACCACAGTATATCTCTATTTGTGTGTGGTAATGACCCGTGTTAATGTATATTATTTACTCAGATAAATTCAAATGATTCTTTTTAAATGCTTAAGATTATATGTGACTAATTATTCATATATGTAATATAGGGAGATAATTTTATTGTTTTTCCTGATGTTACAGTACTACTGGACGAAATGTATAAACGAGTGATAGAGTTGGATAATGTGGTGCTACAATATGTCCTGTCTCTATTCTGATTATTATTATGAATATCTTATCATTTAATAATGCATAATCACTTATCAGTGGCTAAATCCTATTTAGGATCTGTTTTCACAAATGAATTCCACATCCATCACCACTGTAAATAACGTACTATCGACACATAATTTATCTGTTTGAAGGTGGAACTTCTTGCTTAAGGAGTAATGTATTTCATCAACTTACTAATATTCGTCCAATCACTGACTCGTCACGCCCCCATCCACCCACTGACTAATCCAGACATGTATCAATTAAAATGCGTAGGAATGGATTAACAGAAATAAAGATTTATTATAAAAATAAATACATCACAAATAAATACAACTAAGATTTGAAACAGTCACGTACATACACTATTAAATAAATGTTCAAGTCTTTCTCATATACAGTCAATATTGACAATGGCTACTTCAAGGGAACAATCTCTAATAAATGTTTAGAGTTCTTTTCATAGAGCTGGAAAAGAGAGAAATAGGAGATAAATGACTGAGCACATGACCTGTTCTGTTGGGCCACCTTATCTCGTATCGTAGAGAAACACCGTGCATTACATCACATGGACAGTTAATAAAAGTCGATAGGGCACCAAGGTTCGTTTCCAACTCGTATATGGAGTCTTGCTTGAGCACTCTCAAACTCTGCTGGCATTAGAAGCAATGATGTATATGGAGTTTGCTTGAGCACACTCAAACTCTGCTGGCATTAGAAGCAATGATGTATATGGAGTCTTGCTTGAGCACTCTCAAACTCTGCTGGCATTAGAAGCAATGATGTATATGGAGTCTTGCTTGAGCACACTCAAACTCTGCTGGCACTAGAAATGATGACGTGTAGACATCTCTGCTCTAACCACCATTGGAATTTCCATGGTAGATATTAGTCCGACGAGATGACTCATGTGTTGATCACAGGGAGTCTCTCAAGACGAGAAGCAACATCAATGATCCCAATAAATTTATTGACCTTCTTAAACATATTGATAACCTTATGTTGGAGAAGAAAGTGGGTGGATGGGTACTCACAAAATATAGATTAAAGAGGGATTTGTCTTCTCCTTTAGTAAGAGGTTTTCCATCTACGAAAATATTGTGTAGTGGGAAATGTTTGTCTTTAATGTTGTGGAAGAGAGAAAACTTTTACAGTGCCCGCATATCCGCCAATTGAGAGAGACGAGTGGTGTTGCTGGAGATTTATTAATGGCATAAATTAAGAATACCATCACTTGTAATTATTAGATGATTAATAAATAAATAATAATCATAAACATTAACTGGGTGGCATTGTCATCACAAATTGTATTTTTTTAAAGCAGCATGCTTCTGTCATCACTAGGTCTCCTTGGCATAACAGGCGTCAGTATTTTCGGAGCCAAAGCACAAGACATAAATGAATATTTCCAACGTGCCGAGGATTCTGATGAAGATGGCAAGCCCATTTATTCTGGAACCATAAACTGGGGATTCGGGGTGTCAGCAGTGGCTTCAGGTTTGGCCATATTCTTCGCCCTACTTGTGTTTTACAGCCGTGTCCAGCACAACGCAGTGACTAATGGCGCCCTGATCAATGCTGGATACGCCCTCACAACTCCCCAGGGGATGGAAATGATGGAACAGATGTTACCAATGTCAGTCATGAGATCTGGAAGTACGCCATACGTTCAAACCCCAGGGGGCATGTCCTTCGTGTCTGCTAACCAGTCTCAGCATTCCACCTCACACCTGGATATGACGTCAGTGGCTCCACCCTCTTATAACGACACAGTCCAGACACAGGTCAGGTTCACACAACTCTCTCCTGCCGGTTATTTCTTCGACCAGGGTCGGTACATCCCGGTATTTTCCGATGCTTTCGGAACTGTGACAGCATCTGTGACGTCATCAGCCGCTCGCAGCTCTAGAACTTTGCTGCATGATAATCCTTCATCCGGGGAGCAAGAGATAACTCCGAGCTCACAGTTCAGAAATAACGAGCGTTCTTCGTTGCTATAGAGCAGAAATAAACATGTCATATATTTCACAAACGTGTGTGAAAGGGTGCAGAACATTGAAATACTTGGAGTTATCTGAAAGTTAAGTTTAAGGAAATTTGAAAGATATCAAACTTGGTTTTCTTCTCAAATTTGCTTCAAAATTAATTTTAAATTGTGCTGAAGATAACAAACTATGAGGCAATTGTCAGAGACATAATTTACGCTTAAGATGTTTTAAAAAGAAAATGCCTGAAGTATTTATTATGATGATACAGAGTTAAGATTAGTAATAAATTACCTGTTACAATTTGGAGAAAGCTGAAATTAGAATGTGATTCGAAATATTTTGCGAAAGACTCATTCAGCTGTTACAAAAGTGGGCTTGCGATATTTAAAAAAAATTAAATTTAAATTTTAAAAGTTAACAACCAATGAAACCCTTGTGCAGTGAGGTCCTATTTCAAATGAAGTGAGTGATACATTAAAATACTCTGTACACATACAAATTAAAATGTCCTTTAAATATTCTTTAACAATTTTCACTGATATTATTTTGAAGTTACTTTTAACAAGAAGTCTTAACATACAGTGGGCTGAAAAAGTACAACAGGAAACTATTCATGCGTGTAAAAGTGGCCAAGCAGGATTGTCCCAAGCATGTGGCCAATCAACTAAAGCTCTAACAGTTTTTCCTCACACTGCTATCTCACAAAGAAATATTATAAATGAATTTGACAGCTTTTCAATTAATTTTAAAATTTCATTAATAAATAATAATGCAATTAGTAGTTCTTGATTGTTACAGAATCCGTATTGCGTTAATGTTGTTATCTTTATCATTTTGGTTTTAATTTAATTTTTCTGGTCTTCCCCACTACGATTTTTGGAGTACAGCTACTGTCGAGAGAGTCAGTGGCTATAAGACATTTACTATAGTCAGGTATGTTTTTCATTGCCTGGATCATACCAATCAGAATAACCATCATTTCAGCTGTGAATTTTGAAATGTAATCCTCAAGTCTTGATAATACTGAATTACTTGTTCATTACTAATTAGTGCTAAGATACTAGTTAGTTACAAGTTAGTACTGAGTTATTAGTTAGTACTGAGTTTCTGAGAACTAAGACAAGCATTTATTATTGTCACAGTTCCTGAAATTGGAAAGAAGGAAACCCCAGTTGAAAGTGTGAAGTTCAGAACAAAAAAGGGAAAATAAATTGCTTCACATACAATTATAGAAGGTCACGTGATAGAAAATAGAGTCGAAATGTCAGCAAAGTGACGTCGTTAGCGAAGAAGGGAACCCCAGTTGAAACTGTGATGTTCAGAACAAAAAAGGGAAAATACATTGCTTCACATACAATTATAGAAGGTCACGTGATAGAAAATAGAGTCGAAATGTCAGCAAAGTGACGTCGTTAGCGAAGAAGGGAACCCCAGTTGAAAGTGTGAAGTTCAGAACAAAAAAGGGAAAATACATTGCTTCACCATACAAATATAACAGGTTTCGTGACAGAAGATAGAACCAAACTGTCGGAAACGGGGTCGGTCATCGTGAGATTTCATTGAGGACAGTGTTAAAATCGAAGACTAAACATTTCTGGAAGTGGTGTGTCAAAGCCAATGAGCTGATTAGTGGTAAATATATACGCCTGACATAAATTTTATATCTTTTGACTTTTTGATTTTTGTATTAGTTTAGGTGATTTGTGAATGTATTGCATGACATTTTATTCAACATTTACGAAAAAGTTCTTAATAGATCGATTATTATTCAATTAAAAAATAAATGTTATCTCTTCGAAGAGAACCATTTTAAATCAAGCAAATAAAATAGTCAAAAATATTCCTGTTTATATCGAACACTTTAAAAAGGCTTAGAACTGGCAGTATAAAGAGCATTGAAATCACTCATTGAACATTGTCGGTGATTAATAAATTAACTCATTGAAAATTGATGGTGATTGATAAATTAATTCACTGAACATTGTTGGTGATAAATAAATTAACTCATTGTAAGCTTGAATGTAAGTAAATGATGTTTATAAAGTCAAGTTAATGAAGTATAAAATCTGAACTCTCTCCTAAATCACCATTATCGAGAAAATGAATGCGTGACTGCAAAACGACACTCTATAGTGGTCTAAAGTGATCCTGTTCACAAGGGTATTATTATTGTAAGGCAATATTGCTTCAACATCATTATTTCATATAGATAACTGGTTAATTTCTGAAGTAAAATGGAAAAAATGTAAGTAAATATATATTATTTTGGTGCTAGTAAATCAGGAGTGTAGCGTTCGTGGATCATCTCCTTGTCTATGAAGTATTTCTGTTACTTTGTAACACGCTCTTTCTGTTACTTTGTAACACGCACAACGTTGGAAAATAACATGTCCGAAATATTTTCCGATTGCTGTCTCCTATCTCTGTGTCATCTATCACTTTGTTTACAAGGTGGATTCCCTATTTGGTGCTACCTTAGCATACTGACGAGAGGGAAAAATTACTAAATATTCACTACTTTACACGCATATTATTTTATACATTAATTATATCATAAACATGTGCGGGCAACTTTGCTCCATAATATTCTCATTATACAGTCACACGATGAAGAGGTGCCACAAACTAGACAAATCAATAGATAGAGACAGGCTTGCCTTTGCTGTCTCTTAATCAAATCTATACAGGTGATAGAATAAATAGAAGAATCTGATCAATCAACTGGTGACGTTGTCAATATAGACCAAAAGAGTAGATAGTAACTAATGGCTACTTAAAGATGTTGAAACCAAGAGAAAACAATGAAAAACTTGACATCATAGACATGTAATATAATATAAATAGTACTATTGTAAATGCTCTAGCACAATAAACTTTCCAATATTAAGTAAGGACAGGTCTATCCTCTCCAAACTTAAATTAAATCAATGTGTAACATCTACCTTTTCCAAATTTAAATTGCAATATGTAATCTCCTCTTGTCATAGGATGCTTCTAGAACAGCTCTTGTCTAGGAGAGGACATCTGCCCTGGAAGATTGCTGATTGGGAACAGGTGACTGACAGTTTATTTTGGGTTGATGAAGAATGGTAGCCAATTATAATAGCACAGGTCTTCAGTGATAGCACAACCGTGAGCAAGAACTAGGCTAGTCTTGAGTCAAAGCTTCAGTATACAGAGAAAATGATTCAGGAGAAGAGAACTCCATCATTCAAGAAGCTGTCAAACATTTGCATTCGCACTTCAAGTGGTAATGGAGTTTTGAAGTATGTACTAAGTTGCTGTACGCTACAAACTGTTGCGCCCTATAATGACGTCACCCAAACACAGTAGGTTTTCCTGCTGTCATATTCATATATAGCACAGATGATAGATATTAAAATTATCTTAATTATGCTAACATGCATATGTCCTGTAACATTAATTGACAACAGATAAGGGGGGCATCTATAGAGCTGAAATTTAGAGGCGGGACAACTGCCAGCTAGCCCAAGAAAAGAATGGACAACTCACTGTTCTTGAGGTTAACAATACATAATTTGAAAATTTTCCCTTCATCAGGTGTTAACTGTTCAGCTCCTAGCATGTAGCCAAGATAATTTAGTTGTCTGTAAAAGAGAAAAATATGTGTTTGGACGTGCAGTCAAATTATTGGTATTGCATAATCATTTAAACTATGACTTAAAGAAACTGGTGTGCTCTTCCTATGTAAAAGTTGGTTGACCTTTTGAGATATGGCATATGTACGGATCTCGCTTTGGATTGCTTGCCCAATCATATGACTCAACCGGGCATAGCTTTGTGGATTCTTATGTAATAACACAAGTAATAGAATGTAAAATATTTCTTTTATTAAGGAGGTTTGTGGGATTAGCCCGTTGAATTGCAGCAGTAGTTGTCTCTGAGGGCTGCTTAGCAACAAGATAGTTGAAGGTGATAGAACATACTTGGACACCCATATAACAGTCTGTTCATGAAGAATACAACATCCCCATTTTTTACACACTGCTAAGCCTTTGGGGGTGTTAGAGAGGTAATGATGACCTAAGCCTCTGAGTGTACCCAAGATTTATCACTGCTGTTAAAATTAGCCTGATCTGGTTTACTCTTAATCTGTAGTGTGCGAGGCAATTGTTATACCAAACTTTTAAGTCATGACTTAAAAATGTGATTTCCACGAGAATTTTGTTTGCTGTGGTATGGAGGCAGCTCGGATGCATTTTGTAGATGCTTGATTGTGTTCTGCCCGAATGGCATACAGACGAATGTCTCATTATGAGTGTGCTTGCAAAATATATGATGATAAAATGGATGGCTGAAACTATGCACGCAAACTTTTATTTCAGTTATCATACAACTCATATCCTTACAAATATAGATAATGACCAATTTTGAACAGTAACAATACTTAATTAAAGATTAAATTAAATTGTTTTATTCAAGATGAGTTTGCCTGGAGAATAAAATTTCTGAAGATTAGAATGAGAAGTTTAGCATTGTTAGAAAAGGAAAAAGGTTTTACAGTAAAATATAATTATACTATTTTCTATAATATTTAAGTGGCTTGCAATTACATTTACAATACAAAGATAATTCCTCAAACAACTCTGCAGCAATCTGGAGTCAGCTTTACATTATACAGAAGATCTAAAAAGCCAGAAGCTAAAGTCTCTGGAGGAGTCAATCATTTCTCACATGTACACAACGTTACAGGAAAACGACATTTTGCACACGACCCTCAGAACTCAGAACGACTCTAGGGAAAGACTCACGCACACTTTCCTTCCAAAAATCTGTAAAATGGCGAAAGAGAAACATTCTCAATTTTCCTTACTTCATTGTTTTGTTTCTTCCATTTTATTTTCAGCTGACACATATCAGACTTGTGCTGAGACACGAAGTGACAGGTTCTTCATGACACATCATTCACGAAACATACAGACTGTAACAATGCACACGTCACTAGAGCAAACGTCCAAAGGTCGGTTCTATGACCGCCACCCGTTGTATAAGATTGGTGTGGCGGGCATTGCGCTCTCTACAATTATGTTCATCGTGGGTTTCTCGGCTCCAGCGTGGATTAACTGTACGGGACTGTGGACGGCTTGTGAAGATAATGCGGTGGGAGGCAGTCGCCGTTTTAAGTTAAACGTCGATTTTGTTTTCGGTAAATGCATTTCCTTGTAAGACAAAGACATTTAAAGGCAGCAGAGAAATATACTCATTAGGAGTTGTTAAAATTTCAAAATTAAACGTGATATGAATGCTCTTTACTTATTTACAAATTAGCTTTTGATTGATTGCGGCAGAGCGAACGTATTGTTAGTGTTTAATCGTCTCCTTCAAAGGGAAATAAATCTGCACAGTGCCGCTTCAATCTTAGGGAACCAATTTCTTAAATGAAAATAACTATTAAAAAAAACATCTGGGGATAATTCTTTATTAAAATATGGTCTACTGAACATTCTCATAATTATGTTGTGCACACCTCTGCCCTATGATATTTCTTATTATTTCATTAAGTTGTAGGTAACTTAAGATGCCTCGTACAATATTACATTTTTTTAATGAAGTGATAGATTTATATAAATATATATGTAGATTCATTATTTTTTCCAAACAATTTTTCTTCAAAAAAATAATATTGTTGACAATCATTTCTTTAGCATGGCTGGAAGCAGTCCAAGCTATCGAGAGCCTTGCTTTGATTTCGTTTTTGCTGTCCATAACGGTTGAGGTTTATCAGGATTTCTACAAAATTCCGCCACCGATGGAAAACAAATTAGTAGAAATTCTCGCCTTTATCGCAGGTAAACAGTTAAACACAATTTCTCATTTTGATCTTGCTTTTAATTGGAATGTGTGCAAAATGTACACACACACACACACACACACACACACACGCACGCACGCACGCACGCACGCACACACACGCACGCACGCACGCACACACACACACCACACACGTGTGTGCATACGTGCATTTGAGTTTTTTTACTAGGAAAAATTTTACACGTTCCTTCAACTGCCCCAGTATAATTCTATTTGTGTGGTAAAGACCCCTATTAAGTATCTTATTCACTCATATTTTTTCAAAATACTTAAGATTATATGTGATTAATTATATATTATACATTGTCACATGTCCGGTTATTGTTTAACGACCCTGTCCTAATTTAGGCTCTAGCTATGAATATTGGTTTATTGGATAATTCCTAACATTAGCGACAACCGGACTGCATAACTTATCTTCCATTCAAATGCCACAATCGGCCAATTATTCACGACTCTTAGCCAGACAAGTTAGGTGACTTACTCTGATTGATAATTTTATCTCCCCTTTATTTATAGATTAATATTCATGATTCTTTATCCCTTTATTATGGCTTTAGCTCCCAATCAACCAGATTCTTCTTTTAGTCGTGCTACAAACAATTATGTAACAACGGATGAGATAACAATAAATTTAATAACAATTAAATCAAATTAGAAAACATAGAAATGAACAATTCGATCGCAACTTTTATATAGTGTATAAATGAGTGATAGTGTGGGATAATTTTTTGGTGATGTTTTGGGGATAATTTTAGCTAAATATACAAATGTGTGGTAGAGTTGGATTACTTTGTTTTGTTTGATGTTGAAATGATACTTGGCTAATACGTTGTTAATGTCGAATCTCTAATGTCTTTAACTTACCTTTCTTATTTAATATTTCTTTAAAGAAACCCAAATGAAGCTTTACTGAAAACAAAAGTAAGCAAACAAAAACATTTGCTCAAATAAATTAAGATTGAGTGGCGGAGTAAATTTGCCTACCCATATTATACACTTAATTGTTATATAAATTGTTAAATTGTCAAAGTGACCCCTCTTTGGGCATTCCTTATGATGGTATATTTTGCAAGTGCCAGAGCTAGAGTAAACAACTCGAGTTGGGAGTATGCTAGAAACATACTGATGCAATCCAAACCAGTTCCAACTGGGTGAGTAAGTTTTTATTACAAGAACGAGATCAGGCAATGGACTGAGATCACAGGTTTGCATGCTGTAGAGAATTCTATTTGTCTAATCACTTGTCAAGAATGGTGGCCATTAACCTAATGTTGAGTTAACTGTGTGATTGAGAGAGAATGGAATTGGAAATATTTTGTGCATTTTTGCTATTGATATGTTATACTTGCATTTTATATAGAAATATATTATGTGAGTAGAATATTATTTCTACAAATTGTAAACTACGATATTATATGTAGTATGCTAAACACTTGCCATTGTTTCTAGTAAACCTGCTCACTAAACTATTATGCTGTATTGTGTATTGGACTAATAAATACTGTTGCAGGAAACTGTAAGTTGAGACAAGTGTAAGAAAGAATGGAGTTAAAAAGGAATAAATTGAAAACTTAGCTTTTGTTCCCTGATTATATTTTACAGGGAACAAACAGCCGTTCCTGTTGTGTCTGAGTCTCCTGGTTTACTGATTATAAACTGCTATGAGAGTGATAGACGAGAGGAGTATCTACAGCAGCATGTAAGTGTAAGGAATACACTGCACTCCATTGATGTATGGTGGTAAAGCATGCTGACTACATCGAGCAATTTCAGATACAAGGAAGTTACTGGAAATTGCTACAATTGTTGTTCTGCTCGAGGTAGCTAATATGGTGAAGGAGTGCCCAGGTTAGCCTCCAGAGAATAGTGGCTGGTCATTGTTCTACAGCGTGAGGAGGAATCATGTGGAATTGACAGTAATAACAAAAACAATAAGTGTGTGACTTTGTAACAAAAAGCACGTGAAAGACTACTGAGACAACTTCTAATCCAGGTTACATACAAACTATTATCGTTTATCTCTAATAAGTCCATTTCTGTTCTCTGATTTGTTCTTTACCCTGTGATTTGTATTGACACTAATCTAATGAATTGTTTTACTATTAAAGACAGTATAAGTTTTAAAATTATTTGAACTTGGTTTCTTGGGATTATTGATGTCATGTAGTCTTTTTCATTGTATTTGTTAGATGTATATTTGATTGTTGATTTAATAAGTTTATTGTTTATAGATATTCTTACATATACTGATAACCTTATGCTGGAGATGCAAGTGAATGGATGGGGGATTGCAAAATATAGATTAAAGATGAATTTGTCTTCTCCTTTAGTAAGACATTTTCCACCTATGTAAATATTGTGTGACATTAAATGCTAATCCTTAATGTTGTGGAAGAGAGTAAACATTCACAGCGCCTGCATATCCGCCAAGTGAGAGAGATGAGGGGTGTCTGCTGTAGAATTATTAAAAACATAAATTAAGACTCATTACTTGTAATTAGTTATAGATTATTAATGAATAAATAATAATCATAAACATTAACTGGATGGCATTGTCATCACAAATTGTATTTTTTTTAAAGCAGCATGCTTCTGTCATCACTAGGTCTCCTTGGCATAACTGGCGTCATTATTTTCGGAGACAAAGCACAAGACATAAATGAATATTTCCAACGTGCCGAAGATTCTGATGAAGATGGCAAGCCCATTTATTCTGGAATCATAAACTGGGGATTCGGGGTGTCAGCAGTGGCTTCAGGTTTGGCCATATTCTTCGCCTTACTTGTGTTTTACATCCGTGTCCAGCACAACGCAGTGACTAATGGCGCCCTGATCAATGCTGGATACGCCCTCACAACTCCCCAGGGGATGGAAATGATGGAACAGATGTTACCATTGTCAGTCGTGAGATCCGGAAATACGCCATACATTCAGACGTCAGGGGGCATGTCCTACATGTCCGCTAACCAGTCTCAGGATTCTTTCTCACACCTGGACATGACGTCAGTGGCTCCGCCCTCTTACGACACAGTCCAGTCACAGGTCAGGTTCACACAACTCACTCCTGCCGGTTATTTCGTTGACGAGCAGTGGGTACAACCCGGTGATTTCCAGTGCTTTCGGAACTGCGACAGCATCTGTGACGTCATCTGCAGTTCGGAGCTCTAGAACTTTGCTGCATGATAATCCTTCATCCGAGGAGCAAGAGATCACTCAGAGTTCACAGTTCAGAAATAACGAGCGTTCTTCGTTGCTATAGAGCAGAAAAATACATGTCATACATTTCAAAAATTGTGTGTGAAAAGGAGCTGAACATTGAAATACTTGCTAGAGTTATCTGAAAGTTAAGTTTAAGGAAAGTTAAAACATATCAAACTTGATTTTCTTGTCAAGTTTGCTTAAAAACTAAATTTAAATTGTGCTGAAGATAACAAACTATGAGGCAATTGTCAGAGGTATCACTATGCCTAAGGTGTTTTAAAAAGAAAATGACTGAAGTATTTATTATGATGATACAGAGTTAAGATTAGTAACCTCATACCTATAACATTTCTCAGAAAGCTGAATTTATGATATGATTTGAAATATTTTGGGAAATACTCATTTAGCTGTTACAACTCTGGGCTTAAGATATTCTAAAATTTACGCAATATTTTAAAAGTTAACAGCCAATGAAACCTTTATGCAGTGAGGTCCTCGTTAAAGATAAAATTAGTGATACATTAAAATACTCTGTACTCATACAAATTAAAATGTCCTTTAAATATTTTTTAACAATTTTCACTGATATTATTTTGAAGTTACTTTTAACAAGAAGTCTTAACATACAGTGGGCTGAAAAAGTACAACAGGAAACAGGAAGGCGCGACAGACAGACAGACAGACACCCACACACACACACACACATTATACATATTTGTGTGTTTGTGTGGAACTTATAAGCATATGTTATATATTTCTGCTTGAGCTGTTAGATTTGTGTTTGAATGTATGTGTGTTTGAGAGTATATAATAACGTATGTATGTATATATAATTTGAGAAAGCAAAAAATTTTACCTCAACAATTTTAAGAAAGAGGTAATTAAATTAAGAATGTAGCAACAAAAATAACTGACAAATTTGAACAAGAGAAAACCACATGCAATTTCATAACAACTCAAGGGCCCCGACAGACTGCGAACTTGTCACATTATGTTGCATGGTAGTCTCATCTACATTTCTTTCCTCGCTCGAATTCTTTTTTGATGGACATTTAGGATCGATATGGTTGTGATTAATCAACGTATTTTATGGGCTGTGAATTTGAACATTATATGAGCTAGTTAATTTGAACATATTGTTTTCTTGCAACTAACTGAATTCCACTTCCGGAATTGCTATGTTAATAAATATTATTGTTATTTCTCTTTTTCTCCTTCTTGTGCGTGTCTTATATAATGTGTGGGTTGATAGAAGGGAGGGGGTATGGGGGTAATTTAATTAAAGATGGATCAAAACCTCTACCGGAAGAAAGAAATTTTCGTCTGCGTAAACATAAGTGAAAGAAAAACGTTTATTTATGTATAGGTATTGAGTTCTGAAAGTGTTAGCTAGATCCACCGGGGGATTGGCCCTTGATGGGAATAAACGGGGAACCGTCAAGTTTGAAGTAATATATAAACAATAATTCGCTCATTAGAATTTAATAGGATTCTTGGTTATTAAACATACATCATAGTGTCACGTGTCCGGTTATTGTTTAATGACTCTGTCCTATATTAGATATCAATATTGGTTATCGATTATCTTCTAATATTAGCGACAGCTGGACGGCCTGAACTATCTTCCACAAATATGCCAAAGATTCGGGCTGTTATTCAATGACATACAGCCATATAAATCAGATGACGTGCCCAAGCTAGTAACTTTATCTCCCACATTATTTATTTGTTAAAATCATGATTCTATTTCTCTGGCTCATGCCCCATATTAGTTTTCATAGTCGATATTACAACAATTATGTAACATTGGTGGAGATAACAAATAACATTTAATAACAAAAAATTGTAATAAAAAGATGTTAATTGGTTTGTGGAAATTTCTAGAATTCGTCTATCCCGCCCTGCCCGATTATCATTTATTGTCCGTTAGGTTCGATCTGTTCATTTGTGTCTCCTTTGACTGTGACTGTCCACCCTGCTCCAACAGTAGTGACGTCACGCTGCAGTGTATGTATATATATATATAAATAGACTCTAGGTCAGCTAGCAGATTCTACTCCGTCATGATACTGAACGCAAATGACCAAGTATGGGTGTCTCGTATCTGGTTAAGAGTTCTCCATCCCTGTCCTTCACCTTTTTGAGTGACCAATATCTTACTAGGTCATAAAAAAACTATTGCACCACCAACGCGCAACTTGACTAGCGGAATTATAATTATTCTAAAAATAACCATTTATTATTTAGGAGAAATATAATTCCGCTAGTCAAGTTGTAGAAAAATGTTAGAAAATTGGCATCAAGTGCCTAGATCCCTCTGACACTAGACCCCTCTGACACTAGACCCCTCTGACACTAGACCCCTCTGACAAATACTAATAACTGATAAGAGAGGAGCACTCACTAAATTTATCAGAACTTTATAAAGTACAACAATGACGGATACTTCGTGTGACGTACAGACTTCTGAAGCAAGAGCTGCTTCTTTTCAGAAAAGGCTGAAGGGCAAGAAAAATATTGTCAGAATAAATTATTTATTCATATTAATGTTTTTAAAAATACGTTCTACTGACGAATACTACACATTTTTGTACTAAATAAATGTCTGACATAACTTGATTAAGAACAGAACAATTTTAATATGATTGTGCATTTGATATGAAAGAAGTGGATTTGATACTATTCTCAAAATATTATAATTACACTGAAATTGCTTTTTCTGACCTAAAATTTATATTTATAATGCCTACTCAGTTCGGATAATACACTCCACAGTTTTATTTTACTCATGTATCATATCAGCTTTACAATGCACGACTAACAAAATGCAGATTTACTCCGCACATTTAACACTAAAACTTCCCGTATTTATTTCTTTGAAATATCCACTTTTAACACTAAACACATCTAGTATTTTATTTCTTTGAAACATCCACATTTATTGTGCATTGAAATATGTATTTCACTGAAACGAATGTAGTTATATCGCTGGAGAGCAGAAATAAACAATATATTTATTGGCGCGAAGTTTTCGTGCACCCTGGCTCCTAGGCAAGACTTAAAATTTGCACCCCATTTTTAGTCAGTACAATCCAATCGCCATTCTATCCTCATTTAGAACCAATGCGACTCGATTCTATATAAACGTCGCGCCAATACATACGTTTCCTTGGGAACGTGCTATTATTTTTAATTTAGAAATGATTAGCAGCTTGTTTAGTTTAAACAATGATTTTAAGCACTACAAAAGAAAAATACAATTTGTTGGAATGCATCCTTAAGACCTTTGCGACTGGCTATGTTTACCAAATGGACGTGCATGGGCCTGTTTCTAGCAAAACTATTTGGAAAAAAAAAGAATATTAATTATTTACAAATGGACCTAATTTTGAAACGGCATGATCGTGATTTGTTAGGCAATAATTTAATTTAATTTAATTTTATTTAATTTAATTTTATTTCGGACTTCCTGTTGTGAGTTGTGGTAAGACTCATTCCGTTTTATTGTGTGACACCAGAAGACAAATGAAATCAGAATTTGAGAAGAGGAAACCTCGAAAAGCACCCGGTTGGGGGAGACTAAACTGGGGGGTGGGGGTGGTCTGATGAACCACAAGTACCTCGATTTTAGTCCTCGTTCATTTTAGTCGTCGGGCGTCTGGGAGATACACTTTGCACAATGACGCCCGCTGTTGTTCTTATGCCACTGCTACCCGTAACGACCGTGGTAGCAAGATCGTTGATACCCAATCTCGTCTTCCTGCTTTAACCTTCTTTTCAAGGTCAATGCTGATGTAAGCTACTGCTTTACAGCCAGCAGCAGCTACCACGACAGAGCCCTTGACACCACCACAATGGTGCCACCGCCGTAATGCAGCGTTTTGTCTCAAGACACATCCCCAACAGGGTACAGAACAGGGTACATCGTGTTAAATGAGCAAATGGTATCAATAATTATCTTCTCAACCAGTTCAACCACGGCGACAGCTTCACAACTGAGTACGCAACATGAGTACAGTGACAATAACTAACACGTACACACAGGACTTCGTGTCTGAATACAGACATAGAATATAAAACTATACTATATATAGTATAAATCATTGTTAGACAAAGGGAGGGTATCCAGTTTAACAATGATGTTAGGCGACTGAGTATTATCGTACTTTGATCTAAGAAAAGTGAGATCTTTACCAACTCATCTTATTACAATTAATTTAATTTAATTATTAATGACAATAATAAAGAACACTATAAAGTTAAGGTAAATAAAACTGAGTAACAATATGTGAAACAATTAAAGAGAAATGTGTTCTATGATAAAATGTCAACAATGCCAGTGATAGTAATCGTGAGTGCTTTGTAACGATAATAATAATAATTATTATAATAATATTAATGATTATGTAAAAATCAAAGAATTATAATACATAGAACAAAGGAAAAGAAAATATATAGCAATTTCACCTCACCCACAATTAAACTAAAGATATCCTTTAGTAAAAAGCGAATAAACCGATTATTAGGTGTAACGTACTGATATTCCCGAATTCTCCTCCCACCCGTCCCACAACACTCCACCCATCATTACCTAAACCGGCGCGAAATTGGCGTAAGCCGGAAGCGCCCTCCCCGCCCCCGCCCCGCATTTAATTTGAAGAAGACATTAGTTGAAGAAGAAGTCGAGTGCCAGAGCATTTGATTCACAAGAGCGCTAGCCCAAAAAAAGACAATATTGCAACGTCCACCATCAATTGAGAGATATATATATTTTTTTAAGTTAGGGGCGTTCAGATTGCTTCTGTTATTTTTATTAGTAGATATAAAGGTTAGCTAGAGATCATTTAGTCAAAATGCCAACTATTTGTTTATATTTTGTACGTGCCTACATATTTAGCATTTTAAATATTTACGTTGTATTGTTTTCAATTAGCAGTCGAACGTTTTATTATCGAGACTAAACAGAGCCACTGACGCATTTTATCAATCGTCATCCATTTCTTTCATTTTATATAGTTTATTTTTAAAGATAGTGCTATATATGGGTAATTCATTGTCTGTTTGTATATTAATCTATCTATCTATCTATACTAAAATTAAATTTTATGTTAATATGTCGCCGCTATACTCTCAGGTGACTTTGTAATAATGACTTATACCAACTATGTATAATTAGCTATGATACAAGACATCTACAAGTGCCGGTGCAGAGTATGGGTCACTGGTTAAATATGTATATCTGCAACTGTTACGCTGATATACTGGTACGTCGCCAATTTGGCTCCGCCCCCACTCAGATCTCTGAGAATTAGAGTCTTCAGACTCTCTTTCTTCCTTTATGACAGTAGCAATAAGAGGTGTGTTGTCTGTTTGTGTCTCTACAAGCACGGCAACATTTTGATCATTTACAAACGTGTCCCTTTCAATGTACAGACATCCTAGCAAAACTTCAAAAGGTGCTGACTTCAAAACGGCCGCCTTAATCTTCCCTGTGACGTAACTTGATTCTATGTTCACTAGTGCGATAGGTAATGTTTGTTTCTCTCCATTAGCAAATGTCACGTCAACAGTTTCACTCGTCAGATCATTATCTGTAATCAGCTTACTATTGATCAGTAATGGACATGAACAGCCAGTGTCTAAAATCACTTCTACCTCTTGTCCACACACTTTAGCTTTTATTCTGTTTGTCAATGTGTCTGTCTGTTTTTCTTTCACCTCATGTTCATTCACAACAAAGACTTGTCTGGGTCAATCAGGACAGTTTCTCGAAATGTGCCCTAATTTGTTACAAGTATAACATCTTTTTACCATGCCAGAGTTCTCATTCTTTCTTTCATCCAGTTTAAATTTATTAGTGCTTTCATTCATCTCTACATTCTGTTGCGGTTTATTCTTCTGTTCGTATCTTTGTTTCTCAACTCTATGCTCACGCACTAACGGATGTGCTTCATCGAATGCTTGTGCTGCGTTCGCGATATCTTTTAATTTCGTCACTCTTCTTTCTGCAAGGAATGTAACTAAATTCGGTCTGTAACTCCCCATCACTCGTTCGCGTATCACTTCTTCCCGAATTCCTTCCAAATTATGAGAGACTCCCGCACGTTCCATCCATAGATCAAACAAAGTACCTAACCTGGAGTGATATTCGGTATGTGATTCACTTTGTTTCTTTGGAGTTTCCCTGAATAAACGTCTATACCGCTCACTCGTGATTAGGAATCTACAACGCAAACTAATCAATGCTTCATAGTTGTCCGCGTTTTCTTCTGGTAATGCATGAAAACATTCTAACGACTCGCCATGCAAATGGCTAGACAGATTCAAAGCCCAAAACTTTTTCGGTATTTTATGCGCTTCCGCAAGACGTTCAAATTGTTTTTAAAATGCGTCAAGTTGTTCCGCTTTGTTTGTAAACGGCTGTAACGAAATTTGAATAATACGCTTGTCATAACTAAGGTCGCTCGCACTTTCGCTTCTTTCACTTAGCTTTGCTTGGAGTTTTAATTTTTCTAACTCGAAGGCATTCCTTTCTCTCTCCCTCTCTTTCTCTTTCACTTTCTCTTTCTATTCGATCTAAATAATTCTTTTCTTGTTCTTGTACATGCTTATAAATATCTTTACCCTTCATTCTGAACAAGTCAGTCGCTTCCTCATACCATTTCCTTTTTAACTCATCAAGTTTGGTTTGTTCCATCTTTAAATTTACAGTACTCTTTTTAACTCATCAAGTTTGGCTTGTTCCATCTTTAAATTTACAGTACTCTTTCAATAACCCTTATGGCTTTCAAGAAGGCAATAACGTCTTTGTTTACAATACCCTCTCTCTCACACACCTGTAATCAATCTCTATCAAGTGTAAAAAGCCAAAGTACTGTTAATATCAAAATACCAGTGTAAGATACTATTCAAACTATTTTCTCTAACTTATGAAAGCATCAATACGTGTATATTAATATCAAATAATCAACACATTTAAGATACTACCCACTTCTCTTAGCACATAATTCAGTCATGCATTCAAATCATTTGACAAGTGTAAGATACTACCCACTTCACTTAGTACATAATTCATTCATGCATTTGAATCATTTAACATGTGTAAGATACTTCCCACTTCTCCTACTACAAGTCTAATCAAGCATCATATACTTCAAGATGTAAGAAATTACCACATCTCACAAATTCATACATGCATTCAAAGTACTTTCTCTGCCTTGTGAATACACATCAGTCATGCACGTTCTATGCATAAATACATTGCTATACAGTTTCATACAAACAAATAATTTCTTCAAATGTAAAATATGTTATAGCAATAAAAAAAATTTAAATGCATTCACATAAAGAATAAGGAAGAAAAACAGAATGTGACTTCAGTGCGCTAAACTTGCTATCATCAGAGCAAACAATATTTCGCGCTCACGTTAAATAATGTTTCTTTCCTTACTGTACACAATGCTTTTATCTAGAGGTATTCCCTAAAAATGATTTAAATAATTCCGGACGACGCCCACATTAATATGTCGCTGCTATACTCTGGGGTGACTTTGTAATAATGACTTATACCAACTGTGTATAGCTATGATACAGGACATCTACAAGTGCCGGTGCAGAGTATGGGTCACTGGTTAAATATGTATATCTGCTAATGTTACGGTGATATACTGGTACGTCGCCAATTTGGCTCCGCCCCCACTCAGATCTCTGAGAATTATACTTTCTGAATAATATATATAATGATTATAATTAATGAACAGAGGACAAGACATAATCATTACATTATCACTTGAACTACGAAAATAACGATAGAACTAACAAACACGCGTTTTAAAATAACAACAAGAAATTTAATAAAAAGAAAAGTTAACAAGATTTAGAAAATTCAGTTCATCCTAAGCCGGTTCATTTGCACTAGAGTCACACCTGGATAGGAACTTAGCTTATGCACAGAAATGACGTCAGTCTTGTAGACTTGAATTTTTCCCCGTCAATAGATCGGTACGTCCCAATTCAGCCGGGACAAGTAGAACGGCCACACAGGCACAGCCACACAGGCAAGCAAAAACAGGCAGCTATAAACGAGCAGCTGCGAATAAACAGAAACAAAAACCCTGCAACACAAACAATTGCAAAGCTTAAGTGTCCAGTCCAGTGCTCTATTAATAATTACTAAGTTTGGCATAGGCCTCTGAAAGGAAGAATATTAACATATTCAAATAAAACATAGTATATAACATCCTAATAAAACATAGTATATAACATCCTAATAAAACCTAGCCATTCACACAAATATAAAGATGTACTTACCTATTCAGCCAGGTTTTGTTCTCTACACATACGACCCAGTGTTGTTTTGGGAAGGACTATCCTTTTCCAGTCGTCACCCTCAGACGATTTTTCAGGAAGTAGTGAAGATAAAATTCTCACTGTGGCTTTTATTACCCTGCTTAGACCAGCTTCTGACCTGTCCAATGCTTTAGCTCTAAGATGATTTATGTTCCCCTAACAACTCTAACGCACCCACTGACACTGCCCACGCTGACCCATACACTCTGACTACACAGACTGCCCGACACGCTCCGCAGACATCCAACACCGGTCAAGAAATCTCCCCCCCCCCCCAAAGCACCCTCATTCGTTTCAGGGCTTCCCTTCTCAGTAAACAGGACCCAATACGCACTCGTTCTATCGTTCAATTTAAATTCAACAAAATGAAAATTTATAATATATATATATATGGGAACATTCCCCCATCATACAACAAAATGCCAGGGTATGGAGTATTAATGATCTGCTTTCAATTGCATTTCTTTTACATCTAAATATACTTCGAGCTCTTTAGAAGTGTGTAATTTGGAAAGTTAGAAATTTAAAAAATACGTAGTGGAATTCCTTGACAATGCTAGTTTGCTTTGAAAATAAACGTTTCATTTTAAATGACTATAGGTATTGATAAATTCTGTGCCCCAAAGTGTGCATTGCCAAATGAAAAAAAACGTTAAATGACTACAGGCATTGACACAAATTATGTCTCCTATGTTTGGGCATAGCTAAGTAAAATGTAATGTTTCATTTCAAATGAGTATAGGTATTTTTATTTTTACAAATCCTGTCCCCTGTCGCCACCCCACCTTCTCTCCGAAGAAAGAAGGGTGGTGGCTAGTCGACGCCATGTAGGACTTGCATAAATATTATTACAAATCCGCACACAGAATATCAAGATGGTTGTTTGGCTCGAATTTTATTCTGCATGTAGTTACGAATTGCCGACATGTTTGCACGTGTGATTGCATATGGGTAAGGGTGAAGTGTAGACAGCACAGACGACACAATATGTAACAACGACCACAAGTGCTCTTTCAAAACCATAGACAGGAAAAGTCTCAATGTCAAAGTATAAATTCAAATTTATTGATCTATTGGTTTCATTTCACACGTTGGTTAGTCAGCCATCCACACTCGCACCCATGGGTAGGGGGAAAGAAAGAAAGAAAGAATGATGAAAGATGAAGAAAATAAAAGAAATTCGAAATTCAATTTCTTCATGCAGTACTACTTCTAAAATAGCCTAAGCATTTTACAACATAATATAACAGTCATTATTTCAAAGTTTGGGAGCCACTGCTCTTATATGAAGTTTCAATAGTTCAACAATAAACAACGTAATTTGACTTGCAAGTCTCTTCAATCAGTTCCATCAATATTTTCTTATATTAATCTTAAAGCCATCCTTTACTTATAAACGATGATTTAAACTTAAGGTTTATTTTTAATTTTAGGTTTAAGCTTAACTAAGATTCTAAGCTTTAGTTTTTAAGTTTTAGGTTCATGTGCTCTGAGATGCCTACACTAGTTAATATTTTTCTACTCATATGGTTATTGTCACTCTCTCCTTGTGCTGGGGGGTTTAAAGATGCATAAAACACTGTCGACGTCTCGACACTGGTTCGCTCCCTGGAACCCAAGTACAGCTGCTCTTGATGCCACTGTTTCACCTCCTGTTACGCTTCTCGTTAGGCCTATTTCTCAACTCTCACTTCATTTCACTTCTCCTCATTAATTAACTAACGGTCAACCTGGCTGTTTTTCTGCGATATGTCACACATAATCGCAACTGCTTCCTGCTGCAATATTTCCCGTGTGCTACAACATTAAACGTCCATCAGAAATCCATCTATGCATGGAAAATAATCGATTGTCCACGGTCTTTGCACAGAGTCTTTGAAAACCCGAGATGACTCTCTGTACGATTGGTCCATCTTGATCTGTTGTTGGCCCTGACGGCACACCTTCAAATACAGCTGGGTAGACAATCTGGCACTCTATTGCAGTGTCCAAGAATTCTCTAGCTGATTGCCTCCCAGCTTCGTAGAGTGTTCTTGGTACAAAAGCAGGGAGAAATTTTAACAGGGGGTCTTCTCACCCCTCACCCCCTACCAAACACTGCATCCCTGATGTCTGTTCTCGTTTCTCATTCGTTCTCTGTCATCCCCTTTTATACGCAAAGTTCTTGTACATAATTTTCACTGAGCTGATTAGAACACATCCCCTCCAGCACGCAGTACCCCCATCCAGCACTGCACTGTATGTGCCTACTAATATCCTGGACTGTCCACTTCCCATTAAGTGACGTATCGAGTTCCAAGTTGGCACCTTTGATTGATAATTCAATTTGAACTACCTGAACATGATCTCAGAGAGCACATTATTTTTACTTTGTTTTTACAACTACAGTTACTATGGCGACTCATCTCCACCTGGCAAGCCATACACTAATCATGGCAAGAAAGGGTTGTACACACAAACCAACATTTAACTACAGTAATATAAATCTTAACTTTCCAATTACTCAAAATTCTATTTCATAAGTAATTTAACGATAACAATATCAACTTAAACTACCAAACATTTATAGTGGTGATTCATAAAAAATGTTACATTTCAAAACTCAAGCGCCTGTCTTCTCACAGACAAAATTAGTGTCTCAGCGGCCCTCACCTGAGACGATTTATGGGCTTGACGTCCTGACCAAAGAACGGCAAACGCGTTCGTTCAAAGTTAATTACGCCTTTCCATTCCCCGGCATGAACTCATATGAACTCGGGGTTTCTACCTCAGCTAGAGTTTCACATTGTTGACCAATTGGTCATTTTCACCCCTTTCCTTGCTTTAATTAATTTAGCTGTTTCATTAATAGTTTAGAGTTAGAAAACACTTGGAGAAAAAATTATTAATATTTCCTCAATCATGTGAGAAAAAAAATTATTAATATTTCCTCAATCATGTGAGAGAAAAAATTATTAATATTTCCTCAATCATGTGAGAAAAAAAATTATTAATATTTCCTCATCCATGTGACATCCCCTATGTGTGCATTGCTAAGTAAAAGGTAAAGTGAAAGACATGTGGTGTTTTAAACTTCCGGCTTCGACACAATCTGCAGTCCTCAGTCAGTGCAGTTTATTCAGCCTATCCAGATACAGATACCAATTCTGACTGGAGGGTGGAGGTAAGTGGCACATTTGCAATTTGCATTTCATATTCACAGATGAAATGATGGTTATTCTGATTGGTATGACCCAGGCAATGAAAAACATACCTGACTATAGCAAATGTCTTATAGCCACTGCCTCACTTTCGACAGTAGCTGTACTCCAAAATTCGTAGTGGGGAAAGACCAGAAAAATTAAATTAAAAACATAAATGATAAAGTTAACACCATTAACACAATACGGATTCTGTAACAATCAAGAACCACAAATTGCATAAATAATGATTGCATTTAGTTGCAATTTAGTACTTAGTTACTAGCTTGTATTTAGATACCATTTACTTACTAGATATAGTACTAAAATATGAATCAGTTACAAATTAGTTATACGTTACTCGCTTTGGATTGCTTGCCAATCACAGGCCTTCATATGACTCAACCAGATAGTGATTTCCAGATTCTTATGTAATAACACAAGTAAAACAATGCAAAATATGTCTTTTATTAATGAGGTTTGTGCGATTAACCTTTTGAAGTTTAATAGAAGTTGTCACTGAGGACTGCTTAGCAACCAGATAGTTGAAGGTGATAGAACATACTTGGACACCCTAATAACAGTCTGTTCATGAAGAATACAACATCCCCATTATTTACACATTGCTAAACCTTTTGGGGGTTAGAGAGGTAATGAGGACCTAATCATCTGAATGTATCTAAGATTGTATCACTGCTGTTAAGATTAGCCTGATCCGGTTTATCTTAATGTCATCTGTAATGTGCGAGGCTTTTAAGTCATGACTTTAACCAGTGATTTTCACGAATTTTGTTTGAAGTGGTTTGGAGGTAGGTTTAGATTCATCTGTGCATGCTTGATTGTGTTCTGTTCGAATGGCATACAGACGAATGTCTCATGAGTGTGCTTGCAAAATATACGATGATAAAATGGATGGCTGAAACTATCCACGCAAACTTTTATTTCAGTTATCATACAACTCATATCCTTACAAATATAGATAATAATCAATTTTGAACAGTAACATTAAAGATTAAATTAAATTGTTTTATTCAAGATGATTTTGCCTAAAGAATAAAATTTCTGAAGCTTAGAATGAGAAGTTTTAACATTGTTAGAAAAGAAAAAAGGTTTTACAGTAAAATATAATTATAGTATTTTCTATAACATTGAACTGACTTGCAATTACATTTACCATGCAAGACAATTCCTCAAACAACTCTGCAGCAATCTGGAGTCAGCTTTACATTATACAGAAAATCTAAAAAGTCACAAGCTAAAGTCTCTTGAGGAGTCAATAATTTCCCACTTGTATACAACGCTACACGAAAACGACATTTTGCACACGACCCTCAGAACTCCTGGCGACTGTCGGGTGAAATTACGCACACTTTCCTTCCAAAAATCTGTAAAATGGCGAAAGAGAAACATTCTCAATTTCCCTTACTTCATTGTTTTGTTTCTTCCATTTTATTTTCAGCTGACACATATCAGACTTGTTCTGAGACGCGACGTGACACGTCCTTCATGACACATCATTCACGAAACATACAAAAGGTAATGATGCACACGTCACAAGAGCAAACGTCCAGATGTCGGTTCTATGACCGCCACCCGTTGTATAAATTTGGGGTGGCGGGCATTGCGCTCTCTACAATTATGTTCATCGTGGGTTTCTCGGCTCCAGCGTGGATTAACTGTACGGGACTGTGGACGGCTTGTATAGATAGTGAGATGGGAGACAGTCACCGTTTTAAGTTAAACGTCTATTATGTTTTCGGTGAGTGCATTTCATTGTAAGACAAAGACATTTAAAGGCAACGGAGAAAATATATTTATTAGGAGTTGTTAAAATTTTAAAATTAATATGATAGAAATGTTCTTTACTTATTTACAAATTAGCTTTTTATTGATTGCGGTAGAGCGAACGTATTAATATTGTTTAATCTTCAAAGGGAAGTAAATCTGCACAGTGCCGCTTCGATCATTAGGGAAACCAATTTCTTAAAGTACGAAAACACTCAGAAAAACGCCGGGGGATAACTCTTTACTAAAATAAGGTCTATTGTCGCATTCTCATAAGTATGTTTTGCACACCTCTACACTATTTACATATTATTTGTTTAGTTGTTAGGTAGTTAATTTAAATTTAAGTAATATAAATCTAATTCTTCTTCCGAGATATCAAACGTCATAGAGTGGATCCACTTAAATAAGTTCTAATGACATTTCTTATGTTTCATTAAGTTATAGGTAATTTATAATGCCTCTTTCAATAATAAATTTTTTCGTGAATGCTAAATTGAAATATATTTTTATAGATTTATTATTTTCCCAAAATATGTTTTTCTTCCAAAACTAATATTATTGACAATCATTTCTTCAGCATGGCTAGAAGTAGTCCAAGCTATCGAGAGCCTTGCTTTGATCTCGTTTTTGCTGTCCGTGATGGTTGAGGTTTACCAGGATTTCTACAAAATTCCGCCACCGATGGAAAACAAATTAGTGGAAATTCTCGCCTTTATCGCAGGTAAACCTCAAATACAATTTCTTATTTTGATCTTGCTTTTAAATATGACGTGTGCATACGTGCAATTTAGTTTGTTTTATTAGGCAAAAATATTACAAAAATAGTAACTTACTTTTCTTATTTAATATTTTTGGAAAGAAGCCCAAATGAAGCATTTCAAAAACAAACGTAAGCAAATAAACAAATATGTCCAAATAAATTATGACTGTGAGGTGGAGAAAATTTGCCTATCCCTATTTTTAGACTTAATTCTTATATAAATTGTTAAATTGTCAAAGTGACCCAGCCTTAGGCACTTCTAATGATGGTATTTTTTGTCAGAATTGGAGTATACCAACTCTAGCTGAGAATATCCTAGAAAATTGCTGATGCAATCCAAACCAGTTCCAACTGGATGAGTAGTTTTTATTATCCATTGGCTAAGATTTACTAGAATAAGACCAGCCAATGGGCTGAGATCAAAAGTTTACCTGCTGCATAGAATTCTATTGTCTATTTATTTTGATTTTGGTGTGGCAAGAAGCCGACAATGAAAGATGGGCATTAGCTTAATGGTGAAATTAACTGACTTATTGAGAGAGAATGAACTTAGAAATATTTCATGCATTTTGCTATTGATATGTTATGCATGCCTTTTACGTATGGATGTATTATATGAGTAGACTATTATTTCTACAAATTGTGAACTATGATACTTATATGTAGTATGCTAAATACTGGACATATGCTAAATACTGGACATTGTTTCGAATGAACCGTCATAAAAATATTAAGCTGTATGCATTTATCAGGCTAATAAATAATTTTGCAGGAAAGTGTAAGTTGAGACTTCAATGTAAGAAAGAATGGCGTTGAAAACGAATAAACCGAAAACTTTACATTTGTTCCCTAATTATACTTTACAAGGATAAAGCAGCCATTTTTTAAATCTGAATTTCCTGGTTTACTGATTATAAACCACTATGACAATGATAGACAGGAGAAGTATCTACTGCAGTGTGTAGGTGTAAAGAATACACTGCGCTCTGTTGATGTATGGTGTCAAAGAATGCTGACTACATCCGTGGAGTTTCTGGTACGAGTAAGTTACTGGAAATTGCTACAATTGTTGTGTTTGATGGAACTAATGGAGCACCCAGGTTAGCCTCAAGAGAATAGCAACTAATCAGTCTCTGCAACACTATAAGGGAAACACATGGAATTGACAGTAATAATAATAAAAATAATAATCCTGTGACTTTGTTATAAACAACACATGAAGACTATTCAGACAGTGCCTAAACCAGGGTGGCACTATAATATGTCCTGCCTTTGTTATGATTATTATTATGAATATCTTATCATTTAATAATGCATAATCACTTATCAGTGGGTAAATCTTAAATTAGGAACTGTTTTCCCATATGAATTTCACATTCATACACCACCATAGGTAAACGTACTATCAAAACATTATTCATCTATTTGCAGGGGTAACTTCTTACTTAAGGAATATGTATTTTATTCAGTTACTAACATTCATCCAACCACTGACTCATCACGCCCCCATCCACCCCATTGAATTATTATGGTTGATTCACTAATCGACAGGGTCTTTGTCTTTCACAGTCAGGGAGAGTAAGTCAAGCCCTAGAATAAAAAAAAATTACATTAATTGTTTTCCTCTTCTAGGTATTCCTCGTCGAGAGTAAAATATATTCTTGCTAGTTAATATTATGCTAGGTATTACAGCATTTCTAACTCTCGCCCTCACACATTCCCTTTTACCAGCTTGAGAGGAATTCCTTCAAAGTATGCGTGACTATCTTCTTAATAGATTAAATGTTTTTGGCTGCCCCCACCCCTCAAACCTGCATACTTACTTTTTGATTAATTTAGTCAAAGTGGGAAAGTAAAATCAAGAATTTTATTAACTATGCAAAACTAAATAATTAACGAAATCATTTATACAATATCTATAAAGCAAATCACGAAATTATATACATGTTAGGTTTTGATGATTAACACTTTAGATCTTTTATCAAGAAAATGTCATTCAAATTAAGTTAATAAGATTCTAAATTGTTCATTGTCTCTTCACAAGTCTTTGCATCAAAGTTATAATGAGTTAAATTTCTACTATTGCATTTGAGTTAACAAATATTAAGAAATAGAATAAATAGTAATTAGAGAAAAATGTTACAAGAATAATTCGAGAACTGGACACTCATTCACCTGATTTTTGTGTTTTCATTGGTGTGGATTAATCACCAAAGCTGCAAGTGTGTGTAGCAGTTACAAATGCTGATTGGCGCCTGCTCAGTTCATTAATGATCCACAGAATGACTGAACCACATGTATAGAATCATTCAGTCCTCACTGTCTCAAATCTCATACAGTCACACTTATCCCACCACTGGTATAATTCAGGAGTTGCAGATAGATGACCTGTTATGTCAGTGGTGTCTTATGCTTGTTCTCCCTTTTTAAGCATGGAAGGCTATGGAAGTGCAGACATCAATTACAGGTTATACTGTGGCTACCAATGTAGGATTTGATAGATTGGTTTCAAACCACTTGTTAGTCAGCACTTGTCACCACCAACTTGGTAACACAGAACTGGAAATGGAACTCACTTGTCACAGACTTTACAGTTCAGTCTTCACAAGTCACAATTGCAAATTGAAAACTGGGAATTGACAATTGGAAGTTGGCAACTGTCCACTGTCATCTGACAACATGCAACTGGTTTGAAGCATTGCAGAATAAACAAATGCACATGTCAGCTCTCTTCTAAAATGTCTCTTAAGTCTATTCTGTTGCTGTCTTTCTTATGACGTTAACATATACCTTTACATTCAATTATAATTATATTACCAATCAAATATATACAATTGTTTCATTAATTTAATAGGCTTTAAACATTATAGAAAATTCTGTTTTACAATTTACTTTGTCATCTAGACCAAGATGAAAAATACAAAATGAAGTTTACAATACTTAATAAATAGGTTATAGCAAAATTATACTAAGAGTCTTTCAACAAGAGTTTAGTTTTACATAATAACTTATAACCTTTCCAGAAATACCATCTTGGCCTTCTCACTGAACAAACCAGTTAGAAACTCAGGACATAGTAGTGCCTCATCAGAGCTCAGATGGAATATTTATACTATCAGTCTGACGTGTTCAAGAAAGTTCTAGAATCATAAGGATTTTGTGGTGACATCATAGCAACAGCCCTCTGGCAAGATTAAATTATTTTAGTAAACTCGGGTTGCAGAGCTCGTTTTCCAAAAGGAGTCAAATCTGTCATGTTTGCTAACAATAGATTCATTAGGGACAGTCAGCCAGAACTGGCATATGATTCAGATATAGGTCAGCTATGCAAGGGTTTTTAATCCTAGTTATGCAATGGCATACCATGACCGATGACAATTAGTCTCTATTGTTGCATGGTTAAAGTGTGTAGCTGTGACATTCCAAACATTCCAGTTATATAATCACCAGCCATAGTACAGGCAGTTCCTTTTCCAATTAGTTTTAGGATCATATCAGTTTACAATTCTATGTAACAAATAGGAACAAATTTTACTTGGTTAGAATTTATACAAAATATTTAAAGATTAAAATATTTAATTAATTATTGCATTATTTGCATTTTCTGTGTCACACAGTCAATATTAACAAATGACTACTTCTAGGGAACAATCTCTATTTAAGGTTTATAGTTCTTTTCATAGAGCTGGAAAAGAGAAAGATAGGAGATAAATGACTGAGCACATTATATATTGGGCCACCATATGATGTGTCATAGGAAAATTGGACAGTTCATAAAATCAATAGTGCACCAGTATTCATTTTCAGCTCGTATATGCAGTTGTTCTTGAGTACTCTTGAACTCTGCTGGTATTAGAAGTGATGATGTGTCTGTGTCCGCATTCTCACCACCACTGGGGGTCTTCAGGTAGATAGTAACAAGGATGACTCATACATCAATCATAAGGAACTCTCTCAAAATGAGGAACAATGTCGATGATCTAAAACAACAACCCAACAGAAGGAAAAAGATTAAAGGCATGCCCTGGAAATATTCAAGTGTGATGCTTTAATTCAGTCTATATAAATTTCTACTCTCTCTCTCTCTCTCTCTCTCTCTCTCTCTCTCTCTCTCTCTCTCTCTCTCTCTCTCTCTCTCTCTCTCTCTCTCGTCACTCATATGTCTTCAAGAGAATTGTTAGCCCTCATACACACTTCACTTGATACACCTGTTATAAATCCTGTTGATCTATAACAGAAATAATTCTAAGTTCAATACATGAAACAATAATTCTAAGTTCAATACATGAAACAATAATTCTAATGTACAAATTATTCTAAATTCATTCTCACGTATTGTAATCAGACAACTCACATAGCACACTGTTTGCCTTTAGAACCTGACTTTGAACAATGATTGCATGCAATTGGAAAAGAGTTTGTCTGGATATTTATACTAACTTCACATGTCAGCTAACCAGAATAATTCATCTCACCCCTCCAGCCACCGTTCACCATTCAATCACGTTTGCAACTACCTATTTAAGCTTCTCCTTTAATAAGACGTTTTCCACCAACAGAAATATTGTATGATAGTAAATGTCTTTAATGTTGTGGAAGAGAGAAAACATTTATAGTGCCTGCATATCCGCCAAGTGAGAGAGACGAGTTGTGTCTGCTAAGAATTATTAATAACTTAAATTAAGATTCTCATCACTTGTAATTAGTTATAGATGATTAATTAATAAATAATAATCATAACCATTAATTAAGTGGCGATGTCATCAAAGATTGTATTTTATTTTTAAGCAACATGCTTCTGTCATCACTAGGTCTCCTTGGAATAGTAGGCGTCAGTATTTTCGGAGCAAAAGCACAAGACATAAATGAATATTTCCAACATGCCATGGTTTATGAAAAAGATAGAAAGCCCTCTTATTCTGGAACCATAAACTGGGGATTTGGGGTGTCAGCAGTGGCTTCAGGTTTGGCCATATTCTTCGCCCTCCTTGTGTTTTACAGCCGTGTCCAACACAAGGCAGTGACTAATGGCACCCTGATCAAAGCTGGTCACGCCCTCACAACACCTCAGGAGATGGAAATGATGGAACAGATGTTACCAACAGGCATGAGATCTGGAAGTACGCCATACATTCATATCCCAGGGGGAGCTGTCCATGTCCGCTAACCAGTCTCAACATTCCACCTCACACCTGGACATGACATCTTTTGCTCCGACCTCTTATAACAACACAGTGCAGACACAGGTCACGTTCACACGACTCTCTCCTGCCGATTATTTCTTCGACCAGGGTCGGAACATCCCGGTATTTTCCGATGCTTTCGGAATTGTGACAACTTATGTGACGTCATCTGCCGTTCGCAGCTCTAGAATTTTGCTGCATGATAATCCTTCATCCGGGGAGCAAGAGATAACTCCCAACTCCCAATTCAGAAATGAGGGAGCGCTCGTCGTTGCTATAGAGCAGAAATATACACGTCATACATTTCACAAACTTGTGTGTAAAAAGGTGCTGTTATTGAAATACTTGCTAGAGTTGTCTGAAAGTTAAGTTTAAGGAAAGTTAAAAGATATCAAACTTGATTTTTTTGTCAAATTTGCTTCAAAACTAAATTTAAATTGTGCTGAAGATAACAAATTATGAGGCAATTGTCAGAGGTATCACTATGCTTAAGGTGTTTTAAAAAGAAAATACCTGAAGTATTTATTAAGATGATACAGAGTTAAAATTAGTAACCTCATACCTATTATATTTCTCAGAAAGCTGAATTTACGATGTGATTTGAAATATTTTGCGAAATATTCATTTAGCTGTTACAACACTGGGCTTAAGATATTTTAAAATTTACACAATATTTTAAAAGTTAACAGCCAATGAAACCTTTATGCAGTGAGGTCCTCATTAAAGATAATTTTATTAGTCATACTTTAAAATATTCTGTAATCATACATATTAAAATGTCCTTTAAATATTCTTTAACAATTTTCGCTGAAATTATTTTGAAGTTAATTTTAACAACAAGTCTTAAGATAGTTGGCTCGAAAAATACAACAGGAAACAGGAAAGCACACACACACACACACACACACACACACACACACACACACAAACACACATAATACATATGTGCGAGTTGATGTGGAGCTTATGTGTATATGCAATATATTTCTGCATGAGTTGTTTGGTTTGTGTTTGAATGCATGTGTGTTTGTGTGTATGTATAACGTATAGTATGTATATTTAAAGCCTTCCCTCGACGTAAGTGGACCGAACTGGCTTATGCTTAGCACAGCATTAGGCAGACCAAAATGTTGTCTGCCTAAGCTTAAGATTTTTCATTCAAACAAAAAAAAAGCCTAATTTTGGCATTTTTCTCTCACAAATCACGCGTATTTCATATTTTAATAGTTTTTTCCTCTGCGTCTTCATAGTCATACGAGTGTGGTGTTGATGTTGTATATTTCGGACATTTTTGAAATGCTTAAAATGCATTGTTATGAAAACCGTTGAAAAAGTGGTTGTAATTATGTAGTGTGCATGCATGCTATATACTTCCTTATTGTTTGCGTTTAGAAAATGAATGTCTTTCATTACTTTCATTGACTAAATTATTTGAATTCAGTTTATTTCTGCATCTAATAAAGCGTGAGGCTAAAGTACCCTGTTGATGCAGTTTTTAGGGCCACTACACGTATTCAATTAAGCGTGAGGCTAGAGTACCCTGTTGATGCAGTTTTAGGGCCATTACACGTATTTAATTAAGCGTGAAGCTAGAGTACCCTGTTGATGCAGTTTTTAGGGCCATAACATATATCTGTTTAAAAACAGAAGTGAAGTGAAAATAATGCTCCCAAAGGAAAACTGACAATAGCTGAAATAATGTGTATATTGAAGCTAATGATACTCAAATGAGAATCTCCACACACTTTAAATTAATTTTAAAACATATTTTTAAAAATTCAATTAGTACACGTAAATTGAATTGCTTCCCTTGTTCTATATCCGTGTTTATCGAGACAAGACGTCTATTTGTATTTTCTACAAACTGACTTTAAATAATGGTTTAAGTAGCCTCTCTCTAGGCTAAGAAATTAATTTTACAGCTAACATAAGCAAGGAGAGTGCCGTTTACGTGGTATTAAGATAGGGATATTGCTTGAACTGTTCAGGCGAGGAACTGATTTTTTTTTAAATGGCGGCTTATAATTCCAGTTACCCTAAAGGCCTACAGCTGGCGGCACACAAACTCTAAAGGTTTACTTCATGTGATCATGTGATATTAATAATCCAGTCGTCCTCACATTCGTTCCCGTGACAGGAGATACTCCACGGTAGGCTTCACTGGAGAAGATGCTGGCACTTTCGTGCACAGCAATGACGACGGTATCTAACCACCACCACCACCTCTACAACTGTACTAAAGATGGCAGCAGCACGTGTAGAGGTATTGAGACCAACATTTGGAGGGATGATTTCCTGATCTTAATCAGACCTTCAGAACTCTACATGGCCATTGATAATACGCTCCAATCACTTCAGGGAAATTACCTCAGCCGGAAAATGGCTACGGTTGAAGCCAGAGCAGCCACATACGAGATAATCCAATATTACAACATAGCGCAAGAAAGAAAGAAGCCAACAATCAGAAACACACAAGGAATGCACACACAGACCAACACCTCACACCAGAGGAACATAACCACCCAAACAGAATACATAGCACCACTGCCGAAAACAGGGAACAAAGCCACACTAACCGAGAGGAATGTAACGAAAGAAACACAGACACCAGTCCACAAGAAAAAGAACACATCTGTACGGAAACCGACACTCGCCACAGCAGAAAAAGCATACATAAACAACCAACGAGTCAACTGTAAAAGACACCCAAACAACGACTGAAACAGAAGACAAAGAACAACAAATTGACTAAATGCCAAAAATAGACGCAAATACCAGCACAAACAGCGATACTGGAATAAAACCAACCCAAATCGCAGCTATACAGACGGGACAAAAGAAAAGAAGAAGAACACTGGTGAACAAATCGCTAGTCTGAAACTCAAATCCTTTGTGCTCTGCATCTGTACATACGGCCCAGATCACTACGGACACCGGGTATTGGATTTATAATTTATTTATTCTGTTTTATTTTATTTACCCCGTTTACAACAACTTTAAAAAATAATAATACCTTTTTAAAAAAACAATAAACACCTCAATCGTCAGGACTTGACAGAAAACACAAGACGACTCCGCCCGCCACCCCCACCCCCCACCCCCGAGACAAGTGAGGGGAGCGAAGCACTGCCTGGGCGCCACCAAAGGCGAGAACATCTTCGGATGAAAACCTTAATGAAAACTCAGTCAGGAGTGAAGTTAACGGAACAACATATTAATAATACAATCATTCCCGCCCACACCGATATCCGACTTCCCGTGCTCACTAGTGGCGACTTTCCGTGCTGTGCGGTAACCGTCTCTAGAGGCGAGCCAAGGCGGGTGCGCACACCCAACAAATCAACACTACAGACACGGAACACAGGAGGTCAGAGGTCTACCGATGGCGAGGATAATAATTTTCAATACGGTCGCAACCGAATCACAACCGGCGATATGGTCCACCGACAGTAAAGGTTAGTCACGATCAGTTAGTTATACAGACAATCACAATTTACAAAGCAAACCCCACTTCGTGCACAAAAACATCGTAACGCCACACCGACCAAGGAAACTTACAAACGAGCATGGCACACCACACGGGCCACAACTCTGATTGGTCTGAAACCCTCCGATCTCGTGTCTGTGACGTCACAAACAAATAAAACACGCAAGATGGCACGGAAACTGACCTGGATATGCTCATCTCAAAATACAAATAACAAAGACAACGAAAATACATTCAACAAAAAAAAAAAAAAACAATACCACAACGCAACTTCGTCAGACTCAACAAACGCGCACTCTACACGATAAAAAGTAAAGGATTTCACCATTTAATTCAAGACATAACAAGGAAAATTTATACAAAAAAACAACAACAAAAAACCGGGAAACATATACTGCAAAAAATAACACCGCTTGACGGAAACAAGCAAGTGCCACCAATACATATGGGAGGGGGGGGGGGAATTAATTTATCTTAAAAGGGGAGACGACGACTGACTACATGAATATCACCATCCGCCTCGCCCTAGTCAAGCGAGGGGAGGCAAGCCCTGCCTGTACACTCCAGAGTTGGGAACGACCAAGACGAAAGCCTGAATGCATGCACAGATATAATGGGAGAAGTAAATGCAACAGCAAAACAACACATATTAATAATAATAATTAAATTATCAACAACAAAACAACACATATTAATAATAATATTTAAATTATCAACAAGAAAACAACACATATTAATAATAATATTTAAATTATCAACAACAAAACAACACATATTAATAATAATATTTAAATTATCAACAAAAAAACCCACATATTAATAATGATATTTAAATTCTCAACAACAAAAAAGAAACAGAATTTGAGAAAAATAATTTAAGTATTTTATTCTTAACTCAAATTTTTTGTCAGGGTCTCAATGTGCGTATATTAGAAATGCAGAAAAGTAAGAGAGGGCTTCGGCCTCCAACGGAAGGCGGTTGAGCGTGTGCGCCAAACTAGGTGTGACTTGTTTCACTCCCTTCCGCCAGCCCTCATGCCCTCCACCTCAGACGCATCGCGAGGCTGTGGGTTCCCCCAGAGTCAACCCAAGACTGAGAACATCGTGAAGATGAAAGGTCTATTGCGGCTTCTGGGGTGAGAGAGTGTAATAAAAAAAACAGAGAAAAACAAAGAGACAAGTAGTTGTTTGGTTTAATTTTCAACAATTATAATGTAGTGTTTACAAATGGATAAAATGTTATGTTATCTGATTAGATACTATTAGAGGATTAACTGCATAACATTTTAGAGTTGATTTCTTTTTTATGTGTGTGTGAGTGTGTGTGTGTGTGTGTGTGTGTGTGTGTGTGTGTGTGTGTGTGAGTGTGTGTGTGTGTGTGAGTGTGTGTGTGTGTGTGTGTGTGTGTGTGTGTTACGCTCTCTCTCACCCCAGAGGCCGCAATAGACCTTTCATCTTCACGATGTTCTCAGTCTTGGGCTGCCTCTGGGGGAGCCCCACAACCTCGCTGTGTATCTGAGATGGAGGGCAAGAGGGCTGGCCACTTTTTAATATTAGTGGTCCTATAATTTGCAATAACATTTACTTTCACTATTTAAAGTTGTACTATACACTTTCTATATTTCACATGTAGTACTACTTGCCAGCAGGAGTCTACTATTTCCTATAAATGCATTCAATTATCTTTGGAATCTGTTAAATTCTAATCTCAATAAAAAAAATTAATTAAAACATTAATCATATTACGAAATTTGCATCCTATTAAACAAAACCAAAATAAAGTAGGACTAAAAGTAATAAATCTATTCCACTTTAGAATGTATTGTACACAACACTTTAGACACTCGTTCATTATTTATGCAATTTGTGGTTCTTAAGAATCCTTTTTGTGTTAATGTTATTACCTTTATCATTGAAGTTTTTAATTTGTCTGGTCTTTCCCCACTATAATTTTGGAGTGCAGCTACTGTCGAGAGTGAGTCAATGGCTATGAGACATTTACTATACTCAGATTTATTTTTCATTGCTTTGGTGATACCAATCAGAATAACCATAATTTTCAGATGTGAATATTTAAATGTAATCCTACAGCTTTGGATTAGTCTTAATTATTATTCAAGTATCTATATCTAGAAATTACAGTATCTAGTTCTAGTTATCCCTATCCCAGTCTTGTCAGTCAAACGGTCATGGAATTTTCTCTGTACATACCTTTGTCCAGTCTGTAAATTTGTCATCAATGAGTTCAAGGAACATGATTAATTCTGGGAACTTGTTTAATCAACATTTTCAAACTGCCGATCTATCTGGTCTGGTGGTAGATGCCACAAATGTGTAACTAGAAGACGGTTCTAAACAGACATTATATTTAGTTGTTTTTTGTTTCCTTGATCCGTTTGCTATTTCTTCTGATAGTTATTTCAGCTGTGAAAACTTTGACCTGTGATTATATTAACAGAGTTGTTAATTGGCATAGATTAATAGTTTGAGATATGTTTTGATAGACCTTTCTTTGAATTAATTGTATTGATTTCTGACCACTCCTGGCAATATTCTGATGTTGGAGATATTCAGTAGAATTCCAAGTCTACTTTCAGTGATCTGGCCTGGGTGTTAAGTAGTTTGTTTGCTAGGATATTACTAATGTTCAGTGATCTGGCCTGGGTGTTAAGTAGTTTGTTTGCTAGGATATTACTAATGTTTAGTGATCTGGCTTGAGTGCCATAGTTTGTTCGGGTATTGCTAATGTTTAGTGATCTGGTCTGAGTGCCAAGTAGTTTGTTCGGGTATTGCTAATGTTTAGTGATCTGGCTTGAGTGCCATAGTTTGTTCGGGTATTGCTAATGTTTAGTGATCTGGTCTGAGTGCCAAGTAGTTTGTTCGGGTATTGCTAATGTTTAGTGATCTGGCTTGAGTGCCATAGTTTGTTCGGGTATTGCTAATGTTTAGTGATCTGGCTTGAGTGCCATAGTTTGTTCGGGTATTGCTAATGTTTAAAGGGGCTGCGTAAAGCAGTTCGGACATAACAAAGCGAAAGCTGAATTTATATAATCGTAAACACTCATTCCAATGAGTAATATTTTCATTTCCTTAATGTTTATGTAAGTAAAAGTTCTGGAAGAGATTAAGGCAGGGCAGCACAACATATGGCACGTGGGCTGTATACAGCCCGTAAGAATTTAGGAAATAAAAATTATTTCTTAAAGAACGCTCAAACCTTCCCTTGTGGCCAACAGCCGTAGTCTTCGAAGTAATAAAGATGACTCCATTTTCCGAGTTGTGATGACCGGAGTTACTATTTGGTTACTAGTTACTAATGAGTTACTATTTAGTCACATGTTAGTACAAAATTATTAGTTATTTACAAGTTACTCTCTACTTATTACTATCTAGTACTGAGTTACTAGTTATTTACAAGTTATTATTATTCACTAGTTAGTACTATCAAGTACTAAGTTACTTACTGGGTTATTTTATTTACTAGTTAATTCTGATTTACAACTTAGCTAATAGTTTGTACAGAGTTACATTTTAGTTACTACTTAATACTGAGTTATGAATTAGTTACAACTTAGTACTTAGTTACTAGTTTGTAATCAGCTACTATTTACTTACTAGATAGTACTAAGATATAAATCAGTTACAAATTAGTTATGAGTTACTACTTTGTTAGTAGATAGTGTTGCGTTACTAGTTAGTTACAATTTAGTCCTATTTACTACTTAATTACACGTTATTACTTACTAGTTAATTACTAGTTAGTGCAAAGATACTAGTTAGTTACAAGTTTGTACTGAGTTTTTGAGAACTATGTGTGGAAGGGTGGGTGTACGTGTATACAGAGCTGTGTGTGTGCGTGTGTGAATATCGATCGTCATCGATGCCTGTGGCAAACTAGGTCAGCTCAGCACCCGCTAGTTTTGAATCGCGCGGCGCACTGTTGCCCCTCGGCTGTAGTAACGTATAACGTGTGTTAGTGTATACATTTTTGATAGCCAGTTATTATATTATGTATTTATTAAGCAAAGTTAATGTTTAGGTATTCTAATAGTTAGTGGGATGTAGTTTGTATTTATATAATTTTGTATCTTAGTTTATATTATTTTCTTAGAGTATTCTATGATTTATGTATGCGTACATGGTTTTTCCCTAGCACAGGAATATAGTTAATTATTTTATTTGATATTTTATTTTGTAAATTATATAGTAAGGAAGTATTGTATTTAAAGAGTATTTAATGTAGTATTTTTTTTATAGTTAAAGTACTATATAATTCTAAGTAGTGCAAAAGATATTTATATTAGAACAAAAGTACGTTAGCACAGAAGAACCAGTTTAGCATCAGTTTTAGTCTCAGTGCCAGAATTGTCTAGTGGAGTTTCCTTTTGCCGCCCGGACATTTTAGATATATTGTATGTTACTGTATGTGAGAGGTTCTTTGAAGATTGGTCAAGAGATGAAGAAAAGACTTGTTTTTAATGCAAACATGTAGCAAAAGAAGAGTAGAGTTGTCTTTGAAAGGCTTGTTCTGATGCCACTATGTATGCTGAGAGAGAGAGAGAGTATTTGGCGGTGTCACTGGAATAAAGATTACATAGAAATGTAAACACGGTATTCGTGTTACTCTCTGTTGCTGCCGTAGCCGTGTATTGTGCTCATCATCATCACTGTTTCATCATCTCCTCGCATCCTGAGGTGACCCATAATAACAACACCAACACCATACCCCATCACAAATGGCGCTGCGAGCAGGATGGGTTCAAGGGACGCGAGGTATGGCCAAACAATATTTTCTGTCTCGACTGATGAGGGACCGCAGAAGACGGACGGCAGCCATTAACATCATGGCAGAGAGGGACAGCAGTGGTAGCCGACATGGCACTGACAACACGACGACGACCATCCATCGCGGCATGACGGACGCCAGATAGCAGCAACAAGTTCCGGACAAGCTAAAGACATGTAGTTTCCACTCAACTATCTATCGACTAGATAAATCACAAACTTTGTGCCCTGAGAATGTTAAAGCACTTAAAGGTATGAACGGTATTTGCCGTTTTAAAGAAAAATGCAACAAGAAAAAATTGTCAAACTCGTTTTATTTGAAAGACAAAGTGACCTTTTAGTACTAGTTGTGTAGATTTTAATTTGTATTTTGTAGTGAAAATTTTTTAGTTGGAATTTTATGCTATGATAATAATGAGCAGCAATAGGGAGCTGTATTGATGAATATGATCAAGTTATTTTTTATAAAAAGAAAGAATATGTAGATATTCAGATGTTTTGTTGGAATTGTGCTAAATTCGGGCGTGTATTTAATTTGCTATGTGATGTTACTACATAGGTATTAGAATGTAAGTTTTGTGGCAATACTTATTTTAAGTAAGAAAACTTAGGTTCCGTGTGGCAATACAGTTTGTAGTTTCATTTCTGTATCTTTGTTTTTAGAGTTTCGCTGGTTTAGGAATTTGGAATTCCTTGGCTAGCCCTAGTTCATCACTGAGGTTTGGCAAAAGATAGTTTGCATCCTAGTGGGTGGGCTAGGAGGTGCTAGTTTTAGTCAGGTCACTGTGGACGCTGACTGGCAAGCGTCTCTCTTGTTCACGTGTTGTCTCGTCTGAGTAGATGTGTAGCAAATATTTGTTGCCCGACTTTGAGCAGATATTCAGGTTCGATTGCTGCTTTGTATTCAATTAGTCGTTTTTTTTTTTTAGAATTGGGCCTAAAGTTTGTTTGGTAAATTAATTTAATTATTTGATTTAAAAGCTGAGTGGATAATTCTAAGGACTATTTTTCTTTTTCTTCTTTTATATTTTCATTGTGCTGTTTGAAGTATTCTGTTTTATAGTTATTTATTTTGGTTGATATTGGGTATATTTTCTGGTTTGAATGAAGAGGTGCATGTTAGATTCTGTAGAGATTGTTAGTCGTTGATAGACTTAGAAACGGTCATGCAGAAAGGTATCCGATTTCTCAACATATCAGACTAATTTGATCTTCAGTGTTTTATGGGCAGTGTTACTAGCATTTAAGGTGTTAGTAAAGGATATCTGGATCTCTGTCTATCAGCTAGAGGCCAGGGAGGTAATAAGTCGGATCTTGTTATGGCCATGTGTTGATGTCTGCTGACCCCAGTATGTACTCTCTGGCATGTGTACGCATGCGCGGAGCTGACCCTAGCCAGTTTACCAATAATGTGTACTTGTAAATAAGAGGGAATGTGATGAGATGGGTGCAGTGATGTTTTAAGTCTCTCTTTTTTTGTTGAATGTAGTATGGCAGATTTGTTAGATGATGATGTTATTTTTTTATCTAGGTCAGCTCAGCACCCACCTAGTTTTGAATGACGTGGCGCACTGTAGTACTGAATAACGTATGTTAGTGTGTACATTTCTGATGGCCAGTTATTATATTATGTATTTATTAAGCAAAGTTAATGTTTAGGTATTCTAATAGTTAGTGGGATGTAGTTCGTATTTATATAATTTTGTAAGTTAGTTTTTATTATTTTCTTAGAGTATTCTATGATTTATGAAGTACTTGTTATTGTCACAGCCGGAAGAAGGAAACCCCAATTGAAAGCATGAAGTTCAGAACAAAAAAGGAAAAAAATATGTGTCACCATACAATTATAACAGGTCTCGTGACAGAAGATAGAGCCAAATTGTCAGCAACGGGGCCGTTGTGAGATTTCATTGAGGACAGTGTTAAAATCGACGACTGAACATTTCTGGAAGTGGTGTGTCAAAGCCAATGAGCTGATTAGTGGTAAATATATATGCTTGACATAAATTTTATATCTATTGACTTTTTGATTTTTGTATTAGTTTAGGTGATGTGTGAATGTATTGCATGACATTTTATTCAACATTTACGAAAAAGTTCTTAAAAGATCGATTATTATTCAATTAAAAAATAAATGTTATCTCTTTGTGGAGAACCATTTTAAATCATGCAAATAAAATAGTCAAAAATATTCCTGTTTATATCGAACACTTTAAAAAGGCTTAGAACTGGCAGTATGAAAAGCATTGAAATCACTCATTGAACATTGTTGGTGATTAATAAATTAACTCATTGAAAATTGATGGTGATAAATAAATTAACTCATTGTAAGCTTGAATGTAAGTAAATGATGTTTATAAAGTCAAGTTAATGAAGTATAAAATCTGATAATGGAACCTTCTCCTAAATCACCATTGTCGAGAAAATGAATGCGTGACTGCAAAACGACACTCTATAGAGGTCTAAATTGATCCTGTTCCCTTGGTGTACACGGGTATAATTAGTGTAAGGCAATATTGCTTCAACATCGTTATTTCATTTAGATAACTGGTTCATTTCTGAAGTCTGCTTTACATTATACACAGACCTAAAGAGCCACATGCTAAAGTCTTTGGAGTCAATAATTTCCCACATGTGCACAACGCTACAGGAAAGCGACATTTTGCACACGACCCTCAAAATTCCGATCGACTGTCGGGAGGAACTCACGCACACTTTCCTTCCAACAATCTTGTAAAATGGAGAAAGAGAAACATTCTCAATTCCCCTTGCTTCATTGTTTTGTTTCTTCCATTTTATTTTCAGCTGACACATATCAGACTTCTGCTGAGACGCGACGTGACACGTCCTTCATGACACATCATTCACGAAACATACAGACGGTAAAAATGAGCACGTCACAAGAGCAAACGTCCAGACTTCGGTTTCATTACCGCCACCCGTTGTTTAAGATTGGGGTGGCGGGCATTGCGCTCTCTACAATTATGTTCATCGTGGGTTTCTCGGCTCCAGCGTGGATTAACTGTATGGGGCTGTGGACGACACATAGAGACAGTTCCGGTTTGAAGTCAAACATCTATGCTTCCAGTAAGTCCATTTCCTTGTAAAACAAAATATTAAAGGCAGCTGAAAATACATTCCGAATTCCTTGGTAAAATATCAAAACTACTACTCTTAGGCACACCCCTTAATTCTTAGGAAATTAACTTTCTATTGATTGGAATTGCGACGACAAATATCGCATTATTATTTTTTATTCTTCACTTACAAACGGAAGTCAATTAACTGCGATCAATCGGGAACTGTTTCTTAAGAAAGTAACAAAAAATAACTCTTTGTTTTAAATATTGCCTATTACTAAATGCAGAGTCTCAATATAATATTGCACCTTCCTTTGATAACTGGTGTAGTTTTAAAAGATATACAAACCTAATTTGTGTAGTTTTAGGTCAAAAGATACCTACCGAGGCTGACAAATATTAAGCGTCATAGTAAAATAGTGTCTTATGATATTTCTTTATTAGTTTATTAGTTAGTATGTAAATTGCATTCAGTCTCAAAATATAATATTCCTTGAAATATTACCGTAGCAAAATTATCTATCTATCTATCTAACTCCATCTATCTATCTATCTATCTATTTAAATCTATCTATCTATCAGTATTTTGTTTAAAAGCTAAAATTTATAATATTAACATTCATTCATTCGTTCTAGACTGGCTTGGAGCAGTTCAAATTATTGAGAGCTTCGCTTTGATTTCATTTTTGCTGTCGATGGCGGTAGAGCTATATCAGGATTTCTACAAATCTCCATTTATAGACAACAAAGCAGTGGAAATTCTCGCCTTAGTCGCTGGTAAAGTGGTAAAAGTAATTTGTTGATATGATCTTGTTTTAGACCTTAATACACTCTTTATATGATTTCCTTTTCATGAGTGATAAAAAACAATTGTCTATAACGTATTCTACGGTATTAAAATCCATTCCTAAGTGATTTTAAATAAATTATTTATGTACGTTAATGCTAAGAAATGAATATGAAATCTCACCAAAAATTAAAATAAGTGAATGTCCAAATAAATACAGATTATATTTTTAAAATTCACGTTTCTGTCATCACTAGGTTTACTTGGCACAATCGGCGTTAGTATTTTCGCAGCAACACAGTCCGCATATTCTGGAATCCTAAACTGGGGATTCGGTGTGTCAGCAGGGGCTTCAGGTCTGGCCATTTTCTGCGCCGTACTTATCTTTTACAGCCGTGTCCAGCACAACTCAGTGACTTATGCCACCCTAATGAATGCTGGATACGCCCTCACATCTCAGCGGGAGGAAATGGTGGATCAGTTAATACCTATGTCAGTCACGATATCCGAAAGTACTCCGCGTGTTCAAATCCCAAGACGCATAACCTTCATACCTTCTAATCAGACTCAACAATCCATCTCGCGCTTTGACATGACGTCACTTTCTCCGCCCTCTTACTTGACGTCACTTCCTCCGCCCTCTTACATGACCTTACTTCCTCCGCCCTCTTACAATGACGTCCTGACACAATCCAGGTTTACACAGAACTCCCCTACAGTTATTTCTTCGACTGAAGTCGGTAGTTCCCTATATTTTCCGATGCCGCGACATTCGTGTCAGGATCTATGACGTCATCTGCTGATATCGGCTCTTGAACTTTGCTGCACGATAATCCTTCATCCGGTGAGCAAGAAATAATGCCGACCTCACGGTTCACAAATTGCTAGCTTCCCTCTTTGCTGTAGAGCAGAAATATAAACGTCACATTTTAGCATAGAGTTACGTGTTTTGAAACTATGAAGTCCACATTAAAGTTATGCCAATTTTATGTTTGGAAAGTGTTGAAAGGTAACTGACTTGAAATATATTTGTCTGATTTACGTTATAACTAAAAATATAGTGTGCTGGAGATTTGGTAATTTAACAATAAAATTCTTGTCAGAGTTATTTCATAGCTGAACTTCGTTTGTAAAGATATAATAAAACTTAAGTATTTAAGTTAGTTGACGTGCCTCTTTTCTCATTGTTTAATTCTCTTTAATTATTAAATCACGAAAAGTTTCTTTCATTGCGTGACCACAAAATAAATAATTTAGGGGGTTCTGTGAAAGCGAATGTAGCAGTTATAGTTTCACTTGATGAATACATAACATATGGTGACATCTATGTACTATGCCCTTACTGTTATTTCTAACTAAATTACAAGACTTTTTAATTGGAATCTTCATTTACACATCACTCATTAGATATAGGCTTTCATTTTCCGCTATCTACACACTGTTGTATGATGGGGAAATTTCCCATATATTTTATATAAATTTTCATTGTGGTATTTAAATTGAACTTATTGCAATTTGAATGACGTGTGATGTTGGTTTAAAAAAGCGGTCTAAACAAAAGAGTTGTGCGTGGTGGTAGATTTATTGACCAGTGTTTGATGTTTGCGTCAGATAGATGAGCGAGTCTTTGTTGTTGCGTGATCAATGACCAATAAGCATAGATAGAGATTAATTTGTGGCTTGTGTGTTTTGAGGTATACAATGGGATGCATTGTTACTAGATCTGCAGAGGTGGTAGAAGTTGTCATAATTGTATTAGCTCTAAGTAATTGGCCAAATCTAAGGCGTGTCTCACAGACTCGGGTGTGATTTCAAGGGTGATAAAGGCGATAGCAAACTTTATCCTTTATTCATTTTCTGAAATCGTCTCTTTAGGTGAGCATTGGAAATGTTGGGTTCCTCCCTATGTGGGTTGTATATGCAGAACAAAACCCTTGTCTGAATAAGGTAAAAGCGTCTTTGTATTGTATGAATGGTTAGGTTTTATTATGATGTCTATGCTAGGTTTTAATTTGAACATGTTAACCTTTCTTTCAGAGATTTATGCCAAACTTAGTATTTATTAATAGAGCAATTGACTGGACACTTAGACTCTGCAATTGCTTGTGTTTCAGGGTTGGGGCTGTTGACTGATTTTGGCTGTTTAGCTGTTGTGGCTGTTTCTGTTTTATTTGGTTATTTTTCCCTGGCTTAATGCTGATTTAATTTGATTACCACAGGAGATTTGAAACCTGATATGATGTCATGGACTAGTCTACCATACTGTGTACGTCACTCCAGCCATGTTGAGTTTTGATGTGAACGTGACTACAGTGTAGCGAACTTGATTAACTGGGTTACTTATTTTTCTAAATCTTGTTAACCTTTCTTTTATTAAATTTCTTGTTATTATTTCAAACGTGAATTTGTTAGTGAAGTAATTTCTATCGTTTGTTATCGTAGTCCGAAGTGATAATCTAAGGATTACGTCTTGTCCTCTGTTCTTCTATTTGTAATCGTCTTATATATCTATTCATAAACATTGATTCTCAGTGAAAACTGAGTGGGGGTGGAGCCAACTTGGCGACGTAGCAGTATATAGGCGTAACTGTTGCAGATATACGTCAGATACATAAACATTGGCTATTTCACACGTCAGATACATAAACATTGGCTATTTCACACGTCAGATACATAAACATTGGCTATTTCCCACGTCAGATACATAAACATTGGCTATTTCACACGTCAGATACATAAACATTGGCTATTTCACACGTCAGATACATAAACACTGGCTATTTCACACGTCATTTCATATCATCATCATCATCATCTGTCCCATGACATAGTGTGGTCGTTGGGTTGCTGAACGGTTGACCAGCTCCCTCCACTTGTCTCGATCATGTGCCACTGCGAATTTTTTCCCAATCCATTCTGCGATGTTGTCGGCCCACATTTTTCTCTGTCTGTCTCGTTTTTTTGCCACCTATAATGCTACCCTGCAGGAATTCTGTGGAGAGGTTGTTGGCTCGAGTAACATGGCCAGACCATTTCATCTTTCTTTTTTTGACAGTGCTGAGGAGGTCTTCACATTCGCCAGCTTCACGTCTGGTTGTATTACGCACATCTTCGTTTGTGATGTGATCTTCGTAAGAAATGCCAAGGTGGTTCTGTAGTATCTCATTTCAAGTGCTTGTATTCTGCACTATATTTCTGCCGTCAGGGTCCATGCTTCACATGCATACAAAAAGATTGAGAGGAGTAGCGTTTTGAGAAGCCTTATTTTTGTTTTTAGACAGATATTTTTGTCTCTCCAAATGGGTCTTAGTTTTGACATGGCTGCTGTTGTATGAGCTGCTCTAGACAAGACTTTTGTTTTTGATCCCTTGTCACTGATGATAGAGCCAAGATACATGAATTGGCTCATTGTTTCTAGTTCTCGTCCTCTGGCCTTGATTTTGTTTTTCAACATTTGTCATCAGCATGGTCTTTTCTGCTGTTATCTCCATGCCAAATCTGGTGGAGGATTCATCAAGGGTTATCACTGTCACAGTCTGATAAAAATGTCATGACTCCTTGACCCACTTGTTTGTTTTTCAAACATCAAAATTTGAAATTCCTTTGTTTGGAGCTCTCCCATGATACTTCAGTATCGAGAAGCTTCTAACAAAAAGGTCAGAGACATTATGTAACTTTAGGCCATTGTCTACGTTCTCGAACCAACCACATACTACGTGACCAGTCACGTGATGCACCTTATTATTTTTAATAAATATGGGAACGCGGTTCTGTAGAGTCACTCCGAGAATCCAGAAGCATAGACGTAGTCCTGATACTTCGGCTACCGCTATTCGTTGAGTCACACAGGAACAGCCGACGCATTTGTTGAGATAACACTTCGACTTCTCACTAAGGTATTGAATTTATTTAGAGACATCACTATGCTTAAGGTGTTTTAAAAAGAAAATGCCTGAAGTATTTATTATGATGATACAGGGTTAAGATTAATAACCTCAAAATACCTATCACATTTCTCAGAAAGCTGAATTAACGATGTGATTTGAAATATTTAGCGAAATATTCATTTAGCTGTTACAACACTGGGCTTGAGATATTTTAAAATTTACACAATATTTTAAAAGTTAACAGCCAATGAAACCCTTGTGCAGTGAGGTCCTCATTAAAGATAATATTAGTGATACTTTAAAATACTCTGTACTCATAAAAATTAAAATGTCCTTTAAATATTCTTTAACAATTTTCGCTGAAATTGTTTTGAAGTTAATTTTAACAACAATTCTTAAGATATAGTTGGCTCGAAAAATACAACAGGAAACAGGAAGGCACACACACACACACACACACACATAATACATATGTGCGAGTTGATGTGGAGCTTATGTGTATATGCAATATATTTCTGCAATTGTTTGGTTTGTGTTTGAATGCATGTGTGTTTGTGTGTATGTATAATGTATAGTATGTATATTTAAGCTTAGCACAGCATTAGGCAGACCAAAATGTTGTCTGCCTAAGCTTAAGATTTTTCATTCAAACAAAAAAAAAAAGCCTCATTTTGGCATTTTTCTCTCACACTTATATCTTTGACATAAATCACAAGAATTTCACATTTTAATAGTTTTTCCTCTGAGTGTTCATCGTCATACGAGTGTGGTGTTGAAGGTTGTATATTTTGGACATTTTTGAAATGCTTAAAATGCATTGTTACGAAGACCGTTGAAAAAGTGGTTGTAATTATGTAGTGTGAATGCATGCTATATACTTCCTTAATGTTTGCGTTTAGAAAAATGAATGTCTTTCATTACTTTCATTGACTAAATTATTTGAATTCAGTTTATTTCTGTATCTAATAAATCGTGTAGCTAAAGTACCCTGTTGATGCAGTTTTTATGGCCATAACATCTATATCTGTTTAAAAACAATATGGAAGTGAAAATAACGCTCCCGAAAGGAAAACTGACAATAGATGATATAATGTGTATATTGATGTTAATGATACTCAAATCAGAATCTCCACACACTTTAAAATAATTTTAAAACATATTTTAAAAAATTAAATTAGTACACGTAATTTGAATTGCTTCCCTTGTTCTATATCCGTGCTTATCGAGACAAAACGTCTATTTGTATTTTCTACAAACTGACTTTAAATAATGGTTTAAGTGGCCTCTCTCTAGGCTAAGAAATTAATTTTACAGCTAATATAAGCAAGAAGAGTGCCGTTTACGTGGTATAAAGATAGGGATATTGCTTGAACTGTTCAGGCGAGGAACTGATTTTTTTAATGGCGGCTTATGATTCCAGTTACCCTAAAGGCCTACAGCTGGCGGCACACAAACTCTAAAGTCTAAAGGTTTACTTCATGTGATCACGTGATATTAATCATCCAGTCGTCCTCACATTCGTTCCCGTGACAGGAGATACTCCACGCTACGCTTCACCGGAGAAGACGCTGGCACTTTCGCGCACAGCAATGACGACGGTATCTAACCACCACCACCACCTCTACAACTGTACTAAAGATGGCTGCAGCACGTGTAGAGATATTGAGACCAACATTTGGAGGGATGATTTCCTTATCTTAATCAGACCCTCAGAACTCTACATGGCCATTGATAATACGCTCCAATCACTTCAGGGAAATTACCTCAACCGGAAAATGGCTACGGTTGAAGCCAGAGCAGCCACATACGAGATAATCCAATATTACAACATAGGCGCAAGAAAGAAAGAAGCCAACAAAGACAGCAATCAGAAACACACAAGGAATGCACACACAGACCGACACCTCACACCAGAGGAACATAACCACCCAAACGGAATACATAGCACCACTGCCGAAAACAAGGAACAAAGCCACACTAACCGAGAGGAATGTAACAAACAGAAGAAACACAGACACCAGTCCACAAGAAAAAGAACACATCTGTACGGAAACCGACACTCGCCACAGCAGAAAAAGCATACATAAACAACCAACGAGTCAACTGTAAAAGACACCCAAACAACGACTGAAACAGAAGACAAAGAACAACAAATTGACTAAACTCCAAAAATAGGCGCAAACCAGCACAAACAACGATGCTGGAATAAAACCAACCCAAATCGCAGCTATACAGACGGGACAAAAGAAAAGAAGAAGAACACTGGTGAACAAATCGCTAGTCTGAAACTCAAATCCTTTGTGCTCTGCATCTGTACATACGGCCCAGATCACTACGGACACCGGGTATTGGATTTTTTATTTATTTATTCTGTTTTATTTTCTTTACCCCGTTTTCAACAACTTAAAAAAATAATAATACCTTTTTAAAAAAACAATAAAAACCTCAATCGTCAGGACTTGACAGAAAACACAAGACGACTCCGCCCGCCACCCCCACCCCCACCCCCGAGACAAGCGAGGGGAGCGAAGCACTGCCTGGGCGCCACCAAAGGCGAGAACATCTTCGGATGAAAACCTTAATGAACGCTCAGTCAGGAGTGAAGTTAACGGAACAACATATTAATAATACAATCATTCCCGCCCACACCGATATCCGACTTCCCGTGCTCACTAGTGGCGACTTTCCGTGCTGTGCGGTAACCGTCTTCTAGAGGCGAGCCAAGGCGGGTGCGCACACCCAACAAATCAACAGACTACAGACACGGAAATCAGGAGGTCAGAGGTCTACCGATGGCGAAGATAATAATTTTCAATACGGTCGCAACCGAATATGACACCACAACCGGCGATATGGTCCACCAACAGTACAGGTTAGTCACGATCAGTTAGTTATACAGACAATCACAATTTACAAAGCAAGCCCCACTTCGTGCACAAAAACGTCGTAACGCCACACCGACCAAGGAAACTTACAAACGAGCATGGCACACCACACGGGTCACAACTCTGGTTGGTCTGAAACCCTCCGATCTCGTGCCTGTGACGTCACAAACAAATAAAACACGCAGGAATGGCACGGAAACTGACCTGGATATGCTCATCTCAAAATACAAATAACAAAGACAACGAAAATACATTCAACAAGACAAAACAGAGCACAACACAACTTCGTCAGACTCGACAAACGCGCACTCTACACGATAAAAAGTAAAGGATTTCACCATTTAATTCAAGACATAACAAGGAAAATTTATACAAAAAAACAACAACAAAAAACCGGGAAACATATACTGCAAAAAATAACACCGCTTGACGGAAACAAGCAAGTGCCATCAATACATATGGGAGGGGGGGGGGATAATTAATTTATCTTAAAAGGGGAGACGACGACTAACTACATGAATATCACCATCCACCTCGCCCTAGTCAAGGGAGGGGAGGCAAGCCCTGCCTGTACACTCCAGAGTTGGGAACGACCAAGACGAAAGCCTGAATGCATGCACAGATAATGGGAGAAGTAAATGCAACAGCAAAACAACACATATTAATAATAATAATTAAATTATCAACAACAAAACAACACAAATTAATAATAATATTTAAATAATCAACACCAAAACAACACATTTTAATAATAATATTTAAATTATCAACATCAAAACAACACATTAATAATAATATTTAAATTATCAACATAAAAAACAACACTTATTAATAATGATATTTAAATTCTCAACAACAAAAAAGAAACAGAATTTGAGAAAAATAATTTAAATATTTTATTCTAAACTCAAATTTTTGTCAGGGTCTCAATGTGCGTATATTAGAAATGCAGAAAAATAAGAGAGGGCTTCGGCCTCCAACGGAAGGCGGTTGAGGGTGTGCGCCAAACTAGGTGTGACTTGTGTCACTCCCTTCCGCTAGCCCTCATGCCCTCCACCTCAGACGCATCGCGAGGCTGTGGGTTCCCCCAGAGTCAACCCAAGACTGAGAACATCGTGAAGCTGAAAGGTCTATTGCGGCTTCTGGGGTGAGAGAGAGAGTGTAATCAAAAAACAAAAAAAAAAACCAGAAAAACAAAGAGACAAGTAGTTGTTTGGTTTAATTTTCAACAATTATAATGTAGTGTTTACAAATGGATAAAATGTTATGTTAATAAAACATCTGATTATACCATTAGAGGATTAACTGCATAACATTTTAGAGTTGATTTCTTTTTTATGTGTGTGTGTGTGTGTTTGTGTGTGTGTGTGGTACGCTCTCTCTCTCACCCCAGTTGCCGCAATAGATATTTCATCTTCACGATGTTCTCAGTCTTGGGCTGCCTCTGGGGGAAACCCCCAGAGCCTCGCGGTGCATCAGAAGCGGAGGGCAAGAGGGCTGGCCACTTTTTAATATTAGTGGTCCTATAATTTGCAATAACATTTACTTTCACTATTTAAAGTTGTACTACACACTTTCTATATTTCACATGTAGTACTACTTACCACGAGTCTACTATTTCCTACAAATGCATGCAATTACCTTAGGAATCTGTTAAATTCTAATCTCAATAAAAAAAAAAAAATTAAAACATTAATCATATTACGAAATTTGCATTCTATTTAACAAAACTAAAATAAAGTAGGACTAAAAGTAATAAATCTAAACCACTTTAGAATGTATTGTACACAACAACTTTAGACACTTTAGACATTATTTATGCAATTTGTGGTTCTTAAGAATCCTTATTGTGTTAATGTTATTACCTTTATCATTGAGGTTTTTAATTTGTCTGGTCTTTCCCCACTATAATTTTGGAGTGCAGCTACTGTCGAGAGTGAGTCAATGGCTATGAGACATTTACTATACTCAGATTTATTTTTCATTGCGTTGGTGATACCAATCAGAATAACCATCATTTCAGTTGTGAATATTTAAATGTAATCCTACAGCTTTGGATTAGTTCTAATTATTATTTAATATCTATATCTAGAAACTACGGTATCTAGTTCTAGTTATTCCTATCCCAGTCTTGTCAGTCAATAGGTCATGCGATCTGTCTGCGACCCATATCTTTGTCCAGTCTGTAAATTTGTCATCAATGAGTTCAAGGAACATGTTTTGATTAATTCTGGGACCTTGTTTTATCAACATTTTCAAACTGCCGATCTATCTGGTCTGGTGGTAGATGCCACAAAGGTGTAACTAGAAGATAGTTCGAAACATAAATTATATTTAGTTGATTTTGTTTCCTTGATCCGTTTGCTATTTCTTCTGATAGTTATTTCAGCTGTGAAAACTTTGACTTGTGATTATATTAACAGAGTTGTTAATTGGCATAGATTAATAGTTTGAGATATGTTTTGATAGACCTTTCTTTGAATTAATTGTATTGATTTCTGGCCACTCCTGGCAATATTCTGATGTTGGAGATATTCAGTAGAATTCCAAGGCTACTTTCAGTGATCTGGCGTGATTAATAAGTAGTTTCCACGGCCACCACAACAGCAATAAGAACAGAACAACCACCGCCAACAACAACGACAACAATGGCGAAGATATAGAGAGCAGCAACAGCACATGAAATGGGGATATTTCAACCACCCCATTGCCGACATGATACAACTGCTGCTGGACCACCTCTACTGGCCACCAGTGCCAGTTTTCATACATCCCAACGGACACCGGGGACGACATAGACGCCAGCGCCAACACCACCACCACCACCAACAACAACAACGCCAGTGAAGAGGATAGGGGGGGTGAACATCCTGGGTGCATGTACACACTAGACAAAGACCTGGTGCGCTACTAGCCTGGGCTTTGTAAGACACCCCCTCCCACTCTCTCGCTCGAACATCGGACGAGACGACAACAACATCATCCTCACGGAGGAGAGAACTAGTCTACGGATTACCGGACTAAGGCATGCTCCACCAGCCAGCCACGACGGACACAGCAGAAGAAAAAGCTTCTATCTCAACCACTCCAAGACTCAACAACAGACAGCATGCATCCAGACAACAGCAGAAACTACCACACCAAAAAAACGACAGGGGAAAAAAAATAAAATCTGCTACAGCCGAAACAAACATTCACCAGCTCAACAAAACAACACGCCACCCTCTTCAGAATACAGTGAGAAGAGGAAGGCCCCACAGGAATCCACCATTAACTGATAACATCAGGAAGATGAAAAGTTCATGCAATTCCTGTGGGGCAAAGAAGTTATCGTGAAGAAGAAGAAATGTGAGAGAGGGGTTCTTGGAAGAGTGGTCAAGAGATGATGTAAACATGTAGCAAGAGATGAAGAGTTGTCTTTGAAAGGCTTGTTCTGATGCCACTATGTATGCTGAGAGAGAGAGAGAGACAGTATTTGGCGGTGTCACTGGAATAAAGATTACATGGGAATGTAAACACGGTGTTCGTGTTACTCTCTGTTGCTTCCATAGCCAATGTATTGTGCTCATCATCATCACTGTTTCATCATCTCCTCGCATCCTGGGGTGACCCATAATAACAACACCAACACCATACCCCAACACAAATGGCGCTGCGAGCAGGATGGGTTCAAGGGACGCGAGGTATGGCCAAACAATATTTTCTGTCTCGACTGATGAGGGACCGCAGAAGACGGACGGCAGCCATTAACATCATGGCAGAGAGGGACAGCAGTGGTAGCCGACATGGCACTGACAACACGACGACGACCATCCATCGCGGCATGACGGACGCCAGATAGCAGCAACAAGTTCCGGACAAGCTAAAGACATGTAGTTTCCACTCAACTATCTATCGTCTAGATAAATCACAAACTTTGTGCCCTGAGAATGTTAAAGAACTTAAAGGTATGAACGGTTTTTGCCCTGTTTTAAAGAAAAATGCAACAAGAAGAAAAAATTGTCAAACTCGTTTTATTTGAAAGACAAAGTGACTTTTTAGTACTAGTTGTGTAGATTTTAATTTTAATTTGTATTTTGTAGTGAAAATTTTTTAGTTGGAATGTTTTGCTATGATAATAATGTGCAGCAATAGGGAGCTGTATTGATGAATATGATCAAGTTATTTTTTATAAAAAGAAAGAATATGTAGATATTCAGATGTTTTGTTGGAATTGTGCTAAATTCGGGCGTGTATTTAATTTGCTATGTGATGTTACTACATAGGTATTAGAATGTAAGTTTTGTGGCAATACTTATTTTAAGTAAGAAAACTTAGGTTCCGTGTGGCAATACAGTTTGTAGTTTCATTTCTGTATCTTTGTTTTTAGAGTTTCGCTGGTTTAGGAATTTGGAATTCCTTGGCTAGCCCTAGTTCATCACTGAGGTTTGGCAAAAGATAGTTTGCATCCTAGTGGGTGGGCTAGGAGGTGCTAGTTTTAGTCAGGTCACTGTGGACGCTGACCGGCAAGCGTCTCTCTTGTTCACGTGTTGTCTCGTCTGATTAGATGTGTAGCAAATATTTGTTGCCCGACTTTGAGCAGATATTCAGGTTCGATTGCTGCTTTGTATTCAATTAGTCGTTTTTTTTTTTTTAGAATTGGGCCTAAAGTTTGTTTGGTAAATTAATTTAATTATTTGATTTAAAAGCTGAGTGGATAATTCTAAGGACTATTTTTCTTTTTCTTCTTTTATATTTTCATTGTGCTGTTTGAAGTATTCTGTTTTATAGTTATTTATTTTGGTTGATATTGGGTATATTTTCTGGTTTGAATGAAGAGGTGCATGTTAGATTCTGTAGAGATTGTTAGTCGTTGATAGACTTAGAAACGGTCATACAGAAAGGTATCCGATTTCTCAATATATCAGACTAATTTGATCTTCAGTGTTTTATGGGCAGTGTTACAAGCATTTAAGGTGTTAGTAAAGGATATCTGGATCTCTGTCTATCAGCTAGAGGCCAGGGAGGTAATAAGTCGGATCTTGTTATGGCCATGTGTTGATGTCTGCTGACCCCAGTATGTACTCTCTGGCATGTGTACGCATGCGCGGAGCCGACCGCTAGCCAGTTTACCAATAATGTGTACTTGTAAATAAGAGGGAATGTGCTGAGATGAGTGCAGTGATGTTTTAAGTCTCTCTTTTTTTGTTGAATGTAGTATGGCAGATTTGTTAGATGATGATGTTATTTTTTTTATCTAGGTCAGCTCAGCACCCACCTAGTTTTGAATGACGCGGCGCACTGTAGTACTGAATAACGTGTGTTAGTGTGTACATTTCTGATAGCCAGTTATTATATTATGTATTTATTAAGCAAAGTTAATGTTTAGGTATTCTAATAGTTAGTGGGATGTAGTTTGTATTTATATAATTTTGTAAGTTAGTTTTTATTATTTTCTTAGAGTATTCTATGATTTATGAAGTACTTGTTATTGTCACAGCCGGAAGAAGGAAACCCAATTAAAAGCGTGAAGTTCAGAACAAAAGAGGAAAAAAAATATTTGTGTCACCATACAATTATAACAGGTCTCGTGACAGAAGATAGAGCCAAATTGTCAGCAACGGGGCCGTCGTGAGATTTCATTGAGGACAGTGTTAAAATCGACGACTGAACATTTCTGGAAGTGGTGTGTCAAAGCCAATGAGCTGACCAGTGGTAAATATATATGCTTGACATGAATTTTATTTCTATTGACTTTTTGATTTTTGTATTAGTTTAGGTGATGTGTGAATGTATTGCATGACATTTTATTCAACATTTACGAAAAAGTTCTTAATAGATCGATTATAATTCAATTAAAAAATAAATGTTATCTCTTTGTGGAGAACCATTTTAAATCATGCAAATAAAATAGACAAAAATATTCTTGTTTATATCGAACACTTTAAAAAGACACAGAACTGGCAGTATAAAGAGCATTGAAATCACTCATTGAACATTGTTGGTGATTAATAAATTAACTCATTGAACATTGTTGGTGATTAATAAATTAACTCATTGAACATTGTTGGTGATTAATAAATTAACTCCTTGAAAATTGATGGTGATTGATAAATTAACTCACTGCACATTGTTGGTGATTAATAAATTAATTCACTGAACATTGTTGGTGATAAATAAATTAACTCATTGAACATTGTTGGTGATAAATAAATTAACTCATTGTAAGCTTGAATGTAAGTAAATGTTTATAAAGTCAAGTTAATGACGTATAAAATCTGATAATGGAACTCTCTCCTAAATCACCATTATCGAGGAAAATGAATGCGTGACTGCAAAACGACACTCTATAGTGGTCTAAAGTGATCCTGTTCCCTTGGTTTACACGGGTATAATTAGTGTAAGGCAATATTACTTCAACATCGTTATTTCATTTAGATAACTGGTTAATTTCTGAAGTAAAATGTAAAAATGTAAGTAAATATAAATTATTTTAGTGCTAGTAAACCAGGAGCGTAGCGTTCGTGGACCTGCTCCTTGTCTTTGACGTATTTCTGTTACTTTGTAACACGCTATTTCTGTTACTTTGTAACACGCACAACATTAGAAAATAACACATAGTCCGAAATATTTTCCGATTGCTGTTTATCAAACGTGTGCATGTACCTTAATGTCTTACAAGATTAATTTGTAAATATTGCTATTTTATAACTCATTGTACTCATTTTAGTAGTACAACTCAAATAACATGTAATATAACAATGTCAGTGTAATTAAACTGAAATCATACTAAATACTCAGTCTTATTATTTTGTAAAACTTTCTGTATTTTAATTATGCATGCATATTGTAGTAGGACAAACTAAATTTCTGGGTTCGAACAGGTTTTATCTCCTTGTTACGTCACTAGTACCTATCAGTGCAAAAACAAGTATCTTAATACTAGACTTTTGGGGGCCAAGATAAAATTTGAAAACTTTGTGTGAAGACAGACTTGGAACGGATATAACAGCTCTACTAAGAAGAATATTCCAATACGTTCCAATACCTATCCGGTCTTTATCGTGAAAATCAAAGAATTAAATTATTCTCCTAACAGTTCAATAGGACCTACCTTTCTTCACAGAAGGGAGTATAGAAAGAAGACAAATAGTTAATTTCATGACCTTTTTGACCAGTGCCAACGGTCACCAGATGTGGCCTTCATAACTGTTACCTTTCCACTGTTTTGTCCATAGATAAAGTTTGGTTTTAACGTGCATCAATAAGCTCGCTAAACCCAAACTCTCCCAGGAATTCTGTGTGAATTCTCTCAAGACCAGGGTAGGCTCAGTTCCCAAGGTAACCAGTCCCTGATGGGGATTCACCATATCAAATCCCGACAACCTTGTTGTCAGCAGTTGTAATGATCGATGTTGGGACCCATGTACCAACGTAGATGAAAGGAGGAGGACTAGAGATTACTACAGCCGCAGATGATATCGATGCTGGCAGTCCAATACAGAAGATAAGACACAAAATAATGACGTGTCTCGGAAAGAAACCCAGAGTGGCAAAGCGTAAGATTATTGTCTAAAATGTTTCCATACTTCCATGCATTCTGAACTAGCATTCTTAACTCTTAACTTCTCATAATATATTAAAGTCAAGCTCACTTGCTGTCATGGAAGGTTTTGGACAAAATGGTATAAAATCATGATATAATAGTGCTTGCATTATAACTGTTTTGTTTGAAAGGACATCAACTTCAAGTTTTTCTAGATGTCACAATGTGGATGCCATTTATGAAAAATATTTTTGGCTAAATGTATGTGTTAATTAAAAAATATTTTATTTAGTAATTAATGATAATTTATTTGAAAACACAAATATTGTTTGAAAAAAATTGTGGATAAAAGAAAATATTAAATTTTGTGGAAATCATTGCAAAGCAGACTACAAACATATATAAACACAGATATGAAGAAATAAATATATTTAGCAGTCATTTGAAGCACATATAAACTCTGGTATATCATTACTACGATTAGTATGAAATGTCAAAAATGAAGCATAAATGTCAGTAACTGAAGATATAAAATAACTTATTTGAATGATGATGAATTTCTTTTCAAAGTTTCCTCACAAGTTAAACTTAATTTAATTTTTGTTTGTACATATTGCCGAATAAAATAAATGCTAGAGAACGCCTTTTGTCTGTCGCTCGGAACTCCAAGGTCATGGTTGACAACAATTTCTGGCTCAGTTTCAGTCATTTCCCGAAGATGTAAATGAAATGTCACTTTTTGTGTGTTGTCTTCACAAAAAGTAGCTTCACGATCAAATAAATGATAGTCATACGTTTGTGTCGACTCAGTATCAAAATCCATCACAAACGGAAATGCCGACGCCATTTGAAAGATTGTTGCAAAATTTTCGAAGCACGAAAATATTTTGAAAACTTACACACCCAAAAGAAAATACATGTGCAAAATTAAAAGGCCAGCCAATCTGGAAGTAACTTAACTAATTACAAAGCACTGTGGAAGCTTGGTTCTAATGGGAGAAACATGTTTTGTCTTTCCCTTAGCAACACAAGGTGCATTCAGTACGGGACGTTAGGGGACGATCATGACTGAAACAGACCTAAGGCACGGGCTGCCATGGGACGATTGAGAGGTTACGAGTTACTTTCATTATTCTTCAATAACATCATTAGCCCCATTCTCACATGGGCATAAATACAATCATAATTAAAATTACAATTTACATTCACCCTAGGAACATGTCATATGATCAACAATGCAATAGCTGACAGTTCAGCCGTAAGACCAGAATTGATTACAGAGAAATCAAAGTGACCAGAGAGTCTATACTCTATAGGGTATAACAACTATTTCGGTTTCTCGAGCTTCATCCCCATTATTTACACACTGCTAAACCTTTAGGGGATTAGAGAGGTGATACTGACCTAAGCCTCTATATGTACCTAAGATTGTATCTCTGCTGTTAAAATTAGCCTGATCTGGTTAACTCTTAAAATCATCAGTTGTGTGAGAGGCAATTGTTAAACCAAACTTTTGTCATGACTTTAACCAGTGACTTTCAATGAATTTTGTTTGTTGTGGTTTGGAGGTAGGTTTGGATTCATCTGTGGATGCTTGACTGTGTTCTGTTCGAATGGCGTACTGACGAATGTCTCATTATGAGTGTGCTTGCAAAATATACGATGATAAAATGGATGGCTGAAACTATGCACGCAAACTTTTATTTCAGTTATCATACCATTGATATATCTACCAAATATAGATAATAACCAATTTTGAACAGTAACAATACTTAATTAAAGATTTAATTAAATTTATTATTCAAGATGATTTTGCCTGAAGAATAAAATTTCTGAAGCTTAGAATGAGAATATTAGCATTGTTAGTAAAGGAAAAAAGTTTTACAGTAAAATATAATTATAATATTTTCTATAACATTGAACTGACTTGCAATTACATTTACCATGCAAAGACAATTCCTCAAACAACTCTGCAGCAATCTGGAGTCAGCTTTACATTATACAGAAGATCTAAAAAGCCAGAAGCTAAAGTCTCTGGAGGAGTCAATAATTTCGCACATGTACACAACGCTAAAGGAAAACTACATTTTGCACACGACCCTCAGAACTCCGATCGACTGTCGGGAGGAACTCACGCACACTTTCCTTCCAACAATCTTGTAAAATGGAGAAAGAGAAACATTCTCAATTTTCCTTACTTCATTGTTTTGTTTCTTCAATTTTATTTTCAGACTTGTGCTGAGACGCGACGTGACACGTCCTTCATGACACGTCATTCACGAAACATACAGACGGTAAAAATGCACACGTCACAACAGCAAACGTCCAGACATCGGTTTCATTACCGCCACCCGTTGTTTAAGATTGGGGTGGCGGGCATTGCGCTTTCTACAATTATGTTCATCGTGGGTTTCTCGGCTCCAGCGTGGATTAAATGTACGGGGCTGTGGACGACATGTACAGACAGTTACCGTTGGAAGTCAAACATCTATGCTTCCAGTAAGTCAGTTCCTTGTAAAACAAAAAATTAAAGACAGCTGAAAATACATTCCGAATTCCTTGGTAAAATATCAAAACTACTACTCTTAGGCACACCCCTTAATTCTTAGGAAATTAACTTTCTATTGATTGGAATTGCGACGACAAATATCGCATTATTATTTTTTATTCTTCACTTACAAACGGAAGTCAATTAACTGCGATCAATCGGGAACTGTTTCTTAAGAAAGTAACAAAAATAACTCTTTGTTTTAAATATTGCCTATTACTAAATGCAGAGTCTCAATATACTATTGCACTTTCCTTTGATCACTTGTGTAGTTTTAGGTCAAAAGATATACCAACCTAATTTGTGTAGCTTTAGGTCAAAAGATACCTACTGCAGCTGACAAATATTAAGTGTCATAGAGAATATCAAGTAAAATAGTGTCTTGTGATATTTCTTTATTAGTTTATTAGTTAGTATGTAAATTGCATTCAGTCTCAAAATATAATATTTCTTGAAATATTACCGTAGCAAAAATATTTATTTATCCCACTATCTATTGATCTATCTATCTATCTATCTATCTATCTATCTATCTATCTATCTATCTATCTATCTATCTATCTATCTATCTATCTATCTATCTAGCTATCTATCTATCTATCAATCAGTATTTTGTTTAAAAGTTAAAATTTATAATATTAACATTCATTCATTCGTTCTAGACTGGCTTGGAGTAGTTCAAGTTATTGAGAGCCTCGCTTTGATTTCATTTTTGCTGTCGATGGCGGTAGAACTGTATCAGGATTTCTACAAATCTCCATTTATGGACAACAAAGCAGTGGAAATTCTCGCCTTTGTCGCTGGTAAAGTGGTAAAAGTAATTTGTCAATATGATCTTGTTTTAGACCTTAATACACTCTTTACATGATTTCCTTTTCATGAGTGATAAAAAACAATTGTCTATAACGTATTCTACGGTATTAAAATCCATTCCTAAAGTGATTTTAAATAAATTATTTATGTACGTTAATGCTAAGAAATGAATATGAAACCTCACCAAAAAATTACAATAAATACAGGTTATTTATTTAAAATGCACGTTTCTATCATCACTAGGTTTTCTTGGCACAACCGGCGTTAGTATTTTCGCAGCAAAAGTTCCAGACTTCCATAAATATTTACAATTTTCAGAAGACCAGTCCGCATATTTTGGAACACTAAACTGGGGATTCGGTGTGTCAGCAGGGGCTTCAGGTCTGGCCGTTTTCTGCGCCGTACTTATCTTTTACAGCCGTGTCCAGCACAACCCAGTGACTTATGCCACCCTAATGAATGCTGGATACGCCCTCACATCTCAGCGGGAGGAAATGGTGGATCAGTTAATACCTATGTCAGTCACGAGATCCGAAAGTACTCCGTGTGTTCAAATCCCAGTCACGATATCCGAAAGTACTCCGTGTGTTCAAATCCCAAGACGCATAACCTTCATACCTTCTAATCAGACTCAACAATCCATCTCGCTCTTTGACATGACGTCACTTTCTCCGCCCTCTTACTTGACGTCACTTCCTCCGCCCTCTTACATGACCTTACTTCCTCCGCCCTCTTACAATGACGTCCTGACACAATCCAGGTTTACACAGAACTCCCCTACAGTTATTTCTTCGACTGAAGTCGGTAGTTCCCTATATTTTCCGATGCCGCGACATTCGTGTCAGGATCTATGACGTCATCTGCTGATATCGGCTCTTGAACTTTGCTGCACGATAATCCTTCATCCGGTGAGCAAGAAATAATGTCGACCTCACGGTTCAGAAATAGCTAGCTTCCCTCTTTCCTGTAGAGCAGAAATATACACGTCACATTTTAGCATAGAGTTACGTGTTTTGAAACTATGAAGTCCACGTTAAAGTTATGCCAATTTTATGTTTGGAAAGTGTTGAAAGGTAACTGACTTGAAATATATTTGTCTGATTTACGTTATAACTAAAAATATAGTGTGCTGGAGATTTAGTAATTTAACAATAAAATTCTTGTCAGAGTTATTTCATAGCTGAACTTCGGTTGTAAAGATGTAATAAAACTTAAGTATTTAAGTTAGTTGACGTGCCTCTTTTCTCATTGTTTAATTCTCTTTAATTATTAAATCATGAAAAGTTTCTTTCATTGCGTGACCACAAAAGAAATAATTTAAGGGGTTCTGTGAAAGCGAATGTAGCAGTTATAGTTTCACTTGATGAATACATAACATATGGTGACATCTAATTACTATGCCCTTACTGTTATTTTTAACTAAATTACAAGACTTTTTAATTGGAATCTTCATTTACACATCACTCATTAGATATAGGCTTTCACTTTCCGCTATCTACACACTGTTGTATGATGGGGAAATTTCCCATATATTTTATATAAATTTTCATTGTGGTATTTAATTTGAACGTTATTGCAATTTGAATGACGTGTGTGTATTGCATCATGTTGGTTTAAAAAAGCGGTCCTGAACAAAAGAGTTGTGCATGGTGGTAGATTTATTGACCAGTGTTTGATGTTTGCGTCAGATAGATGAGCGAGTCTTTGTTGTTGCGTGATCAATGACCAATAAGCATAGATAGAGATTAATTTGTGGCGTGTGTGTGTTTTGGGGTATACAATGGGATGCATTGTTACTAGATCTGCAGGGGTGGTAGAAGTTGTCATAATTGTATTAGCTCTAAGTAATAGGCCAAATCTAAGGCGTGTCTAACAGACTCGGGTGTGATTTCAAGGGTGATAAAGGCGATAGCAAACTTTATCCTTTACTCATTTTCTGAAATCGTCTCTTTAGGTGAGCATTGGAAATGTTGGGTTCCTCCTTCTGTGGGTTGTATATGCAGAACAAAACCCTTGGCTGAATAAGGTAAAAGCGTCTTTGTATTGTATGAATGGTTAGGTTTTATTATGATGTCTATGCTAGGTTTTAATTTGAACATGTTAACCTTTCTTTCAGAGATTTATGCCAAACTTAGTATTTATTAATAGAGCAATTGACTGGACACTTAGACTCTGCAATTGCTTGTGTTTCAGGGTTGGGGCTGTTGACTGATTTTGGCTGTTTAGCTGTTTTGGCTGTTTCTGTTTTATTTGGTTATTTTTCCCTGGCTTGATACTGATTTGATTTGATTACCACAGGAGATTTGAAACCTGATATGATGTCATGGACTAGTCTACCATACTGTGTACGTCACTCCAGCCATAAGTTGAGTTTTGATGTGAACGTGACTACAGTGTAGCGAACTTGATGAACTGGGTTACTTATTTTTCTAAATCTTGTTAACCTTTCTTTTATTAAATTTCTTGTTATTATTTTAAACACATATTTGTTAGTGAAGTAATTTCTATCGTTTGTTATCGTAGTCCGAAGTGATAATCTAATGATTACGTCTTGTCCTCTGTTCTTCTATTTGTAATCGTCTTATATATCTATTCATAAACATTGATTCTCAGTGAAAACTGAGTGGGGGTGGAGCCAACTTGGCGACGTAGCAGTATATAGGCGTAACTGTTGCAGATATACGTCAGATACATAAACATTGGCTATTTCACACGTCAGATACATAAACATTGGCTATTTCACACGTCATTTCATATCATCATCATCATCATCTGTCCCATGACCTAGTGTGGTCGTTGGTTGCTGAACGGTTGACCAGCTCCCTCCACTTGTCTCGGTCATGTGCCACTGCGAATTTTTTCCCAATCCATTCTGCGATGTTGTCGGCCCACATTTTTCTCTGTCTGTCTCGTTTTTTTGCCACCTATAATGCTACCCTGCAGGAATTTTGTGGAGAGGTTGTTGGCTCGAGTAACATGGCCAGACCATTTCATCTTTCTTTTTTTTTGACAGTGCTGAGGAGGTCTTCGTATTCACCAGATTCACGTCTGGTGGTATTACGCACATCTTCGTTTGTGATGTGATCTTCGTAAGAAATGCCAAGGAAGGTTCTGTAGTATCTCATTTCAAGTGCTTGTATTCTGCACTGTATTTCTGCCGTCAGGGTCCATGCTTCACATGCATACAAAAAGATTGAGAGGAGTAGCGTTTTGAGAAGCCTTATTTTTGTTTTTAGACAGATATTTTTGTCTCTCCAAATGGGTCTTAGTTTTGACATGGCTGCTGTTGTATGAGCTGCTCTAGACAAGACTTCTGTTTTTGATCTCTTGTCACTGATGATAGAGCCAAGATACATGAATTGGCTCATTGTTTCTAGTTCTCGTCCTCTGGCCTTGATTTTGTTTTTCAACATTTGTCATCAGCATGGTCTTTTCTGCTGTTATCTCCATGCCAAATCTGGTGGAGGATTCATCAAGGGTTATCACTGTCACAATATGATAAAAATGTCATGACTCCTTGACCCACTTGTTTGTTTTTCAAACATCAAAATTTGAAATTCCTTTGTTTGGAGCTCTCCCATGATACTTCAGTATCGAGAAGCTTCTAACAAAGAGGTCAGAGACATTATGTAACTTTAACCCATTGTCTAAGTTCTCGAACCAACCACATACTACGTGACCAGTCACGTGATGCACCTTATTATTTTTAATAAGTATGGGAACGCGGTTCTGTAGAGTCACTCCGAGAATCCAGAAGCATAGACGTAGTCCTGATACTTCGGCTACCGCTATTCGTTGAGTCACACAGGAACAGCCGACGCGTTTGTTGAGATAACACTTCGACTTCTCACTAAGGTATTGAATTTATTTAGAGACATCACTAATCTTAAGGTGTTTTAAAAAGAAAATGCCTGAAGTATTTATTATGATGATACAGGGTTAAGATTAATAACCTCAAAATACCTATCACATTTCTCAGAAAGCTGAATTAACGATGTGATTTGAAATATTTAGCGAAATATTCATTTAGCTGTTACAACACTGGGCTTCAGATATTTTAAAATTTACACAATATTTTAAAAGTTAACAACCAATGAAACCCTTGTGCAGTGAGGTCCTCATTAAAGATAATATTAGTGATACTTTAAAATACTCTGTACTCATAAAAATTAAAATGTCCTTTAAATATTCTTTAACAATTTTCGCTGAAATTGTTTTGAAGTTAATTTTAACAACAATTCTTAAGATATAGTTGGCTTGAAAAATACAACGTGAAACAGGAAGGCACACACACACACACACACACATAATACATATGTGCGAGTTGATGTGGAGCTTATGTGTATATGCAATATATTTCTGCAATTGTTTGGTTTGTGTTTGAATGCATGTGTGTTTGTGTGTATGTATAATGTATAGTATGTATATTTAAGCTTAGCACAGCATTAGGCAGACCAAAATGTTGTCTGCCTAAGCTTAAGATTTTTCATTCAAACAAAAAAAAAAAAAGCCTCATTTTGGCATTTTTCTCTCACACTTATATCTTTGACATAAATCACACGTATTTCATATTTTAATAGTTTTTCCTCTGAGTGTTCATCGTCATACGAGTGTGGTGTTGAAGGTTGTATATTTCGGACATTTTTGAAATGCTTAAAATGCATTGTTACGAAGACCGTTGAAAAAGTGGTTGTAATTATGTAGTGTGAATGCATGCTATATACTTCCTTAATGTTTGCGTTTAGAAAATGAATGTCTTTCATTACTTTCATTGACTAAATTATTTGAATTCAGTTTATTTCTGTATCTAATAAATCGTGTAGCTAAAGTACCCTGTTGATGCAGTTTTTATGGCCATAACATCTATATCTGTTTAAAAACAATATGGAAGTGAAAATAACGCTCCCGAAAGGAAAACTGACAATAGATGATATAATGTGTATATTGATGTTAATGATACTCAAATCAGAATCTCCACACACTTTAAAATAATTTTAAAACATATTTTAAAAAATTCAATTAGTACACGTAATTTGAATTGCTTCCCTTGTTCTATATCCGTGCTTATCGAGACAAAACGTCTATTTGTATTTTCTACAAACTGACTTTAAATAATGGTTTAAGTGGCCACTCTGTAGGCTAAGAAATTAATTTTACAGCTAATATAAGCAAGAAGAGTGCCGTTTACGTGGTATAAAGATAGGGATATTGCTTGAACTGTTCAGGCGAGGAACTGATTTTTTTAAATGGCGGCTTATGATTCCAATTACCCTAAAGGCCTACAGCTGGCGGCACACAAACTCTAAAGTCTAAAGGTTTACTTCATGTGATCATGTGATATTAATCATCCAGTCGTCCTCACATTCGTTCCCGTGACAGGAGGTACTCCACGGTACGCTTCACCGGAGAAGACACTGGCACTTTCGCGCACAGCAATGACGACGGTATCTAACCACCACCACCACCACCTCTACAACTGTACTAAAGATGGCTGCATCACGTGTAGAGATATTGAGACCAACATTTGGAGGGATGATTTCCTGATCTTAATCAGACCTTCAGAACTCTGCATGGCCATTGATAATACGCTCCAATCACTTCAGGGAAATTACCTCAACCGGAAAATGGCTACGGTTGAAGCCAGAGCAGCCACATACGAGATAATCCAATATTACAACATAGCGCAAGAAAGAAAGAAGCCAACAAAGACAGCAATCAGAAACACACAAGGAATGCACACACAGACTGAAACAGAAGACAAAGAACAACAAATTGACTAAACTCCAAAAATAGACGCAAACCAGCACAAACAACGATGCTGGAATAAAACCAACCCAACTCGCATCTATACAGACGGGACAAAAGAAAAGAAGAGGAACACTGGTGAACGAATCTCTAGTCTGAAACTCAAATCCTTTGTGCTCTGCATCTGTACATACGGCCCAGATCACTACGGACACCGGGTATTGGATTTATAATTTATTTATTCTGTTTTATTTTATTTACCCCGTTTACAACAACTTAAAAAAATAATAATACCTTTTTAAAAAAACAATAAACACCTCAATCGTCAGGACTTGACAGAAAACACAAGACGACTCCGCCCGCCACCCCCCCCCACCCCCGAGACAAGCGAGGGGAGCGAAGCACTGCCTGGGCGCCACCAAAGGCGAGAACATCTTCGGATGAAAACCTTAATGAACGCTCAGTCACGAGTGAAGTTAACGGAACAACATATTAATAATACATTCCCGCCCACACCGATATCCGACTTCCCGTGCTCACTAGTGGCGACTTTCCGTGCTGTGCGGTAACCGTCTTCTAGAGGCGAGCCAAGGCGGGTGCGCACACCCAACAAATCAACACACTACAGACACGGAACACAGGAGGTCAGAGGTCTACCGATGGCTAGGATAATAATTCTCAATACGGTCGCAACCGAATATGACACCACAACCGGCGATATGGTCCACCGACAGTACAGGTTAGTCACAATCGGTTATACAGACGATCACAATTTACAAAGCAAGCCCCACTTCGTGCACAAAAACGTCGTAACGCCACACCGACCAAGGAAACTTACAAACGAGCATGGCACACCACACGGGCCACAACTCAGGTTGGTCTGAAACCCTCCGATCTCGTGTCTGTGACGTCACAAACAAATAAAACACGCAGGAATAGCACTGAAACTGACCTGGATATGCTCATCTCAAAATACAAATAACAAAGACAACGAAAATGCATTCAACAAAACAAAACAGAGCACAACACAACTTCGTCAGACTCAACAAACGAGTACTCTACACGATAAAAAGTAAAGGATTTCACCATTTAATTCAAGACATAACAAGGAAAATTTATACAAAAAAACGGGAAACATATACTGCAAAAAATAACACTGCTTGACGGAAACAAGCAAGTGCCATCAATAAATATGGGGGAGGGGGGCGAATTAATTTATTTTAAAAGGGGATAGACGACTGACTACATGAATATCACCATCCGCCTCGCCCTTGAATACAAGAGATAGGAGGAAGGCCCCACAGGAATCTACCAAGAACTGAAAACATCCAAAAGATGAAAAGTTCTAACGCAATCCCTGTGGGCGCACTGTTAGCGGAACTACCTCGCTCTAGTCAAGCGAGGGGAGGCAAGCCCTGTCTATACACTCCAGAGCTGGGAACGTCCAAGACGAAAGCCCGAATGCATGCACAGATAATGGGAGAAGTAAATGCAACAGCAAAACAACACATATTTATAATAATATTTAAATTATCAACAACAAAACAGCACATATTAATAATAATATTTAATTTATCAACAACAAAACAGCACATATAATAATAATATTTAAATTATCAACAACAAAACAACACATATTAATAATAATATTTATATTATCAACAACAAAACAGCACATGTTAATAATAATATTTAAATTATCAACAACAAAACAACATAATAATAATATTTAAATTATCAACAACAAAACAACATATATTAATAATAATATTTAAATTATCAACAACAAAACAACATATATTAATAATAATATTTAAATTATCAACAACAAAACAACACATATTAATAATGATATTTAAATTCTCAACAACAAAAAAGAAACAGAATTTGAGAAAAATAATTTAAGTATTTTATTCTTAACTCAAATTTTTTGTCAGGGTCTCAATGTGCGTATATTAGAAATGCAGAAAAATAAGAGAGGGCTTCGGCCTCCGACGGAAGGCGGTTGAGGGTATGCGCCAAACTAGGTGCGACTTGTTTCCCCCGCTTCCGCCAGCCCGCTTACCCTCCACCTCAGACGCATCGCGAGACTGTGGGTTCCCCATGAGGCAACCCAAGACTGAGAACATCGTGAAGCTGAAAGGTCTATTGCGGCTTCTGGGGTGAGAGAGAGTGTAATAAAAAAAAAACCAGACAAAAACAAAGAGACAAGTGGTTGTTTGGTTTAATTTTCAACAATCAAAAATGGATAAAATGTTATGTTAATAAAACATCTGATTAGATACCATTAGAGGATTAACTGCATAACATTTTAGAGTTGATTTCTTTTTAATGTGTGTGTGTGTGTGTGTGTGTGTGTGTGTGTGTGTGTGTGTGTGTGTGTGTGTGTGTTACGCTCTCTCTCACCCCAGATGCCGCAATAGACCTTTCATCTTCACGATGTTCTCAGTCTTGGGCTGCCTCTGGGGGAGCCCCACAGCCTCGCGGTGTATCTGAGATGGAGGGCAAGATGGCTGGCCACTTTTTAATATTAGTGGTCCTATAATTTGCAATAACATTTACTTTCACTATTTAAAGTTGTACTATACACTTTCTATATTTCACATGTAGTACTACTTGCCACGTGTCTACTATTTCCTATAAATGCATTCAATTACTTTTGGAATCTGTTAAATTCTAATCTCAATAAAAAAAAATTAATTAAAACATTAATCATAGTACGAAATTTGCATCCTATTAAACAAAACCAAAATATAGTAGGACTAAAAGTAATAAATCTAAACCACTTTAGAATGTATTGTACACAACACTTTAGACACTCATTCATTATTTATGCAATTTGTGGTTCTTAAGAATCCTTATTGTGTTAATGTTATTATCTTTATCATTGAGGTTTTTAATTTGTCTGGTCTTTCCTCACTATAATTTTGGAGTGCAGCTACTGTGGAGAGTGAGTCAATGGCTATGAGACATTTACTATACTCAGATTTATTTTTCATTGCGTTGGTGATACCAATCAGATTAATTATAATTTCAGTTGTGAATATTTAAATGTAATCCTACAGCTTTGGATTAGTTTAATTATTATTCAAGTATCTATATCTAGAAATTACAGTATCTAGTTCTAGTTATCCCTATCCCAGTCTTGTCAGTCAATAGGTCATGCGATCTGTTTGTGCATATCTTTGTCCAGTCTGTAAATTTGTCATCAATGAGTTCAAGGAACATGTTTTGATTAATTCTGGGACCTTGTTTTATCAACATTTTCAAACTGCCGATCTATCTGGTCTGGTGGTAAATGCCACAAAGGTGTAACTAAAAGATAGTTAGAAACATAAATTATATTTAGTTGTTTTTGTTTCCTTGATCCGTTTGCTATTTCTTCTGATAGTTATTTTAGCTGTGAAAACTTTCACTTGTGATTATATTAACAGAGTTGTTAATTGGCATAGATTAATAGTTTGAGATATGTTTTGATAGACCTTTCTTTGAATTAATTGTATTGATTTCTGACCACTCCTGGCAATATTCTGATGTTGGAGATATTCAGTAGAATTCCAAGGCTATTTTCAGTGATCTGGCCTGGGTGTTAAGTAGCTTGTTTGCTAGGATATTACTAATGTTCAGTGATTTGGCATGATTGATTAGTTAGTTTGTTCGGGTATTGCTAATGTTTAGTGATCTGGTCTGAGTGCCAAGTAGTTTGTTCGGGTATTGCTAATGTTTAAAGGGGCTGCGTAAAGCAGTTCGGACATAACAAAGCGAAAGCTGAATTTATATACGTAAACACTCATTCCAATGAGTAATATATTCATTTCCTTAATGTTTATGTAAGTAAAAGGTCTGGGAGAGATTAAAGCAGGGCAGCACAACATATGGCCCGTGGGCTGCACACAGCCCATAAGAATTTAGGAAATAATAATTATTTCTTAAAGAACGCTCAAACCTACCCTTGTGGCCAACAGCCGTAGTCTTCGAAGTAATAAAGATGACTTCATTTTCCGAGTTGTGATGACCGGAGTTACTATTTGGTTACTAGTTACTAATGAGTTACTATTTAGTCACATGTTAGTACAAAATTATTAGTTATTTACAAGTTACTCTCTACTTATTACTATCTAGTACTGAGTTACTAGTTATTTACAAGTTATTATTATTCACTAGTTAGTACTATCTAGTACTAAGTTACTTACTGGGTTATTTTATTTACTAGTTAGTTCTGATTTACAACTTAGCTAATAGTTTGTACAGAGTTACATTTTAGTTACTACTTAATACTGAGTTATGAATTAGTTACAACTTAGTACTTCGTTACTAGTTTGTAATCAGCTACTATTTACTTACTAGATAGTACTAAGATATAAATCAGTTACAAATTAGTTATGAGTTACTACTTTGTTAGTAGATAGTGTTGCGTTACTAGTTAGTTACAATTTAGTCCTTATTTACTACTTAATTACACGTTATTACTTACTAGTTAATTACTAGTTAGTGCAAAGATACTAGTTAGTTACAAGTTTGTACTGAGTTTTTGAGAACTATGTGTGGAAGGGTGGGTGTACGTGTATACAGAGCTGTGTGTGTGCGTGTGTGAATATCGATCGTCATCGATGCCTGTGGCAAACTAGGTCAGCTCAGCACGCGCTAGTTTTAAATCGAGCGGCGCACTGTTGCCCCTCGGCTGTAGTAATGTATAACGTGTGTTAGTGTGTACATTTCTGATAGCCAGTTATTATATTATGTATTTATTAAGCAAAGTTAATGTTTAGGTATTCTAATAGTTAGTGGGATGTAGTTTGTATTTATATAATTTTGTAAGTTAGTTTTTTATTATTTTCTTAGAGTATTCTATGATTTATGAAGTACTTGTTATTGTCACAGCCGGAAGAAGGAAACCCAATTGAAAGCGTGAAGTTCAGAACAAAATAGGAAAAAAAAATATTTGTGTCACCATACAATTATAACAGGTCTCATGACAGAAGATAGAGCCAAATTGTCAGCAACGGGGTCGTTGTGAGATTTCATTGAGGACAGTGTTAAAATCGACGACTGAACATTTCTGGAAGTGGTGTGTCAAAGCCAATGAGCTGATTAGTGGTAAATATATATGCTTGACATGAATTTTATATCTTTTGACTTTTTGATTTTTGTATTAGTTTAGGTGATATGTGAATGTATTGCATGACATTTTATTCAACATTTACGAAAAAGTTCTTAAAAGATCGATTATAATTCAATTAAAAAATAAATGTTATCTCTTCGAAGAGAACAATTTTAAATCATGCAAATAAAATAGACAAAAATATTCCTGTTTATATCGAACACTTTAAAAAGGCACAGAACTGGCAGTATAAAGAGTATTGAAATCACTCATTGAACATTGTTGGTGATTAATAAATTAACTCATTGAACATTGTTGGTGATTAATAAATTAACTCACTGAACATTGTTGGTGATTAATAAATTAACTCCTTGAAAATTGATGGTGATTGATAAATTAACCCACTTCACATTGTTGGTGATTAATAAATTAACTCAGTGAACATTGTTGGTGATAAATAAATTAACTCATTGTAAGCTTGAATGTAAGTAAATGATGTTTATAAAGTCAAGTTAATGACGTATAAAATCTGATGATGGAACTCTCTCCTAAATCACCATTATCGAGGAAAATGAATGCGTGACTGCAAAACGACACTCTATAGTGGTCTAAAGTGATCCTGTTCCCTTGGTTTACACGGGTATAATTAGTGTAAGGCAATATTACTTCAACATCGTTATTTCATTTAGATAACTGGTTAATTTCTGAAGTAAAATGTAAAAATGTAAGTAAATATAAATTATTTTAGTGCTAGTAAATCAGGAGCGTAGCGTTCGTGGATCATCTCCTTGTCTTTGACGTATTTCTGTTACTTTGTAACACGAAGTATTTCTGTTACTTTGTAACACGCACAACGTTAGAAAATAACGTCCGAAATATTTTCCGATTGCTGTTTATCAAACTGTGCGCATGTACCTTAATGTCTTACAAGATTAATTTGTAAATATTGCTATTTTATAACTCATTGTACTCATTTTAGTGGTACAACTCAAATAACATGTAATATAACAATGTCAGTGTAATTAAACTGAAATCATACTAAATACTCAGTCTTATTATTTTGTAAAACTTTCTATATTTTAATTATGCATGCATATTGTAGTAGGACAAACTAAATTTCTGGGTACGAACAGGTTTTATCTCCTTGTTACGTCACTAGTACCTATCAGTGCAAAAACAAGTATCTTAATACTAGACTTTTGGGGGCCAAGATAAAATTTGAAAACTTTGTGTGAAGACAGACTTGGAACGGATATAACAGCACCACTAAGAAGAATATTCCAATACCTATCCGGTCTTTATCGTGAAAATCAAAGAATTAAATTATTCTCCTAACAGTTCAATAGGACCTACCTTTCTTCACAGAAGGGAGTATAGAAAGAAGACAAATAGTTAATTTCATGACCTTTTTGACCAGTGCCAACGGTCACCAGATGTGGCCTTCATAACTGTTACCTTTTCACTGTTTTGTCCATAGATAAAGGTTGGTTTTAACGTGCATCAATAAGCTCGCTAAACCCAAACTCTCCCAGGAATTCTGTGTGAATTCTCTCAAGACCAGGGTAGGCTCAGTTCCCAAGGTAACTAGTCCCTGATGGGGATTCACCATATCAAATCCCGACAACCTTGTTGTCAGCAATGTCAATAATCGATGTTGGGACCCATGTGCCAACGTAGATGAAAGGAGGAGGACTAGAGATTACTACAGCCGCAGATCAGATTATATCGATGCTGGCAGTCCAATACAGTAGATAAGACACAAATAATGAGATGAGTCTCAGAAACCCAGAGTGGCAAAGCGTAAGATTATTGTCTAAAATGTTTCCATACTTCCATGCATTCTGAACTAGCATTCTTAACTCTTAACTTCTCATAATATATTAAAGTCAAGCTCACTTGCTGTCATGGAAGGTTTTGGACAAAATGGTATAAAATCATGATATAATGGTGCTTGCATTATAACTGTTTTGTTTGAAAGGACATCAACTTCAGAGTTTTTCTAGATGTCACAATGTGGATGCCCTTTATGAAAAATATTTTTTGGCTAAATGTATGTGTTAATTAAAAAATATTTTATTTAGTAATTAATGATAATTTATTTGAAAACACAAATATTGTTTGAAAAAAATTGTGGATAAAAGAAAATATTAAATTTTGTGGAAATCATTGCAAAGCAGACTACAAACATATATAAACACAGATATGAAGAAATAAATATATTTAGCAGTCATTTGAAGCACATATAAACTCTGGTATATCATTACTACGATTAGTATGAAATGTCAAAAATGAAGCATAAATGTCAGTAACTGAAGATATAAAATAACTTATTTGAATGATGATGAATTTCTTTTCAAAGTTTCCTCACAAGTTAAACTTAATTTAATTTTTGTTTGTACATATTGCCGAATAAAATAAATGCTAGAGAACGCCTTTTGTCTGTCGCTAGGAACTCCAAGGTGCGTCATGGTTGACAACAATTTCTGGCTCAGTTCAGTCATTTCCCGAAGATGTAAATGAAATGTCACTTTTTGTGTGTTGTCTTCACAAAAAGTAGCTTCACGATCAAATAAATGATAGTCATACGTTTGTGTCCACTCAGTATCAAAATCCATCACAAACGGAAATGCCGACACCATTTGAAAAATGTTGCAAAATTTTCGAAGCACGAAAATATTTTGAAAACTTATATAGAAAGAAAATACATGTGCAAAATTAAAAGGCCAGCCAATCTGGAAGTAACTTAACTAATTACAAAGCACTGTGGAAGCTTGGTTCTAATAGGGAAAGCGAAAACAAGTTTCTCCCATAGCAACACAAGGTGCATTCAGTACGGGACGTTAGGGGACGATCATGACTGAAACAGAGCCAATAGACGGGCTGCCATGGGACGATAGAGACGTTAAGAGTTAAACTTTCATTATTCTTCAATAAAATCATTAGCCCCATTCTCACATGGGCATAAATACAATCATAATTAAAATCACAATTTACATTCACCCTAGGAACATGTCATATGATCAACAATGCAATAGCTGACAGTTCAGCCGTAAGACTTTTGTCATGACTTTAACCAGTGACTTTCAATGAATTTTGTTTGTTGTGGTTTGGAGGTAGGTTTGGATTCATCTGTGGATGCTTGACTGTGTTCTGTTCGAATGGCGTACTGACGAATGTCTCATTATGAGTGTGCTTGCAAAATATACGATGATAAAATGGATGGCTGAAACTATGCACGCAAACTTTTATTTCAGTTATCATACCACTCATATATCTACCAAATATAGATAATAACCAGTTTTGAACAGTAACAATACTTAATTAAAGATTTAATTAAATTTATTATTTAAGATGATTTTGCCTGAAGAATAAAATTTCTGAAGCTTAGAATGAGACGATTAGCATTGTTAGAAAAGGAAAACGTTTTTACCGTAAAATATAATTATAGTATTTTCTATAACATTGAACTGACTTGCAATTACATTTACCATGCAAAGACAATTCCTCAAACAACTCTGCAGCAATCTGGAAGCAGCTTTACATTATACACAGACCCAAAGAGCCACATGCTAAAGTCTTTGGAGTCAATAATTTCCCACATGTGCACAACGCTACAGGAAAACTACATTTTGCACACGACCCTCAGAACTCCGATCGACTGTCGGGAGGAACTCACGCACACTTTCCTTCCAACAATCTTGTAAAATGGAGAAAGAGAAACATTCTCAATTCCCCTTACTTCATTGTTTTGTTTCTTCAATTTTATTTTCAGACTTGTGCTAAGACGCGACGTGACACGTCATTCACGAAACATACAGACGGTAAAAATGCACACGTCACAAGAGCAAACGTCCAGACATCGGTTTCATTACCGCCACCCGTCGTTTAAGATTGGGGTGGCGGGCATTGCGCTTTCTACAATTATGTTCATCGTGGGTTTCTCGGCTCCAGCGTGGGTTAACTGTACGGGGCTGTGGACGACATGTATAGACAGTTACCGTTGGAAGTCAAACATCTATGCTTCCAGTAAGTCATTTCCTTGTAAAACAAAGAATTAAAGGCAGCTGAAAATACATTCCGAATTCGTTGGTAAAATATCAAAACTACTACTCTTAGGCATACCCCTTTTTTCTTAGGAAATTAACTTTCTATTGATTGCAATTGCGACGACAAATATCGCATTATTATTTTTTATTCTTCACTTACAAACAGAAGTCAATTAACTGCGATCAATCGGGAACTGTTTCTTAAGAAAGCAACGAAAATAACTCTTTGTTTTAAATACTGCCTATTACTAAATGCAGAGTCTCAATATACTATTGCACTTTCCTTTGATCTCTTGTGTAGTTTTAGGTCAAAAGATATACCAACCTAATTTGTGTAGCTTTAGGTCAAAAGATACCTACTGCAGCTGACAAATATTAAGTGTCATAGAGAGTATCAAGTAAAATAGTGTCTTGTGATATTTCTTTATTAGTTTATTAGTTAGTATGTAAATTGCATTCAGTCTCAAAATATAATATTTCTTGAAATATTACCGTAGCAAAAATATTTATTTATCCCACTATCTATCTATCTATCTATCTACCTACCTATCTATCTATCTATCTATCAATCAGTATTTTGTTTAAAAGTTAAAATTTATAATATTAACATTCATTCATTCGTTCTAGAATGGCTTGTAGCAGTTCAAGTTATTGAGAGCGTCGCTTTGATTTCATTTTTGCTGTCGATGGCGGTAGAGCTATATCAGGATTTCTACAAATCTCCACCATTTATAGACACCAAAGCAGTGGAAATTCTCGCCTTTGTAGCTGGTAAAGTGGTAAAAGTAATTTGTCGATATAATCTTGTTTTAGACCTTAATACATTCTTTACGTGATTTCCTTTTCATGAGTGATAAAAAACAAATGTCTATAACGTATTCTACGGTATTAAAATCATCCCTAAGTGATTTTAAATAAATTATTTATGTACGTTAATGCTAAGAAATGAATATGAAACCTCACCAAAAATTAAAATAAGTGAATAAGTCCGAATAAATACAGATTATATTTTTAAAATTCACGTTTCTGTCATCACTAGGTTTACTTGGCACAATCGGCGTTAGTATTTTCGCATCAAAAGTTCCAGACTTCCATAAATATTTCCAATTTTCAGAAGACCAGTCCGCATATTTTGGAACACTAAACTGGGGATTCGGTGTGTCAGCAGGGGCTTCAGGTCTGGCCGTTTTCTGCGCCATACTTATCTTTTACAGCCGTGTCCAGTACAACCCAGTGACTTATGCCACCCTAATGAATGCTGGATACGCCCTCACATCTCAGCGGAGGAAATGGTGGATCAGTTAATACCTATGTCAGTCACGAGATCCGAAAGTACTCCGTGTGTTCAAATCCCAGTCACGATATCCGAAAGTACTCCGTGTGTTCAAATCCCAAGACGCATAACCTTCATACCTTCTAATCAGACTCAACAATCCATCTCGCTCTTTGACATGACGTCACTTTCTCCGCCCTCTTACTTGACGTCACTTCCTCCGCCCTCTTACATGACCTTACTTCCTCCGCCCTCTTACAATGACGTCCTGACACAATCCAGGTTTACACAGAACTCCCCTACAGTTATTTCTTCGACTGAAGTCGGTAGTTCCCTATATTTTCCGATGCCGCGACATTCGTGTCAGGATCTATGACGTCATCTGCTGATATCGGCTCTTGAACTTTGCTGCACGATAATCCTTCATCCGGTGAGCAAGAAATAATGTCGACCTCACGGTTCAGAAATAGCTAGCTTCCCTCTTTGCTGTAGAGCAGAAATATACACGTCACATTTTAGCATAGAGTTACGTGTTTTGAAACTATGAAGTCCACTTAAAGTTATGCCAATTTTATGTTTGGAAAGTGTTGAAAGGTAACTGACTTGAAATATATTTGTCTGATTTATAGTGTACTGGAGATTTAGTAATTTAACAATAAAATTCTTGTCAGAGTTATTTCATAGCTGAACTTCGGTTGTAAAGATGTAATAAAACTTAAGTATTTAAGTTAGTTGACGTGCCTCTTTTCTCATTGTTTAATTCTCTTTAATTATTAAATCATGAAAAGTTTCTTTCATTGCGTGACCACAAAAGAAATAATTTAAGGGGTTCTGTGAAAGCGAATGTAGCAGTTATAGTTTCACTTGATGAATACATAACATATGGTGACATCTAATTACTATGCCCTTACTGTTATTTTTAACTAAATTACAAGACTTTTTAATTGGAATCTTCATTTACACATCACTCATTAGATATAGGCTTTCACTTTCCGCTATCTACACACTGTTGTATGATGGGGAAATTTCCCATATATTTTATATAAATTTTCATTGTGGTATTTAAATTGAACGTTATTGCAATTTGAATGACGTGTGATGTTGGTTTAAAAAAGCGGTCCTGAACAAAACAGTTGTGCGTGGTGGTAGATTTATTGACCAGTGTTTGATGTTTGCGTCAGATAGATGAGCGAGTCTTTGTTGTTGCGTGATCAATGACCAATAAGCATAGATAGAGATTAATTTGTGGCGCGTGTGAGGTATACAATGGGATGCATTGTTACTAGATCTGCAGAGGTGGTAGAAGTTGTCATAATTGTATTAGCTCTAAGTAATTGGCCAGATCTAAGGCGTGTCTAACAGACTCGGGTGTGATTTCAAGGGTGATAAAGGCGATAGCAAACTTTATCCTTTATTCATTTTCTGAAATCGTCTCTTTGGGTGAGCTTTGGAAATGTTGGGTTCCTCCTTATGTGGGTTATATATGCAGAGCAAAACCCTTGTCTGAATAAGGTAAAAGCGTCTTTGTATTGTATGAATGGTTAGGTTTTATTATGTTGTCTATGCTAGGTTTTAATTTGAACATGTTAACCTTTCTTTCTTTCAGAGATTTATGCCAAACTTAGTATTTATTAATAGAGCAATTGACTGGACACTTAGACTCTGCAATTGCTTGGGTTTTTGGCTGTTGACTGTTTTTGGCTGTTTAGCTGTTTTTGGCTGTTTCTGTTTTATTTGGTTATTTTGTCCCTGGCTTGATGCTGACTTGATTTGATTGCCACAGGAGATTTGAAACCTGATATGATGTCATGGACTAGTCTACCATAGTGTGTACGTCACTCCAACCATAAGATGAGTTTTGATGTGAACATGACTACAGTGTAGCGAACTTGCCATTGATGAACTGGGTTACTTATTTTTCTAAATCTTGTTAACTTTTCTTTTATTAAATTTCTTGTTATTATTTTAAACGTGCATTTGTTAGTGAAGTAATTTCTTCTATCATTTGTTTTCGTGGTCTGAAGTGATAATCTAATGATTACGTCTTGTCCTCTGTTCTTCTATTTATAATCATCTTATATATTTATTTATAAACATTGATTCTCAACGAAAACTGAGTTGGGGGCGGAGCCAACTTGGCGACGTAGCAGTATATCAGCATAACAATTGCAGATATGCATATATAACCTGTGACAAATACTCTGCATCGGCACTTGTAGATGTCTTGTATCATAAATAATTACTCATATTTGATAGAATTCATTATTACAAAGCCACCCCAGGGTACAGCGGCGACACACACACATACTGAAAAGAGGAAATTTAAAAGCAAAATTATACCTAATAATAACAGTAATAATAATCTAGCATGATCATTTGATTGTTGTGAAATAAGAGTGTGGTTATCCCATACCGATTAATAATTTACTGAGACATAGCAACAATCCTTCAGCTTTTAGACTTACAATGTCTTTAGTACTTACCGGATTGTCCTTGTCACTGCACTCTTCCCATCCGCGTTGCTCTCCCTTTGTTCTTCAATCCAGACCTGTTGAAGAATTCCGTGTTTAGATCCCTGGCGATCTGTGGATACATCATTTACTACAACCACTCTTTTCCCTTGGTAGTTCCAAACTTCCAAATGTACACAACGACTTTGATGTTATCACCACTTTTGTCACGATAATTTCTGTTGTTGTTACCACTTTTGTCACGATCATTTCTGTTGTCACTACTTTTGTCACTATAATTTGTGTTGTTATCACCACTTTTGTTGCGATCATTTCTGTTGTTATCACCACTTTTGTTACGATCATTTTGTGCCCAGAAAACATTATTTCTAAAGTTTTCTGTCATATCTCATAAGACTAAGACTCAACAATGGACTATAATTCGGACAGTTATACCTACAACTATGTAATGTAGGACAGTTACAAATTCGTTTAACTTTACTAATTTTCTTTGTCTGCCTTTCATTCTTTCTCTTCACACTTGCATACACATGCACATCTATCTGTTCTAGATATGAGTCATGTTGATTTATATTAAAATGAAAACAAGGATTAAATATGAAATAATTACAGTCATAATGTTGTGTCTAAGGTGGTTACACCGTTACAGTGTTAAAGGGTTAATGGTTGGGAAGTGATGAAAAATAACTTGTAATATTTTGAAGAATGTCGAGCTTATGATTTATATGAAATAATATTTGATAACATACCCATCATTGTTGTGACAAGGTTAATTTCGTGCGTAATAAAAGATAAAATATAACGAACGCTTCTATAGTTACGGATTTTAAAATATCTAAACTCACAAGTTAAAATGTCATTGAAGTATATTTAATAGTTTTCGCTTGTATTATTCCAAAGTTACTTTGAAAAATAAGAGTTGACATTTAAAACAATATAGGAAACAATACCACAACAAAACAGAACTAATTCGTATGAGTAGCTTGCGTATGTGTGTGCCATTATGTATAAATGAGTGTGCAATATAGTTATTTAAAAACAAGCAGATATATAAAACAATTTCACGTCTGGTTTCTTTGGAATGAAGTCATCAAATCAACAAAACAAAACAAAGACAGTAACTATAAAAAACAACTTAAGAACCCGCCAACACCGAAAGCCAAAAGCAAGCCTGAACTCTGATTAAGTTCAGCGGAGACATAGAAGCCTGTCGGCAGTTTGCCTGCAGTACAATAAAAGGAACACAAAGGGTACGGAAGTACCCGCCAATACAAAAAGACATACAAGAGAGGTGTTAAGGTATTCATTTTAAATTTCAAAAACTGCTTCAAGTCTGAAAGCCTTCGTGTGCTTACTACAGATTCTCGCACGAATTCTGAAACAGCAGTAAAGTTTTTGTTTGACATTGCTTCCTCTCCATCCACACCCCACAACTCCGTCACAATCACCCCTCTTTTCTCCCTTTAAGTTCCACACCCAAGTTAGTCCGTGTATCAGAAATCGGTATTTCCCATTCTACAAAATCAACCACTTTCGGTACAGAAAGTTAAAACACAATTCCAATTCTCAGACATAGAAAATCAGGTAAATCAATTTCCATTCCGAATTTGTAATTTATATGTGTCGTTATCGTTAATTCTGGGGTGTGGGGTCGTTTCAGAAAGACATACATATGTTAGTAATTCTATAGATAAATAATTAAATGGTTTCGCGATAGCACATGAACGGAGAATGTCTAGTTCTTATAGTGAAATAGCATGTTAAAAGTATATATATATATATATATATATATATATATATATATATATATATATTGTTTCAAATTTGTAACTAGAGAAGATGCGAAGAGGTTGAAATCAATAAATGTCATTCCGTTGATTCCATGTTTCTATGACTACTCAACTTTAGGTCGACTCTGTTGATTACATTTAATTAAGTATGCATGGTAAAAAGTATTCTACTGATGAGCGACGTCAGTTACATAAACATTAGCTATTTCACACGTCAGATACATAAACATTGGCTATTTCACACGTCATTTCATCATCATCATCTGTCCCATGAACTAGTGTGGTCTTTGGGTCGCTGAGCTGCTGAACAGTTGACCAGCTCCCTGCATTTGACTCGGCCATGGGCCAAACTCTGTGTCACTGTGATTTTTTCCCTAGACCATTCTGCGATGTTGTCGGCCCACATTTTTCTCTGTCTGCCTCGTTTTTTGCCACCTATAATGCTACCCTGCAGGACTATTGTGGAGAGGTTGTTGGCTCGAGTAACATGGCCATACCATTTCATCTTTCTTTTTTTTTTTTTTGTTGACAGTGCTGAGGAGGTCTTCACATTCGCCAGCTTCACGTCTGATTGTATTACGCACGTCTTCGTTTGTGATGTGATCTTAGTACGAAATGCCAAGGATGGTTCTGTAGTATCTCATTTCACGTGCTTGTATTCTGCGCTGTATTTCTGCCGTCAGGGTCCATGCTTCACATGCATACAAAAAGATGAGAGGAGTAGCGTTTTGAGAAGCCTTATTTTTGTTTTTAGACAGATATTTTTGTCTCTCCAAATGGGTCTTAGTTTTGACATGGCTGCTGTTGTATGAGCTGCTCTAGACAAGACTTCTGTTTTTGATCCCTTGTCACTGATGACTGAGCCTAGATACTTGAATTGGCTCATTGTTTCTAGTTCTCGTCCTCTGGCCTTGATTTTGTTTTTCAACATTTGTCATCAGCTTGGTCTTTTCTGCTGTTATCTCCATGCCAAATCTGGTGGAGGATTCATCAAGGGTTATCACTAAGGTGACAAGCTCGTCTTCATTGCCAGTCAGCCCATCGATGTCATCAGCAAAGCAGAGATTGATGATGTTACGCCCTCCAATGCTGACTGTGCCGTGGTGATGTTCCAGAGCGTCATTCATGGTGTGTTCAAAGTAGATGTTGAAAAGTGAGAGTGACAGAAAACAGCCCTGACGAACACCAACTGTTGTCTGAAACCATTCGCCCACAGATCCCTGGACAAGTATTGCCCTGGTGGCTTTGGTATATAGCTGTTTGATCGTGTTAGTCAGCCATGTTGTATTTCTTCAATGTGGCCCATAATGCCTCATGCTACACTTTATCAAAGGTCTTTTTGAAATATATGAACACTTGGTAAATGTCTTGAAGGATTAAAGGACCCTAACATTAAAGGACCATCCCAAACCACAATCGAAGGAACATTTGCCCCACTCCTTACTATGGATGACGATGCTGAAATGTTTACAGACGCCTTCAACACAGTCATGACAAAAGCAGCCAAGGACGTCCTTGGCCTCCATCACCCCAAAAAACAAACCCTGGGTTACAGGAAAAAATTCTCAAACTTTGTGACACCCGGAGAGACCTATACAGAACTAAACATACAACAGGAACACAAGAATACAGAGAAATCAACAAACAGATCAAAAACGTTTGAAGAAAGCTAAAGAAAACTGGATTGGACAGAAATGCACAGAGATTGAAAACAGTTTGAGGAAAAACATAAGCAAAATGGCATTCCAAATTGTGAAAGATCTAACAAGACAGCAACAACCAAGAGTCAACATCATACAAGACAAAGATGGAATTGCCTCACAGAATTAAACGAGGTAACAGAAAGATGGACTGAATATTGCAAAGAACTCCACAATCAACCATCCAAAGAAGACCCCGAAGTACTTGAGGTGCCAGAGTCCTCAAATGATGACTTTCCCATTCTCAAAAAAGAGGTGGAAGCAGCATAAGAGCACTTAAGAATGAGAAAGCAGCTGGAGTTGACAACATCCCAGGAGAATGTATCAAGAGTGGTGGAGAAGCAGTGTTAGTTTAACTAACAAAAATATGCAACAAAATCTGGCAGATAGGGGAATGGCCCACAACACAATCATTGATTATAACACTCCCATAGAAAGGTAATCTTCACCTATGCCAAAGTTATAGAACTATCAGTTTGATCAGTCATGCTAGGAAAGTGATGCTGAAGGTTATCTTGAACAGATTGAAATCCCAGGCAGAAAAAATTATCGCTGAAGATCAGGCTGGGTTTAGGACTGGAAGACATACGACAGAACAAATATTTAATCGCAGGGTTTTGTGCGAAAAATACTCACAACACGTCATTTACTTACAAAATAACCATTTCACATATCAGTTACATAAACATTAGCTATTTCACACGTCAGGCATATAAATATTATCTATTTCACATATAAGTCACATGCACATTATCTATTTCATACGTCAGTAACATAAACGTTAGTTATTTCACACGTTATTAACATTAACATTATTTATTTCACATGTCAGTAACTTAAACATTAGCTATTTCACCTGTCAGTTACACAAGCGTTAGATATTTCAAACGTCAGTCACACAAACATTAAGCTATTTCACACGTAAATCATATAATTAATCATTATGCTGCATCACACGTCAGTCACATAAACATTAGCTATTTCACACGTCAGTCACACACACATTAGATATTTCACACGTCAGACATAATAAACTTTAGCCATTTAACTTAACACGTCATTTGCATAAACATTAGTTATTCCGCACATCAGACACATAAACATTAGCTATTTCTCAAGTCAGTTATATAAACAATATCTATTTCACATGTCAATCATAAAAAGCTATCTTACACATTAGTCGCATAAATATTATGCTGTTTCACACGTCAGTCATACAAACATCATTCTGTTTCACACGTCAGTCACATAAACATTATGCTCTTTAACACAGTCAGTCACATAAATATTATGCAGTTTCACACATTAGTCAGATAATAAATATTTCACACGTTACTCAGAAAAACAATACCTATTTTATACGTTAGTCAGATAAATATTAACTATTTCACAACTCATTAGATAAACATTACGTTCTTTCTCACGCGGATCAGATAAATATTACGCTGTTTCATACCTTAGTGAAATAAATATTACGATGTTTCATACCTCAGTCAAATAAATATTACGCTGCTTCATACCTCAGTCAAATAAATATTACGCTGTTTCATACCTCAGTCAAATAAATATTACGCTGTTTTACACGATGGTCAGTTAAACATTACATTCATTCACTTGATGAGCAATCTTTGCTTAAAAATTTGGACTTGTAATAAGTCTTTGAATTTGGACTTGTAATATCATGAGGTCTATACGAATTTGGACTTGTAATAAGACTAAATGAATTTGGACTTGTAATATCATGAGGTCTATACGAATTTGGACTTGTAATAAGACTAAATGAATTTGGACTTGTAATATCATGAGGTCTATACGAATTTGGACTTGTAATAAGTCTAAATGAATTTGGACTTGTAATATCATGAGGTCTATACGAATTGTAATAAGTCTAAATGAATTTGGGCTTGTAATATCATGAGGTCTATACGAATTTGGACTTGTAATAAGTCTAAATGAATTTGGGCTTGTAATATCATGCGGTCTATACGAATTTGGACTTGTAATATCATGAGGTCTATAGGAATTTGGACTTGTAATAAGTCTAAATGAATTTGGACTTGTAATATCATGAGGTCTATACGAATTTGGACTTGTAATATAAATCAGAGCTTGTGCTATGGTCATTTATGAACTTTTCTTTTACTTATATTGCATTAAAGTCTTCGCGAATGTGTGCTTGTCACGTGCCTAGGTCATTGTGAATGTGTAAATTGTGTGTGTATTTAGATCTTTGTAAATGTGTGTTTTACACATGTTCAGTATAAGAAACAAAGCAGACATACGACATCTCGCGACACAAACACGTACGCAGCGCCTTTCAAATGCATTTAGATTGTAGTAAGGGTATGTGGAGTGAACTCAGAAAGCTGCATTCGTCTGAATCTAGGTTACAACTCGCTCGCAGTGTTCAAATAAAGCTCTCAAGTTATCGCCCCGTTATCTCGGTCTAACTACTAGGAAATCGATAATAGTGTGTGTTACGGGTACGTGTTCTTGCGTGTTTCGTTTGTCGTACAGGAAACATTCATCCTGTTAACTCGTTTCAGTTTGTAGAATTCATTTCATGTCTTCGTTAATATTTTTTTTTAAGGAAAGTGTGTTAAAATAGGGTAGAAAGTAAGAGCCACTTCAGTACAGACCACTTGAGGAAATGTCATCAGGGGCGGTAATTCGAATGAAAATAAAAGAATACCAGTCAGGAAAAGGGAGAGGTATAATTTATAATCTTGAAGGCGCACGTTTCAGTTATGAAATTCTACAAATTGTTTGAAAGCTATAACCAGTCCGTATTTTGTTAAGACGAAAACGCTTGTAATAAACATCACCAAAAGTCATTATTTAGTATTATGCATATCTGCGTGCCTGTGTGTATGTGTGTGTATAATAATAATTATATTCCTTTTTCGTTTTCTTTCTTGGATTTTAACATCTACGGAATTGCTGTATATAGTGTAGTAGAGCTCTCAGTATTATAAGTAGTCCTGAAATCAGTTTTCAAAATAAACCATTTCCCGAAACAGGCCTACTTTCGTTTCAAAAGTGTCCCATCCCCACCTTCTCTTTTAAAATTTTATATTGCGTGTTCTCGCCAGACGACGTCGCTCTTGGGTTGTAAAGCCCGACACACAGCGACAACTGAACGATTACTTTCGCGAATGCTTATAACTGATGCAAGTTCTTGCTGTTGTTTCTGTTCGTGATGGTAATACTATTATTACTAATTACCACAGCATAAAATACTATTACTTCTACAAACAAGAAGAGGAAGATAATAATGAAAAAGAACACGTAAAAACAGGTAACTTCATTCTTTACAAGTAAAATTTAAAAATTAGTCTCCTAGAACAGGTAACTTAATTCTTTATAAGTAAACTTTAAATATGAGTCTCCTAGAACACGTAAAAACGGGTAACTTCATTCTTCACAAATAAAATTTTAAAATGAGTCTCATAGAACAGGTAAGAACAGGTAACTTAATTCTTTATAAGTAAAATTTAAATGAGTCTCCTAGAACAGGTAACTTAATTTTTTATAAGTAAAATTTAAATGAGTCTCCTAGAACAGGTAACTTAATTCTTTATAAGTAAAATTTAAATGAGTCTCCTACAACAGGTAACTTAATTTTTTATAAGTAAAATTTAAATGAGTCTCCTACAACAGGTAACTTAATTTTTTATAAGTAAAATTTAAATGAGTCTCCTACAACAGGTAACTTAATTTTTTATAAGTAAAATTTAAATGAGTCTCCTACAACAGGTAACTTAATTTTTTATAAGTAAAATTTAAATGAGTCTCCTACAACAGGTGACTTAATTTTTTATAAGTAAAATTTAAATGAGTCTCCTACAACAGGTGACTTAATTTTTTATAAGTAAAATTTAAATGAGTCTCCTAGAGCATACGATTTCATCAACGATTGCTCATGACTTTATAAAAGTGCAGTAATGTAAGAGTTAGCAGGTATAGTCTATTGCTATACTTGAAGTAGTAATATAAGAGTATGTATAGTCTATTGCTATAATTGAAGTAGTAATATAAGAGCATGTATAGTCTATTGCTATAATTGAAGTAGTAATATAAGAGTATGTATAGTCTATTGCTATACTTGAAGTAGTAATATAAGATTATGTATAGTATGTTGCTATGCTTGAAGTAGTAATATAAGATTATGTATAGTCTATTGCTATAATTGAAGTAGTAATATAAGATTATGTATAGTCTATTGCTATACTTGAAGTAGTAATATAAGATTATGTATAGTATGTTGCTATGCTTGAAGTAGTAATATAAGAGTTAGCATGTATAGTCTATTACTATACTTGAAGTAGTAATATAAGAGTTAGATGTATAGTCTATTGCTATGCTTGAAGTAGTAATATAAGAGTACGTATAGTCTATTACTATACTTGAAGTAGTAATATAAGAGTATGTATAGCCTATTGCTATACTTGAAGTAGTAATATAAGACTTAGCATATATATAGTAGGTTGCTATGCTTGAAGTAGTAATATAAGAGTTAGCATGTATAGTCTATTACTACACTTGAAGTAGTATCATAGTATACGTGATCTGCAGTCTATTAGCACACAAATATTTAATTTTATTAATACACGTTGGTTAGTCTGCTAAAATAGGTTAACTATCCTATTAATACCGTGAGGTCAACGCCATCTTAGTTACTGGTTATGAGCATTATTATTATTTCATTACCCAGAGCTAATTACACGTGATCAGAATCTTATTGCATGTCATTAATAATTCTCCAGAATACACCACTCGTCTCTCTTGTTTGGCAGATATGCAGGTGCTTTATTCTCTTCCACAATATTAAAGACAAACATTTACCGTCACACAATATTTCCTCAGGTGGAAAACTTACCAAAGAAGAAGAAAAATCCTTCTTTTAATCTATATTTACCCAACTCCTATCCACCCACTGTCTATCCAACAGATGGTATCAATGTGTGTCAGAAGGTCAATACATTTATTAGTCAACATTCAAATATACAACATGTGAATATAATCAGTGAGCATTGACATTTACATCACTTCAAAAAAATGTTCGTTAAAGCTAGACAATCATTCACTTTATCCTAACAAACACATTAGCAGTCAATTTAACATATACTATATATATATATATATAAAATCAAGTTCATGGATATCATCACGGAAATGAGAGTGGAGTTTCAGAAAAATAATTAAGGTCAATGTGTACATAACCTTTTCAATGATGGCGGCTGTCACCGGCACGTGTTCACAATCACGCCATTTGCAACATTGTCTTTCTTATTTAGGCGTTGGTCCAATGTACCTCTTCTAGGCACGTTACATTCCATGTGCTCACAAGTCACTGTCTTTCTTATTTAGACGTTGGTCCAATGTACCTCTTCTAGGCACGTTACATTCCATGTGCTCACAAGAACAAGCACACCATGGAGAATCGTCCCGAACTTCACATGCACTGTCAAAGGTACATCACACTGGGTGTTCTAGAATCTTCACTGAGCATTCACTTGACACACCACTAAGAATGCCAAATAATCTTCGTGAATTCTCTAGACCAAACTAAAACCTCAATTTTCACTGGATTGGCTCTTGAACAGAATTCACAGGAATCAACTTAGAGTAAACTGGGTTCTCACACCAATGAAATCGAGTGTAGTACAGTAGTCCCTGTTACCTACAGCAAGAAAAGGCCTGCTTCTCTGCAAAAGTCAAATTAAGGCAGCACTAAATTTCAGGCACATTTCATTTTTAGAACTCCTTTCTCTCTTACAAACATTCTCAACTTACAAATCCTGCAATAATTTCGTTAGCCCAGTACATAAACTGCATACGAAATGTAGCATCGATCAAAATTAACAATATAATTCAGTGTCTGAAGTAAACGTGCAAAAATTGAAAGGATATGCCCGCAATTTCTCCACCCCCTCCTCCATCACACCAATACTGTGAGATTACAACAGTTACATAATGGCCTGTAAGAGTTGTATAATAATAATACTGCTACATATATATATATTGTATATCAGTATTGTACTGATATACAATACTTATATGGGGCGATGCGCAACGGTTACATGATTTTAGCCACATGAAATACGAATTACACAAATGACTCATACCACTTACATAATGACGTATACCAATTACGCAACGACGCATACCAATTACACAAATGACTCATACCACTTACATAATGACGCATACCAATTACGCAATGACGCATACAAATTACACAAATGAGTCATACCAATTACATAATGACGCATACCAATTACATAATGACGCATACCAATTACACAATGACTCATACCAATTACATAATGACGCCTATCAATTACACAGTGAATCATACCAATTACATAATGACACCTATCAATTACATAATGACGCATACCAATTACATAATGACGCACACCAAATATGTAGTGAGAAACATCGAGTACATAATGGCACTTGCACAACAATTACATATGGATACACAATTACAGAATAACGTGCAATTATATTATGATGTAACAATCAAGACGAAGAAAACGTGTGAATTGAGGTACCGCCCATGAAATCAACGAATGTTACATCCAAAATTTAAACAGTCAGTCAATATAAGTCAGTCGCATAGTATCGGCAAAACTGTCTTAAACGTGCGTTCGGTAGGCCTGTTCATGGACGTTCCACTAAACTTCATTCATTTGACTTTGAAGAACAAAAAAAATAAACAAATAGCTTTCTTCAAAACTGATCGACGCAAAATGTCCAGTATATATTAATCTGACTTTAATGGACGTACTTTTGTCAGGGTGTACGTTTGGGATGACGTCAGGGGGAAATCTCTCTACTGTATATTATATTATATTATTTTTATAGATATGCTTGTGACAAAGGTTTTTTTTTTTTTTGTCGACAATTATCACGATAGTTTCTCTTGAACGGACCTCTGAATGCCGACCAACCGATGTCACTGAAGATTTAGTTAGTAGCTTAAAAAAAAAACGGATGTCAGCGAAGCCATCATTAATTTAGTTAATAGCTAAAAAAAATTGCATGTCAATGAAGCTGACAATTCAGTTAGTATCTAAAAGAACAGGATATCAGTGAAGCTGTTATTAATTTAGTTATTAGCTAAAAAGAACTAGATGACAGCGAAGCTGTCATTAATTTAGTAAGAAGTTCAAAAGTAATCTTACGTCAATGAAGCTGTAGTTAATTTAGTAAGTATCTAAAAAAAAAAACCGGACTTTTTTCAATGAAACTGTCTTAATTTAGTTAGTAGCTCTAAAACACCGGACGTCAATGAAGCTGTCAGATATAGTTAATAGCTCACAAAAAAAATTATATCAATGAAGCTGTCATTAATTCAGTTAGTAGCTAAAAAAGCGATGTCAATGAAGCTGTCATTAATTTATTTATATCTAAATAAAAGATGGTCAATGATGCTGTCATTAATTTAGTTAGTAGCTAAAAAACCGAACGTCAATAAAGCTGTCATTAATTTAGTTAGTAGCTAAAAAATTGAACGTCAATAAAGCTGTCATTAATTTAGTTAGTAGCTAAAAGCACTGATGTAAATTGAGATTCATTAATTTATTTAGTAGCTTTAAAAAAATGGATGCCATGAAGCTCCCATTAATTTAGTTAGCAGCGAAAAAACCGGATGTCAATTAAACTGTCATTAATTTAGTTAATAGCTCAGAAGAAAACGAATGTCAATGCACAAGACGCGCACCCGATGACAACGTTACCAACAATGCAGCCCAAACGAGAATTGCGACGTTTCCATGAAAGGCGCTTCCAGTTCCGGATGGGGGTGTTGGGCGTTGTGGTCTCTGCTATCTTCTTCGTCGCGGGGTTCTTTGCTCCAGCGTGGATGTATAACGAGGGTCTGTGGATGGAGGCCTGCTTCGACAGTTTCTGTTTCATATCCGACGTTCCAAGTAATTTCATCTTCATTTCGTATTTATATTTAAACATCTTTTTTATATCGGTTCTGAGATAGTGTCCGAATAAGCATGGAGTGAGGTGAACGAGTTTCTAAGAGAAACAACTAAACATTATGATGGTGAATTAAAAGCAGCTTGTTAGGTATAGTGTTTGCAAATTTGACGTAATTATCTTATATATGTAACAATTGTTTGTTCAATAGATAGAGTGTTAATGTAGATGCTTTCTCTACTTTGTATGATAAATGCATACATTAATTGCTACTACAGTCTATATTTACATTTACACTCATTATTTTACTGGTACACTCATTATTTTACAATGGTTCGGGTATTATTCACTGGTATAATCATTAGTGTCCAGTATAGTCATGATTCACTAGTATAATCCTTAATGTGTTGTATAGTCATTAGTGTTTAATATAGCACTGATTTGCTGTTAAATCCGTTATTTACGTATACAATCATTATTTACTAGTACCGTGTCTATATGTATTGATACATTTATTAATTATTTATTGGTACAGTCATTATTATTTTACTGGTTCAGTCATTATTTTACTGGTACATCCATTATTTTACTGGTACTTCCATTATTTTACTGGTACATCCATTATTTTACTGGTACTGTCATTATTTTACTGGTACTTCCATTATTTTACTGGTACATCCATTATTTTACTGGTACAGTCATTATTTTGCTGGTAGAGTCATTATTTTACTGGTGTTTTCACTGTATGAATGATCTACTCTTTCTTTTCAAACTCGTATTAATAAATAATCACGAATGCACCGAGGTCTGATAGAGTAGTGGGCAGATCGTGTCTGCACGAAATAACTGATGTTTATTTCAATAATACTCCTCACGATTATTATAGCTGCTAAAATGCATCTTTTATACTTGTTCTTTAACTATATTGTTTCAAATAATCAGACAGCTGCTTTCTGAAGGTAAAGAGTGCAAAGGAGCAAAAATGAAATTCATGAACTGCCCTCTATGACCTTACTGGCACAAATTTGTATAACCTGGCTGGTTTTGGGCATCTTCGAAATTAATATTTTTTGTATTTAATTTTTATTATAATCATAAATGTCCCTTTTTCCTACAAAATATCATTACGGTTGTTAGAATTATTCGTTTTGTTTCTGTTTTTTTAAAATTGAACATTTTCTCCAAAAGTTTGGTTGGAAGCAGTCCGAGTCATGGAGTGCCTGGCTTTGGTTTCAATCTTGCTCTGTTTGGTGCTTGAAATTTATCAGGATTTCTGCAAGACTGCACCCCTAGAGGACAACAAAGCCGTAGAGTTGTGTGCCTCAGCATCAGGTATGACGGAATCCCTGTCTGGAATGAGTGTTGAATTTATAAAATTTAACATGTTAGAAACAGGACACGAGCAAACAGATATTTAATTTGAAAATACATCCATAATGTTTCCTTACTTGGCACACGTTTCTTTGTAATTCGGTGAACTTTACCTTTCATTGTTTGTTATTTCTGTGTTGTGTGAGTGTGTTTCTATTCTTGTGTGTATGTGTGTGAATGTGTACCCGTTCTTGTGTGTATGTGCTTGTTCTTGTGTATGCGTGTGCATACTTGTTCTTGTGTGTTTGCGTGTATCTGTCCTTGTATATGTTGTATGCTTGTTTGTGTGTATGTGACTGCGTTCCTGTTCTTGTGGAGAATGTTTGAGTGTGTCTGTAGATTTGTGGTGGGTGGGGAAATGAACGTTAGGTGAATCATACACCATATCAGGGACACGCTAAGTACCGCCAAAGGTATACGTCATATCCTGGTGGTATTTATGGTTACACTAATGTCAATTCACGTCCACAGCCCTCAGGAACAATTTATCAATTTGACGTTATCAGTTATGGATGACTTTGAAGGGATTTAGTTCCCTTCGCTGCATTCTGTATAATCGACCACCTCAATCCCAAACTCCAAAAAAACCCGGAAAATTACAATAAAAGGGTGTGGACAAATTTTCCAAATTATCTCTCTTTAAATAGTTTTATAGGTGTATCAAACATTTCGTTTAAAAATAAGTGGGTGGGTTTGATGAAATCTTTATTTCTTGAACCGAGTCCTGATAGAGAGTAGTGGGTAGATCGTGTCTACACAGAGTAACTGGTGTTTATTTCAATAATACTCACCAAAATTATTATAATTTTTTAAATGCATATTTTATATTTCTTCTTATTCCTATATTGTTTTCAATATATATTTTATATATTTAATTAGGAATAGTTTTTAAAATTCATATTTGCTCTGCCCGGTTATATGATTTTTATTTTTGCACAAATGTATTGTCGCTCTCTTGCCTTTTTCTACCTTAGTTGCATTTAATGTTTAATACACACTCACAGTAATACTTAGTTGCATGTACTGTTTAATACACACTCACAGTAATACTTAGTTGCATGTACTGTTTAATACACACTCACAGTAATACTTAGTTGCATGTTCTGTTTAATACACAGTCACAGTAATACTTAGTTGCATGTACTGTTTAATACACATAATAATACTTAGTTGCATGTAATGTTTAATACACACTCACAATAATAATAAGACATCAGCGACGAAATCGGGCTTTTATTATGCTATTATATATGAATAAAAATATAATTTATATAATTAAATATTATATAACTGCAAATCAGTCGAATCAATACTAAGGGAACTCTTCATTCATTTCTTGGAGAAATACCGTTGTCCTTAGACTAAATATTATCTTTCCTAAATGAATATTAATGATAATCTAAAATTGCTGTCATGCTGTAAATTAATGAGAAATCTTATTTATAATGTTGGTTCTGAATTAATTAATTTGGCTTAACTCTCCCTTCTTACACACACACGCACACACACACACACACACACACACACACACACACACACACACACACACACACACACACAAACACTCTCTCTCTCTCTTTAAGGATCAAACATATAGACTAAGAAATAAATAGACTAAGATTCAAAAGAAATTTAGTAAGAATGCATTCAAACAGTCCTAGTTAAATACAATTTAACAATTCTTCAGAGGACGTATACTAATATTTAAACATAGTCCGTACGAATCTGGTAAATAAGGGAGACAATTCGTTTACTATTTCACACTATCGTTGTCTGTGTGAGTCAAACAATTGCCACTTTAAAATTTAATCGTGCGAAAGAAAATAACGATTTTAATCTTTAGAAATGTCGAGCAGTGGCGATATTTGTGAAAGAGAAAGCAAAATATATCCACACCTCACCTGGTAATGCAGATAAATGTAGGTGTGTCTACGTAACAAAAGACAGGTTGTTCAAACAACACTAAAGCTCATTCAAATTGCCAATGAAAATAAACAGAACTGATTGGATGCACGGTGATACAAGATATGTTTTAAAATAGAGGCAGTTGCCAGTAAACGAACAGGAAATCGAAATCCAGTCGATTTAAGATCACCCACACAACACCAGAATGTCGAAGGAGCATGGGAAATGCACCCGATATTAATCATAGTACTAAAAAATATATCCGTGAACAAATGCTTCTAATTAATTGGTTGATGGATGGATTGTACTTTAGTTTGCTTTGATCGAGTACAGTTTCCGACTGACTGGTTGTATTTTTGTCCAACAGGTCTCTTTGGTGTAATTGGTGTCACGGTTTATGGCTCAAGAACATATGGCATGTCGCCCTTTCCTTTGCAATGGGGATTCGCACTGACAACTGCTTCCTCAATCCTGGTCTTCATATGCGCGTTCGTAATCGCAGACAGTCGCAACAAGCAACATACCGCCCTGGATTTTATTTGCCCGATTGTTAGTACCAGCAGCCACTCACAGACTGTGGTGACGTTAGATCTCACGAGAGACCATGTACATGACACAATACTGTTTGAGGATCCTTCAAGCCAGCAGAATTTAGGCACCACTCGGGACAAGTTCAGCAAAGCAGACTAGCAGGACACGTTAGAAGAGCAAGTTTAAGTGAACAAATTAAGCATGCTAAGTTAAGTAGAACTGGCTAAGCATGCCAAGTTAAGTAGAACATGTTAAGCATGCCAAGTTAAGTACAACAGGCTAAGCATGCCAAGTTAAGTACAACAGGCTAAGCATGCCAAGTTAAGTAGAACATGTTAAGCATGCCAAGTTAAGTACAACAGGCTAAGCATGCCAAGTTAAGTAGAACAGGCTAAGCAGGCCGAGTTAGTAGGACATGTAAGAAGAACAAATTAAAGATCAGGTTGGCAGAACACGTTTAGCATGCCATGTTAAATAGAACAGGCTAAGCAGGCCGAGTTAATGACAAATTAAGTAGGCCAGGTTAGTAGGACAAGTTAAGTAGAGCAAATTAACGTGCCAAGTTAGCAAACAAATTAAGCTTGCTAAGTTAGTAGGACAAGTTAAGCACGCTCGAATTACAGGTTTAACCGCAACACCACTCCCCATAACTTTCATTTTATCACGATGATTTTGATCACGTGGTGTCCACACGTAACAGAACAGGAGATCAGTTCTCTCAGAAATATAAATAAAAGACCTATATTTACAACAATGAATGTCCAGTAAAAGGAGGTTTATATTTACAACTCTTCTAATGTCCAGTAAAAGTAAACTTACTCAAGTGTGACCAAATACGTGTTTGTATCGTACTGATGTTATTTCCATATGTTGCTATCTGGTTTTATTTTCTTATGAAAAAACTGCTTCCATATGTTTGTTATGTTTTTATGTGTTGATGAAAAAGTATGTTCCCATATAATTATTATTATGATATAATCTGAAGAAACTATGCTTCTAATTGCGGGTATACGGTTTTATATTTTGTCCGTCTGTTAGTATAATTGTGATATTGTTGTAAAAATGGGAACTATAATTTATTAATAGTTTTGTTGGTTAAAACTACTTTAGTAACCGAACAAATGACGACTGGTTTATTTTTAGTAACTCCGCTGATATCTCTTCAGAATTTAAGTTGGATTTTGCCCAATTTTGCTTCCAAATTGTTATTCATTTAAATCCCTAAACTGATAAATGTCTGTTATTTTTTCTTTCCTTTCTAGAGGTAAGCATAAAATAGTTATGCCATGCAAAGACACGTATATTATAAAAACAAACAAATAAAAATTGTTGCAATCAAATTAATTTTGCTACTTCCATCTTTGTTCCGTGAAAATGTTCTGGAATGAGTTGACAACGAATGTGTAGAAGATTCAAATGATTTTTTAAAAATTAGTTGAAACAATTAAATTCAAAATATTTGCAAGTCTAGACAGCCAGAATGTATTTATTTTTAAAATTAATCAGTCGGACATTTTTAAACAGCAGAAACTCGACAGAGTAATTACTCGTTCCGAGCATCATTTTTTTTTTTTTTTTTGAGGGGAGGAGTAACTGTATGCCATAACACTTTCAGATGCATTAATTACTAGTTAAGTAGAAACGGTGTAATCTTCAGGTGAGTTTGTGTGTGAGTGTGTGTTATCTTGTGGAAAAGTGCTCACTAAATCCGAGTCCTTCCAGGATTAGGGTAACAGATTGACCATTGCGTCGGTGAACAATGATGTTCAGTCATCCTCCGTTGATGTCAATCTGTAGACAACAGTATCGATGATGTTCAGTCATTCTCTGCCTGCTGTCAATCTGTAGACTACAGTAACAATGATGTTCAGTCATCCTCTGCATGATGTCAGTCTGTAGACTACAGTAACAATGATGTTCAGTCATCCTCCGTTGATGTCAATCTGTAGACTACAGTAACAATGATGTTCAGTCATTCTCTGCCTGCTGTCAATCTGTAGACTACAGTAACAATGATGTTCAGTCATTCTCTGCCTGCTGTCAATCTGTAGGCTACAGTAACAATGATGTTCAGTCATCCTCTGCATGATGTCAGTCTGTTGACTACAGTAACAATGATGAATTGTTTTCTTGTTGTTTTGTCCAGAGTCAACCATGATTTATTTCCAGGGGAGGGACTGATCATCGAGCTACAAAATTTAAAATCTTGAATTGTGTGTGTGTGTGTGTGTGTGTGTGTGTGTGTGTGTGTGTGTGTGTGTGTGTGTGTGTGTGTGTGTGTGTGTGTGTGAGTGTATATATGTGAATGACGTGTGTGTTCTTTAGTTCCACTTACAGCGCTTATCTGCAGCAGCCGGGCAATTGGAGATCAGGGCTGACTAATAGTAATACAAAACAAACCAAAAACAAAACAGCCAGCTCGCAGAGCACGCTCAGCATCGCACAAACTAGTTTCAGTTGCTGCCTACGCTCGCTTGCCAAACCTCAGTGCCACTGCAGTGTTTACATTCCCCCTCCCTCGACACCACCCCACCATGTATATACATTGTACCCCTTGCGCTATCGTGTCTGTAAAACTGAATACGGGCTCGCCGCGCCACGAAAATATTCCAGAGGAATTGGCAAGCCAAGGGCAAACAAACTACCAGGAGAGAAAACCATGGGCTTGGGGGAATAGTTGCTGTTCACTTAAAGTGACTCATGAATTACACTCAGCATAATTGTTACTTCCAGGGGGATGAAAAAATAATTGCCGGAGCAGGATCACCCCGCCGGGCCATCCTGAGTGGATTCAGATTCAAAATACTGCTCCTCTGTTGGCCTCGCCTCATGCTACATATGGCTTCAACGGAATTGTCTGTACGAAACACGTTCTCTGGTTGTTTGCTCGCTTATCCTTACACTCCAGATAAGTCTAGTTGTCCTTACTCTTCAGGTAAGTTTAGTTTTCCTTACTCTTCAGGTAAGTTTAGTTTTCCTTACTCTTCAGTCGTCTAGTTTTCCTTACTCTTCAGTCAAGTCTAGTTTTCCATTACTCTTCAGTCGTCTAGTTTTCCTTACTCTTCAGTCAAGTCTAGTTTTCCTTACTCTTCAGTCAAGTCTTGTTTTCCTTACTCTTCAGTCAAGTCTAGTTTTTCTTACTCTTCAGTCAAGTCTAGTTTTCCTTACTCTTCAGTCGTCTAGTTTTTCTTACTGAAGTGAAGTCTAGTGAAAGAAGTATAAAGAAGTATTGCTCGTGCACTGCTTGACCTTGAATAGCAGCAGTCGGTAAGCAAATGCATCGCTCGGAAATGTCTCGTCATGCCAGGCAGATCCAGGTTCAGTCAACTTTATTATGTCATTACTACTAACTAGTAAATGTAGACATGATGTGTAACATTGGCATGTCATTACTACTAGTACTAGCTAGTATACGTAAAAACAAAATGTAACTTGTTCATATCATTACTACTGACTAGTATACGTAAAAACAAAATGTAACTTGTTCATATCATTACTACTGACTAGCTAGTAGATATAGACATAATATATAACTTTGCCGTGTCAATAATACTAGTTAAATGGAGAGAGAGAGAGAGGAGAGAGAGAGAGAGAATATGCAATTTCCCCGTGTCATTATTACAAGCTAATAATATAGAAACAATATTTTATTTTACTTTTTCATTACTACTAGATACTATAGAGAGAGACACAATATGTAACTTTGTTGTCATTACTACACAGACACAATATACCACTTTGCCATGACATTACTCTTAGTAAATGCAGACACACACATGTAGCTTTGCCATGACATTATTATTAGCTAGTGTGACACCTCTGGGCATCCTTCATTCGTTGTGATTATTATTTATTTATTAATAACACATAAATAATTACAAGTGATCGAGAATCTTAATGTATAATTCTCCCTCAAGACCAACATGTCTCTCACTTGGCAGATTATAAGGATTATATAAAACTCTACTCTTTACACACTAATAACACACTTACTGTCGCATATAATGAATCTGCAGGTGGAAACTTCTTACTAAAGGAGTAATAAAAAAATCCGACTATTATTTATATTTAACGAGCCCCCATCCACTCGGTATTACTCCGGCATAAGGTTTTAATATATGTACAAGAAGGTTAATAAATTTAACAATAAATTTATTGAATCAACAATCAAATATACAACATATGAATATAATCAAAAGAACATTGACATTTACATCACTTCACAACAATGGTCAATTAAACATTAAACACTCATTCATTTATCCTTGCATAGATATCAGCAGTGAAATTAACCTCTATATATAATCAAGTTCATACGTATGGTTTCATCGTGGAAATGAGAGTGGAGTTTTAGAAAGTTACTGTATTATAGTTACTGTACATAACCTTTTCAATGATGACATATGTTGCTGGCACATGTTTACAATCACGTGGCTTGCAACAAGTCACTTTCTTATTAGATGACAGTCCAATGTACCCCTTCTAGGCAATTACACAACTGTTCCAGAATCTTCAATGTGTTCACAAAGAACATAATGGAGAATTGTCCAAAACTTTGTTTGCGCTATCAAAGCACTTCATGAGGAATGTTTCAGATGATTCGTGTGTGAGCTACCCAAGCACACCACAAGGAATGTTAAAAAATCTTCATGAAGTCTCAAGACCAAACTCAAGCCTCAATTTTCATCATAATGGCTCTTGAACAGAATTCACAAGAATCAACTTACAGCAACATGTTTACTAAGTTCGATGATCATTTACTAAGTTCGATGATAATGCTAGATACATACCAATGTGATCTGGAAGAGTACAGTGGTCAGAGCAGTCAGAAGTGGATACAAGGTTACAAAACATCAAAAGGCATGCTCCTCTCTGCAAAAGTCAAATCAATGGCAGAGCTAAGTTTCAGGTATATTTCATCTCTAAACTTTTTTCTCTCTTATACAAATTCTCATCTTACAAATTCTGCAACAATATTCATTAGCCTGATACACATACACAGCATAAGAAATATAGCATCAATCAAAATTCACAAATATAATGCACAACATAATCAAGTTAGTGAACATAGAAATAATGGTTCAAAAACATAAAGCATTCTCTAATTCAAATCATGGATCAATAGCAAACACGTACGAAATATTTCTATGTCCATTCTTTCTTTATCAGTCAAGTTAACTTACCATAAGCTAACAATCACCTTTATGAACAGACTTGAGTTGCATCAAAATCAAAGTGATTAGAATAGAGACCTTTCTCCACAAAGTAACTTTCGGTCTATCCCCATTGGATGAAATTGTAATGAGCAAATATGAGACTATTAATCAGAAAAATTATTCATCCTTTTGGAACTGGTTTGGATTACATCAGCAAGTTCTATCATATTGTTTACCTGAGTTTTTTTTTTAATTTTTCCTCTGGTATTTACAAAAATATCATTATGTGCAGTACCCAAAGGTCATGTCACGTTGACATTTAACAATTTGTAAAATAGTTAAGTTTAGAAATAGGGACAAGCAAATTTACTCCGCCACAGTTAGTAAATGCAGACACAATATGTAGACTTGCTAAGACATTATTGTTAGTAAATGCAGACACAATATGTAGCTTTGCTATGACTTTATTGAGAGTAAATGCAGACACAATATGTAGCTTTGCCATGACTTTATTGAGAGTAAATGCAGACACAATATGTAGCTATGTCATGACTTTATTGAGAGTAAATGCAGACACAATAAGAAGCTTTGCCATGACATTACTGTTAGTACATGCAGACACAATACGAAGCTTTGCCATGACATTACTGTTAGTACATGCAGACACAATACGAAGCTTTGCCATGACATTACTGTTATTAAATGCAGACACAATACGTAGCTTTGCCACGACATTACTGTTAGAAATGCAGGCACAATACGTAGCTTTGCCATGACATTACTGTTAGTAAATGCAGACACAATACGTAGCTTTGCCACGACATTACTGTTAGAAATGCAGGCACAATACGTAGCTTTGCCATGACATTACTGTTAGTAAATGCAGACACAGCCTGTAGCTTTATTACATCATTACAACTAGCTCAGTACACGGACGACAAATCCGTGCCACCACTAGAGACGTACATGTATATACACGCTAAGTCATCACTTAGTGCCGATTGTCGAGAGCCCTAGAGACGTACATATACACGCTGTCATCACTTAGTGCCGATTGTCGAGAGCCCTAGAGACGTACATATACACGCTGTCATCACTTCGTGCCGATTGTCGAGAGCCCTAGAGATTTTTTACCCGCACTCTGCAAAACTACCACCATCACAACAATTATAATTATATGCACATCAATGCTGAGGCCGACATTATTTTCTTGTGGGTATATTTTTTAAAAAATGAAAATTTAATGAAACTGTATTTGTGGTTTGTTTGTTTGTTTTTAATCAGATCCAAGAGAAAATTAATTCACGAGCGTCAGGTCGTCTGACGCGTTTAAGGCAATCGGCCATCTTGTTTTTCTGCCTTGAGCCAGGATTTAAAAAAAAATACATATACTTAGTTAAATTATTTTAAGAGAAATTTTATTTTTTCTTAAAATAATTTAACTAAGTATATGTAAAAAAAACAACAACAAAACTTCAATTTCACTGTAGCTAGTCTACAATCTACAGTCTACAATCACGAACTCACGACACCATGTAGTCACAATTTTATTCCGTGATTGGCGAACACCTCTCACAGTACATCACCACCACTGCCACTATGGCCTGGAACCAGTGGCCCGGACGTCATGCGGTGTTCAAGATAGGGGTGTTCGGTGCTGTACTGTCCACACTTCTCTTTCTCACTGGCTTCTCAGCGCCTGCCTGGTACGGTGACGCGGGCTTATGGATGACGTGCGGGATCAGCTCGTGCATCGGTAAGAGTTACGCTTGTCAGTTGAAAGGGTTGTACTTGGTAGTATGAACTTGACATAAGTGTTCAGTCAACATTCACTCAGTCTAAAGACGTCATTTGATTTTACAAAAAAAAAAAAACAACAAACCCATTTCAATAGATCCTGAATTCTCTGATAAATTCGCCCTACTTGAAATTTAAATGGATCTGGGTACAAGCTATCATTTTATTTCGTTAGGATTTCACCTCCACTTCCAGTTTCGCGGAAATATGCGAACTCCGATGAAACGATTTGGTTCCAAAGAGAGAGAGAACGAGACTTTAAGTTGAAGATGTGGTATGGAGAATGTCGGTTTGCGTGAATCGTCTACTTGTAATTTCGCCCGAGAAGAGGACAAAATGGCCACCCTTTTTAATTTTCAACTGCCAAGAAATCTTAATGTGAGCGGACTATCAACACACGCTACCCAATATATCGTCACATCTGACAAAATGATCAGTTAGGCAACGGATAATGATTACCTGTATTTTCCAACAAACGGACCTTCTCACTGTCGCCTGGTCCTGTTACTTTGTCGTCACTTGTGTATACGTAGGCCTACGTCACTAGAAGACAAAGTCTTTGAGATGAATGCTCCTTGAAATACACGTAGGCCTACGTCACTAGAAGACAAAGTCTTTGAGATGAATGCTCCTTGAAATACATGATGTCGCCGTGTGCGGTGACATCGGCAAGATGCGTGACATTAAATAAACTGCGGGTAAAAGAGAAAAAAATAACGAATAGGCTTTATCACTACTGTTATTTTACTTTTCAAACTGAATATTAGAACTGAAAGGATTGGGTACAAATTCCATAACTGCATGTGTAGAAGTGTTTTACCAAATACGTGCTAATTAGATTGTTATACGTATAAGAAAATTTCCATGGAGAAATAATATATAACACTTTACAGTGTAACTGTTACGTTTACAGCCAGTACAATGTAACTATTCATTTACAGTCAATGCACGATTTAACTCAACAAATCGAACACCAGTGAAGTATGTTAAGTTTAGTTCTTTGTATTTAATATTTTCAAAATAACTCTCATTAAACTGCCTGACAGCACTAATTTATTTCATTTCACACACACACACATTTTGAGTACAATATACTAATCTTAAACTAACAATAAATGCATTTGTAAATAGAGAATCTCTACAAATTTTCAAATAACAAAATGCATCTTTTAACTAAATGCACGAAGATTTATGACAACTGCTTCTTTGTCTTACACAGTCATCTTTCATCCCTCCATCCCAGTATGCACTCACAAGAAACAGTAATAATTCAACTTCAACCTCTTTCTATAATATAATCAAATCTTTATATCTCAGGTCACCCAGGCGCTTGGTTGTACGTGGTCCGCACTCTGCAGTGCCTGGCACTGACTGCATTCCTTCTTTGTCTGGCGGCGGAAGGGTACCAGGATTTCTACAAAACTCCGATGATGCGGGACAGCAGGATTGTCGAATCCTTGGCAGTACTTGCAGGTGACCATTTTAGTCAACCACTGATTCTTGATAAGTTTAAGTTTTAAAACTTTGATGCGTTACAATAACTTTGACGCTTTCGACCAGATTGACTAAATAATTTTCACTACTTCAACAACTCTACTACAATTTTAATAGGTTCATGTGTGCTCTGACATTTCAATAACTTAGACATTTTCAACAACTCTGATAACTTCAATAATGCAACCTATAGGTGTTAGTTTCGTGTGCCACGCTCGCTCCACGTGTAGTCTGCAGCTTTGAGTTGAAAAAAGTCACATCCAGTATAACGACTCGTGTAACACGTTTACAGTCTTACATTAAGTGTTAAGTTCTTCTAATGTGTACTCATTTACTAAACGAAAGTCTATAGAGAATATGACGTTACCAGATGTAGCAAAGTCATTTACTACACGAAACAGTCTATAGAGACTATGACGTTACCAGATGTAAGCAAACTTGCGTGCTATCATATTCATATACAGATCTTAGTAACTAAGGTAATAAAATTGTCTAGTACCATCAACTTTCAGAAGTCTTACAACATTAGTTAGAACTGTAGTGGTATATTGTAAATAAAATAATAAATGGTACTAGATAATACTAATATATAATAATACTTTTAGATATCTTACATTAGTTAGAAGAGCAGTACACAGTACTTGTACATATACACTAGAGGAAATAGCTCATGTTTTACAAATCAATCAGTGTAACATATAAAGATTTTTAGTGCAGCATTATACTTAGGATGTATAGTCACATGTCTGCATAGTGGTTCTTGCTATGAAGAAAACAACAGAATTTGTCTGCTAAGTGTAGATAAAATTAATACAAAGGAAATGCTTGAAGATATTTCCCAGATAATAACTAAATATGAAGCTCTAGTGGTTCTCTTAATAATAAAATAGAAAAATACTTCAAATGGGAAATTTTGACACTGACAGGGGATGCGAATGTTTAAAAGTTTAACAAAGTAATAGAAGTCAAAAAGAAAGAATTGATCTCTCACAACTTAGAAAAATGGCAAAAGATTAAAGCATTTAACAGGATATCTTCTAAATTAAAGGACAAAAGCAGGTCTTTTAATGCTTGTGATAATATAATTATAATTCAGTTTTACAAAATTGCAAGATGGGTAATCTACTTGTGCACTCTTACAGAAATGATGTGACAACGAGAATGTAGACTACTTAAATATTGGAAACCATAGATAAACCATGTAGGCTACTTAAATATTGGAAACAATAGATAAACCATGTAGGCTACTTAAATATTGGAAACCATAGATAAACCATGTAGGCTACTTAAATATTGGAAACAATAGATAAACCATGTAGGCTACTTAAATATTGGAAACCATAGATAAACCATGTAGGCTACTTAAATACTGGAAACGATAGATAAACCAGGAATTTGCACCGTCATGGGAGCACAGAACCAGGCCAGAACATGCTGAGAGGTCACTGACCTCAAAGACATAGCTATAGCTTTCAGTGAGATGCCACATTTTCCCACTATGCTGAGGGAAGGGGGTGTATAATATTTCGGACACTAAGATTTTTCCTCTTCAACTTATCCTCTCATAAGTGATAGGTGTTAGTTTTGCTATAAATAACTTCTTCAGCTTCAGTTAGTTTGAAAGTTTAAAAAGAATGAGTTACAGTTCAGCAACTTTGATAGCTTCGATAATTTTGACAGTGACAATAATTTTGATGGATTTAACAACTTTCACCACTTCAAAACCACTGACAATTTCGATGAATCTGACAGCTTCAATAACTTCGACTGTACTAGGAACTTTGAGAGTTTCAATAATTTAAATAGCTTTTTTCTTAATTTTTAAAATATAACTGAAATAAAATTCTAACCCGACGAACATTAAAATTTTGATTGTACATTGGGATTGGAATTTTTATTTCAGTTATATTTTTAAAAATAACCAAACATTTAAGTTGTCAAACACATAAGATGAATTAACAGAAAGATATAGCAGATGAATGAACAGATATGTGATTCATTTTCAGACAGTAACTGGAAGTACTGATAGAGACAGACAGACAGAATGGTGCTTATAGATGGGTGGCTAAACAGATAAAGAGAGATAAGACATATCAACAATAATTTCTTTAGATCTCTTAGAGACAGACAGAAAGAAAGGTACATATAGGTGGGTGGCTAACCAAAGATAGATAAGATAATCAAACAATAATTTCTTCAGATCTGATGGAGACGGACGGACGGACAGAATGGTACATGGTGACTAAAAGATAGACAGATTAAAAGAAAAATAATTTCTTCAGGCAGATAGGGGGATAAAGAGATAGAAGTAGACAAGTACATGTAGTCAGACTGATGAATGATGTGTCATAGAAATACGCATAGTTAGACCATCAGATAATTTTTGTTTCTTTCTCAATCATTCAGGTGTGCTAAGTCTTGTTGGATCCTCTATCTTCGGCATCATGACGTCACACTCTGAACGCAGCTCCTATAAAACCCACCATAATGACACTAATCTCAGTTGGGGCTACGCTCTGGTCATTGCTTCCTCTATTCTAATCCTTTTGTCTTCAGCAGCCATAGCCTATGGTCGTCGCTTGTATCATAAGCACACTCTGGCAAAGGTGGCCACTCTCCAGATTGACAACCAGCTTCCTATTGGATTGTATGATTATGCTGATGTCATTCCCGATTCCTCGATGACACTGATACCTCTAGGACATGATGTGCACATGCCATCTGTGTTGTGGGCACGCCCTCCCCCACGGTATATACTGCCACCTCCTTATCCCTATCCCCACAATTACGCAAACCTCTTTCTGCCCCCTTTCATCACAACGATGCCCTATTCAGCCTCAGCATCTGGTCCGCCATCTTTCACAAGTGATGATGCAACACACAGAGGTCTTCAAGTTCCTCACCATGACAATAAGATCTCTGGCACGAGGTCCAACGATACTGTAGATGTTGCTGTCAATGTGAAGCTGGACAACAGCAGCATTCGCTCAACTGATGGTGTAGTTGTACCATGAAGGGCAAACATGTGGTATTTAGTGTAAACAATACCATCATAAGAATACCCTTTTTGTGTTTTTTTTTGTTTTTGTACTAAGACTGTGTTTCACATACATGCTTCATTCCAGAAGACACAATGACTCTGCAGTAGAAAGAATGGGAAAGATATTATCCAGCATTTTGGCTTGGCTTCTGGGCAGACTGAAACCCAAGCAAACTTTGGGTGAAATTAGAACAAGTTCACAACATGCAAAATAATTCAAGGTGTGTGTGGTCTCCCCTAGTCAAACATGGTGGCCTAATACTTCTACGCGTTTGCCAAGTTGAAATCTGGATCATTGGCGAATATGCATTGTGTGTATGTGTTGAAAGAATTTGTCGAAAAGACAAATAATAAACCCCAAAAATCTTTTGGAGTACTCATCGGTAATGTGTTAAAGGCACTAGCCTTAGCCAAACATATGAAGTTCAGGCAATGCCCTGGTCATGATGAGGTTTAGTGACGAGTGTTTCAGCTTAGTGATGAATGTTTAACTTAGTGGCTGTAATTACAAGTACTTAGAGACTCTCTGGAAATAGGTATTTATTTGTTGCTTGCTGGCATTCTTACCATATACTCTTCATGTTACTGAAAAAAGGAAACCATGCTTTGTGTGTAAAACAGTAGTAGAGGAAAAGTCTGGCATACTTCAGTGTTAAAAATCAAATGGATTTTTTAAAAACCGAATAATAATTTTGATTCGGCAACAATTTTCAGAGTCGTGTAATATTATCAACACAGAGACTGGCAATAGTGTGTATGTGTGTCTCATCATGCACATGTGTATTGTATGTGTGTCTTTAGAAAGATTGAGAGAGATAAAGAATTACTAATATTGTTGTTTTTTTCCAGAAGGCTGTCTTACAATCATTCTTGCTGAGCTTAAAATATTTTTTCTTAAATTGCATTTCAATAAGCTTGTGTGTGTTTGTGTATGTTTAATGATTACAACACACACACAAATCCAGTAATGAACAAGAAAATTTACCTATAAAGGCTAAAACTGCTTTATTTTATATGCTGCATACAAAACTGTTACAATTTCTTGCCAAATATGTTTCAGATTTTGAGAATTGCTTTTTTTTTTCTCCTCATTGTATGTCTGTGCTATTTTCATCGAACAATACATATGTCTTCTTTTATATTTTTTCTAAGTGTGTATCATCTAATCATGTGTGTGTGTGTGTGTGTGTGTGTGTGTGTGTGAGTGTGAGAGAGAGGGAGGAGACTATCATGTATTACCTGTATAAATAACTGTATGCGGTGGGACAAAGATTGTGATTGCTTATTACCTTAAGTAGTTGAGGTTACTTGTGAAATGTATTACCTGAATGTAAGCATGTGACCTGAAGCTAATTCAGCTGACAATAAACTTATTCTAAACCCTGCAAAGTATTACTGAAAGCAAGTGCATGAATTATATTTCATAAATTATTACAGTACATTTGCATATTCCACTGCCATAAAACAATGCAAAAATATTTTAAACAATGCTAAAAATGTCTTTACACAGAGGGTATATGTAATGTGAAGCATCTCATTTATCTTTTTAGCACTTAGCTAAACAAGTAAATTAATTGTCTTCCAGAGAAATACAGTTTATTAATGGATTAAAAATATTTATTCTAGCATAACTACATTGAAGACATGAAAGACTAACAACTTTCCTAATACTGAAACAAAGCACACAAAATGTCAGCTCCTTTCAATTTTGATTTTTCTGGACTTCTGCTTTGGAGAATTTCCAAATGGACATATGTCTTTATTGAGGCAACTGTCACACTTTGGGGAAACTGGTAAACAGGTCTGTTGTCCAAATCCAACCAAAGTATGGTTGATATCTTTCCAGTATTCCCTTTTCAAAATAAAAATAAACAAAGTTACTAAAACCACAAAATAAATAATAAAATATTACTGAACAGTGAATTTGGGTTTGACTGAGTATTTAGCTTTTAAGCTGTATTTTTCACGTTACATTTTCACCAAAGGTAAAATATTATCAAAGCATTGAGGAGGTTACTTTTGTTTGCTTTGTCTAAAACTGTCATAAGAGATTGTTACTGTAGGTTATTGGGGTTACTATCAGATTAAAGTCTGATTACCATAGGTTGTGAAAGCCACAATTTAACTCACCATGAATTACACTGTTGCTGAATTACTGTCCAATTCACTAGTGGCTGTTAAGAAGGCAACACTTAATTAGGTTACCACCTATAGGCACCATGAGTTATGCAGACAGAACTTAGAAGTGTTATTAACCTGTAGTTTGTATAAATGGTCATGAAAACAAATATCAGAAGTGGATATTAAGTTCAAATCAATCAATCATGTGTGCACCACAAGATATGAAAAGTGTATGCATGTAGGAGTTGGGGTACAATGGCTGTACTAATAGTGAATTATTTATTTTTTTAAAACTATACCTAAATGTATGTGAGATTTGTTATTGGGTTACTGACTGGGGTATGAGAGCTCTATGTTAGGCTACTGTTTTTATGCACCTTGGGATATGAAGGCTATACTGTACCTGGGTAGGTCTGTACGCAAATGAGGTATATGACTGCACCGTATTGGGTATTTACGCATTTTGGGGTATGAGGGCTAGAGCGGATTAGTCTGTATGCATAATGAAGTGTGAGGACTGTACTATTATTGGGTTATTGTGTACTCAACATGAGGTATGAGGACTGTGCTATTAGTTGGTTACTGAATGCATTATGTTAACTATACTATTTACTGAGCTACTACTGTATGCACCATAGGGATTTGGGCAATACTGTTACCAAGTTATGGGATGCACTATGGGGTATGTAGACTTTCTGACTATACACATCATGGGTTGTGTTGGCTGTTCTCTCTAACTGATGTAGAAATTCTGTCTGAATACACTGTGGAGTGTGAAGGTTGTAATGATTAAGCATTACTGTCTATATATAGCATGGCATTTGAAGGCTGTAATCACACAGGATTACTGTCTGTAAACACCATGGGGTGTGAAAGTTGTAATGACACAGGATTACAGTCTGTAAACACCATGGGGTATGAAAGTTGTAATGACATGGGATTACTGTATGTAAACACCATGGGTAGGACGGTTGTAATGACACAGGATTACTGTCTGTATACACCATGGGGTATGAAAGTTGTAATTACATGGAATTACTGTATGTAAACACCATGGGTAGGACGGTTGTAATCACACAGGATTACTGTCTGTAAATACCATGGGGTGTGAAGGATGTAATGACACAGGATTACTGTCTGTAAACACCATGGGGTATGAAAGTTGTAATGACATGGGATTACTGTATGTAAACACCATGGGTAGGACGGTTGTAATGACACAGGATTACTGTCTGTATACACCATGAGATATGAAGGTTGTACAAATACTGAACCAGTCTTTGATAAGGACACTAGTGGACTATATTAAAGTCTACAAGATTTAAAATTACATGTTATATTCATTTTCAACTTTAGGGAACACTGGAGGTATTTATTTTGCTCTTATTATTAAGCCTGTCATTAAAGTTTATGTCAAATGGAATCCAATCCATCTTCTGAAGGGAATGAAGTTTATACCAGCTTAACCCTTATATTTCATCAGTAACTTTCTGCAACAATTTTACAATTTTTAAAATGATACAATTGCAATGTACTATTAATAAATGGGGATAACAGTATTTCTGCATGTCGGATTATGATTTGACTGACAAACTAAGAATTCTACAAACAGAGAAGTGGCATGTCTCCTCTCTTATATTACCTAGGCAACCAGTCTTCAAGAGCTCTTCTTGTTTCTTCTGGTTGCTTGGTCTGCACCCACCCGAGTCTGTTAGAAATGCGGTGCACATGAGTGTCTACACCAATGCCAGTAATAGTGTCCCATGCACACTTCATGACCAGATGAGCCATCTTGGGTCCCACACCAGGCAGTTGGCACAGGTGCTCCACTGTGTTGGGAATGTCACTTTCATATTTCTCCTTCAAGACCAAGGTTGTTCTCTTGATGTAGTCAACCTTGCGCTGGAAGAATAAAATAAAAGTTTAAATATAATATAATTCTTTACCCTTTTGGATTAAAATTAATGTCAGTGAATTTTATTATTAAAACATGATTACTTAAAATATATGTGATTGGAAAATATTAGTTAGAACCTCTGCTAATATTAAACAACATGTTATGTAATTCTGCAAAACAATTCAAACAAGTTTCATTTTGTTAGTTAGGTCATTTTCAGAAGAAAAAAAAATTATTTCATCTTAATTAACTAATGTACTGTTGTACACAAACATGGTTTCTAGTTAAGTGTTTAAATCAAAAAGTTAATAAAAAAAAAAACCAACAAACACCTGTAAAGTGTAATAATATACAAAAATATATATAGCACTGGTCATACACAGTAATGAAGATAAACTTGTTATTATGTGGATTGTTTGCTGAAATACTCTTTTCTTTAACAGTTTTTAAAAACTTTATCTTTCAATATAACTCAAAATATTTTTGCAAGTGATCAAAATGACTTACACATAAAGAATGTTCAGAGTGTATTCTTTTTCTGAATAATTTTCATTTAACTGATTACCTGCCCCTACAACAGAATAATAATCATAATCAATAATGATATTTATAACATTTTTATATTGTTGTTTGTCCCCATGTGGATATTCACTCTTCTTTTGCATTTTTAATTAAATGTCTTCTCCAAAACACTTCTCATCTTCACTCGCTCTTTCAAGCACACCATGTTGCTATTCACTCTCTAAAGCACATCTTGTTTCCACTTTGCAGATCATTTTTGTGTCCGGTCATTTTCTTATATACAACATGTCATCATTTGCTCTCTAAAGTTTATCTGTCTCTCCTCACATTCCAAAACACATCATACAGCAATTCACTTTTCAAAAACATTCCGTTTCCATTTGCTCTCCAGAACACATTTTGTCTGCACCCTGTTACTCTTCAAAACACATCTATCTCCATTCGCTGTCCAGAACATTTTGTTTGCATCTAATTACTCTCCTAAATAAATATTGTCTCCAAATCACTCTACAGATCACATCTCCACTTACTCTCCAGAATCCAACAGGGTATATCAGTTTTCCCAGCAAATCATCTGACATGCCAAGGACATTTTCCAAAGTGCACCCATGCTGGCGGAGTCGAGACATGGCAGCAGATGTTACTTCATCTTTTGTCTGACTAGATAGCATAAGTGACAAAAGCACCTGGAATCGGAATGTCTAGCAAGAAAATAAAATATATCATAAAGAGCAAAAATAAATTACATAACTTGTCAAGTATTTGAATTAAGACAACTGAGTATGAACATATATTTTGATCAGCTGCACCTAGACAGTAAATCCTGCATAAATAACACTAAACAAATTAGTAAAAGTTCACATAATGACAGAATACAACTAACTAATCTTATTTATGACAGTTATTGAGTTAATTGTGCAGCAATAATTTATAATCAAAAGCATAATACTGCATTTGGCATTATAATTAGAATTATAAACTGGCATCCTACTTATGAAATTTTAATATTACAAATACAAAGAAAAGGACCAATTTGCTGATGTGTAAAATACCCGAGGAGATGCGTTTTTGTCACTTATAACGTCACAACCCATCGAATCAACAGGTGCATCTCTGTGTTTGCGCATTTCTAGTATGTTTGTCAAATGCTGCCGCCAGAGCTGTGGCTCACCATTTACTACTTTTAATTTAGTTTTACTTTTTATTCTGGTCCTTTTGTGACTGTCAGATTTACCACATTCGAGTAAAGATAATGAACATGAGTTTTCTATGTCAGGTGGTTCAGTTTTTACTGACGGTTTAAAGGGTTTTTCAACAGAGCGTGGATTCATCATTTTTTTATCTGTATGGTGTCGCTTTAATCGTTTCATTCAGAGTCACAGACTGCAATCAGCTTTAAAGTGACGATTCCAAGTATAGCAAACATGTGTCAATTTAAATCCAGGATCATTAAATTAAAATTAAAGTATAAGAATGTCACTTGTTTCGCGGGGTTTATGCTAATCAGTTTTGAAGCTCAGATAAAAGAAAGAAATATAAAGCATGCAAACTACACAGAAGGCTTAGCGTAATAAAAAGGTTGCATGTTTATTATTTTAAAATTTAATTAATCATATAATAATTAAAATAAAATGAAGAAACGTACGAAAATTTCACCGGAAGTTTATTTTGGAATAGGGTTATTGTGCATAGGTCAAGGACAACCATCTGTGTATAGTGTTATCGCTAGGAACGTGGTGCTCTGTTCAAGTCACATTATTTTTCTTTGCAACATTTTTATTTAAAAAAAGAAAGAAAGATAAACATTTAACGATGTTGAGTTCATTGAATATACCTGGCCTTAAAGGTCCACAGATAGTTTTGGCTGGAAATTCACATCCAGAACTAGCAGAGCTTGTTGCAAAGTATGTGTTTTACACTTGTGTTAAATGTTTTGTTGAATATGGCTACACAATACAGATGGTTGATGTGCATTTTCATTTTGTTCTTTATAAGTTCCAGATTGAATACTTAATATTATGTTTCCAATCAAAGAGGCATAATTTTGTTTTCATATTTACGTGTCTGCTACTTATTTCGCATTCTGCCTGTCTACTTTCTTTTGTACCTGTAAGGTTAATTTTAAGAGACTAGTCCTCTAGCCATAGGGCATACTTAAAATCAAAGTATCTACACTGTCATTGATAAAATTTATTAACATAATTTACACAGTCACTGGCTGGGCTTACTTTTAAATTCGTCTTGCTAAACATAACAGCTCACAATCGAAATCACTTGGAAAATAAAATATTTATATTTACTATTAGTATTAACTATTATTTATTGAGATCATGAATGATTAGGCCTATTAATATACTTTTTTTTTGTTGTTGTTAGTTATAAATTTATTCTAATACTTTCAAGCATTTAGTGATTATCCATGCAGATAACAAATTTGTGAGAAAAATACGATCAGTGGAATTTTGTTTTCATTTTCAAGAAGCACGTTTTTTGCAGCAGGTATCATGCCACTAATGTATTGAGTTTCAATTTCAAGATGCATGAATTGGAAGCATCTATCTTATCACTTATCCATTGCTGTTGCTGTCAGTTTCAACAAGCATGATTTTGAAGTGCATATCATATCTTTTGTTTTTACTGTTAGTGTTACTGAGCAGCAGTCTTAAAAAGCATGATTTTTTGACACACTCTTTACTAATCTAGATCTCAGTCTTAGTTATAAATGTTAGAGAAGATTGCCATGTTTAATGTGATTGATATGTATTATTCTCATAAATTCCGATTTGTTCACTATTTTTGGCCTGATTTCCATAAGAAATCCAAAGATTCACAAACATTTCTGACTTTCATTTCAATCTTTTTCCCTTGCCAATTGGCCCAATGTCTTCAATTTATTTATTATTCAACATTGTCAGTCAAAAGCATTATATTTTCTGATTTATTCTTAAATATTGAACATATAAAAAATTATGATATTAATACTTATTATTATACATTTGTTTTATTGCAAGCATCTATCTTATCACTTATCCATTGCTGTTGCTGTCAGTTTCAACAAGCATGATTTTGAAGTGCATATCATATCTTTTGTTTTTACTGTTAGTGTTACTGAGCAGCAGTCTTAAAAAGCATGATTTTTTGACACACTCTTTTCTAATCTAGATCTCAGTCTTAGTTATAAATGTTAGAGAAGATTGCCATGTTTAATGTGATTGATATGTATTATTCTCATAAATTCCGATTTGTTCACTATTTTTGGCCTGATTTCCATAAGAAATCCAAAGATTCACAAACATTTCTGACTTTCATTTCAATCTTTTTCCCTTGCCAATTGGCCCAATGTCTTCAATTTATTTATTATTCAACATTGTCAGTCAAAAGCATTATATTTTCTGATTTATTCTTAAATATTGAACATATAAAAAATTATGATATTAATACTTATTATTATACATGTGTTTTATTGCAATTGTTTAATACTGTTGATGCTTTATTTTTTCTCCCCAGTAAATTGGGAATTCGGCTAGCAGATATTTCTGTCTATCACAAGCCAAACAGAGGTGACTGTCATAATATTTTATTTCATTAAAAATAAATATGTAATCTTTTGAATCTTATACTTGTATATGATCTTAATCATGATTCATTAACACATTTTTTGTTGTTGACTGAATCAAGGAATCTCTTCCAAGTCTCTTCATAACAGATTCAAAATTATAACCCAGTTGTACTCTACTTATTGTTTAAAATTTGATTGATTTACATATAATGTGAATAGACCTTGACCAGTGTTCATCTAAGGGTAAACCACATCTCCATGCAAAATTTCAGTTTCTTAGCTCTCCCTGTGGCCATGAGTCATATTAATAGCCCATTTTATATATGGCTGGAGGAGATGTACTGAATATGAGCCCTGACCCCTACTATGTCCAATCCCCAGAGAAAGCATGTTTACATGCTTCAGCACCCTAGCTCTCTCTCTTATATTAATAATCCATCTTCTAACATGTGTGGGTGAAGTGGGGTGCCCCTGTGCTGGAAGCAGACCCTAACCTACCTTTGTGCATCCTGGGGACAAACCATGCCTTTATGCAAAATGTTGGTGTTTTAACTAGTAGTGTGAATTAGACTGGTACACATTGACACAGCCACACATTTTCTGCTTTATTTTTAGAAGATATCTAAAGTTGAAACAAATATGTTGCTTTGGAATTGGAGTTAAGAATAAGAGATAACACTGTTTACAAAAGATCAAAGAATATTTGTTCCTAATGTTGTAAATGTTTGTTGGTGTTGTATAGATGCCCACTGATCTGTGTATACAAAATTGAAGATATATTTATTTAAAAAATGTTGTTTATTAGTTATATATGTATTTCAGAAACAATTGTAGAAATAAAAGAATCCATCAGAGGGAAAGATGTCTACATCATACAGACTGGAACAAAGTATGTATATAGTCTCCAGTTCAGCACAGTAATGTTTTTCTTGCATGCAGGCTTGTATCACATAATCAAATATTACTATTATTACAGAACAAGGATGGCCTTCCTGACTAGGAATAGTAACACTGTAACTTTCTTTGCTCATACTGCAGCTAACTGACACTAAAGGCAAAGGTTGATTTGATGCTCATTTGAAGGATTATTTGCGATTTTCTAAAAGTGCATAAATTAAGGTTCAGTAATAAAGTATTTCATTTGGTCAGTAGATTGACTGAATAAAGTTTTGAAGTTTTAACATAGAGGCAGTCTTCAGCTGAAACAAAGGGCTGCATATGTAATTAAAGGAAGGTGCATCCTTGATGCAGAAAGGAGAATAATAATAATAATAATCAGAATGTTTAATAAAGACTTAATTATTTGAAGAATAAAATTAAAATGTGGCAAGTAGAGTCATATCACATTGATCTCTGAAATGGGGAACAACATTAATAAACTCAGAATGTGAAATAAATATATAAGCCTGCTAGTTTTGTTTTATTATTATTAGCATTCTTCAGAAAATATATAACAATGATAGTTGGAAGAAAAATATATTTTTTATATAAGGGCATGTGTAGTTGGAAAAATAAATATATTTTTTATATGCGGGCATTCAAGTACATGTACTTGAATTTTATTTTATCCTTGAAAAGCACTTGCATTTACCTCTAAACTCTTGAGAAGTCCTTGATTTTTAAAGAAATAATCCACCCCTTTTTCTTCTGCAGTTTGCATAAACATGTTTATTTTAAATAAAATGATTTGAAAACATTTTCAAGTTATCACCATCACTGAGTTTTCGGTACTTTGACATTCATTGCACCTGTTTCCAGTATGTTGGTCAAAAGCCTGAGACAGGATACCAAGAATTCCAACTTGAAATACTAAAAATGTTTGGGGGCATATTTTTTTCAATTTCAGAATAGGATTTCTTTTCTAGAATAGTACTTTAGTAGCCATTTTGAATTTTCTTGTTCAGAAAGATGTTTTCCTTGTACAGTTTGATTATTTCTTTTTGTTCTTTTGGTTTACATATGAACAAAAAACAATGGCTGTTGATCAAGTATTAAAGAAATTATTTGTCCATTAATTAACCAAATAAAGAATTAGGAGAATTAATAAAAAGCAAGTAAATGGACAAATAGACAGCCATGTGGTCAAGATAATGGCAGCTTTAGATCTTCAGAATTTTAAACCGGAAATGGGAAATCCCACAGACATCTTTTAGTATTTTGGGGTTTTAAAATATGCCTTTTGAGATAAAAGGTTTTGAGTAGATTGTTTTGTTGCATTACTGAATATTGGAATATGTTCATTAAACTATTTAATTGTAAACAAATCAAAAGTCTAAAATAAAGAATTGTGTTTGTCATTATTCTGATTAACTGTCTTTCAACTTGCATTATGCATCATAATAAATTTTAATTTTTCATAACTTTATGATAGATAATATAATACTTTTATTGATAATATTTATCATCTGATTCTCCACTTATGTTTTTGTAGTTCATAAAATTTGTTCTTCGCTCAAAGATTTATGAATTTGGACATTATTATATGCTGACGGTAACAATAGTTGTGTCTTATCTCATCTATCATTCTGCTATGTCATATTTAAGATTTTAACTTATATGATTGAAATACTAATTCATTGAAAAGCTTATGCTTTGCACACTTATATACTCTTACAATAACTGCAAATGTGTAAAATTCAACATTATATGCATATGACAAACTTTATACTATAGGTACATAACATTGACAAGAAATATTTTTAAAATTTATTTTCAAGTCATTTATTTTATTTATATAACCATTAAAGGTAATTTTTACAAAATAAACCTAAATGTTATACCCCACTCACCTAAAAAGGGAGAGCGTTTTATGAATTTATATGAACAACTTCAGTGGCCTTGAATATCATAATACTTAGCTCTAAAAAGTCCATGAAAAGCCCTTGAAAATTTTTGTCTAACTTGCTTATGAGCCCTGCTTCATTTAAGACAGAAAATATAAGAGCACCAATTAGTATATGTATTTGTGTGAGGAATCGTAAGAATATAAAATAAATGACATGAATAGAACAGTTTAATATACACCTTAACTAACTACTTTAGTCCATAAATATTTCTTTTCTCACAATATGTCTCTGTTCACAATTGTAGAATATTTGGTAACTAGGCAGTCATAATCACTGATTTCTTTTCTGTGGAGTTATGTAGCACTGTGTCCAGAAAGTAAATGTGCAAACATTTTCTTTTGTTAGAGATGTCAACAATGACGTGATGGAACTATTGGTGATGGCTTATGCAGCAAAGACAAGCTCTGCTCGAAATATCATTGGAGTTATCCCTTATTTGCCATACTCTCGACAGAGCAAGATGAGAAAGCGCGGTTCCATAGTGTGCAAACTCCTAGCTAATTTGGCCACCAAAGCAGGTGAAAAATTTTACATTTAAAAAGACAGAAAAATAAATAATATTATAATAATTAATTAATTCTTTTATTAAATTCAGACTCACATTAACTGAATTTCTAGTTGTTTTGGTTACCGTTGAAACAAAGTTATTTAAATATCTTTTGGTTTGGTTATGCATTATTAAATTTTTATATTTTTACTATTGATTTATATTGATTTTAAATTTAAGTACCTTAATTATCCAAGGCAGCATAAAATTTCCAAACTTTTAGAGATGTACAGTACAAGATAAAAAGGAAATTCATGTTTTGCTTTTGCATTGTATACCTATTTTAAGACTATTTTCCTTTTATTTATTTATTTATTTTGTGTGTTTGCATTAGTTGTAAAATTAATGCTTAGAATAGCAATTATACCATTTGGCTATTTTTATTAGTCAAGACTTGAGGATAAAGAGAATAACATTTTTAGTTATTGAAAAAGTATATTATAGAGAAATTAATAAAATAATGATTTTAAAAAGTACACATGTATACACGCGCGCCCACACACACACACACACATGCATGCATGCATGCACAGAAGAAATATGACTAAACAGAACAAGGTCAAATGTGCATTTGAAATGTCACATTGAAATTCACCATGACTGAATAAAGTTACCTTAGAGAAAACAGTCCGAAGGGTTTGGTATTGCTTGGCTATTCTCTGTTATGATTTCTGGTATCCAAGTTTTCCAGACCAGTTCCTTTTTGCACAAATTGCATTGTCTGCATATTTTCCAGAAACTAAATTGCCTCTTCAGCAATGATATGAACATGAACACCATTAGCACTTAGTACTATTTGTACTCAGAAGCAAATTTACATCTTCCTGATTCTTTTCCCATCCAGAGAGAATTTTTTTAAAAAAACATTTTGGCTTTATCTAGCAAGCATTTTTGGAAACAAACCAATCTCATTTATGTTGGGTTTTTTCCTTCTGTTTCTAACTGTAGTTTTGGAAGAGTTTTGGTAACATTTTCAACCAAACCCAATCTGCACTAATTTGGAATGAATGAATGCAGTTTCACATTCCTGAAAATCTATATCATTCCACTGTATTTTTTTAACTAGCCAATCCACACCATACATTTTGGAATCTACCAAGTCCACTTCTAAAGCACATTCTTCACTCTTCTCTCATAATTCTCATACAAGTGTCTTAGAATTGCTTTAGCTACTTAATTTCTAAATCTGGACTGCTGGCTTTATTCATTTTCATTGATTTGTTTTTAGTTTTTGTCTTCACCCGTCAACTCTTGACTTCTTAAAATGTGAATGCACCTTTACAGATTCCAAAATCGTTGCAGTTTATACTCTTCATTATTGGTAGCTTTAACTAATTTCAGCTTCTTATTCATTGAAAACTTTTACATGTTTTGTGTAGCTGTGTTGCCACATGTAAAGAATACTTCTTAAATGGATGCCACATGGGGAAAAAATAAAACTGAAATCTGTTAGAGAATGAGAGTATGTGTGTGTGAAGTCTCTCCATACTGGGTTAAATCTAACAAAGTCTACTGATAAGTGACATAAAGAAATGTGAGATTTTCATTACAGTACATTTTTGACACAAAAATAATCAATCTTCTAACTGATTTTATGACTTTAAAATTTTGAATAAATTGAGAGCTGTTTATATTTTTTGTTTGCCTTATAGCTATAAAATATAAAATAACACACAGGGAAATACAAAAATATTTAATTTATAGAAAATTTGACATACTTCTTCACCTTACTGAGCATTGACTATAATGTACTTTATATATACTTTTGCCTGTAAATATATGTACGCATATTTATGTGGGGGTGTATCTTCATTTACTGCAGTCTCAGACATTTTTCTTTGTTTTTCTTGAATTCAGTAATCTTATTTGCATTGGACAAAATGAAAAAGAGAATAAAGTATAGCTCCTCAGCCAAGCAGGCTAAATCTAGAACTTTATTATTTTCCTTTCACGGTAATATTACAGGTTTTACACACATCATAACAATGGACTTGCATCAGAAAGAAATTCAAGGTTTTTTCCAGGTGCCAGTGGATAATCTCCGGGCATCCCCTTTCCTCATGGATTACATTCAAGAATCGGTTAGGGTATTTTTGTTGGTTTTGTTTGTTTTGTTTTTCTTCCCTCCAGGAACCTTTCCCCAAAGATTTTGTGAAAAAGAAGAAAATTCAGTTAATTTTGTTCTTTATATTCATTCTGTCTTTTCATGTATTAAAGATGCCCCTAGACATAAAACCTTGTGAATGGTCAGAATGGTATATTTTATTTTCTTAAAGATTTAAAGATTTTTAAAATGAAAGATTGTCATATTGCAAAATATGAAACAAATAAGATATTTTGTCTATTTCAAGTGGATAATATTGGGTTGATCATTTCAGTGTATGAAACATTTCTGTGATCTATAGAAATATAATTTGTTTAAATGTATAATAATGTAAAATGTATAAGTAATTAAAAGTAGAATATTATATTCTGATAAAATTGGTTGGGTATGGTAAGGTTTCATAGATTTGTCAGTTTGCTTGTGTATGTTTTCTTTATGTAGCACTTAGTTGTATTGTTTTATTTTATTAAAATTTACTGGAATTGTAATTTTTTCTGCTTCATAAATAAATATTCAATGACTGCATGGTAAATAATTTAATAATATGCATTCTGAGTGTTCCTGTTGACTACATTTGATTATTTTATAAAGTGACTGCACATTCCTTTACAGTTTATAATAAATAGAATTTATTATATTGTGGTATATCTTCTTGTAGTTCTCTCTGTATGTATTCACAAAGATTGTAGAATTTTGTTTTTGTTTTTCAGTGTGATTTATGTATCTTGCATTGGTCACTGACCCTTATTCCAATTTTATCTTTCAGATTCCAGACTATCGGAATGCAGTGATTGTGGCCCGAAATCCAAACTCTGTGAAGAGGGCATCATCATATGCTGAGAGGTTAAGATTGGGCATTGCTGTTATCCATGGAGAAGAGCGGATACCAGAGTCAGAGGAAGATGACGGAAGGAATTCTCCTCCAATTCATGAAATGGGGGTCAGATCTGGGCTGGAAATTCTCCCTAGTGAGTTTTTTATTTCATTTTTTTCATATCATATTCTATAATTATAATTGAATTTGTTTTTCAGAGTATAAACTGTTGGGACTTTCATTAAGTTTATTGGTCCATAAAGTTGTTATTATTCTGTGGAATAAACAGAATAAAAATGCATTGTAGAAATTATTTTTGTTTTACTATGCTATATCCAAGTTTGCAGTATATCTGCAGATGTATCTATTAGAAGATTTTTATTTACTGGACTAGTAGTAGATTTGTCAAAAATAATTTAAAAGATTGGAACATTTTAAAATATGATTATATTTGGGGATATTTCAAACTGTAAGATATGACAACATTTTTGTTTGAATTTTAAGTATTTTGGTAATTCCTAATGGTAACTGATTTATCAAGTGCATAATTGTGTTGCATCCTATTCCGTCCTATATTCATACAGTGTGACAATATAGATATGCTATACCATCCAATTTCTATATCTCTTACCCTTACCCCAACACTTGAACCCTTATGTATCCACAAATGTGAAGGAGAGCAGTGCAGATTGTCTTTTTGTAGTCTATAAAAGTGTTGATTTTTAAAATTATTTTGTCTACACCCATCATCAGTTTGTATTGACTTTATATTGTTAACACCTTGTTATGTTTATTTAGAGTAGAATACGTGTTTACTTTTCCTTTTCTTTTAAGTGTTGTCTGTAGCCTTCCTGATTTCTTGTTTATAACTATTTTATTTTTAATCCATTACCTTAGCAAGTATGTTCTATTTGTATTGGGTGAATATAAAACTGCTAATCACTCTGAAGTCTTTAAGTTCATTACCTTAGCAGGTATGTACTAATTCTGTTGGATGAGTGTAAGGTATTTTACTTTAGCTGCTTTCCTTAGTGTTTAGGATTGGCTGAGGCCTGGACTATTGATTACAGATAAAGTAAGATAGCTCCATATTTTGCAGATGTATGGCACGCTGATTGAACAAAATATACCCAAAGAAACAACTGTCTTATTTTACTGAAAGCATACATTTTTATTCTGTTTCAGTTTTGATCGCAAAGGAAAAACCACCTTTAAGTGTTGTTGGAGATGTAGGGGGGCGCATAGCAATTATTGTGGTATGTATAGAACATGAATTAGATTCAAATTTGTATTTAAGTTTGGATATAGGATTGATTTTATTACATTCCCAAGACTGATTATAGTTTAATATATATTTTTTTAACTTAATATAGAAGTAAAGTACAGGTTGAAAGAAGAGGGATATGTCCGGGCTGAGTATACTTATAAAATTATCTTACAGCCAGATGAGTATACTATAGGAGAGTAAGAACAGAAGGTTGATATTTAACCAGCTTCTAGAAAAGTACATACATTATGCTCACAGTTTATGTAAAAAGGGCCAGGAAATAAAAACTTAACTCATGAGAGAAAACAATAGCAGAATGAGCAACTGAAAAGATTTGAATAAAACCTGAGGATATTAATGTTGATGAATGAAGAATAAAAATGCACTTGACAAGAAATACCTGACGAGAGAAAGAAGAGCAAAACAGAAATTATCACTCAGAAGAGTGCAGAATCATGGCTTATAATTACATTATGCCTGGTTCAAAATGCCAGAACTTATTTGTTGGGTTTTAACCCCTTCAGTGCCTTGGATGAACTCTGGTCATCCCCTTGGACACACCTTTGTTTGTCCAAACTTAATATTTGGGGCAATAAATAGGTCATCAAGGTGGGACAATCGTTTCAGACATCATTTTGTTTGGTTATTCTCGAATCATTCTTTTGTCTAAGGCAAATAATACTGTAGGTATAAAATGACTGAAGCTGTGAGAGAATTTGAAAAGATTCAACGCTGAAGGGGTTCAAAGTGTTTCTGGTTGTAAATACCATAAAATTATGAATTTCTTCATTAATTTGGCCTTGCTTAACCTCAAGAAGAAACTATTATATCAGTTCGATAATATAATGAGCAGCTGAGTGAGTCACTTGTTTTTCTTCCCCAATATTGAGAGCATAAAGGTGCCACGATTTTACTGATGAATGAATGAATACTACATCTTGTTTTGAAATATTGCTAGTCAGTATTTTGTCTTTTGATATTTAATATACAAAATGATGTATTTCTTCTTTCTTTATAGTTTATTATGTATGAGAACAGCAGTATTAGCTTTAAAATCTAATTGGAGTGGGTTGACCAGAGAGTTATCTTTCCCATTAATTAATATTTATATATAATATTATTTATATTTAAACATTCTCTTGTTGCAGATAAATTCATTAATTTTTATATAGGCTTGTAAAATTATTCACTGTAGGTCTTAAAAGAAACATTTAAAAATATTTTTCTTTACTGCTATGCAATCTGCGTGCCTGTTATCTTTCGATTCAGGGGAGGTAATCAGATCTATGCTCACTGTAAAGTGGTAGCAAAGTGCACACTCTTTGTGTGGGCATGCATGCCAATGTTTGTCACTCATTAATGTAAAATTCTACATTGAGTTATTTACTGATAAATGTATCTATATGATAGATAATACATAAAATGTTTCAGAGTTCTTATGCCTAAAAAAAAATAGAAATAAAATTTGTGAACAACTAGTGTTACAATATATACACTCTACAGAATATATATATTAGATTGGGTCAAATTTGATTTATTTGACTCAGTATGAAATAAACCAAATAAAATATTTCCTACTTTAAGTATATTGCACTGTCATAGCAAATGAAAATCTTTTTTGTAAAAGTTATTATTTTTTATTGGTTTATTTTTTTTGTTACCCATTTTATTTCTATGAACTATCTGAAATATTATTATATGTTATGAAATTACTTCTTTAACACACACACATAATTGGTTGGCAAAATTCTCCACAAACATACTGATAAACAGTATGAAATTAAAAGTAGAAAAATATTACTTTGTTCAGAAAAGAATACCTTTGATCTAATTTCAGAGAACTCAACTACAAATCTAGATTCCTTTTGCAAAGAAACAGCTGTCTTATCTCAGTAATAAGATTAAGAAAGAGAATTTAGTGAATTGCTGTCATTTGTCAAAGAATCTCCATCCACTACTATGTTTTCTGTATAGAATTCAATAAAATTAAGTAATAGAATAATATTTTTAAGTTGGTGTCCCCTAGTATTGGACAATTTTAATCAAATTTTTGAAAGCTGAATGTTGTACAAAAGTAATTTGATGTTCATTTTATACATGTTATAGTTCTTCACTTTGTTTTAAGGTCATGATTGCTGTGTTTTTATTTTAAACCACCAGAAATAAATTAATAATTTCCTAACTTAAAATCTATGGTTAGAAAAGCCACACCACTTATTGGTGCCTTTTTTTTTTTTAACCTCATTTATTGCATGGGGAAGTTAAAAAACAGTTAGCTCAAATATTGTCTTAAAAGTATGTCTGTCTCCTAAATTTGGGGACTAAAATGTTCAGCTATATAGTTTATAACAGAACTCTAAAGATTCGCCTTTTTTTAAAAATGATATAATTTTGTAAGGACATTATAATGCCTTGTGGGGTGCAGTGAAATTAGTTAATGGAAAATATGTTTACCAATTAATTTTGTATAAATATATTCATGTACTCCAGTTGAGGTCTTTTTGGGTTTATAACATGATCTTCATTTGGATGCTTGTATTACTATTATTAATCCAGTTGATGCCTATGGCCAGTAAATATACAGTAAAATGTCCAAGCAGTCTGAGTCCAGCAAAGTTTCAGGAGCGGGTGAGTGCGTGTGTGTGTGTGTGCATGTGAGCACACATAAGTACACTTGCTCACAGCTTATAAAGAACTAAATTTTTAAAACACTCATTTAAATAACACAAATAAGTGTCGTTTATTTGCAGGATGATTTGATTGATGATGTGGCAGTGTTTGTCAAAGTGGCAGAGATCCTCAAAGACAGAGGTGCCTACAAAGTATTTGTGATGGCCACTCATGGCATTCTGTCCAGTGATGCACCTAGCCTCATAGAAAATTCCTGCATTGATGAGGTACTTGTAGAAAACCTCTTGCTTACAGATCTGATGTGGTACTTGTAATTGTGTATATAGTTTTGTAATAGCAGGCTCTGTTAAAAATAAGAAATCAGTTTTAAAATATCAGATAATCATGATACATTTAAATTCGAACATAAAGTTTGAACAAAAGTATGCATCCAGTTTAATTAGAAGTAAAACTTTGGTTAAATCCAGTCCATAATTTTAAAAAATAAAATGAAGCAACATGTGCTATTTAAATCAGTGGTTAATTTTTAATGTGATTTACAGTTATATCATGTAAAATTGCAAATATAACAACAAAATTATTTAAATATTTTGCATTATTTTAACTATAACAAATCTTGATTAGTGGATTCTATCCAAATATCTGGGCTGTGTTGCTGTAAAATAAAAACCTTGCTTTTCAGGTGGTTGTAACAAATACTGTTCCTCATGAAGTTCAGAAAATGCAGTGTCACAAAATCAAGACGGTGGATATTAGCTCACTGATGGCTGAAGCAATTCGGCGCATACATTATGGCGAATCAATGTCCTATCTATTTCGAAATATTGGCATGGATGATTAACATTATCTGAGGCGCCTTTTGAAAGTTTGTTTACATTTGTAATGATTTACATTCTCTTCTTGTTCCATTATTTTTTTTAAAAAAGATTTAAAAATATAGAATTTACCTTGGATTAGAAACAAACCTTTTCTTTTTTTTACTTTTTGTTTGGTGATTGATATGATGAAATGATCAACAACAATGTAATAATTTTGTTGAATGGAGTAGTTTTTCTTTGAGTATAAAAATAATTAGGTAACTAAATTCTAATCTTATATTTCACAATACTAAGATAATGGACGTAGTTAATGTTATTCATACTTTGTACATTGGCAGTAAAAGATTTCTTGATTATAAAAAAATATTATAAATTAATTCTTTTATTAATCAGTGTACTACCTCTATTATTTTTTTTTAATATTTTTTTATTTTTAAACAGTTTGTTGGCATTTCTTTTCTTTTAGGGGATTTAACTTTTTTGTGTAACTAACATATACAAAATAAATAAAATATTTTAAAATGTTATTGTTCAATTAATGTACTTTGGAGGTAAATTTATTTTCATTGTTGTTATATGATTGTTGTGGTCAGACTTTGACTTGATTTTATCCCTGGGGCAACTAAATCTGTGTAAGTTTCCTTCTCTCAAGTATGATTATGTTACAGACAGATATGTGTTCTAAAGAAATATTTAAAATATTATATTTTTCTTTTATAAACTTCTATTTTTATGTTGATGAAATAGTTTGCTCATTGGAGGTTTTAAATACATATTTATTTACACATCAACAAATTCATAATTCATTGGGGTGTTTAAATATATATCTATTTATGCCATTTAAACAAAGTCATAATTGTCTTGAAGAGTTTGCATGATATGTGTACAAATAGAGAAAGTAGTCATTCTGGACTCATAAACTTTTTCTAAAGATTTTAAAATTTGATAGGCATTTAGAGCATGAGATACAATATGGGTTGTTGTTTTTTAAAATCTTTGAGTTCATTTGAACAAATTGGAATGAAAAGAGAGAATGTTGAAAGCATTCTTTTATGTTTAATGATTGAAATTTTATAATGCTGTACATCAATCAGGCAAGAGATCTTATTGTTCAGTATAGAGGACTTTTTGTATAAATTGTACTGTGTACTGTTCAGTAGAAAGCAGATTACTTCCTGCTTAATAAAGATTCATCAGCAAGTATAAAGTAATACATTAATTAAATGGATATTGTTCTTATGTGCTTTCTGTAATGATGTCCTTATGATAATGACAAATTAATCCAGATTGGGGTAATAACTAATATGTAAATCAGAGGTAAATTATGTTGGGTTTAAAAAAAATTAAAAACAGTGATAGTAATAATAGAATAATTAATATAAATCATTTTATAATTAACTGTTTGCTTTATACATATGACTTGTTGGGTTGTTTGTTTGTTTTTTTAATGACAATTTGTTACAAATATTTTAGAATTCAAATTGTTATGTATCAATAATTTTTCAGTGGAACAGTTATGTACAGGGTGTCTAAAAATTATCTTTACACCTTGGATACTACATGAAATATTTACTAGCACACATAGAATTACCAAACAAGGAAATTTATTTATAAAAAGTCTTTTATAAATTTTGTTTTAATAAACCCCTAAACACCATGCTTTCTCTTGAAGAGTAATTGATGACTGAGGTGAGGAATGAAGATCTGGAGAGAAAAAAATGACAAAACTTGGTATTCAAAAAAAAAGTTACCTCTAAAAAAGTACAACCCTAGTATTTTTACACCTGGTGACTTTTCTATATTGGACAAAAGTTGTAAAGATAATTTTCAGACACCCTCTAGATATATTTTACAATTATATAACTTGAATAAATAAAAGTCTGAATGATCTCATCCAACAGAACAAGATAAATATTTGATTCAAGTAAAAACTCTAGAACATAAGATCTTAGAGATTCAACACTTAAACATTTAACACTAGTTTTTGCCCATGGCTTCACTCGAGTAAATGTTGGCAGAATTTAGACTGTTGATTATAAATGTTTGTTAAATTACAAAGGTTGATCTAAATGCTTCTTTGTATACATTTTTGCTTTCACTGAGACAGAATTAAAGTTTGATCTCTTTGTGGGAGGCATTGAAAAATAGCTAATTACACAACATAGTGCAAACCAAAATTAATCCAATATTTATTATAGCATAAAATCAAATACTCAAAATGAGAATTCAATCTGATTGCAACATGAATTGTCCATTCTGCATGGAGGTTACAGCATTGTGTTAGACAAGGTCTGCACTCATGTGCTTTACTTTTACTGAAAAATTTTCATAGTTTGGGGGCTACTGCCATGCTCCTAGGACACTAAAAAGTCCAGTGAAAATCTGTTAAGTACTTTTTTACTAAAGTCTCCTCAATAGTAGCATTAGTTACATTTTAAAGGACTTCTCCTTTGAATAATGTCATTTTTGTTATAGCATTATTGTATTTGTTTAGTTTGGGATGTGTAGAGCAGTATCACCAAGGTAAAAAATTTTTAATCAAGCATGAGCAGAATTTGTACGTTTCTTATATGTGCACTCATAAGTTTTAATTAATGGGTAAACTATAAACTTGCATTGATCCATGCATTTTAGCATGTGTATTTATGCACATTCATGAAATTAATCTGCCAAGAATCAGTTGCACTCACAACTAGAACTGGCCAGAGTATAGTTTAACAGTGCCATATCCAGAGCTCAAACTAAATTTTAGTACTGGAATGCACTGACACATGTCAAAGTGGTAATCTTATTTACACAAAGTCTTGTCATATTTTTAGAAATTTGTATACTGAAAATTTCCAAGCAATTTTTCTGCTATATACAAACTGCACAAATTTAAGAACCCTGTTGTGACTTATAGATGTAATTAAAAGTAAAATAATTGGTAAATATAAATAAGCATGCTACACAAATTAATGTTTGGAAGTTGATGCTCATATAGTCATAAAATTGTGTTCATTGGATGTTGTGTTTTGCTAAGTATATTTTAAATAAATTTTGTTTTTTTGGTTAATGTTTCTTTTTGTTGTCTGTTTCCACTTAAACTTCCTTAGAAACCATCATATGCAAAGTATTATTAACTGGATTGCTGTCAGTTTCAAATTTTAAAATAAAAGCTCACATTTCTGGTCTTAGAACAAAATATTTTTGTACTATTATTGATACTAGAAATTAATGTTTCTTAAAAACAGCCTGTCAGCTGATAGAACATAGAATGTTTGTACAATGATGTGGTTTATTAGTTCAGTTGGTTATTATTTAATTGTACTGTGATTTGCACCCCTTTGTTACTGGTTGTGTATATTATTATATATTAATCATCCATAACTAATTACAAGTGATGGAGAAATCTTAATTTATATTTATTAATAATTCTCCATTGACACCACTTGTCTCTCGCTTGGTGGATTATATGGGTTTAGTAAAGTTCTCTCCCTTCCACAATAATAAGACAGTTGTTTTACTATCTCACTATTTCCATGGGTAGAAACTTTTTACTAAAGGAGTAATAAAAATTTGTCTTTTAATTATATTTAATGAGCCCCCATCTCCCAGTAATACTCCAACATAAGTGTATAATATATATATATGCAAGGTTAATAAATTTATTAAATCAACAATCAAATATACAAAATAGGAATGTAATTTTGTTGTTTTCAATAGCCAGAGCACAATGCATTTGAGTTTTGGGGATTGAGTTTTCTTTGTGATTCAGATTTATTGGAAATGTATTACCCTTGGAGATGTGAGAAAAAAGCAAAATGCAATTAGTGCCTTGACTTGTGAGTTAAATCAAATGAAATTTGTTCAAACAAAGAGCTGAGTATAAGACAGACATTGCAAATGTTCAATACAACAATTGCTCCTACTATGCAGACTACACATGAAAAAGAAATAAAAACTCTTAATTTATTAACATGAATGTGATGGAGATATAACAAGGCATCTAGTAACATGATTGGAGATTTTAAATCAATAACATTCACATACACAACAACTCTATTTTGGAAGGCAAGATAATGGAAGTCACTGATGCATGTTATACAGTTTTATTTTAAAAATGTTCATAAATAATTATTTCTTTGTGAAAACAAAATAATGTATAAACTCTGAGCAGTTATACTTTAAATTAAGTGGTATTTTGTGGAGTATTTTTGTTCCCATTTAGCATAACAAGGATCTCATAATTTTAAAATTACACAACTAAGGTTAACTGAAGTGATGCTTCCAAAGAGCTGAAGTTCTGTTCCCCAAAACTTCTAGTCTCACTGCCACTATTGCTGAGAGAAGTTGCTAAATATGTACCAGTCCAGACATCAGTATTATGAGTAACTGAAAGCAGTGGGTGGGTTGAGATAATTAAGCCTAACATAGGAACAATAAAAATGTTATCCAAATTTTCTTACATAATATTACTGAATGTAACCTGTAAGAGCTTGAATGGAAATATAGTAAAATAGAACAAAAAAGGATAGATTTATTTATTGAAAAGAAGTTGATAAATCTTTCTTGTCAATGGAGACTTAAAACAAAATATTGCATACACTGAGACAAATCTTTCACATCTTGAAACAGATCCTTCTTCCTCTTTGACACCTGGTTCAAGGCAGACTGGATTTTCTGTTTGTATACACTTTTGCATTGACATACAAAAGTTACATAATGTGCATATATTTATTCTAGATAAATCTGTTTGTTGCATACTTTGTTTTTAACATCTATGAATTAATTTTCAAATTATTTTAAATGGTGTGTATAAATTCTCAGTCAATAAATGATACTTTATTTTTTTAAATAATGTATTCAATACTCCAAACACATAAAACAGTACTATTAACCACTGACAATTCACATTAAACAGTAAAGTGATAAATGTGCAAACATCCAGTTTCTTGGCCTGTCACAAGCCAAGACAGTTCAGTATGACTAAATGCAACAGCACATTTGATATTCTGTGAAATATTTACTGAAGACAAACACTCTGAAGTGCTAGCATCCAACATGTGTAAAACTCCACGGTCTGTCACCGCCAGTAAAAGACCTTCATAAACTGATAATGTGCACCTGAAAAAAAGACAATTTAAATACTAAGAAATCAATTTCAATTCTCAAAATGACAACAAAACCACTTGAAAGACAAATAGTTTAAACAATGAAAAGACAGCTGAAACACAAAAGACATTTTAAACATTCAAGCACTGGAACACTAAACAGTACATTAAAGTACACCACAACCTCACTCAATAGTCCAAACTAATTAATTAATGATTTGAAAAATTATTAACGTTATCAAACTTAAGGTAATATTTACTATCAGAAATGCAAGTTAAAAAACTGTAAGAGAAAATGTGCTCATATGGAAACCAAGTTGATTTTGTTCCACAAAAACTAAATACACATAAAACCTGAAAAATGATTTCTTTCAAAGAAATTTCAGAAAATAATATTTTCACCATTTATCATGGTTCTGCGAAGGGACCTTAAACTGCCTGAGTATTTTTCCAGCTGCTGTTGTTGGGTTGAGTGCCACTAGGTTCATGGCGTTCTTATCTTCTTCAAGCATATGCAGAAGTAGGTATCCCTACAACAAAATATTTACAAATGGTTAAATATGTGATTAACATAACATGTAATTTTTACATTTAACTCATGAAGGATCAGTCTCATTTACAATGTTGGACTAAGATTCTTAAGATTTTTGATATACACATGAAACAATGTGTTGTTTGAGACTGGATATTCTGAGGAGTAATCCATTTAGATGCATACAAATGAGCATATCTGACATCCCCTTTCCCTTTATATGGTGTATTATTATTACTTTTTACTAACCCCTTCTGTGCTATGCAAATTTATGTTAAATTCACCCAGTTATCAACAATTGACAACTTTGCCAAAACAATTTTCTTAATTAAAATTATTTACTTATATGATTTGAGATTATAATAAAAATTGGTGCATATATGCGCTAATCATCAAACGAGCTCTAAACACTTACCATCTTGACCACTTACCATTTTTTTTTAAGTTAAGGAGTGAGTGCTGATAAGTGATAGAAATCCCAATGACCAAGTCTGGACTCAAATCCAATATTTGCTTGTGAGACAAGCATCTTGACCTTACAGACACTGAGCTCCTCTAACCCATCTAAGCTGTATATATCAGTTGGAACACTTGAATCATACACTAGCTTTGACAAATTAATACCATCTAACGATACTGCTCATTTCAATAATTCTTTCTATTGAACTTATCCCCTTCCCATAAGCAACTGTGTACATACTAAATGGGTGATCTCCTAACCATAACTCTTGATTATTTATATTCTTGATAATATACAGAAAACAGTAATAATTATGCTTGCGGCTCACTAATGTAAACTATTCTCAGATTGCACTTAGTCAAGCCAATGAGTTATTTTGTCGAGTAGAAATTAAGCATGACTGTAAATATCAGTAATACACTGCTTTATCAGCAACAGCTGTACATGTCTGTAAGAAACCGTCACACTGGATGTCCACCAAAATTTTCAATGCAAAAATCACCAGTCAATATGAGATTCAATGCTACAATCTGTACATAATCTTGCGTAAGTGAAATTTTATCACAATACAAGATTTTTAGGCATAAACTTTCTTACTGTCCTTTTCTACCCTTGTTAATTAATAACAAAATCTTTCAAGTGATATTTTTCAATGGGTAGTAAATTTTTACCTGTTTTTAGTCATCAAAAGTATTACACACCTGATGTGAAAAGCATGAGAACATTCGAGCAAACTTCGGAAATGTCGAGAGTGCTGGTATGGATAACAGAAGGATGCCATCAGCCTGATTCCTGGAACACAACATAAATGAGGAAAAGTACTAGTCAATCAAAAATTCAGTTGTCTTTGCCCAACTATTTCTGTGGCTATCACAAATATTTTCTGTTATTAAAATTCATCACATAATCTTTATTAGGAAAGGCTAACTGGTGAAATAATGATAATCAGAAAAATAATTTACAGATACTATAGAACAAATATTTTATTGAGTAGATATTATGAAGGACAAATATTTTACTGAGCAAAGGTGACTCCATGAAACATTACAAATATTTTTTTTATATAACTCTCCTGCAAACAGATAAAAGATTAGTACAAAAGAAGGTAGCTATTTCGTTGGAAAAAATTTAACAAACTGAAAATATTTTACTGAAGACTACTTTAAAGCCAATGTATATTTTACAGAATATTTCTTTTCTTTTAAAAAAAATTCTGACCAGATGAGTATGTTCTGCTTTAGTGTGAGTCCCACTACAGCACTGGGCAATGCTTTGACGAGATGCACATCCAATAGCTGTTCTCTGACCGGTTCCATGCATGTCTCTGAAACAACACAACCCTTGGATGTGTCCAGTGCATATATATTTCCTCTTGTATAAGCTTTGTCAGTGGAAAACACTAGCACAGTACTGCCTAAGGTTGGGAGTCCATGGCAAAAGAGTCTAAAGAACAACATTAAAGAATTGTGAAAGTTCTTATCTGTTTGCAATTGTTTTACTAAAATTAATCATTTATCAACCAAAAATATTTGTTATTTTTATTATAAATACTATGAAAAAATAATTTTAAAACATTTTTTCTCACAAGTGTAATGATTTGGCATTTTTTTCCTCGATGGTTTTCTTTAATTATCATGAGGAGTATGAAGAATGTCTACGATTTATTTAATAATATTTAAAGTGTCTCTTATTTTTATAATCTTTTTTGAAAATGATATCAATAAATGTTTAAACATAATTTTTTTAAATGAAAAAAATATTTTATAGGACTTCAAACTTTAAAAAATTTTACAATATTACCTTGTTGGAGTAACAGAAGAAGGTATTTTCAGATTAAAGCGAAGTGTATTCTGTGTGTCGCAATGGAAGATAAAGACTGTTATGAAAAATGTCTGTGAAACTACTGTCATTCCCCAAACTGCTACTGCAAGGCATCTGGTGTCAGAAGAGATAGAGCATGCTCCGTCTAGGGAACCACCCTGTGTTAAAAATAAATACACTAGATTTGAACTGCATGTCATGTGCATCACTTATCAGTCTATGTTGTAGATAATACCCTTTATTCATGTGTTACTGAACTTGTTATTTGCACATTACTGACTTTAAAAAAATAATCAGTTGGTTCTCAGTGCAAACAAAGCTATGTTACAATTTAAATATTTGTTTTAAAATTAGCCTTCATTAAAAAAAAACAACAGAAAGAAATTAAAAGGATCAGCAACATAAAAAAATCCTATATATATATAACAAATATTTTGAATTAAAATTTCAAATACATTCAGAGCAAATAATTGTAATTAAATATATATATATATATATATATATATATATATATATATATATATTTATTTAAACTGTAACAATAAATAACAAGACAATATTTAATCCCTTAAGTGCTATAGTGAAACCATAAAATAGAAAATAGTCTTACTAATTTAGTGTATTAAATAATTATTGTTTATTTGTTTTCGTTTTTTTATAGTTGAACAAATTAATTTCCTTACACAAATAAACTTACATTTTAAAAATTAAAAAAATAAATAAAAACAGAAAAAAGGAATAAATAAGTTATACCACTTTTACTTTTTTAAAGAAAACCATTTGAGCATATTGTTGAAATTATTTTTATAATTCTTTCCCAGACAGTTAATTAGATTTAATTAGATTTCATATTCTTAATGTCAATGTTAAGTGATGACATATTTTGTTAGATTATTATTATACTTTCATATATAATCATAATGCCCATGAAGGTATCCAGTTGACCAACCAAGCTCTCCAGTTTGCCAACCAAGATATTCAGATTTCAACTCTCAAAACAATTACGCTCTTATAAAGCCTCTTACTTGTGGCAAGTACCACTGAAGCTCCACTGTCCACACAGCTTGGTCATCTTGCGTCCATAGTGTAAGAACTGAAGACTGCACACTTAGAATGTAGGAAGTCTGCTTATTGCAATCCAGCATGTTACCCATAATAATCTCTATAACAGGTTCTTTGCTCCCAGACTGAATATAACAGAAAAACAAAATCAAGCATCAAAGCAAATCAATGAATATTACATTAAAATTAACCTTACTATATTTAACAAACCTTCTATATAAATCATTAAATGCAAGCATGAATATAAATAAATATATACACATTATTAAACTCTCCAGTATCCTAATACAACTTATTCAAATTCATTTAAGTTATTTAAATAGTTATTGAAAGGTCAATTCTCAAAATATTTTCATCTTTACAGAGAGTCTGAATTAACACAAAATGTTTTATGATTTAAGTTTGATAAATACACACCATAACTATATATATATTCATTAAATGAGCTTAATTTTTACAAGTTTTATTAAGTTAATGGTAGTAATCACATGACATATATTCTGGCATTTTCTTGTCTTTCCATACTAAGAGGCAAAATGCATCAAGACTCTGCAGCATGACTTCATTACATTTACATTATTCTATACGTTCACTTGCTTACATATTTTTATTCTTAACTATTATATGCATAAGTATGGATAAAGCATACAGTATGTAACAATATATAACTGTCTGCAGCAAGAATTTTATTATTATATTTAGTCCCTTTACTGCCATATTAAATGTGGTTCATGAATATTTATAATAGGGATGATAAGTGGTAGTCATATTAATAAAGCAAAGATAAATCTTGCAAGCTCACTGTACCAGAATACAATTTTGTTCTATTATTTCTATTTATTATTCTAATTTTGAGTAGATAGTATATTATTTTATTACTAGTAAGTAGTAGTAATGAGTAATAATATTAATTAAGCAATGAAAAATTTTTTAGAATTAATTTATTTTTAAAAGGCAGATGGTAAATTAATTAAACTTGAAATGATACAAAGCCTTTAAATGTTGCACTAATTTTTAGTTTTAATATGCTCTTAAGTGGAAGGAAAAGCAAAATAGTTACATAAATAGTTCTTTTTAAATTTTGTGGAACCAACCTAACATTAAGATCAAGTTTAAGATGTGCTGGGTGTCAATTAGTGTTTTCTAAACAATTCAGTAATGGAATTTCATTTACAAGGTTATATAATTGGACACATCATAGTTTAAACAAAGAGAAGCAACACCAATACCATTCAATCCCATAATTATGTGTCTTAATTTATCCTACCAAGTGAATATAATTTGTCAGCATGAAAAACAGTAAATAATCCCTATAGTTGACAAATACTAAATAAATATGTTAAAGACTTTGAAAAGTGTTTGGAGCCGCAAAAGTATGAGTCAATTGCATCGTCAGCCTATGATACTAAATATCTGTAAAGATTTTTGCAACTACTAGTGCTCTGAACACTATCTGTTATTTAAGGTTAACTATAAATACTTTCACAAACACAGCACTCAGATTTATTTATTTCAACTGCCTGTAGAGTCTCTGACATGTATGTGACCTCTTATCCTAAGACATAACATTAATTTTGTACTCTCCTGTCGTATATTCTCATTTACAGTTAATTATAATTCCTCCTATAACAAACAAAAATTATGATATAATTTTAATATACTGTAAAAAAAAACATCATTAGGCAGAAGTTTAGGTAAATTTTGGTTTGTCCAAATGTCAAAAACAGTCTGCCACCCTAAAGGTTACAAAAGAAAAATTGAATTCTTTAATACCACTCATGGAAACCAAAGATATGTGAATAAATTATTCAATAAACAATCCAAAAACAACTATAATAATACCTTAACCACCACATTTGCTTATTTGTTTTAATTAACTCTGCCATATATACATATTTACCTCAGCACAGCCGGTATAATACAACCAAGAGTCAACATCATCTCCACAAAGCTGTTCAACTTTGTCTTTGAGGGGAGTAAAGACAGCATGACATTTTCCCAGTCTATCTTTAGGAGTCACTTCTAATGACTGCTCTAGTAGGCTGTTCATGTTAACAGGGAGCTTTTCAGGGCTATCTTCATCACAAACTGTACCAGGCTGTGAGGCAAAGAGGCTGAGGGAATCAAACATGTCTGTTGTTCTGTGACACTCTGAGGCTGATACCAACAGATCTGAAGCACAGTCACTAGGACTCATTTCAGTGAGTTTTTTCTGATTCAGAACATTGTTAATTTCTTCATTAAATGTCTGCACAGTTGTGCTTTTTTCTTTATCTGATGCAGCATATGGCATGGTTTCAACACTCAGTGTCTCATTTTTAAAGGATTGTTCTTTTATTGTTCTAACAAATAATATTTCTTCAGTGGAGGGTGTATCGTAAATTTCATTTATTTCAGCTTCTTTGGGTGTGTTTATGTTTGAAGGAAGAGTAGTTCTGAACTTGGCATTATCGCATCCTTGTGCTTTAAAATTCTCTCTCAGTGATATGTTCTGAAAACTTTCAGAAGTTTCCTTGAAGCTGACATCGTTTTCATTCTCCACTGATGAGTTAGATATACAACAATCCATTTCTTTTCTGTTCTGCTGCTTTATGTTTATAACTTCTGTCCAATGATGAAACCCTTGGCTATATTGGCTACAAAACTCTGGATCTACTTCACTTTCTGGTATGACTGAAATCTGATCAGAGTCCATGCCTGTCTTACTAAAATTTGCTTGATAATTTAATGATGCACGACTGGGAGGGTCTTTTGGAAATCGATGCAAATCTCTTTGTACATTTACCAAGCCAGTAATATCACTGGGCAAACAAAATTCAACAAATGATTTGTCCCTGTTTGCTTCATCGATGAGGTATTGAAATAATGATGACAAAAGGAGAGCTTTTTTTGTTTTCTTTCGCTGGGGACTGTGAGGGGAAACTTTATTTAAAGTGAAAGATTTCTCTGAAGACAGGTAAGTAGGGGAGCAGGTGGAAGTTTTGGGTCTCTTATTTGAGGTGGTATGGAATCCAAAAGCAACTGCTGACAGGCGGGGTGACCTGCGTTGTATCAGTGATACTGAATGTCTCTTTTTCTGTCTCCCCTGGAGGCTATCCTGCTGCGATAACTGTGACATCCCTTCTGAGAGAAAATCTTCTGTTAGCTCAAATTGAGAGTATGGAATGGCATCAAGTTCTGTGTAATCTAAGAAAGGAACAGAAATCGATTGCTGTTGAGACTCTACATCAGAAGATGTAGTTTTATCAGAAAAGATTCTTTCACACTTCTGAATAGTGTTCTTTGCTTCTTCATCATTATTGTTTTTAAATGAACAATTTGTTTTCTCTTTACCATTTTCTGTTAAGTTCTTAGAATTGCTGTTTGGTTGAGAACCTGATGCAATGTTACTGTAATTGAATCTGTATATTCTAGAGGAGTCAGTTTCATGGTCAAAATCCTTTGATTCCATCCTGTCTAAAGATTGAGAACTATTATCCCGATGTTCATCTTTCAAGAAATGTGTACAACTTCTACCTTTTTCCAATAAATTCATTATTTTGACTTCTTTCAAACTACAATTAGAATTGTTATGATCTGAAGCTTCACTGATTGAATTTACTTTTGAAGCATTTGTTTCATTATACTCAGGAGCCAGGTCCTGAAAAGAGTCTGGACTATAATCATTCGACTCAAAGCTTTTTTCCAGAATATCTTGATTTGAGCTGATTGTGCAAGCATCTTCATTAATGAATTTAGCTGCAAAGTCTCCTATCACATCTGGCGTGTTCATGGGTTCAGCCATTGCCTCACCTAGTGAACTTCGAAAGCTTGGTGTTATAGCAAGGGAATCAATCTCAAGAGTGCATACACCATCCTCATGAGCTTGTTTTAGTGCAATGTTTGGGAAAACTGTGCCAGTTTCAATGCTGTTTTCAAACTTACATTTTGAATTATGAGTAAATGATGGCTGCTTGAAGGATGATTGCTTAAGATTGTTGAAAGCACCATCTCTGTTCAAAGGTGAATTTGAAACAGTATTCTGTTTAAGATTTCCCCCCATATCAAATGCTTGATTGTTTTTAGGTTTTCTTTTAAATGATTCTTTTATTTTGTCCTCTTTATGAACTTCATATGCTTGTTTATTTAAGTATACTGAAACTACACTGTCTTGCTTTGTTTCAAATGCTTCACACATTTTTGGATCTGATCTCACTGATTGTGGTGAATTAAGATCATGATGTACTATATCTTCTTTAAAGGTGACCTGTAATAAACGATCCTCAGAATCTAGATTTCTGTAAGTTTTGCATTTTGCATCTTCAGAATGCCTGTCAAATGTCTTTTCTTTGGGTTGTTCATCGTCTACTTGTAGTCTGTGTTCTTCAATCTTTTTTCTAACATGGGCTTTTACTCTCGCAGCCCTGTTGGCTTTCTGAAGAAAAAAAGAAAAAAATAAGAGTTATTATATGACAAATTTACAAAATATAATCATAGTTATAAAACTGAAGAAACAAAACACAAACGAAAGTAATAAAACAAATTGGGCATTTTCTTTAAAACAAACAAGGTGCATGGTGGCAGATTTACTGTTAGTACAAACAAACATTCTGACAATTTAATAAAGCTCTGTAGATTCAGATAGTCTCATCTAATGCTGACTCATATAACATTTTTTGTTCTACTTTCTTAATTATTTACTGAGACTAGCTGTTGCCTATGATTACAACACTACAATCCTCCTCAACTTCAAATACAAGCATTCTTGATGAATTGGTATTATTAATAGACAAATATGATAATCCTATTTCTTAATTAGAAATACTGCAAAGACAACAAATGCTTGTTGATGAAATAAAATTATTTTCAGTTTACTTATTTTTAAAAGTTATTTGTTTTTCATCTCAAATAATTATACTCTGTCAAATCTTGGCTTTTACTTCAAGTTTATTCTTGACTGAAACTTTAAAATCCACATGAAAATAAATAAATTCTGAACTCAAATTATTTTCTCAATGAACTGTTGATCAACTTGACCTAAATTTAACATTAGGTAACTTCAAAACGTTTATATCATCATGGCTTTTCTTAACCATAACAAAGTCATCAAATTTCTTTGTGTTGTATGATGGGGAATTTTCCCATATATTTTATATAAATTTTCATATTGCAATTTAAATTGAATAACTAGTCAAACCTTTACTTGTCTCATGTGTTCCTTACCTCCAATTTTCTCTGTTTACTAGCAAACTCCTTTTTCATGAGTTCAAGTTTTTTTATTAACTAAAAGTAAAACAAAAATAAATACAAAGTAAAATTATGAACATGTAATTTAAAAGTATGGACAAGTATTGTAAATAAAAATTATGAACAAGTATTCTAAATTAAAATTATGAACAAGAATTGTGAATTAAAATTATGAACATGAATTATGAATTAAAATTGTGAATTTAAATTATGAACAAGTACTGTGAATTAAAATTATTAACAAGTATTGTAAATTAAAAATTATCAACAAGAATTGTGAATTAAAATTGTGGAAAAGTTGTATGTAGGTGGAGTAAAGGAAAGTGATCATATGAATAGAGATTTGGGCAAATAGTGAGAATCTGAGATGATTATCAATTTTGTGAAATATTAAACATAAAGCTGATAATTCTAGTTTTAATTTACAGCATTAGGAAACAGTATTACAATTTACATGCATTGCAAAATTTCTACAAAGTTTCAGTATCTAAAAATTATTTAGGGATTAAAAATTAATAATTAAAACAATTACTGATTTTCAAATCACAGGCTTATTTTGTTGAATTAATAACACTAATAATCTTATTACTAGTAGAACTAGTAGTGCAGCTAAGTCATTTTTACTCATTCATTATATAAGTAATAAAATATATTGTTCATATTCAAAGATTAAATTTGTTTTAAAAATTAATCATGCAAAATATATATATGTGTGTGTGTGTGTGTGTGTGTGTGTGTGTCTGAGAATTTGTGTGCTATGTGTAGAAAATGAAACAAAATTATAAATATAATATAATATTAATAACATCTAGACTATCACACAAGACACATAAGGTGAAATAAAATTACAAATAGATTTAAAACATCCAAAAATATGACCTGGTTTCTTTCCATTTTGTTTTGCCAAGGCTGAAACACATCAAAAATAATTTACACTTATTAATAAAACAAATACTTTTGATCATTTAGTGTATATATTTATATATATAAAATAACAGTAGAAATACACATTCATTTAAACAAACAATGAATATCTTATTTTGTAATACTGTTTTATATTCAAACTAAAGACTTAGACTGTTAGAGTAAACATAAAGCATAATGTATCTCTGAGAGTAACATCCAGTAACTGAACTACTTACTAATACTTAATTATAAACAAGTTATAGTTAATTTCAATGTAGAGCTATATGGAAAGAAACCTCATATTTTATGCATTAAAACTGTTTTGTATTTGTGTAGGTTTAGGTCTTGTATTGTTGTAATATGTTTAAATGTAAAAGAGCATTGAGGCAAGTATACTTACATAATTTAAAATTTAATAGGATATATTAACCACAACACTGAGACTAAATTAAGCAGCCATCTTTATGTTTATCTGATTTGTGACAAAGTCGTAAAGGATGTTTCCTTCTTGAATGAAGACTAAAATTAGTCTAATAGATTTTGTAATTAAGATTATATCAAGAGAGAATGATTTAATTAAGTGGAAACAATAAGTATGAAGTTTAGAAAACTTACCAAAAAAAAAAATAGTTCACTACTATAGTAAAATAAAATAGTAAAGACAGAAAGTAATTAAAATTAATTTGTTCCATAATTTGCTAGACACCAAAAATGAAAATGAGAAAGCTAATGAGAAGGCTTTATGATAGAATTCATAGAGGTGAAGTACAAATGATTTACTCACTCCTCTTTTTTACTGTGCACTGAAATTTTATGTAATGTTTTAAATTGCGTTACTTACTCAGTTACAGTCATTGCATTAGCTTGATTATCATTCATAGCCACTGTGAGACCTAACTTTTATATTTGACTATCTTAAAGAAAGAAGTAGAAATATTAATACCTTAATAGATGATAATGATATTCTAAGAAGCAGTCCGTGGTTATTACTTTTGGAGTGAAATTTCTACCACCAAGTACCTATTTAAGCGACCTGAATATGGCTGTCTACTCTTGGCTTGAAATAAAGTGATTCCTTCAACCAATGAGAGCAAGCATGTGACTGCAGGGAAGAATGTGTAAGCATGATTCCAGTGTACATGTACCAACTTTAAATTAAGCAAAAGATTGCTAACTATAAAGAATACAGTCTCTAGCAGTAGTGATAACTTTTTTACCAGTTATATGGTGTTCAAATCAAAGTACATCGTTTAACTATAAGTTTAAATAAAGTATATAATTGTTTTCTTTAATTCTTTTTTGTGGGCATGCTTTTGTGAATTCAACTGAACATCTAGTTGAGGAGTTGTTGGATATAGACAAAGAATAATTAATGAAACCACAAACTACTTACCAATTATATTTGTAAACATTTAAATGTTGGATGTTTTTTCAATAATGCCCACCTGTTGAAAGATAATACATGTAATTTAAGTTTTTATTCGGAGAGAAAAAGGGGATCTTCACACGGATTATAAATAAATTATTCTCAAGTCCTATACAGAAATAAGAGGAATAGGCCTCCATCAGTTACCTCTGAGAACAAAATTGGTGACGAGTCAAAAAGCATTTAGTGTCAAAGGTCAGCATCAGAAATATAATGGATGATAAACTAAAAAAGAAGCTTACAAAGATGTGAGATGTGAAATGGCCAATTACCATTATCCAAAGGCAGCATAAATCAAATGTTAAGAAAACTGAAACCAGTGTTTAGTAAATGTTCAAAATGAATTAAATTGGTTAAATATAGTGTTCTTATATCTTTCATTAGTGAGGTCAACTCATATCTCATTTGAAATTAAAAATTCCATCAAAATATTCTATCAATAAAATGTTAAGCAAGCCCATATATCAACCCAATCAGTTTGTCTCTAAGCTCATGGGTGTCATTTAAAAGTGTAGATTTTCATGTGTTCTGTGAGGTGTATGGGTGTGCCTTAACTGCTTCTGATCAAGTGAACGTGCTTTCCCACATTATTAATACTTTCTATATAATTGAACCAACACTATTTGCAAGTGTGTATTAAAACAGTATACATACTAAGGCATCCCATCACAAGCACTGAAGCTGAAAAAAATGAGGAAATAATAAATATTTTCCTACCTAAGCCTTAAATTAGAAACAGCAACTGTACTACATCATTACATGTATTTCAAATCCAACTAGCAATGGTGCAAATACCATTCCCAAAGCCCCTGCATTACTTGAGGTCTTTGAACAGAAAGGGCCCCAAAATCTTTAACTAAAAATGTATTTAAATTAAAATTTTACATAAAAGTTTAAAGTTATTAGTTATACTCAAAGACAGACTTAAGTTTTTCACAGCGTCCAAGACTAGACACCAGTACTCCCAGTAGTATGCCTGATCAACCCAGATAAATGATAATCAAAACATGGTGCAAGAACACAGTTTAAATATAATAATAATTATTGTCTGTTAAATGAATGGCTCTTAAGTACAAATGAATAGCTTACAAAGTATGTTATGTCTAGATTGTAAAATAAAATATAACGCCCTGAATTTTGAAGTAAGACCTAAGGCAATCCCATGGCAGCCCCAGATTGACACAGTAATTTTCCTAATTATCACTTTGCTTTGCAATTGACATGTGGAGAGGTGAAATTTTTATTCATAATTATAACTGACTTTTGTTTGCTGAATCATGGGGAAAATACTTTCAATTTATACTTACAGGGACTTGAACGGGAGGGAAGAGAGCAAAGTAAATTGTTTGTTGGACACAGAGCACTTTTATATTCTCCTAAGAAACTTAACTCAAATGGAAACTAAAATGAATAATTAAAAATAATGGGAAGTATCAAATTAAATAAAACAGCTACTACAAGTAGGTCAACATTATAATATAGCAATTAGCTTATAAAGTATTCAGTAGTCCTAAAAAAGTTAAATGCACCATCTGTAATTAAAATTAAGTCTCCATTAGCATTATGAATCCTATATGAGCCTTTGATTGGGGATATTCTAAAGAAAAATTAAGTAAAAAACAAGGAAATTAGTCCAAGGGTTACTAGTGAACTAAGTGAAGGCAGCAAAAAACAACAATCTTGTTAGAAAATCAAAATTTTGTCCCATTTTCTACAAACAAATCAGTATGTGGAATCTGTCGATTGAAAATTGCAACAATACAAAAATAACAGTCTGTACAACATCCCAGTGTTGTCTTTTTTCGGTTTATTTGTGTAGGTCTAAACATGCTGCAGTGTGCTAAGGCATGTATGTGAGAAGTGGGGGGATGGGAATTTAAATTACGCCACTTTCTACTTGCATGCCTATTTAATTGTTCAAATAGTGTTTTTCACCAAATCAAGAATAATCCTCTCTGAAAGATTGCTGATGATCAATTTTTTTCTAAAACAGTCTATAATTTCATAAACATAAAAATCGCTGAAAGCATAAGAACACTGAAGATGTTTCCTTCTAGATTTTAAATTCCGCCAATTTAAAAAAAACTGGATGATTAAATTAACTTTTTTTTTGAAAAATGTACTGGAATTAATGAAACTTTAAATCAAGAAAGTTGGGTTTGAAACGAAAGAGAGAGTGACCCGTCATTTTCTCATGGAAATTCCAAGGGCAGTTAACTGTATCGCATAAAGAAAAAAATGGAAGCATCGTCTGCTACGATTATGTAAATTAAAAAAAAAGATAAAACTGATAATATTGAATTGTATGTATAGGTGTGACAAAATGCACTTAAATGTAGTCAAGTGGCTTAATTTATATATGTTGACCAATTTCACAATTATTTGATACGAATCATAATTGTCTTACATTTGTTTACCACATAACATGATAACGCCTTTAAAAAAAAAAAGGCTTTAAATTATAAATTTATAGTAACATATACTTTGTTTGAAAAATATGATATACAATGATATATATATATATATGTATCATATTTTTAACGGAAAATGGAGCCGCTGTTATACTGTAGTGTGGTGCTATTTTAGCATGAAATTTCTGTTGTCGATAGAAAATAACTTCGCCTATAATAATAAAGTACAAACATAATGGCAATGAAGAAAGCAAGCCCTGTTAAAATACACTAAAATATAGGTTTATAAGCATTTAAGTGTCTGAGACACTCTACAAGTCTACATCATACTGTTGGTGCTACTTTCAGTGGCCCTAGAAAAGTTAAATGCAAGGTATACTTTTTGAACTGGCAAATATGTATAAATATAAATCTAACAATTATCATCAGCTGATAGTTGAACTTTGAATGTATTTTCTTCTTTAAAACCAAAGAAGCCTTTAGTAGCCGTACTGGAAGTATAGGCCTATATGTAAACAAACTGTCGTCTGCATTACGTGGTTTTCAAATCGCTTTAGTCAAGTTTTCCAAGGAATGGTCACAGAATTTAGGACATGAAATTTAGTAATCAATATATGTTTCACTTAATAAATAATATTAAAGGATTATATACTTACACCTTAAATATCTCAACTTACGTTATTAAAGCAGCATAACTTTTAATTTTTATATAAATTCTTGACTTGCCGCCTAGTTAAGCGCATGCGTATCCTAATCTACTTCCGTCATGCGCGAGATGTTAAATTGGAAAATGGGAAAACCTGTACGAAAAAATGACAACATATACGAAGATTGTATTTACGTGTAATTTATAGTACGCACATTTGGAACATAGTAATGCGATTTTACTTTTAAAAGTCAACAAAGTTTTATCGATAATACAAAAAAGAAATATGCAGTAGTTTTATACATAATGTGTGAGGTGAACAGTTCCCCGCAGTCGCCACGGACTGTGCCCAGTTCTAAGCAATATGATTATTTGTTAAAATTCTTGCTAGTCGGGGATAGTGATGTTGGTAAAGAAGAGCTTTTATCCGGAATGGAAGATGGCGCTTCAGAATCTCCCTACGGATACTCAAGCAGTGGTATGTTTGTTTATCAAACAGATTTGTTATCTATTTAGTATTTTACAATTAAAATCTAACTCCCAATATCTGAGTAACAGCCTAACACATTAACAGTACCATTTTCTCTTGTATTAGTTGTAATGTTAGTGTGAAGAAAAGTTTACTCGCAGTAGTAAAGGTAATATGTGTGTTGTGTGTGTGTGTATTACTAAGTAGTATTTCCTTGGTATTTCCAAAAAAAAAAATATCATAAACAAGAACAACCCATATAGTTATATACTGATAGTAATATACTTATAGTTATAGTTATATAGTCTTACTACTTTAGTACTTGAATTGAATGCTGCTAGTGTTATATTGCATTTACAATTACAGACATACTACATTACTAATACTATTACTAGTAGTAGTACTATTTTTTACTTGAGTAGTTAAGGACTATTCGTTTGTTGTTTACTTCTTGTATTTTCAATTACTAGTAATATATTATAAAAGCTCTCATCCTGTATTTTATAAATAAAATATTTAACAAGAATTTTGCAATAAAATTATACTATTAATTATGAATTCTACTTTATAGTGAATCTGTAATGAATTCTGTGAATCTGTCTATATTTTATTATATAATTTCATGTTTCAGCTGTTAGTTAATTAAGCATTCTCAGTTTACAACATATGTAATTTATTTTTTTATGTACACAAAAACAAACGAAATAGTGTACTGAGTATGGATCTGTGAGCAAGTTTAACCAGAATTCAGACATTTTATATTTCTGAGCCAAGTACATGTACACATATCTGTTTCATTATTTATGTCTGTCTTTGACCCTAATACTAGTAGAGGTATACTTCTAGTTCTAGTTCTACTGTAAGTGTAATGTAATTCTCACAGTTGGATAAAATGTACTAAAGTGTAATCAGCTCAGTCTTAATTCATTCCTAGCACATGTAAAACATAAACACTTTAACAAAGGTAGTATTATAATGCTAGACTAGTCACTAATGCAAATTGCCTAAAGTTTTGAAAGATTTGGTCAGTATGAGTTTATATTATAATAATGGTATACTACTCATTGCTATACTTTTTGTTTGGAAACTCTCTTCAACAAGGAGTATGATATTATGAAAGTAATGTAAATATGGTGTTGTAGTACTTTCTGTTCACACGTTTTTAGCTAAGTCAGTAAGTGAGCTGTATATGATACAGTCACTATATAAATCCATAAAAATATGTAAATACATTAATACTATAATAGTAATACCAATGTGTCAGGCATGTCATCCATTCCTAGCTTATGCAAATTGGGAAATGGTCCTTTGGCACAGAATTCTCATTGGGTTTCATGATCTATTTCTACTCATTCTAGATTTTCTTAGTCTAGAAATGAACTTGTAACAACTTTCAGATTAAACTAATAAAGTAAATAAATGGAAGTAAAATAAATGGATATGCCCTATACTGTGAATGCTTTCTTTCTTAACTGTTATAAATATAAATCATTAAAAGTGTACTTTTTTAATTTGATATTTACTTTTGAAGGCGAATGATTTTTTGCTTGCTTTAAAACATGATACAAATACTGAAATAGTGTGGTTGCATAAAACTAAAAGATATAATAATATTGATAAAACCATATAATTATAACTATAACAGTAATGTCACTTATTACAATACCAAGAGCAAGTTTTCAGTAGTCAGTATAAAACCCATAGCAGTTACTTAAAATGGGGATAACAGAACCATGATTATCGATTATAACTAAGTCAGTAAGTGCTGTAGACAAAAAACAGCCTTGGTTTTATGTTTCATGCGTATTTGAAGATGCACTAATAGTATACTAAATAAATTTGGTAATGGGTAGTCCCACCTATTTTTTTTCCTGCTTGACATTAGTGAGTCGTATCATAGTCATAATGAATGTCTTGAAATAAGTTCATGTAGAAATTGTTTTCATGAAATCTGAAAAGTAAAATATCAATAATTTAGTGTGAGAATTTATTAAGACCAGTGTTTTTAAGATTTAACCCAGTGGTTCCCAACCCAGTACCCATGGGTGCCATGGTGCCTGCCAAGGCATGTATATGCACCCATGACTAGATGTGAAAAGTAAAGCACATGTAGGTTGTTCTATCCAACCTGATGTCACTCATTTTAGGTTCTGTAAAATCATTCAAAGCAGAACTGATCTTGTGGAAGTCACATATGAAGACAAAGTCTCTTTGTATATTTTCCAAGTATGAGGAAAATGGTATGTGACAGTGATATTAACTCTTCAACTTCAAGTACATTCAAAGACTTAGGAACAGTTTGAAAAGATTGTTTCAATGATCATTGAGTCTGTATTTGCCTTACTTGGGAATCCTTTTACTTGCCAACTAGAGGTAACAAAAATGGCTACATCGACTGCAGGTTGCATTCAAATTAAAAGTGAAACTTGAGATTTTGGACCCTCAAAATGATATTGTTCTCAAATCGACTGCAAGAGATGATAATTTTTGTAATCTATAGCACTGAATCTTAATAATTCGATTCCATTTATCTGTGTAAACTATTTTTAATGATGAGCATAATAAAGTCAAAATACAGATCTTGACTGAGAGATTGGCATCTTAATGATTGTTTACAAACGGGAATACCATTTTAATTTTTACTCACTCACCTGCTAAAAGCTGGCTAATGAAATGCAGTGTCAAAATACTGATTTATTACTATAAAAGCATGTTAATTAATAATACCACTTTTCTATTTAGTTCTGGTGAGCACATATGAATATTATCCACATTTATATGCATATATAAATCTGGATACATGTAACATTACTAACATTGTGTAACAATAAAAATTGTGCTTAATATTTTTCATATTTGGGTTTACCTGTTGAAATCCAGATACAAAAGTAAAAATAGAAAAAAGATTTTTAATTTGTAATTAATCGCAACTGGCTTCTGTTCTATGCTAGAGTAAAAACTAAAAATAATACATGTAAACATATTTCAGCCACTACTTCACCAGTATAAATATTGTACTTTTAAAAATAAAAGAGATGAAAACTGCCTACTTAATAAAATCTGTTTTGTAAAAGCTACTTAATTCAGCTTCCATCCAAATGCAAAAAGAGTGAATTCATATATTAATAGTGAAAGATTAACTCCCTTAAAAATAAAAGGTATTGATACATATGTATTACTAAATGTGATGATTTAGATATTATTTATTTTAATGTCCAGTACAAAAATAAGCTTTGAAAAATTGATGTTGCCTGCCAAACATTTCATGTAGTCTGGAGAGGATTGTAGTCAGAAATAAAAGCATTTTATTTAGTTACATGTATTTAGAGCTTTCTAATAGTAATGTACTTTAATTTGCCAGCAGCTAACATATTTATAGAACTACATGTATATAATTTTGGTATCAAAAGTCAATTACTGCAGCAGTTCTTTTTTGAAGAACAACTCTTGTCAGGAAATTATATATTTAGCACATAAATCACTCAGCAACCTGGTAGTGGTAAATATCACTGAAGAGAATGGCAGCATTCATTAGTGTAAAAACTGAAACATGCTCAAGTTTTATTTGCTGTTGTTGTTTTGGGCAAATAACTAGTAGTAAGAACTAAGATAAGAATGTGCATATAGTGTTAAAGGATAAGACATTAGTGCAGAGGATGTTTTACTTGTGCCAGACCTTTGGCTTTCATAAAAACTTCCTTAGTGTGACTGTAAAGTGTAATGTCATTCATTGACATTATTGCTATAGTATTACCCACAGTGACTACAAGAGTTTAAAGTATGTCCATTAGAAATATGACTTTGTTGTTAAGTTTTCACTTCACTCATCACTGACAGTAACAAGTAAATCAGAAGTGTTGTTTTAACCTATTTCTCATTTGGCCTGGATTTCCCATAGCTTTTAAACCTTTTGAACTTATTAAATCTTTTGAATATTTTTGAATATTAATGCACATTTCTTCGTGTTTTGTAATGCATTGACCCCATTCATTATAAGTTAATGTATGCAGCCCCTTTACAGATGTTTGTTGAAAAATCACTGAATCTCATCAGGATTAACTGAAGTTTTCTTCATAATTTTTATGCAAGTAGAGTGATCCACAGTTAGGAAAGAAGTTTGCAGAACCTGTACAGCTACTTAGTATATAATACTTATATTTAATGGATTTTACTTTTTAATTAAAAATTTAAATAACATTCTATGACTATATTTATAATTTTGTCAACTCCTACTTATTACTAATACTATTAGTACTTGCATCTTATAATTATATTTGTATTTTACCAGCCCAGAATTTTGTCATTGAATTTCACATAAACATTACACTAAATACAAATACTTGAAATAGTTATTATCTTAACATAATAGTGATATACAGTACAGTCTTGTCATGTTTATTGTCATACATCTTTAATTCACAATGTACAAAGTTATTAAAATTATTGGTCTATTAGTATTACTTTTAAAATATTTTATCAGCTTTTAGACACATTATGTCTCATTGTCTATATACTGAAATAGTCTCTGTGTGTGTGTGTGTGTGTGTGTGTGTGTGTGTGTGTGTGTGTGTGTGTGTGTGATAATGTATTATAATAATTGATAAATTCAGGGTATAGATGCAATTAAAATGATCACATTATTTTATATTCAACACAAAACACAAGAAGAATTTTCATTTTTCTTTTGTTTCCACTATGCTATATTGTTTTTGTAATGTTTTAATTTTAAAATAAATAAACACTCTTTTCTTTAAATGCTTTATACATTGTTACACATTTATTTATTTTGGGGGTACTACTACAGTTCTAGTAATGTGGGTAAACTTCTGACTTTTCTGACACAGAACAAATGGCTACATGTATTTGAAACTCATTGGTATTATACTAATACTAATAGTATGCTTGAAAATTAATACATGTTGACTGAAGTAAAAATTGTATTTCTTGATTATTGTTAACTTTGTTCTATGGTTTACTCTCTGGTTCTTATGAAGAAATTTCAGAAGGCTCAGCTTGCTGCATTTAGGACTGTTAGTGTTACAGCATTAGTGTTCCAAGAACTGATCATGACAGTCCACTTCTTCAAGTTCAAAGCCTTCACTGACTGCCTATCCACAGCTGGGATCAACACAAGACTTCTTCTCTTTTTACACATCATTGTCTGGTTCCTGCCCTTAGCACCTCTTTTATCTTATACGTTTTCACTCCTGCTAGAAACTTGTGCTCATCACCAGACAAATATTTTCAACATTCTGAAAGCAAAGTATAAGTGATGTCATCATTCTTTTGATCTGAGATAAAAAGAGTGTGACCATTTTCAGGGGTTTTCTAAGACCATCTTTTTCATCAGCAAGAATATCACTGACTCTTTTGTGTTATTTTTGGCTCTGGCTGTACAATTTATGTTTATTTTCGTAAATAAAGTTGTTTTGTTTTTATTAAATTCTTTTTATTTATGTTCTCTTTTCTAATTACAATCAGTTAAATATATTTTGCCTATTAATGCTGTATTGAGATTTCTTAAGTGTTTAGTATTTGTATATTAAGATCTTGTGTATTATATATATATATGATTACATTTATTTATACTCGGCTATAATTCAGATAGATCATACTTTATACACAGTGAGTGGGCTATAATTCATAATTATACTTAGTTTAATACCTTACATCTAATGTATTTCAAAATGATCACCTGTTAAGTGATTAGTTTAACATTAAATTAAAAGGTTTTTTTCATTTTTTAGTCAATTTTTGCAACTATTTTATAATTATTAACAATAACAGTAAGAAATTTTGGCATTAATTATGTGTTATATTATAACTTATAGTTAAAAATTATAAACATACACTAGTTAAAGATAACAGTTTTTAATAATTTATTCCATAGGTATAGACTATAAAACTACTACGATTCTTCTTGATGGAAAACGAGTGAAACTACAACTATGGTATGTTGATTTTTGTTGTTAACATGTTAATTTTTGGTATCAGTATCATTACATACTTTTTATCTTTTCTCCTCATCTCATTCAGTCAGCAGAAATTTTTATGTCTCACTAGTATTAAGATGTATATGACTATAAATGATTAAATAGCAAAATAAAAACATTGAGGGTACTGAGTACTGAATTCAACTTGATTGCTTAAAAAATTTTCAGATGTTTCATTGTTTTGATTAATAAAACTTTTAAAACTTAATTAATTAAAACTTTTAAAACTTAATTAAAACTTTGATTAATAAAACTTTTATTGTTTTAAAGATATTACTTATTATTTTAATTTTTATGTTATTATTTTCACTTTTAGTCATTTGAGCAGATTGTAAAAATGCTCAGTATTTGTTTTTTTAGGATTATTAAATGATTACTGAATGACAGCAGTTATTTTATACTATATTTATTCAATGTGCATAATATTAATAATTAATATGGATATTGTTTGTGTTACTATTAGGATTTAAAAGAAAACCCACAAAGCACCGCTTTTGCACATTTTACTTTATGTAAATTAGAAGAAAAAATCAATTAACACCAAAGAAAATTTTATAGAATGCAGATTATCATTATCATTAGATTAGTAATACTAATAGTAGTAGTACTATTATAAAACATGCAATTTAAATTTAAAGTGTAAAGTTTTCAACTGAGCATCCATGGTTACTTTTACACAGTCAGTTGAAATACTGTGAGAGTTTCTTCTTTTGTTTCTTTTTAATATAAATAAGAAAGAAAGAAATTTAAGCTATATAAATGTTAAAGAAAGAAATTATAAGTTATATAAAATATCACTCTTTATTGTAAGATCATTGAATAGCATTATCCATTTCATTAACTTTAAAATCATAATTTTTAATTGTTTGATATTGGACACTGAAGCAAGACTACATCTGATAATATTTTTATGTTAAAATTATGCATGCCAGTTACATCTATGCTAGTGCTAATGATGTTTTACTTATTCTTCCATTGCATCATCCCCTTTCTTTTATTTAGTCTGAGAAGGATTCAAACCTTATACTGAGTGATACTATTGTGGTAGTTTAGAGTTAGGGAAATTGAACATTTATATTCACCACAGGGGATCATAAGACAAGTGTTTGGTCATTAAAATGTACCTTAGTTTATTGCATTCTGAACTTTTATTTTCTAGTTTTTCATTATCTTTACTTATTTCACTTTTTAACATGTTTCTTTATGGGGTTGTCTTTTTACTATGCAACATAACTTTTAGTTTTGCATTAAATTAAAGCCATGCTAGCTTGCTACAGGATTTTCTTCTTGATTGATAGAAATTTAAAGTTTAATTTGTTTATAATAGTATTTAACACTTTTTCATATTTTCTTCCCCTTAATAATTTACTCTGTGCAGGGATACATCTGGTCAGGGAAGGTTTTGCACAATTCTCAGATCATATTCAAGAGGAGCACAAGTGAGACTTTTTTCTCCATTAACTATAGCAATACTATTAAATATTATAGAGGAAATATATATATATATATCTTGTATGTGTGGATGAATGTATCTTTAGATTCTGGTTTTGTATCTGCATCCGCTCCACTTGCACCTGCAGCTTTGGCACATATATAGTCACATAGCGACATTTTCAGTCTTTAAATGTTGTGGAAGAGAGAAAACGTTTACAGTGCCCACATATCTGCCAAGTGAGAGAGACAAGTGGTGTCTGCTGGGGAATTATTAATAACATAAATTAGGATTCTCATCACTTGTAATTAGATATAGATGATTAATTAATAATAATCATAACCACTAACTAGGTGGCACTGGCATCACACATACTTCAATAATAGAATGTACATTAAAATCAGGTGTGAGAAGGTAGGAATAGCTAATAAATGAATTTTACATAGGAATTTAGCACCAAAAATGCACTGTCCTATTTAGAAAATAGTGTAAACTTATATAATAGTTGGAAAATGTAATATATTTAATTTTACATAATTTGGTAACAGCTGCTTGTAACATTTATCAGCTTGATCATTTAGATATGACCTCTGTGAAATGGCACAACTTGTCTTTTCACATATGTAAGTTCCAGACATTTTCCTTTCCTGCATTTGACTAGTATTTGACATGGTCTGCCAACATGAAGTAAACAAATAGTGAATATACATTGACCCATAAAAAAAAAAAGCGCTGCCAGGGATTTCTAGGAATGTGTGCAGACCAAGCCTACTGTTTATCACAGAAGTGTTTTAAGTACCAATTGTCATTGCTCTCATGATGCTAACCTTGCCTTGTAAACATTGACCATTGAAGGAAAGGAAGGGGAGAGGGTAAAAGAAGTTTCTAGATTCTCTCACTTATGGGGAAAAGGTTTTGAATTTTGGGTGTCAAGTAATGATTATATCACTGTGGGTGTTTGTGTGTATGTGTGTGTGAAATAATATATGAATATTTCTATTTATGAATCCTGCATTTATTCATTTTATTAGTCTTGAAATGTACAATCTATAATTTGTGGTTAATTTACTGTATGCTGATATATTCAGTTTGTTAATTCTTTGTTCATTATTTTGCAGTGGTTTAATTTGATGAAATCTTTATAAATAATTTTAGTCTTTAATGAAATAATTTTAAATAATTTGTCTTTTCACTCTTTTGGAATTATATCATTCTGTCAGACATAAATACTTGAGTGTTTTCTGTGGCAGTCATTTAAACATTGTAGAAAAGAGTTATCTGACTGACTATTTATAGAATGTAAATGCATTTAAAGATATTTTTTCTGTGCTTTTATTTATTTTCAAGCTATTTTATCACAAGCTTTCATAAATTGTAAGTAGAATTTTTCAGATTTGCTCAGAAATCTTCCAAATGCTTAGATATAAAGAGAAAATAACAAGTCAGTATGAAAAACAATGTATGAATCAAGATGAAGATTTAATGCATATTCTAGTTTTTGCTTAGTATTATTATTAATGTACATTGATGATTGACAGTATTGGAGTGGTAGTGAAATTGTTTATCTGCAGAATAATGAAGTAGCTTGTTACTTCATTGGTTGACTAATTTAATTTGCAGTTCACTTTTCTGCAACTCTCTTTAAATCTTATTTCTTTTCTCAGTGTTTGTTAATATGTGCTGCTGTTTTTTTTAAAGATTTATTGTAATTATCTCTGTAGGGAATCTTGCTTGTTTACGATATCACAAACAAGTGGTCTTTTGATGGCATAGATCGTTGGATCAAGGAAGTCAATGAGGTAAGTCATGTGTGGTTGCTGTAGTTTAATTAGCAAAGGTTGAACTTCTCTTCAAGACTATGCTTGCCAATTTTTAGTATTATGCTGAAGCATATGGACTGCAGAATTGTGTGTGTGAAATAAACTGCATTATTTTGCTATAAGATAGTAATAATTAATAATTCCATATTCAGATGAACCAAAATATAATCATATTTTCAGCCCGCTGATTTTACAAGAGAACATGAGAGTGGAACAAAAATTACTAATACTATTGGCCAAATTACATCAAAATGTTAAAAACACTTCTTATGGGTCTTGTTTTGGTTTTGTTTCTCTTCCCCTCTCTCCCATCCCCTTTTAATGCATTGATATAATACATTAACTGAATGGAGACCAAGAATGTACAGATATTTAAATCAAACCAAATTACTGCATATTGTTTGAGTTCGAAGCTCTAGTAAGGTGCGTTATGTTGGAATTTTACAAAAAGACTTATTTGTCTCACTATATTTTAATTTTTTTTTTTTTTTTACAACAGCAAAATTGTACTAGGCTACCAGACATGCGTCAAATGCCAATTTTATCTCACAAACCCATGCTCACCATTCATAATGCTGATATCTTTCACATAGCAGTCATTTGATCTTATCTTTGAAAGACAAATTAATGTTTGCAGTTCTTATTATAGAATTGTTCCTCACTGTTTAAATACTGCAGCACATATCACTATCAGTCATTTGCCACCAAACAACCACCACCATCACCAAAAAGAGTGTGGCATTACTCACTTTATTAAAGTATTTTGAGGAATAGCTTATTATACACTTTGATGTGCATGCATGTTTGCATGTATGTGTGTGTATAAGGCTTGTGAGTAAAGTTTTCCATGTTTCATTGTTTACTGTGAAGATTTTTGCTTTTATAGTTTCAGCTTTTGTACAGTCATTGTATCGAGTCTGTGTGTTTCTTGTTTGTTTTTCAGATCTTGATATATTTTTTTAAACTGTGTGTGTTTTTCATCACTTTGGTTTACATCTCATTTTGTATACTTGATGCATCGATTCCTCTCTCAAAATTAATTAATAATCTATCAAATTTATTTTCATAAATAACAAAAATCTATTGTAATCAAGTGCTTGCCCTAGCATGGAAGGATTGACTTTGTGAATTCTGTCACAGATGATTCATGTTTTAGTTTTGATAAAATATAGTGTATTGTCAGTGTGACATACATTGAAGATTAGTGCTTTCTAGGTAAGGTGCATTGTAGTCTCTGTAACGTAGTACAGTTTGAGTAAAATGTTATGTTATCAGGTTATGATGTATTGAGTACATTCTAGATAAATTTAATTACAGTGTAGTACAGACTGGTAGTAATAGTGGAATCTTGATTAGATGTAGTAAGTGCTGCCTAGATGCGGGCCTCAGCCCATAATCATACATTATTAGTATTACAGTTAGCCAACTTGTTCAAAACATATATTTGATTGTATTCTGGAGATACTAATATATTGCTAATATGCCCCCCACCAACATGTGTGGCTGATATTATTTGGAATAATGCTGGCCCACTTTCCCAGTCAGTGCAAGCAATGTTATTGTAGCAAATAGCATGCTTGCAGCAGATCATGTGAGGCTTTGTTTGAACATAGAAAATAGTGTAAATGTTGCACCCTGAACTTAAACAAATTTGATTGCTCCATATAATGATATATAAGATTGCAAAAATCTAGTTGCCTAAATTTTTCAACCATGGAAGAATGACTAGATTAGATTTGTATTCTAGTTCTACAGAATTAGGAGTTTATTAATCTGGGCTCTCTGATACAGACATCACAGCCTTAGTAATATATTTGGTTTCAGCTATGGATAACTCACTCAGAATAACACACAGACATTGGCAAAACTATTGCTTCTGTAGTGCTTGAGGGCCTTTCAATAACAGAGGACTCAAGATTTGTTCCTTTAAAACAATAGTTCTAGAATATTGAAAATTTACAGGCTTCAGTACAGTGTCGCAAGGCACAGAGTGAGATGCCAACAACTGAGCCTGAACAAAAAAATTCCAGAGTTTTGAATAAGTTCAGTTGCTGACATTTATAGAGAGAGAAAAATTAATATTATACACAATATATTTTTTCTATGTTCAGCAGCTATCAGTAAATATTTTTTTGCATTTCTTACTTTATTATGAATAATTACTAATACTATTGCTGTATGACATTAAAATCTAATTGTATTTGCAGTATTTGTACATTATTGGATTCCATAGTACTGACAAATATGCAACCATTTGTATGTGGTGGTATGTGATATAGCATTAAAGGCAGCAGGGCAAAGTTAATCATGGATGTATTGAGGATGTTTTTTTTTTTTCTTTGAGCAGATTGGATCCTATGAAGGCACCAAAACTACTTCTAAAGTCTACTAGTAGTAGTGGTGGTAGTCTAAAGTCTACTAGTAGTAGTGGTGGTAGTCTAAAGTCTACTAGTAGTAGTGGTGGTAGTCTAAAGTCTACTAATACTAGTAGTAGTGGTGGTAGTCTAAAGTCTACTAGTAGTAGTGGTGGTAGTCTAAAGTCTACTAGTAGTAGTGGTGGTAGTCTAAAGTCTACTAGTAGTAGTGGTGGTAGTCTAAAGTCTACTAATACCAGTAGTAGTGGTGGTAGTCTAAAGTCTACTAGTAGTAGTGGTGGTAGTCTAAAGTCTACTAATACCAGTAGTAATGGTGGTAGTCTAAAGCAGTGGTCCCCAACCCCCGGTCCGCGGACCGGTACCGGTCCATGGACCATATGGTACTGGTCCGCGGACCAAATGGTACAGGGCCCCCCAATTTTATTTTTACTCTGGTCTATTTCTTTCGGGTTTGTGCGACTTTCCATGGACGAGATTGAGTCTGAGCATTCATTCTCCCAGTTGGTGCACGATCATCTGTCTTTGCTTTTAAAGAATTCGAGCTCTACTTCCCAACCCCACCAACACACTTCGCTTCGGACCACCGACGAACGCACTCCATCCATTGGACCGCCGGGAAGAGAGTCATGTCAAAGCGCCACACCAGACAAACCAGCACTAAGACTCAGCCCTTTTCAGGGCTGGCAAAAATGCCACTACTGCCCACTCCACCAAGTGACATTTTACGCGATTCTGAGCCAGTCACAGAAGATGCGTACGGCCCTTTCTGTTTCACAAACGAGCGCATAGCCCAGCTGAGACAGATACGGCAAAAGAGGCTTGAAGAGGTGCAAACATTAAGAAGTACAAAGGAGAGGACTGGACAAAATACTGCCGTGAAATCAGCAAACCAACCGAAAATGGGGGCATACGAAAAGTTACCCCCTTCACCTTCACACTAGAAACTAAAAACGTTGAACTAAAAAATGCGTTCACTAATTTGCTGTTGACCCTCTTCCACACAAAACAGAAGATGAACTTACACTAGACAACAAGCCATCTTAACCGCAATTGGTCTCCATAATATTTTAAACAAGCACCTGATAAGGCAACACGAAAAAAAAACTACATCAACAGACTGTGAAACACAGACAGACATCTTCTGGAAAATAACGCCGACAACAAAAACACGCTCTTCACAAACGGAAAAGGAGGAAACAACGCGAAAACCCACACAGGAAGACGGCACAACTCAAACAGTCAAAGGAAAAAGCCACGTTTCCACCCAAACTCTACAAGCCACTACAAGAGAAAGTGGAATAAACACCAACATCATCTGGAAAATTCCACCTACGGCCAAAGTGAATTCAACTCAAACAGCAAAACAAGAAATCAGCCAGGCATTCTCGCAAACTCCAAAAACCCACAACAGATAATAAGGAAACTCAGACTACAAGCTCTATCAGCAAAGAAAAAGAAATTAAAACAACTACCACCGAAAATAAAAAGAAACGCCAAAAAATCTCCAGCACACAAACGGTACATATCAAGACGCAAGAAAGAAAAATACAAACAGAAAAAGAAGTGAAGACAACTGACGCAAAGACCGAAACAGAAGTCGACAACGCTCCAACTACACCATAAGAAACAACAACAACGACTAAACCAACTGCCCCCAATCCACAGCCAGAGTCACCACCAGGGACTGCAACAAAGACAACCACAACAGACACATGAGGAAACACTACAGAACGGAGCCCCAAATCAAAGAGAAGGCGCCCGCCACAACACATCAGACGACAACAACAGTATCATCTATTACAGCCACAACAACAGAATCCACAACAACAACGGCAGCACTGCGACAACAACCACCGCCGACAACAACAACAACAACGGTGGCAGCACAGGGAGCAACATCACATGCAGTGGGGATATTATAACCACCCCATTGCGGATCTAATTCAACTAATGCTTGCCGCCAACACCCACCTACATACAGTCCAACGGCTACCGGGGACATCAACAACAACAGTGCCAACGACAACAACAACACCACTGGTGAACATTACAGGGTGGGGAGTGAACATCCTGGGCGCACATACACACTAAGTACGGACGATGTGGTATTGTCCTGGGCTCTGTAAACCCCCTCACCTGCCATACAACAACGGCCACCACAGCACTTAAATCCGTATTGCCATTCCGAATCCTATTTGTGTGAAGCGGGGTTTTCTGCAGTGACAGCAACTAAAACAAAACAACGGATGGACATAAGCAACTCACTTCGGGTGTAATTGTCTCCTATTACCCCCAGATGGAACCGTCTCGTTGCAAAGAAACAAGCTCAGGGTTCTCTCTGATTTAGCGTTCTATTGGGTTAAAATGTTAAATCACTTTATATTCATTTTTTGGTGTAACTGTATTTTAATTTGAAGGCACGTTTAAATACAATTAAATTAAAATTATTAAATCAAAACAATCTAAAATATAAACAATCAACGTCCCCCCACATCATCGGGCCGCGGTAAAATTATCAAGCGTTGACCGGTCCGCGGCGATGAAAAGGTTGGGGACCACTGGTCTAAAGTAGTAGTAGCTTAGAGCAAAGTAAGGTGTCTCTTGCATCATGTATCATCTTTATCATGTTTCTCAAGTGCTTTTAGTTTTACTGTTATCAATTTGAGTTGTAAGACATCATGATAACAAATTAAAGTTTGGATTCCTAATGAATATGGTTACATTTCTCTTGATCACAGCATGCACCTGGTGTTCCAAAGATACTTGTGGGTAACCGACTTCACTTGGCTTTTCGTCGTCAGATCAGCGAGTCTTATGCAGAACTCTATGCCCTAAAGAATGACATGGCATTTTTTGAAGTTAGCCCTCTCTGTGATTTCAATGTCACTGAATCATTTGCGGAGCTGTCACGCTTGGCATTGAAGAGAAATGGCATGAGCAGGGCTTGGGGTCATAATAAAGGTCAGTTAACTAGTTTGTATTATTTAACCAGTTGTTAGGTTGATGGATGTATAATATAAAAGTATGATCAGTTTATTTTTACATGATTATTATCTTAGTATTTGTCATGTAATCCCATACGAGCATCTTTAAGTACTATTCTTAAAGCTGTATTCTTTTAATTTGTTTCTGATTAGTGGTTTAAAGTATTTATTAGAATACACTTAAGATAGATGAACAAGGCTTGAAAGTTTGTAAAAATGTTCAAATCATGTAAAATTCACAAAATTAACTTGTGCTGCTTCTGAATATTGCCTTTTAGTTATATATTTCTCCATTTATTCTTCCTCTGCCACAGTGAAACTAGAAAGTCGTGCTTGACAGTGCTATTATGTAGTCCCAACCAATTTTTCAAATTTGATTCAGAGTCAAACAAATTTAGTTTGATAGTATTAGATGATATAAGGTTGCTTGCAAAATTCTAAGAGAAAACCCCAAGTAGTTTATGAAAGATGATGGTTAGTCGTCATCAATTTACGAGATGAATAAATGCTCATTTTTGATACACTATAAAAAGTAAAAATATACAGTTATGAAATGGCAGATTTAAAATTATAACAGAAAGGTATATTTTAACTAACCAAAATGAAGACGTTCTTTTTAGAGAATGTATTATATTTTACAAACTGTGTACAAACATAGTTCTTCAGTATTAGATTATAAAGTGCATATTCAAGACATCATAATATTCAAATAAGTGGCTTAAAATGTATTTGTTCTGTATTTAAAACAAAAAAGTACCGAGGAGTTTTAGCCCCATTTTTTCCAAAGACACTGTTCTAAAAGCCAGTGATAAATGAGGTCTCAAACAAGCAAATTTAATACAAATGAAAGAAAGGGGACAAAAATGTTAGTGCACAAATTGTAAAATGTCATATGTCTGGAACCACATATGTTACAGATTTATTAACAGAAAGGAATTTGTGCTCTATCTAACTGTTACAATCATTATTTGCTGGCTTAAAGAAAATATATGCATATAGTTATTATATAAAAAAAAAATAATAATAATTTATAATGCATCATACACTCTTTTGAGCACTAGTATTTGTAGCCTCATAACAAGTGCTATTTTTTTCTTCTAACCTTCGATGAAATCTTGATTGCAAATTGCTTGTCAAAGATTTTATTATATTTTGGAGGGGAGTGTGCATGTGTGTTGGGGTGTGTGAAAAAATTCACTTAGCAGGATATTGCTTTCAGTTGAAAAGTCAGTGGCATAGATTTTTGCTAGCATTTGCTGCCACTAATTTTGAACTCTGTTTTTAATTATGCTAGTTATCTCAGATCTTATGAGTTTGTATTATTTATGATTACAAATAAATAGTTTTAGATTAAAATAAATATTTTTTAGATTTTTCCAAATAGTAAATTTAAAATGGATGAGATCTCAGTTTTGATAGGTGATAGCTAAAATGAAGATAATGATTTCTGTGGCTTTATTATTGATGAATTTGTTGACAGCACTGGTGCCTCTCTAATTGTTTGGTTGTAAAGATGTTTTAAAGTACACTGAATGGTATCATTCTCAAGATAATAATCATTTTTGTCGAAGCCGTTTATTACAGATGTAGTGGTGACATTTTATTATTTCACCATTCTTTGATGCAAAACTATTTTAGTTCTTGGCTAATCCTTTCTGAACTACCTTTTTGGAAAATATAATTGCCTAATATTGTGATTTAAAATTTTAAAATTATGCATCTTCACAATATCCTTCATTCTGATGATACTTCAATGCGATATTTTAAACTTATTTTGAACCACTAAAATAATTGTATTATTGGAAAACATTTTTATTCAAAAAGTATTCCAATTTCATGTCTTTTATCTTATGTGGTCTTTGTTTTAGTTATAAGATTTGTTCTGAATTTTCATCAACAACTTTTATAGTGGAATCTATCATTTTCTTTTCTATTTTTTTAAAACAGATTTTCTAGAGTAGATGTGGTATTTAATTTGTTTTAGTACGTTGTACATTGTGTTCATGTTCTCCCAATCCTTCCCATCTGAAATTATTATTTATTGCTTATGTTTTTTTGTAATTTATAAGCTATTAGTAATTTATACACCAAATTTGCTTAATGAACACAACCTAAGTGCTGTAAGATCTTCATGCAAATGAAGTGTTTGATTCTGTTTGCATTGTCTTTCAGTGCTCAGTTTGCAGGAGCTGGCATGTCGAACCATTGTATCTCAGACTACTATCTATGGAATTGACCACTTGCCCTTACCTCCTACGCTAAAATCCCACCTCAAGTCGTATGCCCTGACTAATAAGACACGGGCTCGCATGCTTAGTTTCATCCATCGTGACAAGCACAAAAAAGCCAAATACCTCAACCCACAGGACTCACCTCCCATGAACTGCCGCAAGAGCTGCATCATCAGCTAGTGCAAAGAACATGTGAACATTTCAGTGTAGAGATGCAAGATGTGAACTAAACAGTGAATTGTAAAATTAGAATATGTATGGTGTGATCTTGAGTTATATGGTAATGGTTACAGCGTAAAGCCTAAAGCTCAGAAAGGAAAGCTAAATATTTAAGGGAATTGTGAAGAAGGATGTTGGAAATTGATTGATTTAAAATTATAATTCCTATCTTTTATTAAGTATACAATCAGCATTTGTGTGTATGTCTTCGAACAATGCAAATGACTCGTCAGTGTTTCAGTCAGAAGAAACAAAAGTATTAGACAGAGTTTTGGTTGTCAGGTACAGTTGGTTTGTTTAATGTGACTGTAAAATGCTTCCTTGTATGTGTGTGTGTGTGTGTATGCATGCTTGCATGTGTCAGAAGGGAGATGATTCTGATCGACAATAGATAATCACTTTGTCATACCAGCATGGACATCTTTTAAAAGTGATATAAACCACTTGGTTAAATCACAAGAGTGTCATGGCACCTATTTTCTGTGGAAGTTAGTTGCATATGTGAACAGAAACTTTTTGTGGTATATATATATATATATATTCACTGAGACTCAAATAAGAATCTCTTTTTCCAGTCTTACAGTGGCATTGATTTTGGTGCTTGAAAACAGTCATTCAAAGACAGGACTAGCTAATACAACTTACCAAGGACGGATTTCTTAATTGTATATTCAGAAGTGGAAGCACATTTGTTCACAAGTAGACAAGTATTTGTGTTTACTTTGAAACTCTAGATTTTCATAAACGTAGATTGATGTGCAAAATTATTATTTGCATTTTCACATGCTGTGGCCATTTTCTTTAAAACATTTTTACAAAATGAAAAAAAAAACATGAAGAGGATCCAAAAGAAAATAGAGTTGTGTAATGCCTGTGTTGCCTAACAAATTGGTTTGTGGATCTGCAAGGCAGTTGCAATGTTCTAAATGACAGCTGCTTGCAGACCCAGTTTTCTTTGATCCCCATATTATTATCATAGCAAAAAGGGCGTGTAAAGATTGCTCAACAGTTATTTTGCTACAAAATTTGTCCATTGATGGTAGTTTCACCATTATTGTCTTCATATCTTTGAGACTGTTTTCTCTGTTTTGATTTTTTTATCGTTAGTGTTGTGATTGTACACTACTTCATGTTAATATTCCTAAGGGATACATTTTTTTTTTTTAAATGATAATGTGGAAGTAAGATCTACTTGTTGCAATCTGTGTTTCTGTGTTTAAATGTTTACAAATATTTATCACTGCCTGTTATGAGAACTCATCCAATGTTCCCATTCTAAGGGAAATTTAAATTACTAACTATATTTCATGTTGACCCAGTATTGATTCACCCCCACCCCTGCTTTCTCTCATTTTCTCTTCCCTTTTATTCACTCCTCCCTTCAGTCTTTTCTAGTGTAAATTCTTGTCAGATGTGATTGGAGGGATGTGTGAGGGGGGATGAAATGAAATCAAGTACTATTAGTCCTGTTTGCTGTTCACCCCTACCCCATTGTTTTAAAAAATTATTTAAATTTCTTTGTTTTTATAAGTTCTTTGAATTCAACTGCTGTAAAACAGCAGATTTATAATGACATATTTATTTATCTCTATTAAAATAAAATTTTCTTATAATGTTAAATTTGGTTATATTTGTCATGAGCACACATTTATATTCATTGTATTTTAGTACAGATGTGATAAAATTGTGTCAGCTTTCCCCTTTTTTTTTAAAGGAAAAAATAGTTTGTGAAATATTTAAGTCAAAACTACTTATTTAAAAAATAAAAGCAAAAGATTTTTAATTTTTGTATTAATATTTATTTACTATTACCAGAAGCTATTTAAGTATGAAGTTTGTTAATTAAAAATACTAATAGGCATAGGATAGAGAAGCAGACATTGATGTCATTTATGCATGTCCAAAAGCTGTGGACCATAAAGTAATTAGACAAAACTTAATTCATCCTAATTACTGGTGGATGATTTTTTTTTTTTAATAAGAGGTTACTGATCCATTTGTCTTTGAAAAATCTACAAAAATGTTTATAAAACATTAAAAAATAATATCTACTTATAAATCTGATGAAGCATTTTAAATAAATATATTTTTTGTGTATATATGCATGAATGTATGTATGATGATAGATAGACAGAGAAAAAACAAAGAATGAATGAATAGGTACTGCTTATTGTGATCACATTTGTCCTTTCATATTTTGATTCTAATAAGCAGTGATTTTGATAAATAAACAATAAGTTTTATCACCTACAGTTTACTTCAATATAAATAATGCTTAATTATGTAAATCTGTATATGTACTTTGAAAAATAAGAGAATCAACAAATTAAAATATTGATTTTTTAAAAAAAATGAAATGTGTATATATTGCACATTTTTATTGTTTGTATATATTATTATCTAATACAGTACCTGTATGAAGGCCTTCTTCATATACAGTTATTATTTAACATTTGTATTTATTTTAATTTTCTTTGTATTGTCAGTATAAAGTTTATTATTGGAGTATTCTGCTATTAATAAAAAGTAAGTAATGAGTGAAGAATGCAAAACATTGTAGGGCTTACAACTGATAAATATACTTTCATCTACACAGATAGATGGATGGAAGGAAAGAACAACCATTGCTACTACTGAATGTGAATCATGAGGCTGTTCAAATTTCAACTTATCGTTAAAACTGATTTAAATTCACACATTAACTAATTCAAATATTCTTGCATCATGTTCTTTCATCTTATTCTTCATCCATAAAAGACAGTGTTTTGCCTAACAGTAAAGAAGCATTGATAAAATATTTGTTATATTTTTATAAACACTCCAAGTGTTTTACAATAATTACATGTAATTTTAAATAAAGGTTTTAACATAAACAAAATAAATCCCTGTGCAACATGACAGTTTGACATATAACTGTAATCACTCAAGAGGAACTTACATACTATGAATTTACCAATAGCATATCGAATAATTGTATGTGTGAAAAAGACAAACAGAAATGGATGTACACTTGCACAGCTAGAGTAAATTTGTTGATTTGAATAATTTATTTGAATTTAGATTCAGTGAAGTGCCTGATTCTGTTATCCAGTGATCACAATGAGCAGCAACTACTTGCGGGTGATGTGTTTGTGTGTGTGTGTGTGTGGCGGGGGTTATAAAAATTTTTCTTCTGTAAATCCTGAACATTATTTTGGATGCAAAGATTTTAAGTTTAATTTCATGTGTGTAGTATCATTGTTATTAAGTCTATTTACAAGCAGGTCTGTAGTACTGCAATTTTATTTTGAAATTTAAAAATAATAAATGTCATAGTTACCTTTAGATTTAAGTGATTTGTATTTATAGAGTGCTCTGAGAGTACATGTGTTGTATTTTTGTTGTTCATTGAATCATGGGATATATACTGTGCTTGTTTTTTAAATGCAGTTTTCCATGAAATTAAATAAAAGTGTTTGTTTGACTGCTGTTTTAGATGTCTGTATATTACTAATTGAATGCCTGGGTTTTAAAGACAATAGAAACATTAACCATAATTATTCATTAATTCACCTCCACAAATATCACAACTGATCGCCATGTAGGGTGGAATTTATGACTTCTATCATTAATCTGTTTGACACTTAGTCATTTTACCAGTCTCTGACTATTGTGTATCAAGTCTTAAGTGATTTGTTTGAAAATACCAGCCTGGCAGCTAGCATCTTGTTAATTGCCATGGACATGTGAATAGTCAAATAGAAATCAATACAGAAGGTTCTAGATCAAGCAAAGAAAATTAGTAGACAAGAACACTTAGCATAAATTATGTACATATAATATTAAAGATAAGAAAGAAAGTTGCAACTGCCTGAATACCACATATTGCCACATCAGTCTCTTATTCCTGCTCAGGAATGTTGTGTACCCTTGGTATGTTGTACACTATAGGACAAGCATTTGAATTCTCTCAATATGTCATGTGCTACATAATATTCATTTGAATTTTCTCTCAGGTGTGTTGTGGCTACATGAAAATCATTTGAATTCTTAACTCTTTCTCAGGTGTTGTATGGTAGCTATGTGAAGCTAATGGCCGCTGATCTTAAATATCACCAGACTAACATCACTGATTTAAAGTTTGTCTGGCATAAATTTAATGTTTGTCATACTAACACTGACCTTAAGCTCAGTGTTTTCCTTTGAAAGTTCTTTGGGACAATGTAGTCCACACAGCTTTACTGTAGCATCTGTTATATATACAGTTTATAATAATTACCAGTGATTTGAGAAATTTTGATTAATGCATCTGGATTGGGCATGATTTTATTACTAACAGGAGAGGGTTAAATAGGTCTTTTGGTTTACTTTGATATAAACAAAATTTAAATTGATGTTTAATAAATAAATAGGTTCTGCTCTAGCCAGAGATATGTTTGCAGTGGTATAAAAATGGAATCCTCATAATTTCTCGATGCTGTCATTTTTTTCACGAATATTACATTAATATTGATCATTCTGTTGCAACACTAAATATGCTCTCTTGACTCTTAACACCTCCATTAATAAATGTATATTTATTAATATTTATTTATTTATAAATGTATATTAACATCATTCAGTAATGAAATACTATGTAAAGATTATGCAAACATTCCTAGCTCTTAATGTAAAAGAATGTACCAGTAATAAATCAAATGCTTACAATGGAATCTAGATATAGGTGATAATTCAGAAATATAAGTTGCAATTGAGTGCCTTCAGTAACATCATAAAAGACTTACACTTGACTTAACAGGAAGCTATCAGGTACCATCTGACACTTCTGCTGAGCAGTGACTTACCTCCCTGTAGCAGCACATTGGTAAGTAGACCTTCCATGCACAAACATGGCTGACTGATTTCTGCTTTAATGGACACTTCCATTGATCATTTTGCAGACAGTTGCAATATATACATTTTTTTCACTGACAGTTGTCAATGTTTGACAGAGCAACCATTGGTTGAATGAGAAGGGTTGGAGATTGATTTTAATGGATTTCTTTGAGGTCAGCTAATTGGCAGTCAGTCCACCCAAATGCCCATGGATAAAGAAGAGCAAGATTTGACAACCATCCATTCAACCCACAGATGACCAGTCATTTTTTTTTAATTGACATTTATAATAGTATAGTCAAAAAGGATAACTCCTGTTTTTCCTTGGTCTTATTACATTAAGATGAATAATTATAATCAATCTTTTGAATTTGATGTTGCATTTCAGTGCAGGTTAGGTAGTGAAGACATTGTAAAATACTGATTGATTTACTTTTATTATCATTGATATAGTTTCATAAAATTTCGTTTTTTCAGATATTTAAAATTACTTTTGCACTATATCCATCACTGTACTGCCTCAATTTATTTATTTATTTTTAAATCCACATCAACAGGACTAATAAGAAAAAATTATGAAATGACAAGAATATCAGAAAAGTTATGCGCTTTGTCAAGAAAAAATAATTTGATGTCTCCTGAACCAGTTTATTTTTTTTATTATGTTGTTTGCATCCAGAGTGAAAAGCCCATGAAGTTTTCACAAATTTCGAAAAATATTAAAACTCTCCCAACATAATTGAACGTAGCTTATCAGTTTTCAATATGTAAACAAGAAAAAATAAAAATACATAATAGTTTCTAAAAATGAACTGAACCAAAACTGTTGTTTATATTTTGGAATTACAAGATTTCCAGTTAACAGTGGCAAAGTTCAAAGAGTTTATTTCTGCACTGTTATTTTAAGTGAGCTATATTTTTGCATATGAAATCAAGTAAATTTATGCCTTTGAGTTCGTGTTTAAAAATTAATTTTGCAGAGATTGAAATACAGAATTTAATATAATAATAATAACTTTGTGACACCAACGTAACCTAGTTAATGATTATAATTATTTGATCATCCATAACTAATTACAAGTGATGAGAATCTTAATTTATGTTATTAATAATTCTCCAGCAGACACCACTCATCACTCTCATTTGGCGGATATGCGGACGCTGTAAACGTTTTCTCTCGTCTACATTAAAAGATAAATATGTACCATCAAAGCATCAAAGTTCACAATTTGTAGAAATAATAGTCTACTTACATAATACATCTCTACGTAAAACGCAAGTATAACACATCAATAGCAAAAGTGTACGAAATATTTCTAAGTCCATTATCTCAGTCAGTTAACTCGCCATTAAGCTAATGACCACCCTTTCGTGGCCAGTTACTTCTTGCCACACCAAATTCAAGTGATTAGACAATACAATTCTCTGTAACAAACTTTTCAAGTAAACTTTTGATCGCAGCCCACTGGCTGGACTCGTTCTTGTAAATCTTAACCATTGAATAGTAAAAACTAATCTAGTCGGAACTCGTTTGCATTATTCTTTTGTAAATTCATTTTATTTATGTTTCTCTTTTTGAAAGTAGCACTTTATTTTATTATAAATTGTCATTCTGCTTACAAATTAATTTTGTTTCGCTATAATACCTGTATTACTTTATGTGTGTGATTAGTTTGTATAAAGACCTTGAATAGTTTTCGTGTAATTACTTTACTATACAGGAGCTATTTTTAAGATTAAGCGCTATTACGTGTTCTTTCATTAGTACTATTAAAAAGAACACGTGAATAAATTATTACAATTACACAACTTACTAGTTTCAAGTCCATTGTTTCAAGCTCTGGGTTTAGTCTGAAAACATTTGCAGTTACATACACAGAATAGCTGGCAACCATAATCAAATCCAAACAGGTTTGATTTTTCTTAATTTTTTTTTTTTGGGGAGAGAGAGAGAGAGAAAGATTATCTCATAGGGCCCCCTTTGACGGGTGGGTGGGTGGATATTGAGCGGTCCACTTGATATGTTCGTCCCCTCGGTACATAGACAACAAGACCAACCCATAACTGATAACGTCTGTTCGATGAATAGTTCTTGCAGGCTTTATAGCCTAAATATAGATATCACATTTATACTAGGTCACAGACGTGAAACTATTGACATATATATATCATTGGGAAGCTCATCTCAGGATTGAACTATTGTAATTATATGATTCATGTTTTGGAATCTTGTCTTGGGGTTGAACTATTGAATTTGTAATGGTTGTCCAGCATTAATCAAACATTTTTGTGAAGTGATATAAATATCAACACTCTTTTGATTTTATTCATATGTTGTATAATTTATTGTTGATTTGATAAATTTATTAACCTTCTTGCACATTTGTTCAAACTTATGTTGGAGTAATAGTGGGTGGATGGGTGCTAGTTAAATATAAATAAAAGACTGATTTTTATTACTCCTTTAGTAAGAAGTTTCCACCTGCAGAAACATTACCCGACAGTAAAACGTCAATCTTATTATTAAAGAGAAGAGATTTACAACACCCTTATAATCAGCCAAGTGAGAGACATGTTGGTCTTGTGGGAGAATTATTAATAACCATAAATTAAGATTCTCGATCACTTGTAATTAGTTATGTGTTGTTAATTAATAGATAATAATTTTAACGAGTGAAGGGTGTCCGGACGTGTCACATCTCTAGTCCCATTTCCCATTAAGCTTTGCTGAACGTTTCGTGACTTTGTTCGTGACACGTTAAATTATGTATAGTGTCACCGCGGAGTGTACGAAGAAAGTAAAACTGGGTTCCGGGTCTACACACACAAACGTAGCACTACTTGGAAATCAGCCTTGAAGTACAGTGAGCAGAAGTAGTGGTGATGGTGGTGGTGGGAAATATATGCTGTTAAAGGATTTGTATTTGTATCTAGACAGTGCTTTTGTTTTGTTTTATTATATTGTGTAGTTATTAGGTAAATAAAAATCAATAACAGTCATTCGAATGAGAATGACGGAAAAGTGCATTGTACGAATAGAAGTATTTTCCTATTCTAAATATTCCCCGGTAGACAATATTTAGCGATCAGTTTAATATCAGTCACCTAAATAATCAACACATAATTGTGCATAACAGTTCAAGGTGCAACACTTAAACAGAACTGGACTTCTGTTTAAGAATATATTTAAATAAATCACCAAACAATCCAAAATTCTCTCTCTCTTTTCTCTCCCCTTCCTCCACTGTATCCTTGCAATACTAAATAAAATCACAATCACAGCGTAAGGGTCATAATTAAGCAGGAAAAATTATGCATTCAAAATCAAGCCAAACACATTTGCATACACTATTAATCATACAGAATGCACGACAGCTATTCTTCATGTCGGTAGATTTTGAATGCTTTACTCACATTATTTTTGTCACAGATCTGTTGAGCTGAATCAATGGCATGTAATCTTGTGCACCGTCAGAATTGCTTTCTATTTCATCACGCTGAGAATGATATGTACATAGCTAATAACATATTCATAACATCCAGTTATTTCTGATAAATGAATTTCATTTCACTCACTCCATTTTCTCCACAGTGCTAGCCAGGCGGAATGTCCACTGGCGACAGTCGTCGTTTTCTTTGCTTGGCCCTCTCTACGTCACTTTCACAGTAGTAAGTTTTCTTTTTTTAGCCCTCTCTACGTCACTTTCACAGTAGTAAGTTTTCTTTGTTTAGCCCTCTCTACGTCACTTTCACAATAGGCGTTTTGTTTATTAAGTTCTCTCTATGTCATTTTGCTAAGTGTTTCTGAAGACTTGGTCGGGATTCAAAAACATTTGCGTTCGACAAAGTCCGTATATGAATATATATTTTAATTCACAGTGCAATCCTCGTTCATTCTTAAATGAAAAGAAATGCACAGGTTTTTTTTTTTTTCCAAATAAAATTGTTGGTTTCGAAACTATTCATACGAAAAACGTGTATAAATACAAGTCATGACAAATGAAACATGTACTTTCAAAACCGAATCTGTGAAATTTACTGATTTACTGACTTTATTGCGACTTTGTGTGTTGTTTGTTTATAACTACATGTTGTACAATCTTGTAATAGTTTATAACCACATGTCTGTACAATCTTGTAATAGTTTATAACCACATGTCTGTACAATCTTGTAATAGTTTATAACCACATGTCTGTACAATCTTGTAATAGTTTATAACCACGTCTGGACAATCTTGTAATAGTTTATAACCACATGTCTGTACAATCTTGTAATAGTTTATAACCACATGTCTGTACAATCTTGTAATAGTTATTTGTTTATAATCACATGTCTGTACAATCTTGTAATAGTTTCAGCAACACGTCTATATACAAAGGTAATGATTACACATTCATTATTTTCAAACACAAGCGGACGAGTGTTGCAACAGTGACTGTTATTTAAACTGTCTCTATAATTTACATAACTCTGTTTATTTTTTCATTATTTATACAAATTAACAGCACTAAACAATTATTTGTTAGGTCTTATTTAATGACGCCGAAGCAACATGACCACCTGATCTTGACACTTTGTTTATCAGAGTACTGTATAAATAAGTGATTACTTGTCTATATCGAAATAAAATAACCGTGTAATTTATTTATCTCTGTTTATCTTATGTTATTTATAAGAAATGAGTACTAGACCAATTTTGATTCTGTGTAATTCATGACACACTCAAATAAATAACTGTACAATTTACATATTATTTTTATCAATACATTATTTACAACACAACTGAGTACATTACAAATTTTGACTAGTACTTCATTACAATAGAGCAAAGTGAGCGCAGAGTCCTTATCTTAATTGCCCTAAAGCAGTTATTCTTAACCTTTTGTGAGTCACGGACCCCTTTGAAAATATTGTTATTCACGGACCCCTTTGAATTTTTTTTTTTTTTTAGTCCCGGACCGCTTTGAAAATTTATGGACCCCTCCCTAGAAAAATACACATAAGCAGAATATAAAAATATCGTGAATATTTGACTTTCACGGATTCTGAAGTCCATCCATGGACCCAAGGTTAAGAACACCTGTCTAAAGGAACGACAACTACCACTGGAATCAATGTTACTTACATCTCATGTTATCTATTGACAATTTTCACCGAAATCACTTGCTTCAGATTTAAAATTCTTCTTTGCATTCAAATTTCACATTATTGTTTGTTTATGTGTATATTCCTATTTGCTGCTATTCGTTTTTTCATCTGTCCTTAATGTGTGCACACTGGCTACTGTATAAACCCTTTCATGAAGTCCGTACAGCACACCACTTCTGTCACGAATCATATTCACAACACGTGCTTGCCGTGGGTTTGCGAAATCCATTTAAAAAGGAACAAAAGAACTTGACGGATTTTCCGGGTCCAGACTATCAGTCTCCGGGCTTGTTTTGGCTGCTGGAGCCTTTGGCTTGGTGCTGGCTCTTTCACGACCCTTCGCACTTTTCCTGATCTTGGTCATCTTCAGGTGCTCTTTATCGACTCCATCATCAGTGATATTATTATTATCAGAGATCTCCGTGTTTTTCTGGAGCGATGAATCGTTACCGGCTCCAGCACTGTTTTCAGTAGGTTTCGCCTTAGACTCTTGTGAGGCCTGGTGCGATGAATCATTGATGTCTCCAACATTATGATCAGTAGCCCCTACGCTCGTCTGGGGCAACGGATCGTTACTGCTTCCAGCATTAAGGTCATTAAGTTTTACTCTTGTCTGGTTCAACGAATCTGCACTCCCTCCAACATCAGTTTCAATCGTTGTTCTTACTCTTATCAGGCTCGGCAGACCTCTACCGCGGTTCTGCTCTTTGAAAATCGGTCTCATGACGTAGAGCACGACCATGAGGAAACAACACAGTGCTGCCGCCAGACACACGCTTCCGAGTACAATCACATTGTTGTTGTCATTCTCTTCGCCGAGGTAGATGAAAGCGATCCCAGCAGAGAGGAGCCCCAAGCCCACGATCCAGACGACAACGATTGTCGCAATCGCACCTTTGCCGCGAGCCTTGGAGACGATGGCCATTTTTCTATCGGCCGAAGAACAGATTCTTTTATAGACATTGTTCGGCATTGTGGTTTTATTTTATTTTTTTTTTGTTTATTTAGGCTTCTGTCTTCTTATTCTTTTTTTTTTTTGCTTACAGCACAGTGCTCATCTGTGTTTAGTTTGAGTTGTTGGCGATTAATTAATTCCACATATGCCAAAACATTTGAGTCTTTTCACTTAAAAGCATTATTTTGTGTAAATTAACCAACGTTTGTCCGTACAACAAACAACTGCAGTTGTGGTTCTGTTCATGCAACGGTTCAAATAGATCTTTAACCCAAACGGATTCGAATTTATAACACTGAATACCAGCAATGTTTTCTCAGTGAAATGTTTGAGCGAAGTAAATATAGGTCCACACAGAAGACTGTTTACTTTCCACCACTTACTTCATTCGTTTTCGAATCCCCAGGGTTACCTTTCATTGCATTTGGTCTGAGTTTAATCCCAATGCCGCTAGGTCTGAATTTGTCACTTGTTTACTTGTGTTTTTAATGATCGTTTGGTAGCCCACGTATTTCTCGTGTGCCTTAAATCTTCAGCTAAGCAAAGCAGATAAGAAATTCAACCCGTCGTGCACTGCGCAAGGCATGTGTCTTCGTGATCATATTGACGTCACAGTCCAGAGATTGTTATTGTCTTCCTGGTTGTAGGTTAGCGGTTGGCAAGCTCATCTTGAAGTCTTTGGCAACGGCCACTGAAACAAGGTCAAAGGCGGGAATAGTACTGTAACAGGTTAAAATTATCTTCCGAATATCGTTACAAAGTAGTCCTACAAATTGTGCTTGACTTGATGGGATAAGAGGTGATTTTGGCTTTAAAATAACACAAAATAGCTTTGCATTGAAAAGCGAAAACTGCAGCAATGAGTTACTCGTCTATGCACAAGATCAAATGTTATTTCACTATGTACAAACCTAAAATTAATTATCGCCCCTTTGGGACTGATCAAATTGAAGCGTATCGTAGGAATCCGTGCTCAGTTGCCGTTCTTGTTCAGACTTGTGTCAACTTGCTGAAATAAATGGAGAAGTAAAACGGCCGAGATCGAGGTGCTATGTTCTGTTTTTAATTTGTCGTCGAGGAAGTAGGTCAGATTTCGGTTTGCAAAGAGCAGCTCTACCACTGCAACGGAAGGGGCGAGGTGGGGAGGTATATCTGCGAAAATCAGAATTTACTACGAATTTGGAGACTGTTTGATTTGGTTTTATTTTGCTCTTCTCTTCTAAATCTTTTCTGTCCATAACTATGACTTCTACTTTAATGTAAAATTAGATACCTTTGCAGAGTATGTTGAGTTTACACACTATATATGTTTTTTAAATGTCTAAGTGTTCATTTGTGTGTGAAAGAAAACTAGATAGGTGTAGGGGGAGAGGGGGGGTAGAGACAATGTACTTGAGTTAGGCCAGATAAGACAAGATCTAGCAACCACAGAGCGTGATTCTAAGTGTAATTTACACATGTAAAAACAGACATCCACACAAAGAAAATCGCTATGCTTTTTACAACTGTTTACAAAATAAGAGGTCACCGGTGTATACAAAGAATTAATACAAATATAAACTGTGCACAATTTTAGTATGGCTTATTTAACTGCTCGATAGGGCCTTACTCAACTGTTTTGCTTATCAAGAGTTTCTCTTATCATCTTCCTCGGGTTATTGTTGTGTGCGAAGAGAATGATGTGAATGAGAGAAAAAAATTAATGTCAAACGCAAATAACATGTTAATTAAAATTAAATATCTTATCACAACAGAACTATTACATTACCAGTAACAGTATTCTAGGACAAATTGTGGGAGCACGACATATAGCTGTGTTTGAGGGAATGTGTGTGTGTGTGTGTGTGTGTGTGTGTGTGTGTGTCCAATATGATTGAGTGAATGTGAGTGTTAAACCACACCTTCAAGCAAAATTTCAGATTCCTATCTCTCTCCCTGCGGTCGTGAATCAAAGACATTCAAAAGGACACAGACAGACAGACAGACAGACAGACAGACAGACAGACAGACAGACACATTTTCTGCTTTATTTAATATATACACACAAACGCGCGAGCACATCTCCACATGATCACAAATACATTACGAAAAAAATGGCTTTTATTATTTTTATTGTTCTCTACAACAATTCACATTATGTTCCGAAATTTTTATTGCACAAGAATGACCAAAGACAAACGCCGACAAATAAAAGTATTATTTTTTAAAATTTAATATTGTAGCCTAATAACGTCTGGCATGTCTTTAATATCACTTATTTCGTGCGCTATTTATTGATAGCGAACAGCACATCTATAAATATCACAAAAGTTCCTTGGGAGACTGCCTATTTATAATGGTTACACAATCAAAGCAATGGCTGCTGCTGTTTATAAATATACATGTGGTCTGTAAATAAAGCGCATAATTACAACACAAGCTTTCCAACAGTCCTGACAGCACAGCGGCTTAATTTACATCCTACTTAGAACCAAGTTTAGAACCAATCAAATGCGAGTTTACAAGTAAACTTAGCGCGTGTACGCTCGAGAAACGAAACAATGAAAAGTATATTTAGAAAGAAAACGTGCTGCGAATTCGCGTTGTGACTTCACAGTAAAACTGAGCCATCGTATAGAAATGGCCTGTGCTTGTTTTGTCTTGGACTCTCGATTGACAGGCAATCTTCGGCAGCTGCTGACAAGATTTTAGCTTCAAGACTTTCGAATCTGGAGACATTTATGATTGCAGTAATATCAAGAAGGGTTTCATATTTGAATTTTTGTGCAGGTGTGAGTACATAGGCGTTGTGATTTTTAGATTACTGAGACAATAGTAATTTCAGAATTTATATTATTTAGCTATTGTGGCAACACTAGGAATATATATATATATGTTTAAATGCCGCATTCTGTTTAGATTAGGATCGTATTTTCCCCATATATTTTGGGATTACATTAAATTTTAAATAGCATTTGAAAATAAATGAAAGATCCTAAAGAATCAGAGATTTTTAGGAAACGGTGATCACGTCAGAATTATGTATAATCGCATTAGGATTATGGATTTCCTGAAAGGTTGTTGAAAATTAGTGATCACTTCAAACTAATACAATTTATTAAAGGTCTTTATATAGTCCTATCATGATTACAAAACTTGTCATAAGTGTGATCAGTCTGAGTAAACGTAAGCTTACTCTGTTATGTAATTTGTAATCACATTACAGTAATAGTAATAATAGTATTGTTAGCAATATCATAGAATTAGATTACCTGAAATTCGTACAAGCACACATCTCAGCCAATTATAGAAACACTGACATACCAACACACAAAAACTTAACGTACGCCATTTCTGTCAATAACAACTTAAAATTCAGCACACATATTTAAAGGAAAAATGAAGTATTACAGAAGACAGAAAGCAGAAAAGAAATAGGAGTACTACCACCACCACCCCATACCAAACGAGAGAGTCCATGATAGTATTTTTTTTCATGGAATTTTGTTTCTGAATCAAAATTCCTGAATGTTTACAAACAAAAGCATTGTCTCCGTATAAAGAGATTAAAAAAATCTCTGATTGTATATGAGTTTTTACTGAGCTTTACCCCCAAAACAAAGCCCCTCCCCCCAAATAAAATGCTCGTATTTTATTGTACGCATGCTTTTTAAAGCTCATTTTCTAAACTATGTCAATACATCATTATTGCAAATGTGAAATACTGATTATAATTGCTAATATTTTCAGAAGAATTTAGTGGTATTTGTGAATTTATTTTCGGTAATTCTTGATTAACATGTTATATTCCACTCTGTTCTATTCCATTTAATTTCTACAAGCTTGTTTCTGAAAAATGTTTAAGAGCGTATGAGGCTATTCTTCTTGCTGGGTGAACAGACATATGGCTTTTGCTAATTGTGGATGCCGACGAAAATTGAAGCTACTAGATGAAAATTGTTTTCTGTTAAGAACTATTTCAACGCCGATAATAATAAAATATCAGCGTGATCGAAGAAATCCTGAATAAAGCCAGTTCTTTTGTTTTTTCACAATTGATGTATTTTATTGATGTTGATAACTGATGCTATTGAGCGTGTTCGATGTGGAGTGGGTACATGTAAAACCATAGAACTTCTGTAATATGTTGCATGACAACAATAGTTGTCCTAAAAGTGGATTACTTGAAGTCTGAGCACTACCCTTCACAATTAGGCTTAGGCCCTCGCGAGTGAATGTTTGGGTTCATATAATAGGTCAGCGAAGTCCGCAGAGTCAAGAGTATCAATTATCGAAAATGTACAGGCTTTGTTTAGGTTTATGAAGGGACTCTGCTTGCGTAGGGATTGTGTCTCAGAGCTTATAAGACAGGGAGATAATTACGTTGATGAATCGAGAGTGGAGGTGGGCTCCCCTGATTGTACCTGTCTGCTGTTTTTATCTGGGAAACGTTTGGTTATAATTATAACCAGAGATAATGAGCAAAAAGAAGAGAAAGCGGAACTAGATAGAAGAGGTGGGGTAAAGAGAACTAACGAAGGTTTGAGGAATTATATTTTATGTTATTTAGAGTCAGAGAGTGGATGACGCAATACTGAAAACATTCTTACTGTTAAGAATTTGCGCATTGTTAGTTTAGAGGATTAAATCGCTTTACTGACATTTTGAAAATGAATCCTGGCGGAATGCTGCTTGTAACTGTTTGGACTATACCCAAAACATCATCTGTTTAGTAAGTTCGAGCGAAGTTCCATCTTCCAGAAGGTGTTGGGTTTTGAAGTGAGTTGGTAGAGTGAGAGAAACGTGTGAGAAGATAAATAAATACACAACACGATATCGTGGTTGCTTGCATGTTAAAAGGGCAATATACAATACACAACACGATATCGTGATTTGCCTGCGTATTAAAAGGGCAATATACAATACACAACACGATATCGTGGTTGCTTGCGTGTTAAAAGGGCAATATACAATACACAACACGATATCGTGGTTGCTTGCGTGTTAAGAGGGCAATATACAATACACAGGCGAAAGAGACTACTAACACTAACTTCTAACAAGATTCCCGTCTATTATATTTGGCACTGTGAACTAAGGATTGTGGCCGCTACAAGTTGTGAACGTATATGGTGTGTATGACAGTCACCATGTGTCGCGCGCGCGCGCGCGCGCGTGTGTGTGTGTGTGTGTATGTTTGTGTATAAACCCTACAACCATCATGTGTGTGTGTGTGTGTGCGCGTGCAAATCAATAGAATTATTTTCACTTTAGTGCAAAGTCCAACTAATGTCATTCTAAACGTGCAGTATGAAAACTCTCATAGAGTGATATAGATACAGAAAGAAAAAAACAACAACAGACACTAAAGGTGCGCGAACGAAGTTATCGAATGTCTGCCAGGATTAGTCCAGGGAACTTGAATATATTTTAGTTGGGTCCCAAGGTCGTCAAATATGGCTAGCTAAAGGAGGACTGCAAGCCAAAAACGTACACTGTGTCGGGTAAATGAGAGGCATTATTAGCATGAAGCATTGAACATTATCCACTCGAACTTTGGTCCTATGCTAAGTAGTTGACCTTTACTGGGGTGTGGGCCCACTTGTGGATTACGTAGGCCTGTTAAACAGCAGGAACCCTAGTCCTAATAAGGAGCTCATTGACTCTGCCACACTGTTTTGACCGTAAGTGGTTCCCACAGTGCACTGACAAGTTTATAATCTCTCACCAACGGTTGAGCCATCAGAACAGTTAACATTTGTTATTGTTAGAAATCAACGATCTAAATTTTAAAAGAAAAATAATAATAAAAGCAGTGAGAAGCTTATTCGCAATTTGGAGCTAATTGGGGTTTTAAGTAAATTAAAGCCCCTAATAAATTCACATAATAAATACAAACCTTATGTTACGTTTCCAGTATTTATTTAAAGACCCTGCTTAGAATAATTAAAAGACTTTAAATATAATTAATTCTTCCTCTCATATTCTACGCAGACTGGTTGCTCAATTTATTATCTGACTAATTAAAAGTGCGTCGTGTAGTTCAGACGACAAATTTACAGACTAATAAACTGCGAACTTTTAGCTAGATTTGAAAACAGTTAAGTCCCTCTAAATTAATATGCACTCGTCATCAATCTTTCTGCTCATCCGCCCCCATTCAAATCTAAGAATTAATCTAATTGGTCTATTGTGCATAGAAATCAACTACTAAGAGGTATTAACAAAGAAAATAAGATTTAATAAAGTTTAACAAATTAACAATAAATCGAATGCAACGCGAATAGTCTTCACTCTGTCTTTACGCGCCTATGCCTGATTTTTGTCAATCTAAATTGCCAGAAAAGTGTTCCTTTGAGATCTGTACACTTGATTTTGCACTTAGCTCTATTCTTGTATCCTTGGTCTCAACACTCAGTCATGCTGATTCGTTCCCTCAGTCCCCCTTTAACGACACACGTGGTGCATAAGGAATGATGTCCCTTTGTTAGTGGCTAGGAACTGGAATTTTTGCAGCATGGCCCTCAGAGTGGATTTCGACACGCTTACACCAATAAGCTAATGCAGGTGAGGCATGGTGAAACATGAACCATGAGCCGACCTTTGAGAGAAGTCGAAGGGTACCTTGATTCTCTATGGCGCCGGCTGCCTCTCACGACCCGAGTAAGCTGATGGAATTAGCTAAAATGTGCTCGAAGTGAGGGAGCGGAAGCGTGGGGGTACATATATAGAAAGGTATATTGCGTATCACGTGACTGTTCGCAAAGCATGTGGTTGGTTCGAGAACTGGACAATGGTCCTAAAGTTACATAACATCTTGACCTGTTCTAGAAGCACCTAGAAAAAGGAAGCTTTGAACAAAGGGCCAAGGGTTTCAAATATTCGAATTTGAAGTAAACAAGGCAAGTGGGTCACGAAGTCGGACAATTTTATCAGACTGTGACACCCCCTTGCTTTTGAGGCGTTTATCTTGCCAAAGATAAAATGCCTCCTACAAATTATGTATGATAAAATGTAGAAGTCCACAATGAAGAAAAATTTACACAAAAAAAATTTCGACATTCCTAGAAATAAAGTGTGCAACTATATTTCATATTTACAGGAAGGAATCCGTAGGGTTCAGTTAATTGATTAAACAACATTCTATCAGTACCGGCACTTGATGGCATCAAGCACGACTCATGTAATCTGCGCCAACATTCAAAGACCCTTTGATGTAATGAATATTTGCGTCATACTGTGTCAGAAACAAAGACCAACGCATTAAACGGCTGTTCGTAAATTGCGCCTGTCCGAGAAAGGCCAACGGCTGGTGATCGCACTCAATGACAAAGGTTTTTCCGTACAAATAGTTTTCGAACTTTTTTATGGCCCAAACTATTGCAAGACATTCCTTTTCACTGGTGGAATATTTCTGTTCAGTAGTTGTGAGTTTACGGCTTGCATATGCAACTGGGTGTTTGGTGTCATTGTGTTCTTGTAATAACACTGCTCCTAATCCTGTGTTGCTAGCATCAGTCCTTAACAAGAATGGTTTTGTCAGATCTGGCAGTTTAACAACTAAATCTGAAGTCAGTCTAGATTTCAGTGTGTCAAAAGCGTTTTGGCATGCATCAGTCCACACTACTTTTGTAGGCATATTCTTACGTGTCAAGTCAGTCAGAGGACATGCAATGGCACTAAAATCTGGTACGAATTTTCTGTAGTAGTTAGCAAGACCAAGAAAACTTCTAACTTGTGTTTTTGTTAGCGGTTGTGAAGTGTCCTTAAGTTGTGCTATCTTAGCTTCACTTGGCGACATAGTTCCATGACTCAACTTGTGTCCCAAGAAGTCTAAGGAGAATTGTGCTATTTCACACTTCGTAGGGCGGGCAGTGAGGTTGGCTTGTTTTAATCTGGCTAGCACATCTCGTAAGAGTGTTAAGTGCTCCTCCCATGTCTGGGTGCCTAGAATTAAATCATCCATGAAGTTCTCAACTCCACGTCCGTACAGTGGTTCTAACAATGACCGCATCATTTTAGAAAAAATGCTTGGAGCGTTTGAAACTCCGAAAGGCATAACTTTCCATGTGTAGTTTCCTACTGGTGTAGTGAAAGCTAGTATGTGTCGATCAGTGTCCTTGACCTTGATTTGCCAAAAACCGCGTGACAAATCTATTTTGGTATAGTAATGAGCGTTAGCTAGCTTAGTGAAGATGAGATCCGGATCAGGAAGAGGTTCGGCACAAAACTCTGTCACTTGATTGAGTTTGCGGTAGTCTACGCAAAAACGGAACGAGTTATCACGTTTTTTAATCAACACGATGGGTGATCCGTAGGCACTGTCAGTCTTCTCTATGACCCCTAGATCTAGCATAGTCTTAATCTCACGTCTAACGTCATCTATCTTAGCGTGTGGCAACGGATACGGCTTCAAACGTATCGGTTTGTTGTCAGTCAGCTTCAGTGAAAATTCTATTAAGTCTGTCAACCCTGGTTTGTCTGTCAGAGTAGATGAGAACTCATTAAGCAATTCATTCACTTCTTTTTTCTGTCTTCCTGTCAAGGCTTCATTTACCCTAACGTCTTTGACAGTTTCGTCCGTCTGTAGAGGACAGTTTGGTAAAGTACCAGTGACGCAATCAGTATCCCCCTCGTCTTCTATAACTATCGTCGCTACGACAAAATCAGCTTGAGTGGTTTGATCCTCACGGCTTATGTACTTTTTGAGTAGGTTAACATGAAAGATTTTCTCTCTCTTTCCTGTCTGCACCTTATAGTTCAGTCCCCCTAGCTTGGCGGTAACTACAAAGGGCCCCTTCCATTTCATCTGAAGTTTGTTATGTGCTTCAGGAAGCAACAGTAACACTTTGTCATTAACTTCAAATTCTCTAGGTTTGGTGTGCTTATTGTAATATTCTGCCTGTCTAGACTGAGCTATCGTCAAGTTTTCCCGTGCTATCTTGCCTATAGTTTCAAGACGGTTTCTTAAGTCAGTGACGTATGTATAAGTTGTCTTAACTTCGTCATCTGTCTTTTCATCAGTCCAAAGTGCCTTCAAAATCATCATCGGTCCGCGTACAGTACGTCCGTAAAGTAGCTCAAATGGTGAAAAACCCGGTGGAAGATTGTGGCACCTCCCTATATGCAAATAGTAGGGCAGGGATGTATCTGTCCCAGTCTTTCGGTTTATCTGTGGCGAGCTTTTTAAGTGCTGTTTTTAATGTCCCATTGTATTTTTCAATCAGACCATTTGCCTGGGGGTGGTATGGTGTGCAAGTAAGATGTTTGATGGAAAGTAAACGATTTACTTCCTTCATTACGTTGCCTATGAATTGACTCCCCTGATCCGTCAAAATTTCAGTAGGAATTCCAACACGACTCCAAAGACCGAAAAGGGCTTCGGCGACAGTTTCAGTATCAATATTTTTCAATGGTACTGCGTCGGCGAATCTTGTTGCGTAATCAATAGTGGTCAGCACGTATCGATTACCTCTCGTTGATGTGGGTATTATAGGCCCAATCAAATCCAATGCTACGCGCTTGTAGGGTTCACTGATCAGTTCAGGCTCTCCTAACGGTGCGGGTCTGATTGAATTTTTAGACTGTGTTCTCTGGCATGTGTCGCAACTTAACACGAATCTACGGATATCGGCAGTGATGTCCGGCCAATAAAACTCACTTGTAATACGACTAGTTGTTTTTTGTACACCCATGTGTGCACCAAAAAGACTCTCATGACCTAATCGTAATACGTCATTTCGTTTGGTTTGTGGAACGACTAATTGTTTCCGAAATTCGTCTCCCACTTTCGAATAGCGGTACAATAAACCCTTTTTCAGAATAATGCACGCTTTCTTATTCGAATCGTCAGTGTTGACGTCACTAACAAGTACAGCTTGTCTGCGTAACTTGTCTAGTGTTTCGTCCTCAGCTTGTAATATTTTAATCTCGCTAACTGTTGCTTTATCTACGGCTGGTGCGGCAGACATCGGTGCAGTTACAGATTTGTCTTTACTACTCGCTGCTCTGGTTACAGCGTTAACCAGTGGTGGTTCAGTTGAAGTTTGTTTTTTGCACGGCAAAACATACTTGCAACCAAGGATCACGTCATGCGGTGAGTTTTCCATAACTGCCGCTTTGACTGTTCCTTCTACAAAGTCTGAAACAATCGAGACTTCAGCTACTGGTAAAATGTCTTGTTCGCCGTTTGCAAAGGTGACAGAGATTGTCTCCCCTGTGTAGTCGGTACGGTTAACTAATGATGCATTTACAATAGCGTCTAGCTCACACCCTGTATCAAGCAAAGCGATTGTATCGTGACCGTTTGCCTGTACTGGTGTTCGATTCGACTTTTCTGTTTTAGGTGTATGACTTTCTACTGCGTAAACTTTAGCTGTTTTCTTTTCAGGACATGTTCGTGAAAAATGGCCACTATCACCACAAGTGTAACATGCAAGATTCTTTTTATCTTTCTGTTTGTCGGACTTGTTTTTAGTGTCGGGTTTAGATGTTTTATCATCACGCTCACTATGTGCCTTCCCGTCATTTTTCTTATCCTTTCGAGTCTGCGGTTCGTTCGGTCGAGACTTGTTGTTCGCGTGTGCGTTCGAGAATTGAGAATGTGCGTCATCAAAGCGATCGGCGGCGTTGCCTATCTCCTCTAGCGTAGATTTTTCCCTTATTGCTAAGTGAATCAGTAGATCTGATTTGTATGACCCGAGAATGTGGTCTTTTACCATTTCATCCCTAAGACCTGCGTATGTCTGTGGAGTTTCAGCTAGATCTATCCATCTTTGGAACAAGTCCGTGACGCGTCGTATGTACTGTGCGTGCGTCTCTGAACTCGCTTTCGTGGCCTGTTTAAACTTACGTCGGTATGTATCTGCGGTGAGTCTGTATCGTTTCAATAATGCGGCCTTGACTGTGTCGTAATTATCTGACTCAGAATCGCTAAGCTTATTGAATTCGTTTTTCGCAGTACCCTGCAGTAACCCGGATAAATTTATCGCCCAATGTTCCGCTGGAATGCTTGTTGCTCTGGCTAACTTTTCAAACGTTTTTAAATACGCGTCTATTTGATCTTTGTTCTCATCAAATGGGACCATATTTATCTTTGGAATGATGTTTTCAATTCTACTGTGATTATTTCCATCGCTAGAATGCGAATCACCACTGCTTCTGCGGTCACGGTTTGGATTAGTAACTTCTAGTTTCTTTACTTCCCATTCTAACCGTTTTATTTCCGCGTCTGCCGCGATGCGTTTGGCTTCTGTGTCCGCTGCGATACGTTTTGTTTCGATGTCGGCTAATCTTTCAGCTTCTAACCTTTTAGCTTCTGCGTCAGCTGCGATGCGTTTAGCTTCTGTTTCGGCTAGTTTTTCAGCTTCTAACTTCTTCAACTCGCGATTAGCTATACGTTCTTCTCTTTCCGCTTTCTCCACTTCCTCTAGCTTAGTTCTAACGTAGCTAGTCAGTTCGTCACCCTGATATCCTATCATGATACCGGTTTCTTTCAGGTCTTCGAGAACCTGTTTGCGATCCATTTTACTGTCTTAGCGCGCTGGCTACAATAAAAATGTATCTCGTGAATTGTGTGTTTTTTTTAACCGTCGGCGATAACTCCGCTTATCCCGAAAATAACTTTTAGGCTACAACCTTACAAAAATTATTTAATTTACTCAGAACACCTTCCGAAATAAATTACGCGTTAACTCTTTACACGTTTCACCTGCTTGTCACAGTGTCCGCTGTTCCAAGACTTCCGTAATGTCACGGCTCCTACCATACAACATTACACATTATATCTAGCACCCTAAATATAATAGTCCGAAGTCTGTTACTACCGATAACTCTCCTAGCTGGCGGTATAACCTTCGACTCCTCACAATGAAGTACTCAGTAACACAATACTAAATAAATCATTCAATAGCTAACATGACATATTTAACTACGCTTAAATATATCAACATTAACTAACATGCACGCTACTCTGCAAAAGAATACATGCACATGTCACAACAAAAGCAAAGAAAATCAGTGATACAAAAATCAAAAGAACAATTGGCAATTCTGTTCGTTCGTTCGTTTCTAGGTTATGATACGCCCTATGTATGAAAAATGTTACAAGTTACAATTTAATACATATCAATCCCGCGACGACCCACACTTGTTACGTTTCCAGTATTTATTTAAAGACCCTGCTTAGAATAATTAAAAGACTTTAAATATAATTAATTCTTCCTCTCATATTCTACGCAGACTGGTTGCTCAATTTATTATCTGACTAATTAAAAGTGCGTCGTGTAGTTCAGACGACAAATTTACAGACTAATAAACTGCGAACTTTTAGCTAGATTTGAAAACAGTTAAGTCCCTCTAAATTAATATGCACTCGTCATCAATCTTTCTGCTCATCCGCCCCCATTCAAATCTAAGAATTAATCTAATTGGTCTATTGTGCATAGAAATCAACTACTAAGAGGTATTAACAAAGAAAATAAGATTTAATAAAGTTTAACAAATTAACAATAAATCGAATGCAACGCGAATAGTCTTCACTCTGTCTTTACGCGCCTATGCCTGATTTTTGTCAATCTAAATTGCCAGAAAAGTGTTCCTTTGAGATCTGTACACTTGATTTTGCACTTAGCTCTATTCTTGTATCCTTGGTCTCAACACTCAGTCATGCTGATTCGTTCCCTCAGTCCCCCTTTAACGACACACGTGGTGCATAAGGAATGATGTCCCTTTGTTAGTGGCTAGGAACTGGAATTTTTGCAGCATGGCCCTCAGAGTGGATTTCGACACGCTTACACCAATAAGCTAATGCAGGTGAGGCATGGTGAAACATGAACCATGAGCCGACCTTTGAGAGAAGTCGAAGGGTACCTTGATTCTCTATGGCGCCGGCTGCCTCTCACGACCCGAGTAAGCTGATGGAATTAGCTAAAATGTGCTCGAAGTGAGGGAGCGGAAGCGTGGGGGTACATATATAGAAAGGTATATTGCGTATCACGTGACTGTTCGCAAAGCATGTGGTTGGTTCGAGAACTGGACAATGGTCCTAAAGTTACATAACATCTTGACCTGTTCTAGAAGCACCTAGAAAAAGGAAGCTTTGAACAAAGGGCCAAGGGTTTCAAATATTCGAATTTGAAGTAAACAAGGCAAGTGGGTCACGAAGTCGGACAATTTTATCAGACTGTGACACCTTACATCCTTATCGTTGAATTCTTTCACACATTTAACCACCGTGGTATATAATACTGAAGTTAAATCCAAGTTGTTTGTGAAAATGGGAGTGTCAAACAAAACGCTATTAAAAACGCGTCCCGGAACCACTGGAGTAATTACGATTTCAAGACAAAGATATTTCTATATATTAACACCAAACTAGTTGTGTGTTAGTGCTTGCAGCAACAAAAATAAACTAAGCTGTCGTACAGCAAATGTCAGAGGTAACTCGGCTTATAATTATCTGGATTTAATTTATTTTTTATTTTTAAAAAAAAAAACATCTCAAACCCACCAAATAGCAAGAAATCGATACAACGAATTTAACGTCATGATGAACGAAGGAAATTATGTGTCTGGACCAATGGACAGAACGGATGAAGATGAAGGGCAGCGCTATCAGTTCAACATAGTTTAAAACTACAAGCGCCAGCTACATGTAACGGACGCCATCAGTTCAACACAGTTTAGAAGTCCTAGCCACAGCTACATGTAACGGGCGCTATCCGTTCAACACAGTTTAGAGATCCAGGCCACAGCTACATGTAACGGGCGCTATCAGTTCTGAATGCACATTATTCAGCAGATAGTGCGTAACTCATATTTCCCAACAAGCTCTGCTTTTTGTAGTCAGAATTAAGTAACACTTTCGTCTCTACACCATATTGAAGTTCAAGTCAAAGTTCTCGTAAACATGATAACCTTACAAGTTCTGAAGAAAGGTTGACAAAATGGCACTCAGCACTCAAGGAGTGAGTCAGTCAAAGTTCATTCACACTACTATGAAAGTTCAGTCACACAACTATGGAAATTCAGTCACACTAAATGAAAGTTCAGTCACAATGCAATGACACTTCAGTAACAACTAATATGAAAATTCAGTCAAATTGCAATGACAGTTCAGTTGCAGTAATATGAAAGTTCAGTCATAAAGCAATGACAATTCAGTGACAGTTCAGTAACACTAATATGAAAGTTCAGTCGTAATGCAATGACAGTTCAGTGACAGTTCAGTAACACTAATATGAAAGTTCAATCGTAATGCAATGAATGTTCAGACAGAATACAACGAAAGTTTAATCACACTTCTGTTAAGTTGTCATAATGCAATGAAACCTCAGTCACACCTAGTGTTAAGTTTAGACTGCAATGATAGTTCAGTCACAATGCTACGAAAGTTCGAGTGACCAAAATGCCCATGATTGTACACTAGAATATCTTGACTACGAAACCAACAGCAAAGAGAACATTTAAAAATAAACAAATAAAGTGCAGATATCCTGGACACATCAGGAGTGAGATTAAGAAAAAAAGTTAGGAGATTTTACAAGATCCAAGGAAAATATAAGTATTGTTATCATTATTATCACTTTCTTACTTTGGTCGTCACTGAAACAAATTTACGTTAGAACAGGGACCACTGATACGTGTCTCAGGTTACCCAACAAACTCTGGTAGCGCGAAGGAACTATAATACAAACTCGGAATACTAAAACGGCGTCCTGATCAATTTCTTTTTTCAAAGTAAGCACATTTGTACAACTATAAAATTATGCCCCCTTGCTGTTAAATAGCGGCCCCTAGTCACGCGTGGGAGGACATGTGCCTCGTCAGATGGTGACGTTCGCGAAACGTTTCATTGCAAATCGTGCACTTGAGTTTCTCCTCTCTCTTCCGCTTCATCGGGTCGAACTCGCGTTTGTGGTGCGATCGCATGTGGTACACCAGGTCACTGGTCATGCGGAAAGTCGCGTTGCACTTGGCGCACCAGTTCTGTGAGAGGTTGAGCGCCGAGACTGGCGAAGAGATGAACGCCGAGCTGGTGCTCTGTAGGATCTTCTCCACCATCGGGTTGTTGGACTTCATGTAGTGGAAAGCCGGGTGAGCGGTCCCGCCCAAGCCCATGGGCCTCTCACCGCCCATGAAAATGTTCGGCTTGCCGGGGAAGCCTGCGCCCACGCTGTCGCCATTACGGATGTTGGCGTAGCTTTCCGTGAGGGGTCCCACGGAAGGGATGCTGGCCCGGCACATCTCCAACAAACCCGGCGGGATTTGGTCTGCGGCCGCGAAAGCCGGGTGGTGAGCGCTGACGTGGTGCAAAGGTCCCGAGGCTGAAGCTCCTGGTAGTCCCAGGGCTGGCCCGACAAGTCTTGGCATGTAGAGACCCATTATCGAACCAGGAAGGCTGCCGTGCAGTCCCGTGGCTGCATTGGGCGCGCATGGTGTTTTGGTGTACGCGCCACTTCTTGGCGGGAGGTGCGGTGCCATCGGCATGGAAACTGGCAAGGAGACGGAAATGGAACGGCTAACCGGGCTTAGGTTCATTTTCTCCTCCGCGCGCGGAGAGCTTTCGGTGCTGGTACCTTCTACTTCCGGTGTCAGTGACCTCTCGACCTTTCTGAAAGCGCTGGCAACGTCGCTGTCTTTGGACCGGTTCTCTTGCGTCTTGCGAGGCGACTTGTTCAAGTCTGACACTTTGCTGTAGTCCTCTTTGGTCGGTGGTGACAGTCGTTCGGCTTTCGGTTCCACTATTCGAGGAACCTTTGGTGGACTGACCTCCCTGAATGGACTTGATTCGCACTGGGGTCGCTTCTTCATGGCAACCGGTGATGAGGCTGTACCCCTTTCTATAAAACGGGGGAAACTTTTGGAGAATTTTGAAAGGTCTTTTGTACCATCATCCATTATGTTTTTGTTGGTATCGGTCGCAGATCTGAATTTCGCTGCATCTGAGATCATGAACGGCTTCACGGCGGTTTTGGCGGAGATCATGTCGCTGTTAGTCTTTTTGGTGTCGACCGCACTGTTTCTGTTCGGGCTGCTGAGCTCGCTCAGCGTGTAGCTGCACTTGAACTTTGTGTGCGCTCTCAGAGGGTAGGGAAAGTCGAACGTGTCGCCACAGCGAGGACAAATGAACTGCTCCCCTTCTGCACAGAGAAAGCACAGAAACATTAGTGCTCGACAAAATGTTACTTGCTAGGCATAACATTAGTAGTCAAAGGCATATCATATGTACCTGGAAGGCATAGTGCCAGGTTGATGAGCATTCTCATAGAATGAGGCATATCATTTGTAATTGTAAGGTTTATCGATTGTACATGAAGGAATATTATAGGTACTAAGGTGGCACAATATGGGTACATTAAAGCATATTATACAAAGAAGCATATTATTATAATTAGAGGCAAACAGTTAGGATATAGGAGTACATTAATGGACACTATTACTTATGTTATAATTAGAGGCAAACAGTTAGGATATAGGAGTACATTAAAAGACACTATTACTCATGTTAATAATAATATTATCTGTATTGGAAGACGAGGTGAATTTTATTGCTGCCTGGTAAAACAGTAACATTAAAACCGAGCACTAAGCTTGACAATCAAATGTCTGAACACTTAACACCATTTTATTACTTTAAAATGGGCTTTTAATTAGAAAAAACCATACAGTATAGATGTTTATATCTTTAAAGAATGGGCAGGTATTCAAATCTTCATATAATTTTTACACATTATTTATAAATGAAAGTCCATCAATACATAATACTGTTGTGTGCAAAGCAAACAATAAAACTCAAAATAGAAAGGTTGGACAACTGAATGAATGAATGAATGAATGAATGAATGGCGTACTGAAAATAATCACGCGCAAATACAAACACATGTAAACACATACATATGAAAATACACACACACACACACACATACGTTTACTGTATATACACATCCCCTACACACCCATACACATTTTCACTACGCATACACGTTTCCTACACACACACACACACACACACAACACGATTGCAACGATGCCTACCTTTGGCCAGATTTCTGGAGAGTTCCGGAATGTTAAGGAGCTGGGCAAAGTCTTTGCTATACCAAACCAGGAGCTCTTCGCCTGCCCGGATGATGCGCAGAGTCCGAAAGTACACCTGCCCTTCCTTCACATACGCCTCCATGTTCTGCTCCTCCGAGTCCCGAGCTGGTTGGATGTAGGGCAGCCAGTCCACGGCTCTTAGACCCTCCCGGCGTTCTTCGGGGTCCATCTATTGAAATGGAAGTTAGAGAAAAGAACACGCGTTAGCTGTTTTGATTGTCTTAGTGCACGATCAACAGAGAAATAGAGAAAAAAATACCACTTGTCTCATATAATATGTGTGTGTGTGTGTGTGTGTGTGTGTGTGTGTGTGTGTGTGTGTGTGTGTGCGTGTGTGCGTGTCTGTGTTGCAAATCTAATTATCTATCAGACTATCTATTAATCTGTCTGCTATTTGGTACCTTCTTAACTAACCTACCCATCTATCCATCCATCCTTCTATCGATTCATCCAGTCAACTATCCATCTGTCTGTAGTGACGATTGAATACGGAGGAAAACAAACGACAAAATAATCTACTCACCTTCAAAACAATACCCTCTGGCCGCTTGTCATTGGTCAGCATTCCAATTAAATAGGCCGGATCCGCAGGAGTCACATGAGACGGAAAGGGGCCAAAGATTTGTCCATAATCAATATCTGTCACTGTTATGACACCCATTTCTTTCCCCCTGGTTCGGAAAAAGTCTGGAAAAAAAGAAAGAAAGATACGTTTAATTCAGTTTCCAGCAAAGATTTGTGCGTGGTTCCGGGTGCTGCCGCAAAGAAACAAAACTCTGATATGTAGCTGGTATATAAGGGCGACCAATTTTATCAATTATACCTTATAATTCAGAATAAAACCTCTTATATTTACAGCAGACAAAAGGGCGATAACCTTCACATAATATTTTGTATTATTTGAATAAAGAGTTTGATATTCAGAAAACCCAAAGGCGATAAGCTTCTTATACTATGCTGTATAATTCAAAATTAAAATTTTGATTTGCAGCAGACATAAAGGCTACATCCTTTATAACGTATAGTGTATAAATCCAAAACTAAACTCTGGTGCAAATGATGGAGTAAAAACGGGGCGGCTATCTGCATCAAATATTTTGTAACGTATACAATTCTGATCCATCTGTAACCTATAGCAACAAAGATCGGTCACTTGATTTAGATATAAAGCACTAATGCATGTATTGATGAAATTTCGAAATTAAAACTTAAAATTAAAAATATTCTTCACATTTAAATTCTGGTTGTATTTCTGCCATTGAAAACACACCACTGCAGAAACTAGGTCATCAAATACAATTAATATTAACTCAAAATAAATTTTAGAAAGTGGCTTCTAATCTTTCTCTCTTTTTTTTTTAAAGTCACCAGAATGACTATATATAAAGTAAACAGAAATATCTATGTCAAAATACAATTTTCAACTATTCTAAAAGCGATAAAATACCCATTTATTGTAAGATAAAATGGTCGAGATTGAGAGGACATAAACCAACTGCAACTGAATAGCCTAGCACAACATCCGCTCGTGGCACCGTCACACTACTCAACTCCAGCACTCTTTCATTGAGGCGAGCAAAATATGTGGCCGTTGTCCAAAATACTTTCGGACCCGACTTCTCTACGCTCAGAGATCGACTTCTCTTGACCGGCAGCTTTAGGAAAAAATCATTTCCACTAAACGAAGTCATTTGGGGGCTTGTTTGACTAGAGATGCGCCCGCAAATCCAATCCGCCGTCCAATATGATCCACGACAGCAGAAGCTGGCCACTTTGTGATACGGTGAGGAGTTGGAGAGCCACATAATCTCTGCTAATGAGAATATGTTTTGCTGCGTCTAGTCCGATTTAGCGCCGACGAAATGAAGTTCCAGGGAACCGATAAGTCAGACACAGAGTGGTTGTAAGTGGTAGAGGATCAAATTGGATCCTCGGAAGACTTTGTGCCAAAGTTTGTTGCTGTTTATTTTCTTTCTCAAAGTCGTGGCAGCAATTGTTTGTGGTTTGAGGCCTACGGTTTAGAGAGGGGATCGTTCTATGCTTTCAATATAAACCGTTTTTCGGACCACGTTCATATGATCTGTTTTTGTAGGAAGTTACTTCTCTCTCTCTCTTTCTCCCTCTCCCACACCAAGAATTTAATGATAATGGTCGTTTGCTCTGCTTTGATATGAACGGTGTGCACAGTATCACAAATCTTTCAGACATGTTGCCACCACACAATCAAATTATTCTGATCGATTGGGACTGAATTAATTTACCAAAAATACCCTTAATTTTAAACGATTACCAACGAAATAGAAATAAAGAGCAATTGTTAATTAACTTAACGCTTAAGTGGATTAAATTAAACTAAAACAATAGTCGCACAAATTAAAACCGTTTACATCAAAATTAAGAATCAGTATTAAAAAAAACAACAATTAAATCAAGCTAAGCACAATGCACAGAACACGACACAGATGCGGGCAGCTTAACGTAATGCATGCAGCACAGCACACGACATAATGCAAAGAACGCAAACAGCACAACACACGACACAATGCACACAACGCAAACATCACAACACACGACACAATGCACACAACGCAAACAGCACATGACACACAAACGCGAACACAAAATCTCCGTGAAACACAAGAAAGCAAACAAAAGTTGCAGCCCCGGCAGTTGTCACTCTCTGGACTCACCGCCAGGTTCAGGACAGAAACCTGGCGGGGGTGGGGGTGGGGGTGGGTCGTAATGTCAGAAAACGTTGACCAGAACCAGTTATAGACTCATTTACGAGGCCCGCTGGTAGGGCGCGTCCCCCAGGCCAATCCTATCTCGCTGCCTTGGTCCAGCATTAGCGCTGAAATGTTGAAACAATTCGTCTCGTTCTGGAAACCGCTCAAGCAGCAATTTGCCATCAACGTCGAGTCCAGAAGCAAGGTGATAAAATATCTAACGGCGATCTGCCTATCAAGTCGTCTGGTACACCAACTTTGGTCAAGTCTGGATAAACAGGACTTTGCTGTATTTAGGTCCCCATCAGTAACCACTGCGACTTCTGGAGGAAGTGGAATTGTGAGGATTAAAACTTGCAGAATATAATTTCTATTAACCCCCTAGATAACAGGTTCTTGTTAAAAAGCTTCAAAAATATTTATCTTATTTCAGCAGGTTATAATTGAAACTTAAAAATATTTGTCGTATTTCAGCTACTTGTTTAGAAGCTTTAAAACTATGTGTCCCTATTTCAGCAGGTTAAATGGAAACAAAAATGTCTACTTATTTCAGCAGGTTATAGAGAAACTTAAATAATAGTGGCCCTATTTCAGTTATATTGAAACTTTAAAAATATCTGCCTTATTTCAGCAGGTTATATATAGAAACTTACATAATAGTGGCCCTATTTCAGTGGCTTATATTGAAACTTAAAAAAATATCTGCCTTATTTCAGCAGGTTATATATAGAAACTTAAGAGTGGCCTATTTCAGTGACTTATATTGAAACTTTAAAAATAATATATCTGCCTTATTTCAGCAGGTTATATATAGATTAAATTATTAATAGTGGCCCTATTTCAGTGGGTTGCAACTTAAAATAATATCTGCCTTATTTCAGCAGGTTATATGGAAACTTAAATAATAATGGCCCTATTTCAGTGTGTTGAAACTTTAAAAAATATCTGCCTTATTTCAGAAGGCCGCTGTGCATACTGCTGTCATGAAATTTGCGTGACACGCTAGATTTTGACTTTAAAAAAAAAATGTGGTCACTACTTCTGCTCGCTTTAATTTGCACATTTTTATCTAAAATTCTAGACATATCTTTATGTTTGTAAAGTTCCATATGCAAACAAGATTTTCTTCAGAATTGCGAGTTTCGAAACAAGGTGAATAAATAGATATATATATAATTATTAAAATCACATAACAGTAAATGTCCTGTCGAGCTAATGTCACCTATGTCCCATTGCAAGCCGCTGCTGCCGATGTACCGCTGGTGTAAGTTCTCTGGTTTTGCGCATATTTATTTTTATTTTAAAAAAATAATCGTGTAGTTAAATTATACAAACTTACAGTTCCTTTGCTTCTTATATAAAGTGTTGCATTCTTAGTAATAAATATTTACTTGTTTATTTAAAAAATCGCTTTGTAACTAAAAATAAATCAATTTGCCTAGCAATAATTCTCTTCATAAAGAGAAAGGAAACATGATTACCAGACTGCATGTCGTCATGAACCAGTTATTGTTACTCGTGTCGTCATTATTACCATAAGTCGTCTCCATTAATAGCAGAGGTCTCAAGAACATAATACATTCATTAACGAGAATAGCTTGGTCTTTCTCTGACACTGTTTGTTCAATGTATGCCGCCATTTTGCAAGTGGAATCATTTTGCTATCATTACATTATCTGTAGTTTTTGTAATTATTTAAGTAGTTTATATAAATACCTAGTGATTTTTATCTATGATTATTATATAGAAATTAGATATTTTATACATTAGCACTTTAAAAAAAATATATTTTATATATTAGCACTTTACATTTTTTCTACTACTACAACCAGCCCCACCATCACTACTACTACTACTACTATCACCACCACCACGGCTACTATTACTACTACTACTACTACTACTACCATCTCTGTTACTATTACTACTACTACTACTACTACTACCATCTCTGCTACTATTACTACTACTACTACTACTACTACCATCTCTGCTACTATTACTACTACTACTACTTTCGAAAACTTCGGAATCAAAACATCGGTATGTGCATGGATGTGCCAGCCAGAAGCAGTCACTGAAACGAGAATATACAAACTGGTACCAAACCTGAAACTGTTCATATGACGTATAGTGTCTGCCAGTGTTGTCACACTGCCACCAAGAATCAGCTGTCTTTCATATGAACTAACAGCAGTGAGAAATGAGCTTGATAAAGCAATACTAACGATATAGAATGCCGATAATGATGAGCAGAAATAAGAATGTATTTTGTTTGTTAATATTGTTAAAACTTTTCTTTAATTTAAGTTTCGTTCATTGTTTTAGTCTCGTGTATCTGTAAACGTAGTGTAACTTCATTTTGTCTGTTGTCGTAGATTGTAGTGAGAGTGTAATTATATTGTCTTGTTCTCTAGTTCGTCCACATATCTATTTTTATATCTACTTCTCTATCAAATGCTGAGTGAAGACCGCGTCAAATTGATTAGCAGTGCAACATCATTATCGGTGTAACAGTTGCTGACATATGTCTATTTATAACCAGGAGTCCACACTCTGCATCGCACTTGTAGATGTATTAAATCCTTAGCTAGTAAATGTTTGGTATAATGCATTATTACAAAGTCAACCTCGCGAAAAACATTAAGGTCTTGAATCTCAAAGAATCTTTCTAGGATTCCGGGACGAAAACTCATAACTAACTAACCGACAGTTAAGTAGAGAAAATAATCAATAATAAAAAATAGTAGTAATAATAATAATAGTGCATATTTCTAAGAATCTATAAGACACTTTTTTAAAGACAAAATTGCTTTAAAAATAAAATATTTATTTTGCTGTTCTTATAATCGCCTAAAATGAAAAGTTCGACCAACCAGAATTATCGTTCGTAGATTTCTTTGACTCTCTATCAAAGAAGGAAAATCAGAATAATTAAAAATTTAAGAAAAAATAAAAATAAAATAAAATATTCCAGGCCATGTTGGTCGTGTCAGGAGGCATAAATTCGATCGAAAGAACACAGAACACTCTAGATAAGCGAAATTAATGTCAAGCAGATGTCCGCAGAATTCGCCCTTACTAGAGTAATTGCCCTTTCTGGCAAAAAGTAACAAGACTGCCTAACGAAAAAGAAAGGGAGGGGGAAAAAAAATCAAATTCCGAGTTTGATCTTGTCTCGATTAGTTGACTAACGTTTTTCAGACTAGAGGAAGGAGGCGAGAACCCAAACTCATAGAAGGAAAGAGGGAGTGATTGTGTGTGTGTGTGTGTGTGTGTGTGTGAGTGAGTGTGTGAATGAGAGAGAGAGAGACAGAGAGACAGACGCAGAGAGATATAGAGAGAGAAGTGGGGGAAGAGGGGAGCTGGAGTTGGATACGTGCTTTTCCTAAATGAAAATTAAATTCACGACAGTTGTGGGTGCGTTTTTAATACCACGAATATATACATTTACTAGTGAGCTTCAAATCCACTTCGCTCCCATTTTTCATTATTTTGTAGTAACTTGAATATTGCTCGAGGTCACGACAGATAATGTTTTACCTGCATAGCATAAAGCTCACGTAAAGCTACTTTCAGTCTGCTTTTCAATAAATGCGCAGTTTCCAGCTTAGATAGAATCACTCCATTTCCCTCCCCCAACCCCTCGGCCTCTGTCTCGGTGAGTAAAATTATTTCAACGAGCTCCTTCCATCTCACCTTTATACAACGGCTCACTGAACTATCGCCATACCTTATACGCCTTATACAACGGCTCGCTAACTATCGCCATACCTTATACACCTTATACAACGGCTCATTGAACTATCGCCAAACCTTCACTGAAACACTCAAGTGACTGGCTGCAAAACTGTTTCCATGACCCTTGGAGCATATCTACCATGTTGAATGTGACGCACAAACAGGAGAAACTACGCACAAAACGTTCTGTCCGCCTTGTCAAAAACGTCTTACTGAGGCTAAAAAAGCGATAGCGACTTGCTGAGCCTACTAAACCATACCGTTTTAATGAGCCCATCAAATGACAGCGTTTTAATGAGCCCATCAAATGATAGCGTTTTAATGAGCCCATCAAATGATAGCGTTTTAATGAGCCCATCAAATGATAGCGTTTTAATGAGTCCATCAAATGATAGCGTTTTAATGAGCCCATCAAATGACAGCGTTTTAATGAGCCCATATCAAACCATATCATTTTAATGAGCCCATCAAATGACAGCGTTTAACTAAGTCCACCAAACCAAAACGTTTTAATGAGCCCATCAAACCATACCGTTTTAATGAGCCCATCAATTGATAGCGTTTAACTAAGTCCACCAAACCATAGCGTCTGACTTGAGTCCACCAGATGATAGCGTTTAATAAACCTATTGCACGATTTCATAATCGAATTTAAAAAAATTGTTGCGACAGGAAAGCTGGGCAAATTGTCTTAGAAAACAATGTACAATGTTTGAAGGTCACAACCTCTTCATTTAGAAAGAAAAACAGAAAATTGTGCGTCAGGGCAATGTTTCCGTTTGCATAAATCAATGAACTGTGAAGCGAAGGTAAAAACCTTTTTTCTTTTTCCTCTTTCTCCTCATCAATGTTTAGGATGTTCTGTTCTCACAGCTTCTCAGCCATCTTGCCTTTACGCAATTTTCATTATTTTACAAATTGGTAGATTAAATAATTATTTAATAATGACGATGATAGATTAAGAGAATTACATTCAATATTGTTCGGCTGTCTCAAAATATAATATATTTCACTATCCTTGTTAACAGATGTTTGGTTACTAGATTTCACTCTAATAGTGTCAGTTCAAAATGAACTGTATAAAGCCGATCTGTGTCCTTAGCTAAGGGATAAACTCGCTGTTTTTATGTATATCTGGTTTTATTATATACAGAGAAAGAGAGAGACAGACAAAGACAGACAGACAGACAGATAGGAAGACAGGCAGATAGATAGATAGATAGATAGATAGATAGATAGATAGATAGATAGATAGATAGATAGATAGACAGACAGATAGATAGATAGATAGAGAGAGAGAGAGAGAGAGAGAGAGAGAGAGAGAGAGAGAGAGAGAACACAAAGAAATTTATTGACACTAATATATTATTTTGTAAAATGATAATATATATATATGCAACAATAACATTGCCTTACTTTAACTTTTAAACATAAGTCTATTTAATTTCTTTTAAAAAAATATATTAAATGATTACTTTTCTTTCAAATTTGTCATATTAAATTAATTAATTGTTGTTAGATTTCCAGCAGTATGTTGTTTTTTTTTTTACAGAAAGACCTTTCAATGTGTGGTTTGTATAAAAACATGAAAGTCCTCTGCCAGACTACAGCACTCGTATTAGATGATGCAAGAAGAAAATATATACATTCGGATAATGCAACGAAAATAAATCAAACATGATATGAAGTTACTTTTAAAAAAAGTAAAAGTAAATAACGAGACATTATGCAAACTATTTCAGTCCTGCTGTAAAATAATTCCGTTAAATTGATCGGAACCGATGCAATTCATCACTGATTACCTTTCACATCCATTTCCGTTTTACATTCATTTACAAATATTAAATTTCCAGGTGGTTGAGTGGGGGATAATAACATAAATGCAAATGTTAGAAAGTACTCCTTACTGATATATTTTAATAGCAGTACTCCATTCCGGCAGTAATTTAAAGACAGACAAAATGGAAAGGCCATATTTTTAAAAATTAAAACAATGGATGGACGGGGGTAGGGAGTGGGGTGGGGCGAATCTGTGACAGTAAATGTGTATGCGTGTATGCGTTTTTTAGGCTGAAATATCTGGTTGTGCTTTTTATTTAATATAAGTATCTTGTATATTTATTTATACGAGCGATATTTGTTGGTTTATGTGTATGTGTGCGCGCGCTATGTGCTTCTTTGAGTACATTATAATAGAGTATTTTACGCGTACACATTTTCTCAACTGAAATACCTGATTTGTATAGCACGACATAATTAAAGTCTAAATGTATTGATATAAGACGAGAAATACCTGATTTGTATATCAGGACTTATATATAATGAAAGTCTAAATGTATTGATATAAGACGAATTTGCTTGTGCACATTCATGTATTATTGAAATCTGTAGTTCGCATATGCAAATTAATGTGTATTGACATCTGTAGTTTGAGTGTGTAAATTAATGTGTATTGAAATCTGTAGTTTGAGTGTGTAAATTAATGTGTATTGAAATCTGTAGTTTGAGTGTGTAAATTAATGTGTATTGAAATCTGTAGTTTGCGTGTGTAAATTAATGTGTATTGAAATCTGCAGTTTGACTGTGTAAATTAATGTGTATTGAAATCTGTAGTTTGAGTGTGTAAATTGATGTGTATTGAAATCTGCAGTTTGACTGTGTACATTAATGTGTATTGAAATCTGTAGTTTGACTGTGTAAATTAATGTGTATTGAAATCTGTAGTTTGAGTGTGTAAATTAATGTGTATTGAAATCTGCAGTTTGCGTGTGTAAATTAATGTGTATTGAAATCTGTAGTTTGACTGTGTAAATTAATGTGTATTGAAATCTGTAGTTTGACTGTGTAAATTAATGTGTATTGAAATCTGTAGTTTGCGTATGCATGTGCTTCTTAATGGATATACGTAGACGTGCTTCTGTTTTAAATTATATCTAATTATAATTGTATATGGTGAATTTGTTAATATTTGTGTGAGTGGAAGTGTATATATATATATGTGTGTGTGTGTGTGTGTGTGTGTGTGCGTGTATGTGTGAGCGTGTGTGTGTGTGTGTGTGTGTGTGTGTGTGCGTGTGTGTGTGAGTGTGTGTGTGTGTGTGTGTGTGCGTGTGTGTGTGTGTGTGTGTGTGTGTGTGTGTGTGTGTGTGTGTGTGTGTGTGTGTGTGTGTGTGTGTGTAAAAATCAAAAAGTTTTCGTCTATATTTGTTGCTTTCAGGAAATCTCTTGCTATCAGTGTGTCCGTGCTTTAATAACTGACGACAGCTTTTTGTATGGTTTGTTTATTCTTGAGCGAATGAATGTTTGTGTATGGTTTATTTGTTCTTGAGCGAATGAATGTGTATGGTTTGTTTGTTCTTGAGCGAATGATTGCTTGTGTATGATTTATTTGTTCTTGAGCGAATGAATGTTTGTGTATGGTTTGTTCTTGAGCGAATGAATGTTTGTGTATGGTTGTTTGTTCTTGAGCGAATGAATGTTTATATATGGTTTGTTTATTCTTGAGCGAATGAATGTTTGTGTATGGTTTGTTTGTTCTTGAGCGAATGAATGTTTGTGTATGGTTTGTTTGTTCTTGAGCGAATGAATGTTTGTGTATGGTTTGTTTGTTCTTGAGCGAATGAATGCCTATGTATGTGCGGGTATGCAATGCTGCATGTACGCACATTCAAGACAGACTGAGAAAAGAAACAAGCACACGACCAAGCGCATGTCTAAACGCTTTGCGAGAGCTCGAATCCGAACGTTGGGGATGAAAACATTCCTTACTGCCCCACAAGCTCATCGAGACTCCGACTTTCCTTGCGACTGAGTGGAGGCAAACACCATTCAATCAAGCGACAAACCAGACGTCACAGTGGATGATCTAATCAGCAGATAGCGGCCCCAAACTCTTTATAACAGTTCTTTCCTTCCTACCCACCCTTATCACGGTCCCACCCGCCCTTCCCCATCTCTCGCGTTCGCCTTTTTATTTTCTTTCCTGGAAGCACCAATCCAATTCCGTCGTTCAACTTTACAACAAAAAATAAATAAATAAAAATCGGGAAGGCGCCTTTAGTAACTGCCTTATAGATTGAACGCAACCAGTTTACGTTGATTCTGTGCCTACTACTTGATAGTGTACTTGAACCACAGTGCTCTTTCCTCTCTTCTTAATATTGCAAAATATGAACAGTCGCTAATATATGTTAATAAATATATATTTTCCCCTCTATTCATTATCGAAGTAATCATAAACCCAATTGTTCTTGAGATGATTACTACCACACTCTTGTGCTGAGCGTATGTTGCATAAGACAGTGGTTGGATATTTGCTCCAACGCAACATGTTGAATAAGCCAGTGGTTGGATATATATATTTTCCCCTCTATTCATTATCGAAGTAATCATAAACCCAATTGTTCTTGAGATGATTACTACCACACTCTTGTGCTGAGCGTATGTTGCATAAGACAGTGGTTGGATATTTGTTCCAACGCAACATGTTGAATAAGCCAGTGGTTGGATATATATATTTGCTCCAACGCAACATGTTGCATGCAAGGAAACAAGAATTTACTGGTTACACAATGAGAGTAACTGATATGTTTTAAAATAATAATCATAATAATAGTTTTGCCTTAAAAATACTAAACTTTTGACTGGATAATGATAGCCGTGTGTGTCGGTACGTAACACGCTCCACCAACTGTGTTCGCGACAAAAGGAATTGTACACGTCACGTTAACATTTTACACGCGCCGTAGACGAATTATACACGTCACTTTTAAAGCATAGATATAGGGTCGCTTGTTAACTAGCGGTCACTCCTAGTTTATCGCCAACAATCATTTCGGAGACTTGCCAGGGCATCCCATACTGTTTCGAAGTAGCCTCCTGCCCTGGAGTGTGTGGTGTCCGTCCACTGAACGGATATATATTAACTCGTAGGCGGGTTGTCCAACACTAGCACGCAATTATGGGCATATCGGCTGTGTGTAATTTTCGTACAGTCATACACACATTTACGTACAACTTAGAGTTTTGACACCAGGCAATTTCCTTCATTGTTTTTTCTGGTGAGTACTGGGTGTGTTAGCGTACAACTTACAGTGCAGACACCAGACAACTTCCTTCATTGTTTCTGGTGAATAATGTGTGTGTTGACATGGATGCTGGCAGATCTGAGTAAGTAACAGGCGTCACGTTAACATTGCGCACATCTCGGTAAAATTATGCAATCTGCATTGTCACTAAGTCACATCTAAATTACACACACACCACTTTAAAACTGCACATGTCTCATTTAATTTAAACACGTCATATTAAAGTCATACGCATGAACGGTACATGCAATAAATTAAAATGTTATACGTCACATTAAAATTATGCACGTCACCTCTATTAGGGAATAATGACACCCCTCCCAATCCACTCACAACTAATGCAACCTTCATCAGTCGTGATCTCACCCCACTAAAGTAGTGTGTATGTGTGTGTGTGTGTGTGTGTGTGTGCATACACGTGTACATATGACGTTAGGCGACGTGATTGAACCACTTCTAAATTTATGGCCTATGTTCCTTAATATCAGCCTCACTTAAAGACACTGCCAAGAAAGGGCCCAATCCATAATAAAAAATTTTAAAAAAGAATGGGCGGAGGGGAGAGGAATTGTGAGTGGGTAAGATGGTCCCGATAATCGTGCCACTCTGGTTTGCCAGTCCATGCCACCGTGACGTCAGAAGTACGGAGGAGCTGTAAAGGGTTCTGGGGATAATAAGTTCCGCTTGATGAAAAGGACGCAGCTAAAGATATTTCAGTTTAGGGCAGGAAGGATGTTGCCTCTTAAAAATGGAATAGATGTCGGCGATCGCTTTTCTAATGTGATTCTGACACTGAAGTTTCGTATCCAAAGAGTAAATGGGATTATGTGATGCAGAGTTTAAAAAAAAAAACTAGAAAGAGAGGAGAGCAGACGTGTATTGATGCGTTCCAGTGTGTGTGTTTGTTTTATTGGCCTCATACGTATTACTTCAGCTTCTAGGATTTTAAAAAAATAATTCAGTGAAATTGTAATTGAACAGTGTTATCAGCAGTAATGATTCAGTAATAAATATGAGGGGTTTTATGGCTAAACACTTCTCAGGTCAAAGAAATCTTTATTAGGGTCAGTGCTAATTAACGACCAACTTTGCAAGAAAGGTTACCAAGTGCTTGCCTCCTGAACGACGTCGTAAATGTCACGTGACGCATGGCTATTACCAGTATGATCACGAAATATAATTGAAACAGTCTTCAGTTTGTGTAGTAAACTTCCAACTAGTCTGTCAAATTATCTGCGGCCTACACTGAACTAGTTGGGGTTTGAACTTTTGCCATCTGTTTGTCAATTAAGGATCGAATCTATTTTTCTTTAACAAGATGCAAAAGTAGAAGAAGCGATAATTAGAGTGTCTTGTTTGGTTGTTGGATGTTGCTCTAATTAGGCTGCATTTTGCACAGCCGTTATTATATTTTTTGCTCTCTTTATTATGATTTAATAAGGAAATTGAAACATTTCTTGTCTCTGCTCCTCCCTCTAACACACACACACACACACACACACACACACACACACACACACGCACGCACGCACGCACGCACGCACGCACGCACGCACGCACACGCACACACACACACACACGCACACACACTAAGATTGCTATCGTGCTAACGATTACCACTCATAGATCCATAAACACAATTTTTTAAATTCCTTCCATTCCTATATTTTCTTTATTAAATGCGCGCACGCAAAGAGTTCAAGCACACGTGTTTTACTGATCCCAATCGAAAATATTGTTTGACTAATTAACAAAAAATTAAAAGGAAAAAGGAAAGAAAGGAAATGAAAAGAAGACAGCAAGGATATAACTTACATATCAACGGTTCTTTGAACCAGTCATTAGTGAATTGTTGGTAAAAGCCTAAATTAAATATCTTTAACCCTTATTATGTTACTGAAGGAAGAAATACCATTTAAGTCTTATTATATACGTAAAGTGTAGAATTTCGGATAATTTTCTGCTGTTAACATCTAGCACATATCAACACTATCACAAGTTAGTTATCGTCCCTGAATTGCCCTAGGGGGAAAAAAGTTATTTTTCTACAGAAAATATTTTTGGTACTAAGGTTGTTCTCTAAAAGCTTGCACAGATATCCGGAGACGCCTTTCTGGTTAGCAAATGGTTTTGTTCTTTTTTAAAAAAAAATCAACAAACAGAATGTGCCTAGTTACATGGGAGATAACAGTTTTTGCTAGAAAATTTTGTAGAGACATTTATAGTTGGTCATATGGGAGATAACTTTCCTTGCCTGCAAGCGTTTTCTAAGGAATGTATCGCTAGGAATAATTTTCTCATCACATGTCTATAGAAATGCTGGGTGGTAACTTTTCTTATTAGTTGTTAAAAATGTTCTCTGGAAACCCTCTAAATTCTTCACCACCACCACCACCGCGCATTATTTCATGCACAATTTATTTTTTTTTTTGTTTTGTGATCAAGTCAAGAGGTTTCAAGAAATTATAAAAACAATGAGCTGTCGTGTATTCCTAATTATCAGCAGCTACATGTCACGTCGCCTTGAGATGTGCAATAATATCTATCTATATATATTATAAACAATGAAAATATTGCATTTTTCACAGTTTTCTTTTTAAATTACCATCACCTTTTAAATCCACGCCATCACTAAGTGGCATTCGTTGCAGCAACTCCAGTCACAGCGACAGTTACTCACGCATCAGGAAAATGAACTCTCTAAGCTTTCAAGACACGAGGCTTATCGAGGGGAAGAAAGAATACATTTAGAGTCATCTGCTCCCAGATCATTGCTGGCTACAATTTGACGACTTCTTGGAGGTAGGGACCTTCTGATTAGAACCCGACTCCCACGGGAACCCTTGGCAGTAGCAAACGAACGCGAAGACCGTCGATTGTTCCGCAGGGCGCATATGTCTCCTTCAAAGGCAGATGAGAGGTAATTGGCCGGCAAGGGCGCAAGAGGTTTCGGGTGCCCATTACTTTCAGAACGAAGGCGCTCCGAGTTGAGAGAAAACACGCGCCTGCCATAGACTTACGAAAGCCTAGAGTAAGATGAGAGGCTTTAACAGTAAAGAGAACAAGAAATTATATCATGTTCTTCAATTTGTACGTGAAATCTTCCATCCATCCATCCATCCATCTATCTTTGTGTATTTGCAAAAGATTATTATTTAATCAATACAAATACCATTACAATAGCCTATAAAGGACAAGCAAAAGACCAGTCGAAAAAATAATTATGAACAGACAACTCAACTATGTTTGAGCCTTTAAGACAATTTCATTTTGTGGAATAAGTCAGTAGTAACACTCAGTATCATTAAACCTGCTCTCAATATCAGTCTGTAATTTCGATGGACTGTATTTACAATAACATTTAAAACCTCCACTTCTCTTAGGGTTTTCTACAGTCAAATGTTTGTATGCACATGTTAGATTTAAAAGGAAAATGAAAAATAAATGAAATGCGAAACGGTGGCTCGGTCTAATAAGACTACTACCGCTTCTCAGGTGCCTGGTCTCCGAGATTGCCTGCCGGCCCCAAATTAGAAGGGACTGTGTCGCGAATAATTTCATCAGCAAGGTGCAGGTCCCGCTATTTAACGTCCCCTAATTCTATTTCCCCGGCAACATGGGACTTTGATGGAGAAACATTTGTTGTTAAGACAATATGTTCTCGCGAGAGGTCGGAATTTATCGCACATGGGGAAGAAGCCGGCGGTCGGACCAAATGGTGGGCGAATAATCCACCACGGGAAGCGCTTGCGAGTTACCGATGGCCACTAATAGATCACTCTAGCCAAATTGATTCCCGAGAACTCCCAAACACATACAATCAGGAAAGAATCCGAGCGGGTGCGGAAAATTCACGTCTCTAGAGATTTACGGAAGGAGGAAATTGATCCGCAAATAATCGTCACCGACTCTTGTCTAGGGCAAAGCAGTCGGAGATGTGAGGCGACGGACGAGGGTGTAAGGTCGCGAAGAGTGTCAGAAACTGCCAACCAACTTATCGTGTCGAATTTTACTGTCGTAGTCGCACAGACTTCGGTCAGTATCGTCAGCCGCCCCCCCCCCCTTAAACACACACCACCCATCCCCCGATGCATCGTTTCAGCGAATAGTTTTATTTTAAAAAATTAACTGCTATTAAACTTTTACCGCTTGGAAACGAGGGTAAAATTAACTGTAAAGGGTATTATTTGAAGTATTATAAGTGATTTCGTAATTACACATTTATACAGTAAATGGGCGTAAAATACTGACTAGTTATTATCATATGCTGAACTCACTGGTGTAATACACGTGCTAGCCAAACACCTGCTAATTTACTGGCATGGATGCAAAAGGAGGTAGCCGATGCGTGGTAAACTGAGCGACGAATGAATGTCATTTATGCCGATAAGTCTATAATGAATCTTTTACCTGTAGGCCTAACAATCTGGAGTGTTTAGGGGACGTGTATTATGTTATACTTAGGTCCTCAAATACCAGATTAAATGGAAATTGTGTGACGTTGTGACCTGTTGTATTAAATTAATGGAATTGCATTATGATGTGACCGTTGGCGAATTAACGGAATTAATGCTGCATTCATATTCATGTTATACTGTAGTCTTTGTGGAAAATTAATAGGGATTGCGTGCGCTGTAACCCTTAATATGAAATAAATTAGAATTGCTTCATGCTGTCATATTTATTTGAGTTGCTTGTACTTGTTCAATCAATTACTTTTGCGTTGCACTATGTCGACCATTTATAATTGACTAGTATATTATTACATTATCACTATCATATGATAATTACTATTGCATTACAAAGTTATCATATAATAAATGAATAGTATTGCATTACAGCAAGATTATCATAAAACAACTGACTGTTCCATTACAACAAGGTTATCATATTATAATTGACTAGTAATGCATTACAACAAACATTTCAAATGATAATTGACATTACATTACGTTGCATTACAACAAGGTTATGATATGATAATTGACTAGCATTGCATTACAACAAGATTATCATATGATAATTGACTAGCATTGCATTACAACAAGGTTATCATACGATAATTGACTAGCATTGCATTACAACAAAGGTTATCATATGATAATTGACTAGCATTGCATTACAACAAGGTTATCATATGATAATCGACTAGCATTGCATCGCACAAGGACTGTTTCGTGTCAGATTAACTGGCATACATTGGATTTTTTTTTTCATCACGTCAAATTAACTTCTCGTTTTGAATTAATTGTGGCCAGCCAGCCATATTGTCTGATGCTGCGTTGCGTTGTGGTCAGTACGTACACTTTTCTATCAGGCCGTCACACCGTAGTCAAAGCTATTTAAAAGTTATTTGCGCTACATCTTTGTCTCGCGTGATAAACCAACTCATGCCACGAGACACTAGGGTTACAGTAAGCAGTCTCGCGTTACACTATCATCACTTCAAGCTACTCTTACGCTGCGTTCATATTAACTGATCCTTAGTATAATGATTCATTTAGGTCACGGCTCGCTGCATTCAAATTAACTGATCCTTAGTATAACGATTCATTTAGTTCACGGCCCGCTGCAATCAAATTAACTGATCCTGAGTAAAACGATTCATTTAGGTCACGGCTCGCTGCATTCAAATTAACTGTTCCTTAGTATAACGATTCATTTAGGTCACGTCTCGCTGCAATCAAATTAACTAATCCTTAGTATAACGATTCATTTAGGTCACGGCTCGCTTATTCATATTAACTGATCCTTAGTATAACGATTCATTTAGGTCACGGCTCACTGCATTCAAATTAACTGATCCTTAGTATAACTATTGATTTAGGTCACGGCTGGCTCCATGCATTAACTTTTACTGCGGTGCAGTGTGTAGCAGTTGAGCTAACAACTATAATGAAGGTTTGCCAACAACAAAACAGCACGATCGAGGGTCGGATTACGTCAGAGGAGAGAAAGAACCGAAAGAAAAATACGCCCTTCGAATTGACTCGGTATTATTCGGGAAGGTCCGGTGACGCCATTCTGCTTGTACTGTAAACACTACATAGATAAATGGCATGGATGATATAAGGTTATTGACAATGTGTGCTATTTAGGTTGATTAAAAGTTTGTATGTGAGAGTGAGTGATAGAGTGTGTTTGAGTGCATTGTGTCTTATTTTTCAATTTCTATAACTTCGGTGCTGTGTTTGTATGTCTGTGTGTATTGTCCTTTATAATTTTTCAATTTCTATTACTCCAAGTGTTGTGTGCGAGTGTGTATATTGTCTTATTTATTTTTCAATTTATATAATTTCAGAATGTGTGTATGTGTGTGTGTGTGTGTGTGTGTGTGTGTGTGTGTGTGTGTGTGTGTGTTGTAAGCTTATTTGAAAAATAACGCAAAATATATCATTAACTAACATAAAACTATCTTTTTAATAAAAACAATAGTGGATATATATACATCACTTTTATCTGATAGGGCCTTGGTCAATCACTAGTTATAGTGAAATGTCACTGTTACTTGTTGCATTCGACTAAGAAATGGATTACTATACACATCTGTATACTGTTAAATATTTGATTGTATCGTCCTCGATATTTTGTGCTATTTGTGTTTTTTTCTTGCATTTCATTAAAGAATGAAAAAGGGAGGGGTGTGTGTGTGTGTGTGTGTTAGATGGCCCTTTCCTGTGTATCGTACGTGGATTACGGTTTTTTGTCTGAATATAGGTTTGATGTGAGGACATAATGTGTAGACATAGGTTTTCATGTATGGACATATGTCTTTGTAAACATAGGGTCTTTATACGTGGACATAAGGTCTTCGTTTATAGACAGATCTTCCAATGTGAATATATGTTTAAAAACATGCAGGTTCATTGGTCTTCGCATGTGGATGCAGGGTCGTTGTGTATGGATGCCGGTTCTTCGTTGTGGATGCAGGAATTTCGTATATATGGATACAGGGTCTTTGTGGGTGCAGGGTCTTCGTGTATGGATACAGGGTCTTCGTGTATAGATACAGGGTTTTCGTTTATGGATACAGGGTCTTCCTGTATAGATAGTCTCCGTGTATAGATGCAGGGTCTTTATGTGTGGATACAGGGTCTTTGTGGGTGCAGGGTCTTCGTGTATAGATAGTGTCTCCGTGTATAGATGCAGGGTCTTTATGTGTGGATACAGGGTCTTTTGTGGGTGCAGGGTCTTCGTATATGAGTACAGTGTCTTCGTGTGTTGATATATATTTTCAAATGTGGACACAGATATTTGCGAGTGAACATACGTCATCGTGTGAAGACGTAAATCCTTGCGAGTAAACTGATGTATGTCATGCTCATGATAAAAGTATTATCGAGGAGATTTACTCTTTAATGACTATCAAGATATGATAATTGCTATTTACAAATTACGAACAATTCCATATTTATTTCAATTTCCTCTCCTATACATTTTATTTTTTCTTGACTAATTGTTCTATATTCTTTCATTATGAAATTCTAGCAGTTGATAAATTTATTATTTACGCATCTTTACTCTTATGCAAGTAAGGAATGTGTTTAGATATGTATAATATATAAAACGAGTGCGTTTATATATATGTGTGGGGTGGGGTGGGGTGTAGGAATGGTGCTGGATTCTGGTGATTGTGAATGTATAAAGAAATTAGTAGGTCAGTCAATTTTGATTTCAATAATTCGGGTTTAGTCTATTGCCTCATTTCAGGAACTCCGGCTATATCCGTCTATTTTTCTCATTTCAGGAACTCTGGCTATATCAATTCTTCTTGCCCGTTTCACTAAGTCAGTCATCAGTCCTTGCCGATTTCTCGAATTTAGACTGTCAGTCTATCTTGCTGATTTCATGAAGTCAGACTTCAATTTATTGGATGCTATGCTCAAACGCCACAACTTCCGTTAAAAAAAAAAGAAAAAGAAAGACATTTTTTCCCCTTTTCACTCCAACCCCTCCTCCCAACAAAATCACTACAACCCGGACGAGCGCTTGCCTATGATTTCGCAATCAACGTTTCTGAACGCGTCATCAGTTCTCATGAGCTGGGTTCTTGGTCTGGCGGTAGCGTCTGCTCCAGCAGATGGGAAGGCCGAATCAGCTGCAGGATAAATCGTCGAAAGATGAAAATTGAATCACGTCCGACACGCCAAAATGGCCTCTGCACAGCTGATAGATGAGGCGAAACCATGCTGCGAACAGGCCAGCCCTGGAAGATGGCGATGCAATGAGAAGAAGGTCGAGAAAGCTGCAAACAATTTTCTCGCCTCCCTCCTGTCCGACTAATCCCCGTCTTAACGAGGGGAACACTGTGCTCGCGGGCTGGCGAGAAGTTTCCGACTTTGCAATTCCGCGAAATGGCAGGCAAAGTTCCGAATTTATCAACAAAATAAAAACATGATGTGTAGTACTGACACGAACTATTTCACTGTACTCTATGTGTTCTCTCTCTCTCTCTCTCTCTCTCTCTCTCTCTCTCTCTCTCTCTCTCTCTCTCTCCACGCACACTCATTTGTAAAATTTTGTCCGTATTACATAATAGTACTTTATTAATACAAGATTGTAGTTTGGATAAACGACTGAATATATTATATAAATATATATATTACAGTACAAATTTACAACTCACAATAATCGAACTACGACTAAGCCGACAAAACAACGTTAGAGCATATAGAGTAATTTCTTCAGGTCCCATAATTTTATAAGATCTTATTCTTTTCCAAGCTTTTCTTTTCTTTTCTTTTTTTTATAGTATTGTTATTATCTCTACTTAGTAGATCCATACTGTAAACTCGTAATCTTATATAATGAAAATGGTCTTTCTTTTCTGTTAACTTGCAGTAATGTAATAATGAAAACATAAATTTTAAAAAGCTCCTTTAAAATGTAAAGGAATACCGGTGGATGCAATAAATAAATAATAAATAAATAATGTTATCAAAATAAAATCAATATTGTCGGAGTAAAGAAAGAATTAATCACCAGGAAAAATGACGTAAGAGGGTCGCGTACATCACGAAACCATTGACATCATGTTTCTTAGTTTTGTGATTAACGTCTCATGACGAGATATTAAAAAAGATGGATTCGACGTGGCGTCGACACCGCTGTATGTGAGGAGAGCACACCACTAAAAAATGGACTGGGCAGGACAAAAAACTGCCACGCTAAACGGAGCCCACTGTCAACACATAATTTTCAGTCTTCAAATAATTGCGATCAGATTTTGCGGCGAAAATGATGATAGGCAACTGATTGGATCGAATGCACAGCTCTGTTTCGATGTGACCTGACCCGGCTAGAGAGGGGGTGGGTGGGCGAGTGGAATTAGCATATTCTCGAACTAACTTTTTATCCTCACTTCGTCCAATAGATATCGCATTCCCCTATATCGTAACAGAGTGTGTGCGCGCGCGTGTTTATGCACAAGTATGCGTACATGTGTGTGTGTGTGTGTGTGTGTGTGTGTGTGTGTGTGTGTGTGTGTGTGTGTGTGTGTGTGAGTGCATGAACGTGCATGTTTATATGTGATAGAAATATAATAATTAGTGACAGTCAAACTTTCGTACTGTGTCTAGCAGCCTCGTTTCTTTGAATGTCGTCTACTGGTTAACTGTACGAGAATTGAAGGCTACACCTGTAGATCATATGAAGGCTACACCTGTAGATCATGTGAAGGGTACACCTGTAGATCATGTGAAGGGTACACATGTAGATCATTACAAATGTGTAAAATCAAATCGAAAACTTATCCCCAAAAAACGTTTTGAGAAAATGATTTAAAGGTTTTAATCTTTCAAATTACATGGTAAATCTGATAACACAACAACTTTCAGTGAAATTTGGATTGTCTGGCAGATAATTTATTTGCAAGCATTCTTAATTAGAGGTGCTGTGTGTTAGTGAACATTCTGCCTTCCATAAAATTTGTAATAGACAATAATAATTTTGATGATAATGATAATGAACATAATTATGTTAATATTAATCATAATGATAATACTACTATTGCAATTACTACGGCTGTTATTATCATCATTATTATTATTATGCCTTTTTCCAAAACATCTTGGCTGTCGGTTGGGAACCAAGGTTTCGGAATCTAATCAAGATTCTGGGAGATCCAAGTTTTTATGGAAGATGTGGGCACTTCCGAGGAGCGCTGAATTTAGTAGTGGGGCGAGTCTGGTGGTTCCCAGTCAGTTCATACAGATACCACTTCTGATTTACATTCTACAGCCTCTGGACTTCCAATCTTGAGGTCCTGGTATTTTTCAAATTCTTCATTTTCTTTAGGTTATAATGTTTCTATCACTTGGTCAGCGACATCAATGATTATAATTATTGTTGTTCAGAGAGACTTAATGAGAAATACAATGTCTAGTCTTTTCGTGCAGGAATCATTCGATCTGTTCTTATCTCGAAGTCGAAGTATTTTGACTTCTTTTTTGGTAAATGTTTCGGGTTGGTGCATCTATACTCTTTCTGAGGTTTTTACTCCATAGTTTTCACATAGATTTCTATGTATGAGTTTTGCCACTTTGTTGTGTCTTTTGGTGTATTCTGTTCCAGGTAGAACCTAAGAACCAGATAGTATGCGTTCTGTTGTTTCATCCAAGGTTTTGCAAAATTAGTATTTGGAATCGATTGAGATTTTCAAGATATTTTTTTTTGTTTGATCTTGTGCAGCTGTTATGTGTGCTTCTATTTCTGCTTTCAAACCTGCCTCTTTCAACCATCTGTATGTTGATTGTTTTTATCGATGTTTCATCAGCTTGTTGCACATACTGTCCTTGGGAAGGTTTTAGCTCCAAATATTTGCTAATGCCTGTTTGTAGTTTTCTTCAATGTTTCTTTGTCTGTTTGTGGAGGTGGGTATAATCCACTTATCTTTACTGCTTTCTGTCAGTGGATCATCTTTATATATTTCTTTTTTAGATATCCGCCTCCCATTTTTCGAGATACTAGACTAGAACCTGTCACGTCTGCTTTTGGATGTAAAGCTTTATGCTTTGTGAGTAGAAATTGTTTTTCTGTCCAGATCATTTATTTCGTTTGTTGTCCAATCTGTGATACCTCCAGTGTAGCTGATTACTGCATATGCATTAAGGGTTCGTGTTTTGTTAACTCCATTTAGCTTGGATTTAAGGACTTGTCTAATCTGGTTTTCACACTCTCAATTTCGGACTTCATTTTATGTGTTCTTGATGATATAGTATCCCCAGGTATTTATATCCCATTTCCATCGAAATGTCGAATTGTAAGCCCTCTGTTGTTAGGTCCTGCCTTTCTGGACTCTTCCATATTTCTCAGGGCCCAACTTGATACTGACGTCTCGTCCATTTTTACTGTGTATTTGAGATCGTCCATGTGAATGGCTGACAACGTGTCCCCATTTCATTTTGTATCCTAATCCTATTTTCTGGTTGGCTTAACAGAGGATTTAGGGCAATGCAGAACAGCAAAGGTGATAGGGAAATACCTTAAAATATTCCAATTTTATTGGTATGTCTACAGTTTGTATATTGTTGCATGTGAAGGTAATTTTCCAGCTTTTCAGTGATTCTTGAAATAGGTTCTGTACTGATGATGCTATCTTGTACAATTTCATTTTGTCCAGTATCCACGAATATGTAACTGAGTCACATGCCTTTTGGTACTCAATCCTTGCTATTGCAAGATTTGTTCTTTGTTTCGTACTGTCAATAACTATGGCCTTACGAATTGCCAATTGGTCCTTTGTTCCACTGTCTGGTCTAGCTTCTCTTTTGTTCACTGGTTAGAAGTTTGTTTGGTTCAAGATGATACATGATAATAATTAGCAGGTAGTTGATAGGCATATGATTGTACAATGGTTATTTGGTGTTGTGCCTTTCTCTAGATCTGTCATAATCAGGCTTGTTCTTCTTTTTGCCATCCAGGCTGACAAGGTTTCTGGTTTGTTTAATTTGTCTTGCAGTTGACCAGCAAGTCTATAATGTAAAGAGGTATGTTGTTTAGCCAGAATATTTTAACTTGGTCTAGGTCTGGGGCTTTTCAATTTGCCATCTTCCTTATCTTCTTTTTTATGTCTTTCTCAGTGACTGTGACGTTACATTTTTATATGGGTTTCATGCTCATCTTTCATTCCTTAATCAAGATGGATGAGGTATTGTACGTATTTGGATTGCTCCAAATGTTTTCCCTGAAATGTTTGGTGTCCTGACTGTTTGAAATTTGTTGTTCTATTCTGGAATTATCTTTAAATTCTTGGTATAGTCTTCCGGGGTCAGTTTTGAATGTTTTGTGGCAGAGTAAATATGTCTAACCCTATTCTTAAACTTAATAATTATATATTCGTTCTGGTAGTAAAAACGCGAACAGCTTGCTAAAATTTCTATTTAAATAAAAATGACAGCAGACAATATTGATACAAAGTATTTTGGCTTTATTTGACCACAGTAGCTTACTTGAGACATAATAGGAACATTTTGGCACACTGTTTTTCTCCCCTCCATTAGTTACTAATAATAACACCTATGAAGCAGTAAATATTCATGATACAAAGCCATAAATCAGCACGTGTTATAATTACAAAAGAAAACAAAAACAAAATGGGGTGGGGTGGGGTGGGGGAGGAGGAAGGCAAGAAAACTGTACGTTATATGTTGAATAAAGGGTTCCTTATAATTATTTTAAGCAATGATATTAAAATAATGTCTCCAACGAATCTGTACATAAATGTTGGGGGTGTGGTGGGGTGGTTGTTTATAGGAAAATTTGACGGGTTGCACCCATGAGGTAAATTACGCTCCATGTTTTTTTTTAAATTTTACATTTTAGTTTGTTTTTATTTTTCGATAATCGATAATTAATATTCTGGCATAGCATATAATTTGTTGTTGGCATTCAGAGTGATTTGTTGTGCAGTCAGCTGTGTGTGAACCATGCTTTAGCTCGTGCCTCGCGCACGGCCAGAGAAATGTAGGCTAAGTAGGGGGCCGTTACTCCATGCATGGATTATAGAGGATGGGATGAGTGATGTGTAGAGTTGGGTGAAGTTAACAGGACTAAACATAACCAAATATGGACTGTTGAGTTCCGATTTTGACTTATACGAAATTGTGGTCAAACCTAGACAAGCACCCGCCATCTATACCCACCATTAGGAAAGGTTGAAAAGGTGAAATCAAGAATAAGGGCTTGTGCAAGATATTTGGATTGGTCAGTATATTTATGGTGGCTTAACAGTAATTATTGAAATGTATTATTAATGATAATGTTGATGATTATTTGTACGTATGAGGCTAATGTGTATTTCTTTGCAGAGAGGTATTGCGTGGCGTTAGTGTAGGTTTATTTGTACACATAGGATGATGAAATTGTAATGTGCATGTGTTGTGATGTTACATATTCTTTGTTCATTGCATTATTATTTGAATTGAGTTGAACTAAATTTGTGAAGTCATGTAACTGTTAAATGTAAATGACTGGTTATGGGACACTAAATATTAAAATGTATGATGACAAAGTGTGAAGGTGTAAATCCTTGACATTATTATAGACATGTTTTATAAATGATCTATAATAATAGTAATTCCTCTTGAAGTGTAAGGCAGCATGTACACTAATATTTTGGATAATGTAGTCTTTTGTAAGAGACGATTTCACCCTGATGTCATCACATGCCTAAATGCTTAACATAGTAATTAGGGCAGCTACACAGGGGAATGTTACTCTGTGCATCTGGGCCATTTTTCCCCTTTGGTTCAATTTCTCCTATTTGTGGATTGACCCAGAGCTCAACTTGATCTAGAATTCTGACTGCAATATGGCAGTCTGATCTGAAAGAAGAGCTGTGTCATCAAAAGGAGCTCGCATGAACAGAATAAAGAAAGCACAAATTGGACTTTTCACTTTTGTTGAAAAACGAATTTAGTGTTTATCCTCACGACCACTGGCCATTGATAATTATCAATTATCATTATAATCTATTATCTATTAAAATCTATTAGATTATAATCTATGGTTTATAAACATTGGGACTAAATGGGACAGTATGGGGTACAGAACGCAGTCATTGTCTTTATTATATCTTGAAATAATTTTTCTTCTTTTACTGTTTTCATTATTAAATGTTTGTTACCTTATCCCAATCTTAATTAATTATTTAGAATGACCGTTAATGGGAATCAGCTGTACATGAATGAATGTTTGTTAATTAAATAAGAGGGGGAGATAACTTCGCCGATTCCAAAAGTCACGTCAGCTAATTTACTTGTCACTATAATGAATAATTAACTGCCCCGTAAACGTAAGCGGTAGGATTTCATATAGGGACTGTAAGAGTAGATTACGCCAGGGAGTAGTTATTAGCATTAAAATCAAATTCACTTTAAATAATTCACTTAGTTAATGCTGTGACAGGGTCATTAAAATAACCCCGCATGTGACAAAAGGAATAATTTATCGTATTAATCAATAAAACTATAGTATTGTGCATCCTACAGACAAATATCCATTTTAAACACTATCGGTACGGTACATCTAACAGTACGTGTAACGGCATATGTAACAGTATATATATTTCAATGTTAGCAACAAATGTCTACCACCATGTACACTACTTGACTCGGACTATGTTACCATGGTGATTTTTATTAGTTAAATCAAAACATTGGTTAATATGATTTATGTTATAATTATATTTTAATGACACGTTGACTATAAATGTGATCGGTAATAAATATCTAAGTGAACTCTAAAGAAAGTTAATATTACTGATTTGTTGTTGCCATCAGCAGAGGAGGTACTACTGTCTATTCATTTAGCATGCATACAGTTTGTTTGTTTGTTTTTTGGTTGATGCCGCCATTTCATAATTTTAGCAACAATTGCAGAATCAAATTCAAGTTCTTGTTTTTGCAATTATCTTTCCTTGAGAGATCTTTATTATACGTAAAACTAATCAGATTAGCAAGCAGATCTCACTGACCATTTCCCTGTTAAGGACGTAAATTTTAATTAATTTTATTATTTCTCCTTCACCACCACCCCTTTTTTTGTTTTTGTTTTTGTCGTTTTGGTTTTTTTTTTGTTTGTTTTTTGAATGCGGTTGAAACATAAATCGTCAAAGTCGAAACGTTAATGAGGATTCAGATTTTAACTTTCGTTCCAACATTTTTTGATTTCGCAGACAGAAAGGGAGATGACTCTGCTAAATTAGAAACACTCTGTACACATACCAACTGATCTCCAAGGGCGTTCTAGTTTTGATTGATGACGTATTTTTGCGAATGGATTATAAATAGTTTTACAATGTGTATACTTCCTGTTGGTCGTGCTTCTGTTGCTGTTTTAGTTTGTCTATTATTGTCTATTTTATGGCTATTGTTGCTTTTCTTTCTTCCCAAGGTTCGGTCAAGAAGACTGGTCAGTTCAGGAAGTACGTTCGGCTATAGTTATTTTATTATTTGGGCGTTGTATTGACTTTTTCTTTTTAGCATGAAACATACATCTAATTATTACCTTAATATGCTTTAGTACAACACGAAAAAAATCCATGCACTGATTATAATTGTGGGTGTGCAAAAAGAAATCGATGCTCTCCCCTCTCTCTCACACACACCACATGCACAACATACAAAACATTCATACACTGATTATATAATATGTGGGTGTGCTTTAAAAAAAATTGAAGCTCCTCACATACACACACACTGAAGCGCAAAATAAGGAAGTCTGGACGTTGAATAAATAACCCTTAGCAGGTTAACATTCCAGACGGCGCGTCCTGTCCACCACTGGATGTAGTTTTTTTTTTCCATCTCCTGTCACAAATGCTTCTAACGTCAGTCATCGGGTTCAGAGCGTCTGTTGTGTGGCGGTCATGCGCACTGAGTTCATCTGTCACAGGTGGCGCCTGTCTCCAAAATGCCCGTCTTTCCTCTCTGTCCTCATCACCTCCATCTCACCTAACCAGAAATCGCCAGGTGTTTATTTGCTCTTTCTCGTTTACTTCCACCCCGCCGCCACCCAGCATCTGGACATTCTTTGTCTGACTTAACCGGAAACCGAGGCGAGGCAAGGCGGAGCGACTGACCGAGAAGAGCACTGTTAGAGTTACCCGCCCTACTTGACCGTAGGGTATCAGATTAATGACACAGGATGTGGAAGACACACTGAAAGATGTGAATCTACAGTAAGATTCTACGACTCCGGCTGATAATGTAAGTGGCATGTAACCCGTCCCCACTCCCCAGATAATTGGACCTGTCAGGAGAAACCGTAGTAATCAAGATGACCTTACCCTGAATATAAATGAAATACCTCACGCGCGAGCATGCGCACATATACTCTCACATTCAACCACCATCAACGCTAACATAAATATGCACTTATAATGTAACATAGTTCTTTAAGAGGCGCACTTCCTGCTTTTCTCCTAATTGTTATATATGCGTCTCTGATAAAACTGAATCTAGTTCAATTGAATTATATTTGGAAATTAAATAGATAGATAGATAGATAGATAGATAGATAGATAGATAGATAGATAGATAGATAGATAGATAGATAGATAGATAGATTATGTAAAAGAATACCAACAAACCTCTCATTGTGAAATTAAAACTTTGTTACACTCCATTAGGCAAAGTACACAAACATCTAACATACAATAAGCCAATCAAGCGAGTACCGCTTATTGTTACTGAAGGAACGTTTCACCTGAGCTCTTATTACAGAAGACAATGCTGCATATGGCAGTATTCATTGCTAATTCAGTAATGTGCAAACAATTAATTGGCAGCAAACGGATAACGTTTTTCCTTATTTTAAAAAAAAAATGTAAACCTAACATAAAAATTCGCACACATAATCAAACTAACAAACATATAAATATTTCTTAGACAAGTAATCGGTTAATCAGAACATCTCTCGACTGTATCTTGACCAGCCATGGGACGGGCTACATTTCGTCTATTAGTAGTCGCGTGCGACTTAATGATCAAAGGGCCTTAACCTTGACACTCATTGCGGCAGGTGTCAAGGCGTATAAAGATCTGGTTACCCGGATGGTACTGTTGTTCAAGATATCACTAACGAGAAAGAAGCTGGTGACAGAGTTACTCCCACCCCTCTAGGGTGGAGATGGAAATGCCCCAACGTCGTCCGTTGATTTTGTCAGAACATATTTTAGATCCAAAATTGGAAATAACTTTGAAAAAGTTCTTTTATGCAAAGCAAGCCGAGCGCTTTGATTTCAATGTGTTTTAAACTTTGATTAAGTGCAAGACGCTTAAGAGATTCAAGTGATTTATCCACTTTCAACAGAAAAAACAACAAGACGCTTAAGAGGTTCAAGTGATTTATCCACATTCAACAGAACAAACAACAAGATGCTTACGAGATTCAAGTGATTTATCCACATTCAACAGAACAAACAACAAGATGCTTACGAGATTCAAGTGATTTATCCACATTCAACAGAACAAACAACAAGATGCTTACGAGATTCAAGTGATTTATCCATATTCCAGAGAACAGACAAGGAAAAAATATTTCTTATGTTAAGTTTATTCGTACAATGTGTATAATTGCATAATTTATTTTTTCTAACGTATCTCATATATTAAAAAAGTAGACTTATGTTTAATACAAAATAAATTAATCGTATTATTACAGAGGAAAAGTTAACAAACTTTGCTTTTAACTTTGCAGTTTTAATTTTTAGCAGTGAGGCTGCTGCTGAAAATGTTATAAGCCCTTTTCCTGATCTTCATTGAGAACTATTTACTGAAAAGTTTGCCTTCACATTTGTCTGTAATATAACCTTAGACAATTTTTACCAAATAGAAAGAATGTATTTATTATATATTTTGTAATGATTCCCCCACATGTCATTAGTACAATGTTTTATGTATGTATGCATAATGTCGTAGATATATTTCCACGTATGTATCTAATACAGGAGTTGTCCTATAATCCTTATTAAGAACTCAAAGAAAGAAACATTTATAAAGTGTAATATGAAATATTTAAAAAAATACAGCGAACGAGAGAGAGAGAGAGAGAGAGAGAGAGAGAGAGAGAGAGAGAGAGAGAGAGAGAGGTCTTTAACCTTAAAATTTATTCACTTTCAATAATTTTTGAGCTGCCCCTATATTAATACATTATTTCTTTTAAAAAAATATATTTATATAACGCATGTAAGAGACAGTGAGAGTGGGACTCAGGTCAGTAAAACCCGTGTGAATGCTAGAGCAGCGTCTGAGTCAGGCTAGTACATGAACAAGGGGAGAGAACTAGGAGGTGATCGTCAGGGCATGAAAAACAAGAAAACAGGAGTTGGCGTACGCCTTGCACACGACCTAACTTACAGACAAAAACGACAGACAAGACAGGGACACACTCTGTAGCATAACGTCCAGGATTTAACATCAGGACTCGTGTTGTGCGCATGTCAAAGCGTGAATGATGGCACTTCCGCTGCCGGCCATCTCCAGTCCACCAACAACGGTGGCTGTTGGCGATTACTACCCGCTATCGGTCGCAGACATATTGCTGTGCCCTCATAAATCATAGACTCAGCAAAGAAGCCAAGCCTCCAGGCTTGACACTGTGGTTTGCATGAAATAAAGCAAAAAGATGCTTGGTTCTATGAGTGATTTCCCTTAGCCGACGGGTTAATGGTTTTTAAACGCGAGAGAACGTCCCGGAAAGCCTCAGTTCACTGCCGCTTATTTGTTCATTGTTTCAAAATTCGCGGATTTCCAAGTCGGAAAAAACGGGCGGCAGGATGCTACATCACCGCGGATTATACTGGAAACGAGTAATTTACGCGCACGCCAATTTATATGGATTGAGTCAAGCAGGTTGAGTGAAATGACTTATGTGACACCGACTGGAACATAGAATTCTGGATTGTTTTGCTGCGTTTTCGATGTGACTACTCAAAGAGTCACTACGTTTTCATATCACTCACTCACTCACTCACTCACCCGCGATTGATTTTGGATTCTTCGCGCGTCTTCCGTACTTGTATGTGCGTGTGTGTTCAGATATTAAAGAAAAGCAGAGCTAATAATTTGGTCAACTAACTGAAAAATAAACAATTATAAAAGCAGAGCTAATAATTTGGTCAACTAACTGAAAAATAAACAATTATAAAAACAGAGCTAATAATTTGGTCAACTAACTGAAAAATAAACAATTATAAAAGCAGAGCTAATAATTTGGTCAACTAACTGAAAAATAAACAATTATACAAAATCAAGTAAAAAAATATACATTTATACATTTAATGAAATTAAAATGAATATTTTGCAAGGAGTGGTCGACATTTAAAAGTGCAATAAGAAGATTCACTACGCAGAACAAGAAAGAAAACGAAAAGTGAGAGAGAAAGGGAAAGAAAGGAAAGTAAAGAAAGAAAGAAAGAAAGAAAGAAAGAAAGAAAGAAAGAAAGAAAGAAAGAAAGAAAGAAAGACTATAAATCATTAAATAAAGAAATGTTGAATTAATATGACAGAAAAGTAAAAGCTCTGTACTATTAGGCCAGTTGATAAACGGATTTATGCGTCAATATAACAGATTCTACATAACTCCCCTAGCCTGAAATTATTGAATAAAGAAAGTTCTATATCAGTGTTACGGACCATATAAACAAACATTATAGTTTTAAGATGAATGTTCTGTTTCTGTGTTAGTATGTACAATTACATTGTTTAGTGAAGTTATGCGTTAAGTAGACAGATTGTATAAGCAAATAGTCATTTATAGAAGGAAGCTGTGTGTTAATGTGACCGATTGCACCAACAAATACTGTTATTTAGAGAAGGAAGTTATGCGTTATTATGACCGATTGTACAAACAAATAATGTCATGTGGAGAAGGAAGTTATGCGTTAATGTGACCGATTGTACCAACAAATACTGTCAAGTAGAGAAGAAAGTTATGCGTTATTATGACCGATTATACAAACAAATAATGTCATGTGGAGAAGGAAGTTATGCGTTAATGTGACCGATTGTACCAACAAATACTGTTATTTAGAGAAGGAAATTATGCGTTAATGTGACCGATTGTACCAACAAATACTGTTATTTAGAGAAGGAAGTTATGCGTTGATGTGACCGATTGTACCAACAAATACTGTCAAGTAGAGAAGGAAGTTATGTATTAATGTGACCGAGTGTAGCAACAAATATTGTCATTTAGTGTTGGATGTAATTAGCTAACGTAATTAATTGCATACAAGAAATTAAGTAGTTTAATAATACAAGTTAGAATATCAATATACTAGAAAGTAAGCATTGTCATTTAGTGAAGAAAGGTATGCGTTAATGTGATAGACAGACAAACTTTGTCATTTAGTGAAGTAAGGTATGTGTCAATGAGACAGACAAACTTTGTCATTTAGTGAAGGAAGATATGACTCAATGTGATAGACAGACAAAAGTTTACACGTGGCCGAAAATCATCTGTCTATTATAATAGACAATAAATTACTTCGTACGAGCGGAACCAGACCGACGGTAGTGACGCCCTCCGCGCGTGCAGCAGAGTGTGTTGATTACCGTTAACTTAGAAATCTGGAATTCTGCAGGAGTCTTATATGCATTGACCGTTTCCCTGGAACAATGAGCTCTAGTAATTCAAGTCTGCACAAGTCTTACCTGCATCTAAAATTTTTCATGGGTCATCATCATGTCATCACCAGTTATTATCATTATTATTACATTTATTTATTTATATTTTGAAAGGTGTCTGGTAAAAAAGTTAAAGTCGGAATAAATTAACTCTTTGGTACGTTACATTTTTAAAAAAATTATAACTTATTCATTATAAAAATCAAATGCCAAATATGTTTTACAAATTGTCAGACTTGACTTATACCTTTAACCAGAATCAATTTCATTTCCCTGTAACATCTTTAGGTTGAAATAAGGCTTTGCCATGACAAGTTCTTCTTTTAATGAGTCTAACCAATTGTTAAAGGAACACCTAAATAAAACATCTAACAAAAGCAGCAATAACAACAACAGAATGATGATGAAAACTTTGACGTGCTTTTAATATGAGCTTGGACAAAGTCACAACGTATTTGACATTCAAAATAATGTGTATGTCGTGATTCATTAATACATTTTAATAAGTTGTTGTACCTGTCTTTGGTTGCTAGTTTCACATCTGGATGAGCCAATAATTCAATATTATATAATTTAGTCATATTTATATAATTTAATTACGTATCAACCAAAACATTATCTAACTTTTTTTATTTATACACAAACAATAAATTAAAATGTGAAACGCCATTCACAAAAATTCACAACACTTAATATCATCGCCAGTCATGGAGAATGACTGCCAGTTCAAGGGACACACAAAATCACTCAAACTAGACCATTTCAAACAGATAGATAGATAGATAGATAGATAGATAGATAGATAGATAGATAGATAGATAGGTAGTAGGTAGATAGGTAGGTAGGTAAATAGGTAGATAAATAGATAGATAGATAGATAGATAGATAGATAGATAGATAGGTAGGTAGTAGATAGATAGATAGATAGATAGATAGGTAGTAGGTAGATAGGTAGGTAGGTAAATAGATAGGTAGATAAATAAATAGATAGATAGATAGATAGATAGATAGATAGATAGATAGATAGATAGATAGATAGATAGATAGATAGATAGATAGATAGATAGATAGATAGATAGATAGATAGATAGAGAGATAGATAGATAGATAGATAGAACACAACATACAAATATTTAAATATCAACGGTCGTATTATAATTTTTGTAAAATACAAAACTAAAATATTAATATTTAAACAAGAGGCGACCCTTCACACATTCAGAGAAGTACAAATGCATTTGTGAAGTAAACTGCCACATTCATCTTAGCAATAATCTTTAGGGAAATGAAGCGTGAAAATGTGCCTGTCATCACCCACTGGAAATTTGAGAATTAAATAAAATCGCAACAATCCTTTTATTTTTTGAATTTGAAAATCTCCTAAAGAATGGATGCACAGGATACATGTTGATATCATCTCTCTCTTTCATACACTCACATGCGCGTATAGAGATACATCTGCACATACGCACATATATATAGTGTATGCTTAACTAAAAAACAAACACATAATTTTGATCTTAAGGCGTGCCACTTCCCTACATCATCTGTATTAAGTTGGATTAAGTTCTCTTGTGCTCCAGTCAGTAGTTGCAGTGTACATAAGATCAGTAATTCTCATTATGTATTCAGGCCCAAGATGTGACAAGATGCTTAATATCTTCTGATTTTGAATCACTAGTGAAATATTCTTGACCTAATTACGACTTTTTGAGTATTCATGAAATCACTTGACTAAAGGGAAATATTCTTGACCTAATTAGAATTGTCATTCATGTACTCAGTAGACCAAAGTGAAATATTCTTGACCTAATTAGAATTGTCTTTAAAGTACTCACTAACCGAAAGTGAAATATTCTTGACTTAATTACAATTGTCCAGAACATACATGTAATCACCTGAACAAATTAAATATTCTTGACCTAATTAATATTTTTCTGAGTATGCATGGAGCACCTCAGTGGGTGCAGCCATTACAAACCTCTGTGAATTTCCTTTTATTCATGAAGACAAAACTGTCTGCAATCTTAAATTTGTGTAGGTTCGTGTTGACAGACAGTCAATAAACTTACATGTAGTAGTACTCTGTAGTCTGACTAATCAAATCATGTTTTTATTAAAAACTGCAAACGAAATATTATGATCCAACCAGTGGCTGGATGAGAACTTAAAAAGAAAGTTCAACACAAACAAGTTTGCGGTGACAAGGTCAGGAAAGTCATGAATAAACCAACCATCATAATAAAACTGTGTTTATAGCTGTTTAAACTGTGTTTAATATGCCTCATAATTTCAAGCTTAAAAATAAAAATTAACACTAATATAAAGCAATATAAATTCCTGATGGAGAAAGAAAGAAAGAAAGAAAGACACGATCCCTTAACTGATTGATTAACTATTTAACACTGCGTTCACTTCCAACGGTCTTTGAATTTTTAAATCGGCAGATAATAGTGCTTGTTGACGACATGCAGTTATTGTGATGTTTACGTTTTTAAAAGTGGCTTACATCTACATTGCCTTTTGTACAACAGAACAAACATAAGCATAACAAGTACGATAGTAAGTGTCGAGCCATGAGAACGACAAAATGTTTCGCTAAATGAAACACATACGCAAACTCGCAAATCAAATGGACGAAGGACTCGCTAGTCATTTTAACCGCTTGGTGATTTGGTGCAAGATCTACTGTGTTACCGTGGTATTATGATTGTAGTCAACAAGGAAAATGAAAGTAAAAAATTAATTATAGATCATATTGTACAATTATATTTTCATATAAGCTATACGCTACACACGTATAAAAATAAAATTAGTTTGATCGAAGACACAAAACAACAAAACATCATACACACAAAATGCCTCCCCCCAAAACAAGTAAATAAATAATTTTATAAAACCGATTTTTAAAGAAAATACATATTTCTATATAACATTTACTACAATCATAGAATTATTTTAAGTATAGAAGATACTCGAAACGCCGTTCACAGCAAAAGACATATACACGCGCGCATACAAATACACATTCAATAAATATAAAGGTGTGCGGAAACGCAAAACTCTACTCTTTATGTATTTTTAATTTTCTTGCTATCGTCTAAGCATAGTTGATACGAATTTTCAAAATGTCAGTTCTAGTTTGTACGTTTTAGCGATATTGTTTTACTAATTAGAGTAATTTGTCACTGTTATTTCATGTAATGACAGTTTCCATAGTGCTGCCTGTTAAGCAAAACGAGACAATTGAAATAGTTGGAGATATTGACCTAATTGTCCTAACAGAAAACACTTGACACTGTTCCTTATTGCTGCCTTTTAAGCAAAACGAGACAATTGAATTAGTTGGAGATATTGACCTAATTGTCCTAACAGAAAACACTTGACACTGTTCCTTATTGCTGCCTGTTAAGCAATACGAGACAACTGAAATAGTTGTAGCTTTTGATCTAAAAGAAAACACTTTACCTTATTGATTGCTGTCTGTTAAGCAGTAAGATAATTATGTAGATGTGCTTTTGTTTGTAGGAGACACTTAATACTGTTCCTTGTTGCTGTCTGTTAAACAGTAAGATAATTATGTAGATGTGCTTTTGTTTGTAGGAGACACTTGATACTGTTCCTTGTTGCTGTCTGTTAAAAAGTAAGATAATTATGTAGATGTACTTTTGTTTGTAGGAGACACTTAATACTGTTCCTTGTTGCTGTCTGTTAAGCAGTAACATAATTATGTAGATGTGTATTTGTTAATAGAAGACACTTGATACTGTTCCTTAGTGTTGCCTTTCAAGCTGTAAGCTAATTTGTGCTGTGGTATATTTATTTATAGAAGACACTTTACTTCGTGTAATTGATTTCTCGTCAGTGTAACTGTTAACTCTTTGTTTAGTGTTATTTTATCAAATAACAAAGACTATTCGTTGTAATTGTTAACCCATTGCCTAGTTTTCTTTTCTTTTCTTTCTTTTTTAAAGTACGAAGGCTTTTTGTGTGACTGTTAGCTCTTCGCATAGTGCTTTGTTCTTCTTCAAGTAATAAAGACTGTTTGGTGTAATCTTTAACTATTTGTTTTTACTGCTAGGTTTAAAGTAATAAAGACTGTTTGGTGTAATCTTTAACTATTTGTTCTTACTGCTAGGTTTAAAGTAATAAAGACTTTTTGGTGTAATCTTTAACTATTTGTTTTTACTGCTAGGTTTAAAGTAATAAAGACTAGTTGGTGTAATCTTTAACTATTTGTTTTTACTGCTAGGTTTAAAGTAATAAAGACTAGTTGGTGTAATCTTTAACTATTTGTTTTTACTGCTAGGTTTAAAGTAATAAAGACTGATTGGTGTAATCTTTAACTATTTGTTTTTACTGCTAGGTTTAAAGTAATAAAAACTCTTTGGTGTAATCTTTAACTATTTGTTTTTACTGCTAGTTTTAAAGTAATAAAGACTCTATTCAGAGTAAACGTCAATTCAGTGCTTAGTGAGAAATTTCAAGTACTCAGATTTCGAGATACTTCTAAACAGTGTCAGAAACTTTCCTTGAGCTAATTTTAAAATTTAAGAGAAAATTTCTAGGACTCCTTTTAACGAATAACTAACTTTACATATTCAGTTGTTAGTTTTACAATTAAAAGTCACATGTCCTCAGTGTTAATTTGCAATTAAGAGACACATTTCAGTTGTTAGTTTTACAACTAAAGGTCACGTTTCCTTAGTGTTACTTTGCAATTAAGAGACACGTTTCAGTTGCTAGATTTTCAATTGAAGGTCACGTTTCCTTAGTGTTATTTTGCAATTAAGAGACACATTTCAGTTGTTAGATTTTCAACTAAAGGTCATGTTTCCATAGTGTTATTTCAGGACTACTTGTGTAGCTCAAAGTAACGACGTTCTGAAAAGTGACGAAACTGAGGGAAAGGCGGCTGTCTGCTAGTGTTTATCACCGTTGTCGATATAATAGTTGTTGCCTTCAGCAACTGGTCGAGTGTCTGAATTATAACCAAGAATCTGTGTGAGTATATAAATACTACATAAATGACTTATCGCGTCGCGTCGTCAGTCTGAGCGCGAGAATAAGGAAAAACGTAAATGACGTTATCGTGTCGTCAGTCTGAGCGCGAGAATAAGGAAAAACGTAAATGACGTATCGGGTCGTCAGTCTGAGCGCGAGAATAAGGAAAAACGTAAATGACGTATCGGGTCGTCAGTCTGAGCGCGAGAATAAGGAAAAACGTAAATGACGTATCGGGTCGTCAGTCTGAGCGCGGGTTTAAAGAAATTACGAAATGGCGTGTCTCGTCTTCGGTCTGAACTCGGAAGCAGTCGACTTTACGTTTTCATTCCGCATTCAAGTTGTGGGATAGGCTGAATTTCGGTTTACCTGAGAATCTTTTGCCAACAGAATTTTAAAGAACGTACAGTCCTGATATAAAATGTTTTAGTAAAAGTGTTTTTTTTTTTAAATTAATGAACCTGATTCATTTTATTCAGCGAAAGGGGTGGAGGTTCGGAAAGGGTGGATATCAGGTAGGTTTCGGGTTTCCTAGCACAATAATGGTGGAGTATACTTCAATATTTTAAAAATAAAAAGTTTACAAAATCAGCATACATTTCATGGGCTTTGTTAACAAAGAAAGAACCTTTCAGGATCTGACTGGATGGAGTCAGAGAGTTACTGAAATATTTATGCTTCTGTTTCAGGTCGACTGCGAACACAGAAAGTTACGATAAATACAGTTAATTCTAATTTACCTTACCTTTGCTATTTGCGATGCAAGTTATTAATGTGTGAAGCAAAGTTTGAACTTGTTATAAAATATAGTTAGAGCTATTATAAACTGCAAATAATTTAGTCAATGATATTTATGAGAATTTTATTACGATTTTCACGAAGTTTGTTAATACCAACAGGGGTTTGTTTCATTTTTACCCGTTCTTCAAAATGTAACTGACAGATAATAATACAAAACAACGCTCTTCTTTCTCCATCCGTTCCTCGCTGTCACTTTCTCACTGTCTGTCTATCACTGGTTTTTTTTTCTTCTTTCTACTCTCTCTCAAACACAACGCGTATGAACACACGCACGCACACGCCACTAAACCTGATAAAACAAATTAGCCGCTCTCTGCAAGAATGACACAATAATATTGGCGTTAAAACAAGCAGTAGACGAGAAATACACACACACACCACACATAAAAGAAAGAAAAAAAGGTGTTTAAAACAAACCTCTCGCTCGTCGAGTCGTTATCAAAACATGCCAATCGTGAGAGCTCCAGCGGGAATATCAGTAGATGACAATACGATACAGGTACTCCCCGTCCGGCGCATAAACACAGGCACGCGCTCTGGCTTTGCACAACCAGCCGTCTGACACGCGTGCGTGCGCGGAAGGAAATCCGATTGCATATGCAGTAATCACAGAAGGCGTCCCGCTTTAAAGACCACCAGCTTTTAATCACAACAATCTCAATCAGCAAGCGGCTATGGAGCAGGAATAAAAGGCGCTCGTGAGAGGAAAATTCCCGTGGCAGGAAAAAGCTTTGGCTGACGGCACCACATGGCCAGCCAGACCCAGCCCCCGTTGTCACTCGAGAACGGCATTAGAAATTGGAGAAAGCTGATTGGCTGAGTAGTGCGCGAGGCCGCAGACTAGTCTGTTACGTACAGCGATTGGCGGGTGCTTATTGACTGTTGGCGGTAAAACCAGATGCTCCAGAAAACACCAGGGTTTTTAATTTTTTTTAACAACTTTTTCTCTCTCTCAACCTTCCCCGCCTGTCTCTTGCACAATTCATTACTTGTGAGGAGCGTTATTAATAAAGGGAATTGACACCAAACACGTTGCCATAAGCCACCCAGGTAGGAAGAGTGGGAGATTGATATTATGTGTTAATATTTAAGACATCCTGCGGCTAGCGTTACGTCGAGGTGGTAGCGGATGGTGGTTGGCATCAGAACACGAGGTTTTGCTGAGTCCTTAGTGGGTATTCATAGAATACATTAATTAATGCAGAGTGCAACAATAGCTCTAATCGAGCTAAATTCAGTTTAATTATGAAAAAATAACATGACAGACATGGGAGACGGGGACAGGTACAGGTACAATAATTAACCACCTGCATTAACCACAGATGCAACAGCTATTTTGTAAGTTAGGACTAGAACCTAAAGTTAGATTGGATAGGCACTGCCATATATGGAGTGGGAGAGAGGTCGGGAAAGAAGGAGAGCTAGTTAATCCTAGTTAATCCTTGACAGGATTTAATCCAAAGAAAGGAGAAAACTGTGAAGTGCGACAGACTGGCTTAAAATTGGAGTAGTAGGTGTATGAGACTTGCCTAGTCTTTACACATTGACTTACGTCATAGTCGATGAAAAGGTAAGTCTGTTAGTGTTGAGAACACTTTACACTACAGCGAAGAAAAATGTTTATCAGTGCTTTACAATAAGATTGAAGTGTTGAGAAAACTTTACAGCGGAGAGAAATGTTTATCAGTGCTTTACAATTAGATTGAAGTGTTGAGAATACTTTACAGCGGAGAGAAATGTTTATCAGTGCTTTACAATTAGATTGAAGTGTTGAGAACACTTTACAGTGGAGAGAGATGTTTATCAGTGCTTTACAATTAGATTGAAGTGTTGTGAACACTTTACAGGCTGTGAAAAGGTAAGGTTGATGATAAAGAAAGCATAGTCTCTGACAACTGAGAGACCAAGCAATCGAAAAGAAGACGCAGTCTTCAGAAATTAAAAATATTACAACTTGACATAAGAAAAAATAGTTTGTACCCAAGAATAGAAGAAAACCTAGGCCAGGACAAGTGATATGTAGTGCCGGAAACCCTCGCTAGCAGAGAGTAGTGACTTGAGAAAAATGGGAATAATCATGTTTTTTGAAAAGCTCACTATGAGCATTTCTTTGTGCGATAAAGACATGTTCGGATTTGATTTGTTTCTTTCTCCCTACAAGTTGTAGCCTAAAGCCAGTCAGGCAAATGATAAAGCACAGAGAAGTTTCCAGTAAACCTAATCGCGCTGGATTTATAACGGAGAACGAGACTTGATGTGGCCATTATTATTTTTTTGACTTCGCCACTCGCTCCTTACCTGGACTTAAGACCAGGAGCCGACAGTTCTGTCGAGCGTCACCTGCATGCAGTGCCGTCTTAACGCAAGGGCAGTTGCCCGGGGGCCCCATGCTAATCTATGTACGTTATGACTTGCTGTCAACTTTTTATTCCTTAGAGTAGTTGTTGTAGGTAGGGGCCCCAGTGCACTGCTTTACATGTGGACCTTTAATGCATTTAAGACAGGCCCTGCCTGCATACATGCGGAAATCAGAAATTCGCACGACCATCTGAGACGCGAAATTACATAGTAAAAAGTTCTCAATTCGCTCACAGCACGTTCTCTTGTTCTCTTTCATTTGCTCTTTTCCTCTGTGCGTCTCTCAGGCATCTGAACTAAATAACAGAGTTGCCTTCACGCACTCCTTGGTTTCTTTCACAGCTCCTTTTAGTACAGCCTCGGGATTCAAAGTTTACCGCAAAAGACCGTTTCCCAGGGCTTGCCCCAATTAGGCTGGTGCTAACGGGGCTGATTCTGGCTTGGCTAGTTCAAAACTGACTGTTACTAAATTGACTAGGTTTAAATTGGCTGGTACTAAACCGACTAGTTCTATCTACTTGGTTGATACTAATTAATTAATACAGATTCCGGACTTGGCTAGTTCTAATTTGGTTGGCATTAAACTGGCTATTTTCTAACTTAGTTAGTACTAAATTCGCTAGTTACTAATTGAATATTACTATATTACTAACTCTTAGTTGACACTGGCTTGACTAGTTTTAATTTAGTTGGTATCAATTTGGCTTTAAAAAAATCAAAACTCTGCTGGTACTAAATAGGTTAGTTTGACGAATGTTGCTAAAGTCGACTGGTTCTCATATGACATTCTGATATAAACTGGCTAGTTTAACAAAACATTAGACTGGCATAACTAGTTTAACAAAACATTAGACTGGCATAACTAGTTTAACAAAACATTAGACTGGCATAACTAGTTTAACAAAACATTAGACTGGCATAACTAGTTTAACAAAACATTAGACTGGCATAACTAGTTTAACAAAACCTCATGCTAGCACAACTATTTTTTTTTAAAAAGTTAAAAGTTAAAAAAACTTCAGGAATTGGCGTAACTAGCATAATCTAACACAAGGTTTCTCAACCGGAGTTCCGCGGAACTCAGATGTTCTCCGAGAGATTGTGATTGGAAGAAAAACAGCTCCCTGAGACCCGAAGGTTCCTCCAGTGTGGAAAAGTAGAGAAAGGCTGGTCTAATATAAGTGTACCAAAATAATAGGCTAGTATAGGCTAGTGATGAAACTAAAAGCCAACAACTAGTATAACAAAAATATACCAAATTAAACCAATAATCTAATATGACAAAACTATAGCAATATAAGCCAACACATCTAGTATAATAAAACTATTTAAAATATTTAGCAATTTAAGCCAATACAACTAGTATAATAAAACTATAGAAAATTATACCAGCACAATTTATATAACAAAACTAGAGCAATTTAAGCCAGCACAATTACTATAACAAAAATATAGCAAATTAAGCCAGAACAGCTCTACCAAACAACAAAAAGCAATTTTACAAAAGAATAATCTAACATAACCTTTGCCCCCCTAAATCAACAGGTTAATAACTACCGTATAATGTAACATAAGCCAACATCACTAGTCAAATAAAATCACGATTCATCATTACTAATTTAACGAAACTATAAGCCAAAGCAGAAATCGTGTAACACTACTACAATCTAACTTAAAAGACCAAAAAGATTAAGAAAAGTTCAATACGCCGGCAAAATAAGCCGGCAAAATAAATGCAAAATAACTTTAACAGGCGAGTGCATTGAGTTCAATATTAAATATTCAAAGACTGTACTTGTTTCCCTTCCCTAACCAATTATTATTTTCTGTGTCATTCAGTTTTGTTCAAGAGTTCTCCACCATCTAAATTTATAAACATTAATTCGATTTTTTTTTTACACAACTGTAAGTAGGTTTAGCGCTTCTATTCCAAGAGCTATGTACTGTTTTGCCTGTTTGTATTTATATATATATTTTTTAATGTAGAAGTATTAAAGCATAAATATTCACATAGGCCTTTTAACCATTGTTTAACATTTTTAAGCAATGAAAAGGCAGCTGTCAGTACGAAATATTCAACAGCAACAAACTATCAATTTTTCAATTTCAGCATTGGGTATTGAGATATATTTTTTATTCAAAGCTCTGTTGGCACACATAAATTAAGTTAAAAATAACCAGAACAGCAATAATGATATAATGATTTTTTAAAGCCGTTGTGAGCGAAGTACTAATGAGTCTTTTATTCTGAAGTGAATGTAATACGTATTAAGTTTTTCTTCGAATTCAACGGAATAAGAGAAACTGGAGGACAAAAATAAAAGATAGCAATGTCATGTAAACAACACGCAGCTGTTCGCACTGATTGTATCTAGAAACATATTTTTATCCCGGTTGACCTTAGTTGTACGATTATAATTGTTGTGTTTGAGAAAGCAGGGCTTGGACGGGCAATACTCCGGCATGGGTGCTTTTGTTAGCGGGACCGTTCCGGAGTCTTTTTTTTGCCAATCAAAGGCAAGCTATTTTCTCACCGGTACCCCACCATCTGTCCCCGGAAGCAAAAGTTATTGCACCCACGCACCCCTTCCACCTCTGCACGCACACAAATACACACACACACACACACACACACACACACACACACACACACACACCGCCCCATCTCCTTTTCCCCGTCCCGGCTTTGCCAAGTTCAAAGTTACTTGTCTTTTCAGCCCCTCATTGACTCCCAGTGGGGTTTTTTTTTAACCGATGGCGTTTGAGGAGTGAGGCAAAAGCTTGACATCATTTTGTTGTATTAGTTTGTAGTTTGACCATTGCATGAAGTGGGTTTGTTCAGCTTATTTAAATACCACAAGATACTGAAGTGTGGGAAGAGATAGGATATTTAATGCTCCCTTAAATAAATTCGATTATTTATGCATGAGAATTATGAATAAATATTGTTGCTAGATCAATACAATTTTAATGACCTCGAAAACTGATGCGGATTACCTGCGGTCACGCGCAATAAGACGGATCAACATGAGTGACAATTTGGTAGGCCAACCATCAAATGTCAGGAGTAGGTAGTCAGCAAATACATGCGACAACTTGGCAGATCAACAAACATATGTGACAATTAGGTAGCTAAACATATGTATGACAATAAAGTGGTCCAGCAATGCCCTTGAAGATTTACGCACTAACTTAATTTCTCACTACTTTCCAATCAGTCCACAACACTCATCGTCCGGCTCGCAACATGTCACCTCCACTTCGACATCACTCCTGCCCTATTTCTTCGGGCGCCCAAACTTCCCTACCCGTTATTCACCCCACCATATGCCAAACGTGAGTCACGACGCATGCGCAGAGGCAATTGATGCAGGTTGGTGTCGAGAGGTTGGCGGAGCATGAAATGAGAAAATAATGGATTTCGGCACTGCTAGGCGGAATCAATCGGACACCATGTTCAAAAGATCTGGAGTGGTGACAAGCGGTTAAATACTCAAAGAGTTCAAGTTTAATCCTTTATCATAAGACGCCCCTCCCTCCTCTCCCCTCCCCCCTTTCTTTCGTTGCTCATTTGTTGAACTTTATTTACCTCTTTGTCGTGATCTGGTCGCTCTCATTATTAATATGATATCGATGGTCTTCTCATCTTAATATACTTACAAAGGTGAAGGTTGTACTAATCACTTTACTTTGAAATACCCGAGCCGGCACTGTGTGGCTTGTTTGGGCTTTAGTCACTGTTTCCTGCTTTGGGATGTTACTGTTGCTGTTGTTGTTTAATGAAGATTTTAATGTGATATTCATTTTTAGCTGCAATACAAGTTGATTTCCCATACTTGTACAAGTACTCTGCATATGATTAAGATATGGTATTGCCCTGAGTGGGAAAAAGAGAAATATAATGCCCTGAGTGGGAAAAAGAGAGATTAATTCCCTGAGTGGGAAAAAAGAGAAATTTAATGCTCTGAATGGGACAAAGAGAGATACAATGCCCTGGGCGGGAGAAAAGATAAATATATTTCCCTGAGTGGGGAAAAAGAGAGATACAATGCCCTGAGTGAGGTAAAGAGGAAAACATAAATGTAATGCCCTGAATGGGGCAAGGAGAACTACAATTTGTTATATGATGTTGAATATTTTTAATATAAATGTTCATATATTTCTATAATTTTTTAATGAGATGTTATTTGTAAATTGTATGATTTGAATTTGTTGCATTAAGTTTATTTTTGAAGTGAAATCCAAAATGGTCAGGGGTGAAGGGGGAGATTAAGTAATAAGTCATGAAAGGCAACTCTTTGTTTAATGGTAAATGACTGATTGAGAGAGGATGGACTAAGAAGTATTTCGTGCATTTTGCTATTGACATGATATACTTGAATTTTACATAGAGATGTATTATGTGAGTAGGGTATTACTTTTACAAATTGTGAACTTTGATGCTTGTATGTAGTATGCTAACCATTTGACATTGTTTCTAGTGAACCTTTTCATAAACTATTAAATTGTATTTATTACGCTATGTGTATGTATTGGCTAATAAATACTGTTGAGGGAAACCATAAGTTGAGACTTGAATGTAAGAAAGAATGGATTTAGAGATGAATAAATCTGAAACTTAGCATTTGCTCCCTGAGTATATTTTATTCAGAATCTGGTTTTCACCTGAATATCTTGGTTTCCTGATTTATAAACATCTTCAACAATGGTAGACTTAAGAAGTATCTACCCCCAGTGTATAAGGATACAATGCATTCTGTTGATGTATTGAGGCAAAGTATGCTCTAAGACTATATATGTAGTGAAATTATTCAAACGTGGTTCGCTGAAATATTGATGTCCAGTAATCTTTTCATTGTATTTGTTATATGTATACTTGCTGTTGATTTAATAAATTGATTATTAAATGTATTGACCTTCTTACACATAATGATAACCATACGTTGGAAAAGATAGTGGGTGGATGGGGGCTAGCTAGAGATTAAAAGCCAGATTTATCTTCTCCTTTAGTAAGAAGGTTTCTGCCTACGGAAAAATTGCGTGGTAGTAAATGTTTGAATCACACATGTTGTGGAAGAGAGAAAACGTTTACAGTGCCCGCACATCCGCCAAGTGAGGGAGACGAGAGGTGTCTTCTGGAGTAGTATTAATAATATAAATTAAGATTTTCATCACTTGTAATTAGTTATGGATGATTAAATAATAATCATAACAATTAATTAAGGTGGAGGTGGCAAAGCAGCTATAATTCATTACTACAACGTCACCCCAGAGTACAGCTGCAACACAACTGCCCTGAGTGAAAAGAAGGAGAAAGATAATGCCATGAGCGAGGAAAATGAAGTTGTAAAGGTACATAAGTGGGCATTTTTCTGCATTACTCTGGTTCTGGCCAAAAAGGGGGACTTTTCTCCTGATACCCATGGATTTTTAACGTGACGAAACCTGTAGCACATGGGACCAGATTTATCTTCCCATTCTACACATTACCCATTTAAACTCAATGTTTGAAGCTAGGGAGCAAAGAATCTCCCGGGCCAGCGGTTTACTACGCTACAACACACATTGAGCCACGTCTATTGCAGCACTGTTAGTACTATCCTTTCGCCCCTCCCTTCGCTTTCCTTGGAGGCGTTTTGTGACGTGTTCCTTTCCAGATGTAAATAACATGAGCACTGGCTGGCGATGAACCGTCCATGCTTTGGAGCGCTGGCCCGCCTGTACTTGGCTGGAATCCGAACCTCCTGGTTATCGGGGGAGAAGTGGGAACTCAGGGTGTTGGTGGTCGGTTAGCGGTGCTCAGAGTTTGTTGTCGCTGCAGGTAATGCTTATTGTATTTGTAGACCCTGATGTCGTGATCTCGGTAAGATACCTGGACGTGTTTTACGTTAATTGTCACTACCATTGTTGGTTTTAGCTGTCTGTACAGTTGCTAAGGAATCTGAAAGGGTTTCGCTATTTGAAACTTAACATGTTTTTTGTGATTGATTGCTTCGCCTCTCCGTAGGACCCCTTGTATTCTAGCGCTATAAGTATAGGAAGAAATTATCTCCCCCTAAAACGGAACATTCCAAGAGGATAACGGAATAAAAACACCAAGCACAACGTGTACAGTTTTAATTAGGTCACCCCCAAGTATTTTCGTGCAATACAAAATAGTCAGAATATGTACGACATTGATTAGGTTCACCACCACCAGCTTCGTACAGATGAGCAATAACCAAACTCTTTCAGAAATTAGGTTCACCCCTTGTTTCGTGCAACACAGCAATAATCAAGGTGTGCGCGCGCGCACGAGCGAAATTAATTTGGTCACGTAAACAAAAGAAGCAGAAAATATAAGTAAATAATTCATTAGCCACCCCAGTGTTTCATAAATTAAACTGATGTATAATTATATTACTAATTCTCTAATTAGACCACCATACAATCTGCTCAAAAATTATCTATCTATCTATCTATCTATCTATCTATCTATCTATCTATCTATCTATCTATCTATCTATCTATCTATCTATCTATCTATCTATCTAAATATATATGTGAGCGTGCATTTGTGTGTGTGTGTGTGTGCGCGCGCACACACGTAAATGTTTGTTTCATAATATTTTCATTGTGAACTGAGCTTAACCGATTTATTTTTGCTCAACTCTATTTTTGTCTAACGTTCGAACTCTAACGCTCCCTTTAACGACTGAACATTTACAAGAACAATAGTTCTATCTTTACCGCCGGAATAAACAGCCAGGGAGAAATTAAGTAATCATTGTTAAATCCACAGATATACATGTCCGCGTTGTAACAGATCATTGAAAAGTCAAAGAAGGGATGGCAGTGGTCATGGGATATTTCGGTAAAACTAAATTTAATGAAAGATTTACATTAGATTTAAACCAGTAATTATAACAAAACTTATTGAAAGATTTACATTATTTTAAAAAAATAAATAGCATGCTTAATGGAGTATTTAAAGTGAGAAATTAATGATTAGCACTTTATATTAATCACTTAAAAAATCCGTAATCGTTAACTTTAAAAAAATTAAAAACTCCAGATTATTTATAGACTAAAAGTGTCAGGTGTACGGCTTTTTAATCTCTCTTGACCCTCTTACCTGACCTCCAACACCAGAAGAAATAATTCGACTTCAAACAAAAGTAAGTCTATGGCTTCTAAGCGTCTAAAAGGTGTTCTACAACTATTTTTTTTAAAAATCCATTTGTTTATAGTTTTGTCACAGTCAGCCTTTGTCAGGTCGTAGGGGATTATTATTATTAGTGTAGGGGGCGCTTCCGGCTTCCGCCGCTCTCGTAGGGAAATATTTTCTGCCTGTTCAATGTTCTTCGGTTTAATAACTCATGGCTGGTATGGGAGAAATATTTTGGTCAATTTTAAAGGCAATCCTTGTCCTTCGTCTTAGTAAACCAATGAATCAATAATATTGCTCTTGTCGATGTTCTAGTCAGTACAGAGTTGTTTGTGAGTGAGTGGTTAGTCGGTCTTAGTTTGTTTGCTAGCATAGATGGTTTGGTAGTTGACCGGTCTTTGGTTTGTTTGATCGTTTGATTTTTTTTATTGGATCGTTTGTATGTTTAGGATAGTGAATCAGTTGCTGCACCTTTGTTTGATTGGTTGCCGCTCACTAATTATTACTTTGTAGTTTGTTTACTGGTGCGTTGTCATGTTGGGTAATTTATTGCCGTTACTCTGGAAGATTCTATGATTAAGTGATTTCTTCATTGGTTTATTTGATGGTTGGTTGATTAGTAGCTTGTTAGTTTGTCGATTGACTAATTAGTAGCTTAGTTTGGTGCGGTTGACTAACTGGTTGCCTGTTTGTCGTTCGACAGCTAAGGATCAGACCAACGGAAATTTGCGTCACACTTTTTTTTGACCTTTTAAAGTTAGCACACTCTTACTAACGATTCATGCGAAGAAGAAGGGGAGGCAATTCACTTATGTTCTCCTGTTCAAAAAGTGTCCCCGCACCCAGATCACCAGTAGTTTATTGTCGAACACAGCAAATGACACTAATAAACTTGAGACAAGAAAAGGAAAACACACACGCACGCACACAAGAGTATGTATCTGTATGGATCAGGAATTAATAATTCTAGTTTTGTTTTCGATAAAACAGAGCAGTTTGCATATAGAAAAGAAACAAATATGCCACTCCAGTATAAATGTATTATGCCCCCTTAGGTGCTTCCTGATGCTTCGCTCTGTTGATCCTATTTAGGAACCAATTAAAAGAACCATAAAAAATTAAGTAATAAAATAATGATGAGATGGATACAATCTGGCATTTTTTCCCGAACAGAACAGTGTCTGTCAAATCCATGGGGACCCGATTTTCCAAATCACCGCACTAATATCATCACTACGTAAAATGTTTGTTTTGTATTATTATTATTACAACTACTAATGCTGCTACCGCTACATCAATAATTACTACTACTACTACTATTGTTATCATCATCAGCTATAACTCTTGCTTCTATTTGTACAACTATTATATTATTATCAGTATATATTGCTCCTGCTTCTGTTAATACTGCTACTACTACAACTACTACTATTAATACTGAAAACAAATCACAAAAACATTTGAGTTTAGATCAGAATAATCCAAAATATGTTGGTCAGTGTTTTTATGCTTTTCTAGTAATTTCTTAAAATAGCTCCGATCTTAATCAGCGCTCTAGCTCTATGGTTTTCAAAGGAAACTACTATTCTTAAATCACAATACATTATGATCCTATTTGGCAGAACTGCCTTCATCTGTATAAAGCCAACTTTCTTTTTCTTTCTTTCTTTCTTTCTTTCTTTCTTCCGCCACAAACTTGGAAACCAATGAAGCGCTGTTCTATTCTCGATGAACTTGAGTATTTTCCTCACCATGTCTGTTCCTTCAAACAGAACATGATGATTACTAGTAATTCTAGCAACTTCAGTATACTAGAATTCTCCCAATGTGTCCAGCATATATCAAGGGTTTTTAGTGTTTATCTATCTATCTATCTGTCTGTCTATCTATCTATCTATCTGTCTGTCTGTCTATCTATCTATCTATCTATAGTGGAGTAAATTTGCCAATCCCTATTTCAAAACTTAATAGTTATATAAATTGTTAAATGTCAAAGTGACCTGACCTTGGGCACTCCTTATGCTGATATCTTAAAGTGTCAAAGTTGGAAGTCAATAACTCAGGTGGAGAATGTGTTAGACTTCCTGATGCAATCTAATCCAGTTTTACGATTACATTTTACGTCGCCACTGGAGCTTTCTTGGATTATTTTATCATAAGACGTCCTCGGATCCGTAGTGCTCCAGTGGGACCAGCTCCCCTGATGAGTATTTGGGGGTATTCGGGGAGCACTAGTGGTGGTGTTGGAGTTAGAGGTTGGTTGGTGGTTGTTCAGTGTTGGCGAGTGTTGTTGAATTTTTTTGTCAATTTTTCCCTGTAGTGCATCGGGTTAATGTTTGGCATGTAAAGTTGAAATTTAGGGTCATTTCAGAGCCATCTTGTGTATTTTCTTGCTTGTACCACGGACACTAGAGCAGCAGGTTTAAGATCTTCCAGGTATTGTTATCCTGGATTCTGCTGCTCTCGATGTGTGGAGTCCGTAGTGCGAGTATTTTGTAATGTCGTGATTGTTGAAAAGTTTTCAACAATGGTGGTTGACCATCTCGCCTTGTGTGTTGTCACAGTCCGGTCGAAGTGTGCAGAATTTTATTGTGTCCGCCATCACTAGCCGGTCTGGTGAACTGAAGTCTGCATTGGAAATTGTTGTTGTCTTTTATCTTGTTGTTGTTTATCTTTGTTTTCTATTTTATCCCCAAATTTACGAGCATTTGTTTTCTTTTATATGTTATCTTTGTTTTCGAATCTCTTGTCAGGTCGGGACTGGGGACCTCGTCGTAAGTGTAATGTTTTAAATATTGTCTTAAACGTTAAATAATCGTGACACCGGTTACCACTGAAATGTGAGTGGACTTGTGGTTGGCCACATTAGGGTTTTAAGCCTTTTTATAACATCTTTTTTAAAAATATCCACGCTACATATGAGTGTGGTAATACGACTATAAATATTGTTGATGTGACATGACACACTCACTGCACCCACAACCTGCCATTGAGGCATGAATACAACCACGAAATGACATGATTGGCTACCTGCCATCGATCGATAAAGAGATTTATAGTTTGCCTCTAACGTTTCGCTGTTGGGGGAAGGGGACGGGGGGTGCGGTCTGGAGATTCGAGTTGTTAATTTATCTTCCACCCCAGGTTCCCCGTAATCATAGACTAATCTCCAAAATGAATCTTCTGGGGACGGTCACTTGTGGGTAGAACGGAGGGTAGTTAGTACAGAATAAAAGATTGACAGGCAAAAGTAATGGCTCGGAACCTCCTGATATGTTACAGTCAGATTTATTTAATTAACGTAGCAGTCAGGTTTATTGAATTAATGTGGCAGTCAGATTTATTTAATTAACGTAGCAGTCAGGTTTATTGAATTAATGTGGCAGTCAGATTTATTTAATTAACATGACAGTCAGGTTTATGTAATTAACGTGGCAGTCAGGTTTATTTAACTAACGTGGCAGTCAGGCTTATTTATTTAATTATTTAATTAACGTGGAATTCAGTTTATTTAATTAACGTGGCACTCAGGTTTCCTTGATTAATGTGACAGACTAACAACATGTAAAATGAACAATAACTCTCTCCAAACACGAGGGAAATAAGTATCAAACAAGGAAGAAAAAACAGAATGATATTTATCGGTTATGTAAATTCACCAAAAATATAAGAAGGGATGCTTTTGAATCATAACTATGTGAGAGTCTTTCATAAAGGGAGATAAAAAATTGAGTTAAAATAAATGGCTGCATAGTCAACTAAACTGCAGTAGTCTATATGTCTGGCGGGGTTCGTCCAAGTCGTGACAGTGGGTGGTAGATGTGGGGTCCAGTCAAACTATGTCTGCTGCTGGCCCGTGGGTGTGATCAACCACCAGGTCGAAAGGTCGAAAAAAGTAAAATAGGATGCCAGTCTGGGGGAAAGTACAGGGACTTAGAATTTTCCTGCCTGTGTTCCCTGACAGAACACTCTTTCACTTTTTCACTCACAATATCAAATATATCTTACATTTGATATATACAGTTCAATAAGGGATATAATTATAGCATACAAGATTAAACTATATTTAAGATTTAATATACAAGGTAAGAGACAAAACCACCTACCTTCGGCAGTTATACACAGTGGATGTTTGTCCTCTGCATTAAATTTAACCGGCACAAAATAGTGAGTTTAACCGGAACAAAACAGTGAGTTTAACCGGAACAAAATAGTGAGTTTAACCGGCACAAAATAGTGAGTTTAACCGGAACAAAACAGTGAGTTTAACCGGCACAAAATAGTGAGTTTAATCGGTAGGAAATAGTGAGTTTAACCGGCACAAAATAGTGAGTTTAATCGGTAGGAAATAGTGAGTTTAACCGGCACAAAATAGTGAGTTTAACCGGCACAAAATAGTGAGTTTAACCGGCACAAAATAGTGAGTTTAATCGGCAGGAAATAGTGAGTTTAACCAGTGTAAAATAGTGAATAGCTCGTATAAAAAAAGAAAGGTACGTGTAAGCTATATGGGTGAGACAGGAGTTCCGCTTGTTTTGCCTCAAGCGGTAGTAGTCTTCCAGGACTTACGGCTATTTACATAAGCATTCGTCACACTCGGCCAGTCAGAGCTCCGGTCAGTCGCAGAGGAAGTAAAAGATTTGAAATTATAGCTGCATTCCAGACAATAGCGAGCGGTGATTCCTCATTATACGTGTAGGGTTTAGGTAGATCTATTCCATGATGGATGTGAGATGAAATGATGTAATCATGCAATAGATTTCCGACACACTCATTCATATCAGGAAAGGTTCAAGCAGTCGACGGAATGAACTAGAGTCTGGTGAATGAACTGGTGACTTTTACTGTGAAACAGATCACCAACTGCATTCAGTAAGATATAACAAAAGACTGAACGACGGCTACAGATGACACAAAATACACACAAAGTCTATAATACTCAAACAAACATTAATACTTGTGCTCTAATGTGAGCACGGGTTGAAGAGAGTAAGTTTGCAAAAGCCTGACATCTCCAAAAATGAAAACAAAAGTGCTGGGCCAGCTGGGAGTGGAGCTTCTAATGCCGGAAGTGTTCCAGATTAAGAGAACTCCATCCTACAAACCACTGTTAGTAATACATGCACAAGTCCCACTGTAAAAATGATTAAGTCTCACTGTAATACGCACACAAGTCCCACTGTAACTTATACACTCTCACAACTGTGTGATCCAGTCACTATTGCTATCTGCAGACAAGATGCAAACCTACTTGTCTGTCACAATCAAACTATTGGGGACTTCTATACTGCGAGGACATATTCAGATCTGTCCAATTTAAATTATTCTATTTGTAGTCCTTGTTTTAATTCATTTTCATATCTATATATATGCACAAGAAGTAAATAGATAATATGACGCCAATGCATGCAGTTATTGGTTATGATTATTATTTATTAATCACCCATAACTAATTAAAAGTGATCAGAATCTTAATTTATATTATTAATAATTCTCCAGAAGACACCACTCGTCTCTCTCACTTGGCGGATATGTGGGCGTTGTAAACGTTTTCTCTCTTCGACAAACATTCACCACCACACAATATTTCCATAGTTGGAAAACTTCTTACTAAAGGAGAAGACAAATCCATTTTAATCTATATTTAGTGAGCCCCCATCCTCCACCAATGTATTTCCAACATATGGTTATCAATATGTGCAAGAAGGTCAATAAATATAACATGAATTTCTTAAATCAACAATCAAATATATAACAATGAATATAATAAAAAAGCGTTGACATTTACATCACTTCACAACAATGTTTGATTAATGCTACACAATCGTTCAGTTTATACTAGCATAGACATAAGCAGTCAATTAACAACAGTCTGTCCAGAGGTTTAAATCCCAGTCATAGAAAAAAAGCAGTGTCATATTAAAATTGCAATGAAACGTCACAACCTGACGTTTTGGTACTGCACTTCGTTACCGAAGTATGGCGTTTACTAAGGGTTCAGTTCAAATGATGAAGGATCAAGATCCCAGAGTACTACTCATACTTCTCGTTTCACCCTCGTTCACTTCCGGGCCTGTACACAAAACAGTATACTGTTTACATTTCTGCACTAGTGTGATCAAACGCACAGGTCGTCTTCGCAGGTTCAGTAATAATATAATCCTACATACACTGCGTCTTTATTTTCTTCAAATAACACAATTCGTTACAAAACGATTGATTAATTATAACAATAATCACATCCGTGCAAACATACTCTGTTGACTTCGCATTTTCAGAAATAATATAATCCTACATATACTGCATACTTCAAATAACACAATTCGTTACAAAACGATTGATTATAACAATAATCACATTTGTGCAAACATACACTGTCGTCTTTGCATGTATATAGCGTAGTAAAATTATATGAGATTTCACAGACATTCAAAAAAGAATTTCTCTGTTACAGCTGTTCAAGTGACTCTGAACACAGTTACTGGCCCAAGAAAAAAATCACTAAACAACGCTCTCATCAACGTCTTTTTATTACAACTACCACCAATGATTACAAAAAAAGCAGATTAGAATCTTTTACAGATCTCTAATTGCAATTGACTACAGGCAATACTTTATGATAATAAAGGAATCTGCTTTTGACCATTACAAGTAATGGAGTAAGTATGGGTCCACTACTCGACTCAGCAAAGCATGCCAGGTAAAGCAACGTTTATCCAAGGCCATCAACAACCTGAAACCTTAAAATTCTCGTAATGAAAAAACTACCATTCATGAGACCTGAGAACGGAAGCATAGAGAATGTTTCTTTCCTGGTCAATTGATTTTTTTAAAGTACTAGTCTCACAATATTGGTCTTTGCTGGGTGCTCTTTGTCGTTCAAATCAGAATCCTCATGGTACATGTATTTTGGTTTGAATGTCACCAACTTTGACCTAGAGAAAATGTTATTCATCAACAATCGTTTTCTTGTGGCATTTTGACAACTTTGTTTCTTACGCAATTAGTAGAGTCCTCTATCAGATCGCTGGATTACTTAATTATCTTTGTGTGTGTGTGTGTGTGTGTGTGTGTGTGTGTGTGCGTGCGTGTGTGTGTGCGTGTGTGTGTGTGTGTGCGTGCGTGCGTGTGTGTTGATGCTACAACTAAATTAAAGTGTTCATTATTTTTTCGCATCGTACACAATCTGATATGCAAAGCATTTGCATATATATTAATTTGCTTTTAATAAATCATTTCAAATATTTATAAATTAGCATTTACTATAAGCTTTATTAGCCAATATATTTGTCTATAGCAACTTGGAAAGATAAAACAGCGTGTTTAAGAGGATTTAGGATTATTTTTAAATGTATTGAAATTGCAAGTGCTTTTTATACAGCAACCCAAAAGACAAGAAACAAAAATAATGACGGATCAAAACGAGAAAACGCTGACTGACAAATAAGGGCCGGATCAAGGGGCTCATAGAAAAATCAACAGTTGGGAAATCTAACGCGGCATCTTTTCCCTCTCGGCACAACAACCATGGCCTTTGACGGAACAGAAGCGCAGGCATAGGATTATAAATTGATCAGAATGCGTCATAAAGCATCGCAAACTAAACCCAGCCATTACAATGTGTCGCCTGAAGTATGTATTTCCCCCGCGAATTATCGCAGAGTAGGCCATGATAGATCTGGCCCCGTCTGCTAAAATCAAATCAAGCTTGAAGGCGAGGTCTCGTGGTTCTTTCCAGTACCCGACCACTGCATTCCAGCATCACGCATGGACGGCTGATCCCGGCATCGACTCCAATCTCAATTAGTCGCCAGCAGTCCGCAAAGTGTCGGCATTATGAATGGTCGTCCTAATTAAGTATGACGTTAACTGCTGGTTTTATATCTCGCGGCATTTTTCGCAACACTTTCTGCTCTCAAGACAGTGTGATTCTGGGTGGATAATGCGATTTTGCTTTTCTCCTGCAGTATCACAAATATTTCCAAAGTTTTCCACATGGCAAATCGTTAACCTTTCCCGACACGCACGGGGAAGAAACAGCGGTGTGCGCAAAAGCGACTGTTTGTTTTTGCGCGCCGCTTCTGCGCGGAACCCTTGACGATGCAAATTGGGGGGAAAGTGCCAGTAGAAATCAGTCGGCTGACCGCCAGTAATTGTGTTAAGTCCCGCATACATCGCTTTGTATTCAAGTTGTAGTTTCCTCATCTTCGTCAATTTCGTCCTCTTTGCCCCCTTCCCCCGAACGCGTTGAGGAAATTCAGCCCAAGATTTCCTTTTACGCAAACATTGCCGTTGTCGTTGTGGTTACAACTAGAAAGTCACCGTCACATCAAGCACTCATCATTTATTTACCTATTGATCGTCTGCACTTTCACAAACGTTTATTAACTAAAAAATCCCTGTCAAGGAAACAGAAAAATCAAATTCGCATTTTGTTTAACTTGCAGTGATGGTGTCCGGTGCTATTTTGTTGCCGAGAGATTTGGCTGATGCCAAACCGCGAGGACAAATTTAATTAAAGAAAATGAAGAGACATGTAATATTGATTCTAGCTGAAACCATTTTGCAATTAGTTCTGATCAAACACTAATCTGAAAACATATTTGTCAAATCCACTTCTGAAGAGACCACAATTGGATTTGTTATCTTTGAAGTGTTTTCACAATGTCAAAAATGGTGTTTTCACTTGTTTGTCAAATATTAGACATGTTTGACTAAAAAGAAAACAAAAGCGCTTGACCACGTGACATTTCTGCCTTTACTCCATGAATAGAGAGATTCTATTTTCACCCTCTATTCATCACCATCCTTCATCTTCCTCACCTGAAGTTAAAATCTACTTTCGTTTATAACATTTTACTTGTTTATTTATATTTTTGTTGTAGTACTTTAATTTTATACAGCGATGTTGTATGTATATTAAATGCATATGTTTAGCATATAATAAAAATACACTAATACATCCCCATCAAAGACATAAACATGCTGTACATTTGATTTCTCACTCTCTCTCTCTCTCTCTCTCTCTCTCTCTCTCATATACACACACACACACACACACACACACACACACACACACATACACACACACGCGCGCACCACCTCCACTGCCACTATTCATACAATAACACATACAAACACGCACAGAAACGTTATTTTTGACTGTTGGAGGACTCAATAGTAACATCTATTTTCGTTCAATCTATTTCCTTTGAAATTTAAATGCAAATATGTAGCCCTCAGTTTAGTTTCGGTGTTCATTGGATTATTTTCGATTGTAACAGGAAAAAAACAAAACAAATACACCAACGCATCTTTACGAAAGAGGTACAGAAGCACCATTGACGATCACACTTGCATGTAATAAGTACATGCATATGCATATAATAAAAGCAGACACACGAAAACACATGCAAATATAGCGCACACAGAAACGCACGCAAATACACGTACACAATAAAGACACACACACACACACACACACACACACACACACACACACACACACACACACATATATATATATATAATAAAAACACACGCACGAAAACACATATACAAAATTACAGATTTATACACACATCACGCACATCCAACTTCATGCAATATTGCAATGGTTTCATCAAGTAAGTAAAAAAAAAAAAGTAATATTTAAATAAAAATGTACCAAGCTTGATAAAAATAATGATTTATTGATAATGAATTAGGTGTATATTAAAATATTTACAACTCTCCCCAATAACAAAGCGTAAACGTAGGACTATCTTTATGTGCTATGGTTAAAAAAAAAAAAGTTAAATCTTTGTCGTTATCGTTTGAATTGGCTCGTACTGGAGAATGATTATATATCATTTCGCCAACAACAACAAAAAAAAAATGTTTGTACTTTATTTTGTCAAAAGAGTGTAAAACAAGCAATTTACTTTTAATTAAAAGAAAGAAATTTTATTTAATCGTATGTTCACGTATGTTTGTTTATTTGATTCTCTCTCGCTTTCTACTTTCCATAAATACTCTACAAGTTTTAATTTATTTTAAGACATTTGTCGTTTGTTGTTATAAATTTGACCTGAAATTTACAATTTTCTCCAAACATGGACTGAGAATTTCGAAAAATGTTTGTCAGCAAATGTCTAAAGAAATTCTAATATTAAGGATTGAATATGGCAGCACTTTAAAGGCATTTATTCTTGCAGCTGCGAGTTGTTTTAATTTATTTATTTAGAAAATAATTAACCTCCTACTATTACTAATTATTGACTAAATGTAAGAGCATGTAAACTACTTCCATGCGATCTGTTATACACTCTTGGTGTGATTTGAAAAAAAAAATGATATCAGTGTATCACTGAACAATGGAATATATAGCAATTTTACAGTGTTGTCAGTTTTAAAGTGGTATCACTTGGTGATGGAATATATGTCAGTTTTAAAGTGGTATCACTGGATGATGGAATATATGTCAGTTTTAAAGTGGAGTCACTTGGTGATGGAATATATGTCAGTTTTAAAGTGGTGTCAGTTTTAAAGTGGTATCACTGCATGATGGAATATATGTCAGTTTTAAAGTGGTGTCAGTTTTAAAGTGGAGTCACTTGACAATGAAATGTATGTAAATTTTAAAATGACGCCACTGAATTTTTTAAAGTTTATTAAAATTTGTTTTAATTTCTTGGTGTTCTGAACAGAATGACTGTTTGTGTTTAATAATTTAATGACATATTTCCTAGCTCGATAATTCTCAATACTTTCAAGGGAGATCTTTAAGGATACTTTGGAAAGCTTGCTTCATTCTTTATGTTGAAGATTATTTATGCGAGAAAGCAAATAATCTTTTAGTGCAAATGCTTGCAATAGCAAATATTATGATGTAATGTGTGCACATACTGCTAAACTCTTGTAAGTATTGTTCAAACAACGCTAAACCCTTGTAAGTATTGTTCAAACAACGCTAAACCCTTGTAAGTATTGTTCAAACAACGCTAAACTCTTGTAAGTATTGTTCAAACAACGCTAAACCCTTGTAAGTATTGTTCAAACAACGCTAAACCCTTGTAAGTATTGTTCAAACAACGCTAAACTCTTGTAAGTATTGTTCAAACAACGCTAAACCCTTGTAAGTATTGTTCAAACAACGCTAAACTCTTGTAAGTATTGTTCAAACAACGCTAAACTCTTGTAAGTATTGTTCAAACAACGCTAAACTCTTGTAAGTATTGTTCAAACAACGCTAAACCCTTGTAAGTATTGTTCAAACAACGCTAAACTCTTGTAAGTATTGTTCAAACAACGCTAAACTCTTGTAAGTATTGTTCAAACAACGCTAAACTCTTGTAAGTATTGTTCAAACAACGCTAAACTCTTGTAAGTATTGTTCAAACAACGCTAAACTCTTGTAAGTATTGTTCAAACAACGCTAAACTCTTGTAAGTATTGTTCATATAACTTTGAACTCTTGTAATTGTACATAAAACGCTAAAATCTTGTAATTATTATACATATAACGTTAAACTCCTATAATAATTATGCTTGTAAAGCTGAATGCCTTTAATTATTGCACTATATAACGCAAAAATCCTGTAGCCATTGCACATGTAACGATAACTCATATAATTTGTGAGCATATAATAAACCTATAATTTTTGCACTTATATTGCTGAATCCCTGTAATTATTGCACATACTGTAATTAATACATTTATAACGCTAATTTTCCCGCAATTATTGCACAGATAATGTTACATTCCTGTAATTATTGCACTTACAGTGCTAAACTCCTGTAATTGATATTTTTATAGCGCTAAATTTTCCGTAATTATTGCACACCTAATGTTAAATTCCAGTATTTAATATATTTATAACGCTAACTTTTCCGTAATTATTGCACACATAATGTTAAATTCCTGTAATTAGTGCACATGTAACTTAAACTCCTGTAATTATTGCACTTATAACTACGAAACTCCTTAAATAAGTATTGCATATGTATAGCTAAACTCTAGTAATTGTTAACTTCAAGTTATGCAAATTGTTGGAAAGAATGGAACCAAATTTTCCCCCTCTTACTTTCAGACTGTAAATTTTCTGAAGGTTTTGTATTTATCAAATAATGTTTTCTATTTGCATAATTAAGTAATATAAGTTTGCAAGAATGATAATAGTAACAAGTGTAAAGTTGAATTGTTGCCTTTTGAACCGTTAGCGCGTGAAAGTGAAGCTATTTAAACAACACGAGCCCTACAAGAGCTTAGATTAATTGTCTCCCTTATTTACCCGAGTGAGGCGGAGTTTCGTGTAGCATTATTGTTTTATGTCCAGTTAGGAGTGAGAAAGTTAACTAGCTTCAATATATTTCTTATATTCAATTGTACTTTTTATTGCTTGTTGAAATAAATTGTAATTAATGTTCCTTTATTCTATTTTTTTTTTTTGTTGTAAGAAATAAATTTTATTTTTAAGGAGCGTGTGTGTAGTGTGAGTGAAGTTAATGAAATGAAATCATTATGATCATTATGCATAAAAATTCTTACTGACTGATAGCTTGGTGACAGCTTAGATCTTACTTAATATTTGTTCAAGAAAAATTGTCTTGAACAATAGCGCTTAAAGGAAGATTTCCTTTAGAAGGCCGGTATCGATCCGGCTGATCTACAGTTGTTTAATATTTACTTATAACAATAGAAGAGTGAAAAACATCCACACTAACCATTATTATTGGATAGAAAGCACTCGCCACTGATATTACGTAAATAAATCTAGCCATTGTTATTGGATGGAAAACACCGACCTCTGATATTGGATACATAACGCTAACCATTGCTATTAGATGGAAAACACCGACCACTGATATTGGATACATAACACTAACCATTGCTATTAGATGGAAAACACCGACCTCTGATATTGGATACATAACGCTAACCATTGCTATTAGATGGAAAACACCGACCACTGATATTGGATACATAGCATTAGCCATTGTTAGAGGATGAAAATACTAACCACTGATATTGGATACATAACACTAGCCATTGTTATAGGATGATGAAAACACTAACCACTGATAAGAGATGAATACACAAACCACTGTTATTAGGTAAATAGCAATAACCACTGTTATAAGTTTAGGACTGACAGGAAAATTGTTTCAGTTCTGTGTAATAAGCAAACTTTATTAATCTGAAATTGCCCACCCTCCCATTTCATTACCTTCAAGTGTAATCAACACTCTTCTCAATTGCAAACAAGGACTTTTTAGCATACAAACTGCACGCTGGGTAGCAAGTTCCTATTGAAGTGCACAGCACAGGCAAGATGTCGACCTTCTTGTTTTGATTGGTTGAATGGCGAGTTCATAACACACACGTGACACAACAATTAGGCCACGTGCGCGCGCGTGTGCACACTGTTCAAGTCTAGACTCTCTAGGAGGTTACGACTGTGGATGCGCTGCTGACCGACGTGACACATGACACGGCTGCAGAAGCACAGCGCCATCTGTCTCAATTCCTCTAGTCGCGCGTCTCTTGACCTTAAACAACGATCGACAGCTTGACTGCAAAGTGTGAAGGTAAACTCGCAAGCGGAGAGAAATTGTGGCCTAAATGTATCCTTTTAAACGAAAATTAATGATCACTCCCTCAGTTCAAATTTTGCAGATACAAGAGTGCAGACAAAGCCGATTGATGAAGGTAAAGCACTGCCATCCACCTATTCACCCCAAACCCCATCCATCCATACGAAACACATCTGTTCGCCCATGTAGGATCACAGAATGATTAGACATAAATGGGGGAAAAATAACCTGATTACAACCTTTGCGTGTTCTTGATACCTTGGCATTATTACGATTTCTGCCACGAGCAGAGAGCGCCTTCAGGCAGTGAAGAGTGTTTGAAGAGGGACTTAAAGCGTCACTTGATACAGCTGAACAAATTACAAGACAAACTGATTGCTATTATCAGAGCTCAAGGTAAATAATAATGATGATGTTGATGACGACGATAAGGATGTGTGCGTGCGTGTTTGTGTTTTGGAGCTCGTGGCGCAGACTTAACAGACTCCCCACCCCACCCCTACTCTCCATACCTTGTTTTGACGCTCTCTCTCTCTCTCTGAAGTGTCACCAGCTGCACAATAATTAAAGTCATAAAATAGTCTTTTGTGCAAGTCGCTGATAGCTGAAGGATTATTTTTTTACTGGGTTCTTACTAAGTGAATCAAGTGTAAAAACGGAATCTGTCACTTTGACTGAAAGTGTAGCTGCAATCCGTCAGGGGTACACAGCCCGATTTCACTGCTTCTAAGAACATCAATCGATCGCAAAAATTCGATCTCTCGCAGTGACTATACATGCATCAGCAGCATGATGTCATTGCATTCTACACTTTAATTAGCCGTAGGAAGTAGATTTCCCAGATTAGCTCAGTTTTTCAGAATTTGTAAATATAAATAGTTTTGCTAGGCCAGATCTCACTTCACCGTATATGGTTAGTTCCAGTCGGTTGAAAGTAAGATATAGATCCTTCAGATTCACCTAACCTGTAACTTTAACCATCAGATTATAAAACCAAAGCTGACTTCTTACAAGATCGTTAATAAGTTGAAAGAAAAGGATAGTTCACTTTAACCTGAAAATGATTATTCTTTATGCTGTCAAGTGACCTCGTTGTCCCTCTAATGACATGTTAAATAATAATAATACTCTTTTACGCCATTTTTTTATGACTGTTTAATGATGGTCATATTTCGCTAATGCTGAAATTTGCGACTGGTTTATGGTAGCCTAATGCTGACATTTGCATCTTGTTTATGATAGCCTAATGCTAACATTTGCGACTTGTTTATAGTAGTCTAATGCTGACATTTGCATCTTGTTTATGGTAGCCTAATGCTAACATTTGCGACTTGTTATAGTAGCCTAATGCTAACATTTGCGTCTTGTTTATAGTAGCCTAATACTGACCCTGTTTCTTTTTAATGATTTCTGTAATGCATCTATGTGATATTGATGAAGATCTCCTAGTATGGTTAATATATTGCTTTTTGCTTAATGTTGCGATTCCTTCTTGTTAATGGCTGCTTTTTTGTATGTTCCGTGTGACTTGTTAATGGCTTCTTTTTATGCTCTATGTGACTTGTTAAGAGCTGCTTTTGTTCCGTGTGACTTGTTAATGGCTGCTTTTTATGCTCTATGTGACTTGTTAAGAGCTGCTTTTGTTCCGTGTGACTTGTTAATGGCTGCTTTTTATGCTCTATGTGACTTGTTAAGAACTGCTTTTGTTCTGTGTGACTTGTTAATGGCTGCTTTTTATGCTCTATGTGACTTGTTAAGAGCTGCTTTTGTTCCGTGTGACTTGTTAATGGCTGCTTTTTATGCTCTATGTGACTTGTTAAGAGCTGCATTTGTTCCGTGTGACTTGTTAATGGCTGCTTTTTATGCTCTATGTGACTTGTTAATGGCTGCTTTTGTTCCGTGTGACTTGTTAATGGCTGCTTTTTATGCTCTATGTGACTTGTTAATGGCTGCTTTTGTTCCGTGTGACTTGTTAATGGCTGCTTTTTATGCTCTATGTGACTTGTTAATGGCTGCTTTTGTTCCGTGTGACTTGTTAATGGCTGCTTTTTATGCTCTATGTGACTTGTTAATGGCTGCTTTTTATGCTCTATGTGACTTGTTAATGGCTGCTTTTTATGCTCTATGTGACTTGTTAATGGCTGCTTTTTATGCTCTATGTGACTTGTTAATGGCTGCTTTTTATGCTCTATGTGACTTGTTAAGAACTGCTTTTGTTCTGTGTGACTTGTTAATGGCTGCTTTTTATGCTCTATGTGACTTGTTAAGAACTGCTTTTGTTCTGTGTGACTTGTTAATGGCTGCTTTTTATGCTCTATGTGACTTGTTAAGGGCTGCATAAAGGTAGTCTCTCATGTTCGAGAACTCCTGCTTGCATCTAAAACATGAAGTAAAAAATTATTATAACTTGCTTATGTATGCTTTGAACCATGCAGCTCGTTGTAATCGTCCAATGCAATTTGCAACAACAACAAAAATACGCACAAGGAATACTGTACCAAACTCGTACACACAATTCATTTTTAAACTTACACAAAGATTGTGTCATCCATTAGTCTGTCTTCAGCTTTTATTCCCCTCCCCCCCCCCATCTCCACCTACCCATGTGACCTCACTGAAACCATTAACTGTGAAAGGGGCGTATTGAAAATTAACAGTACAATTAGTGATCTAAGACATAGGTTTAAAAAAGCACATGTAACTATAGAATTACTTTCAAGAATGTGTGTACTAATTTCTAATAAAAGTTTAGTTAATAAAATAAACTTTATTAATGCACTCAATTCCAGACTATTTCTCAATAATATTTCTTAATAATAATAATAACCATTAACTAAGTGGTGTCACACATAGTAGAGTAGATCTGTATTGTTCGTGTTCAACATTAGATCATGCTGGGCCAAACCATTAGTTTACAGTGCCTGTGGTGTTAAGTTCACTTGGTGGTTGCTTTTGGAACACAGACATTATTTATGATTGATAAAAGTCGTTTTGCCTTTTCAACCCACCCCACCCCCGCTCCCCAGGGCTTATCACGGAAAAATCACAAAGTTACAAGGAGAATACAAACATTCCAGGATACAACTGCATAAAATAAAATGATAAAGAACAAAGAAGTATATGAAGGAAATAAGTATTATTTTATTAATAAATTTATAAGGAAATGATTATCAGCCAAAATGTGGGATGCAACCCAATTAACTATATTTGCACAGAACACTAGGCCTGTCCTATTTCTGGATTATTCAGTGAATATAGTTCTTCACTTTATTTTTAATTATTGTTTGCATAAGATCAATACATTTCAGTAATTTTTTTAATTGGATTCTCAATCTAATCTCTCTGAAGAATCACACCTACTTATAATATAAACTTAATTGATGGAGCTGTCAACAATTTATAGTGTTGTAACTGCTATACAATACACACGAATCCCTCTTCCTTTACCTTTTATATTTTCTGTTTTTAACCTTGCAAGCCTTCACAACACAGGTACATGCCTTGTATTCGTCATTCACAACACTCGTACATGCCTTGTATTCATCATTCACAACACTCGCTCAAGCTTAAAAACAGGTTTGTCTCTCACTGAAACCTAAATATAGACCTGCCTTAGGCCTCAAAACTGGCCTCAAAACTGGACTCAAACTGGACTCAAACTGGACTCAAATTGTTCATTAGATAATACCATGAAAATCGTGAAGTCTGAAATACCAACAAATCTATAAAAAAAACAAAACCTCCTGCAAATAACTATTTACAGCTTTCTAAGTAAATGTTTTATAATAATGGTAATTAAATATGTGTAATAATGTTGGCAAAATTAGAGTTCTATTAGAATTAGAAACAGTATCTCTCTTTCAACGCAGCAGTAAGACAAAATGATGAATTCGGGGATAAAATGTATTAGATAAATTACCTTCTAATACAAGTTTTGAACGCATAAACTACTTAAAACGTGTCAACCCCCCACCCCACCCCACCATCACTCTTTTTCTCTATTCCCATCTCATTAATTTCATACCCACTCACCACCACCCCTCCTTCCCCACTCCTCATTCGCCTTTCCCCTCGCATGCACACAGCTTGCTGATGCTCGGCTGTGAAAGCAGACGTCGCATACACAATGCCCTCAACAATCGTAATTCAAGAATGGCTTGACTTTTGCAAGTCAACTTTTTGCAATGGAGACTTTTTGAAAGCGTCGATTTATGATCACTAGCGTGCATGTCAAGTTATGACGGCTGCGCGCATGCGCCGGACGGATGACACGTGCAGGACGGCAATGGAGGGGACAGTTGTGAAATTGCAGGGCGCCAGTGATGAATGGAACAGGGTCAGAGGTCGCCGAAGAAAGCGCCTGCCTGGCCGACACACGCAAGATTAGATCGGTAGCTAAGTAATGAAGTTTTGTTTGTTCCCGCGCAGTAACCGTGCACTTTGCATTGACGCAACTTTTGCGTTTGACCAGTCTGACGGCGAGCGTTTCTTGCACAGTGGAAAAGGTTCTTTGAAAATCTTTGACACATTTTGTCAGCAGCTAGGTGATGGCATAATTTCCTTTTGTGGGAGTTTTATACCTACATTGATCAAACATCAAACTTCAGTGGAGCCAGATCTGGTCTTGCACCGAACTTTCACTGGCTTCTGTTGTACTTTCAGCGACCGACTGGCCAAGATGCGGTGTCATACGTGGCATGTGGCTCTCAGCGTGGGTTTTTCAGGGTGGCACCTCCCCATTTCATAATGAGAAAAGAATTTTATTTCTTGCATGTATGCCCGTATGTGTGTGTGTGTGTATGTACGTGCGTGCGTGTGCGCGTTGTGGTAGAAGAACAAGGCATAGAGAATGATTGTTTGTCGAAGTCGAACTCTGCAAGAATAATTATTTATCGTACGCTGTGGTTTTGCTATGTATGGCTTTCTGTCAACTGAGTGCACACATCTACTATCGTTTATGTATTATTACTATTATTTGTTAGTATTTACTACAATTATTTATTATTATTATTAAGTCATTATTTAGAAATAAGTCACCGTGCATGGGCGTTATACATCTGACAAGAACGACGGGAAGAAAGATCATTTTGAAAAGTGATTTATTGCTGATTAAATTTTACTGTAGCTGTCTGGATTTCGCGGGCAAGTGAACACACAGTCTATTCTCTCTACAAGCATTACAATGAAATACACTGATTGCAAGGCTGTTATATTGCTAAAACACAAATCTGATTTCTTAGAAAGTAACCAAAAATAGCATGTCATGCGCAATGAATGCAAAATCTATCGTGGTATTTGCATATGACAAATAGAGTGCAAAATGACTTGAATGGCCTACCCTGCTTACCAGCTCTTGGCCTACCCAGTTTACTAGCTCATGGCCTACCCTGCTTACCAGCTCATGGCCTACCCAGTTTACTAGCTCATGGTAAACTGCGTACGAGCTCATTGTGGTGTAAAGTACTTCAGCTGCAAGAAGAATATAATGTACTAGCTTTACGCTGTCAACAGCACAAATGCAGCAATACTCATAATAATGAGCATCTCCACAGCAGAAGTGTTTCCATTTATGAGCATTACAATCCTCTACCATATTAGTGTTTCCAGTAATGGGCATTAATATGTCTACAGTAGCAGTATCTCTAGTTATGAGCGTTAACATCTTTACATTTGTCGTGTGCAGTGTTCGCGTTCAACGATCAATTATACACAAAATGAACCATACACTAGAGTGCCTTTCATACTGTAGTTATCAGAATTATTTACCACACCTACCTCTTAACGATGGCTGTTGGTACACAAACAATTCATATGGATGTTGGTACACAAACAATTCATATGGATGACAGTACACAAACAATTCATATGGATGACAGTACACAAACAATTCATATGGATGTTGGTACACAAACAATTCATATGGATGACAGTACACAAGCAATTCATATGGATGTTGGTACACAAACAATTCATATGGATGACAGTACACAAACAATTCATATGGATGACAGTACACAAACAATTCATATGGATGTTGGTACACAAACAATTCATATGGATGACAGTACATAAACAATTCATATGGATGTTGGTACACAAACAATTCATATGGATGTTGGTACACAAACAATTCATATGGATGACAGTATACAAACAATTCATATGGATGACAGTACACAAACAATTCATATGGATGACAGTATACAAACAATATGTATGGATGACAGTACACAAACAATTCATATCGATGTTAGTGCAAAAACAATACATGTAGATGATAAACCTCGAATCCACTTGTAACAAAATCTGATGGTTACAACTAAAAATAGCAAAGTAGCTCCATTATGTCTATTTATTATATTTGCGAACTGTTGCTTTTACATGACGAATATTGTTTTTCTTTCCATTGACAAGGATAGAGAAAGAACAAAAGAACATATATGATTGAAAGAAAAAGAACATATCTAACCGAATAACAATAATGTTCAGGTGATTTATGGAACATATATAGGAAACAGTAGAGTTTAGGTAGTGGCCCTAGGTACTCTGCCTTGCTACACTTCTGCACACCTTTAACTCACACCATAATAACTGGAACAACTTCTACTTGACATCAATGAAGATCTTCAAAAATACAAATCTTATTTATATTTCATTCACAACCGATCAAAACCTTGCCTACATTTCCACACAGCTTTAAAAAAAAACAAAACAATTTGCATATGTGACAGAGTATATTTGCCTCTCCCTATTTTAAAATTTATATTGTTAAATTGGCAGAGTAACCTGACCTTGGGCACTCCTTAAGGTGGTATTTTTGAAAATATCAGAGTTGAAGTAAATGCTTGAGGCAAGAAAATTCTAAAATTGATGATGCAATGCAAAATAGGTGAGTAGAGTTTCTTAATTATCCGATGGTCATGATTTATGAGAATGAGACCAGCTAATGGGCTAAGATTAAAAAGTTTACCTGATGTAGAAATTATTATATTCTCTGATCACTTTGAATTTGGAGTGGCAAGAAGAAAGTCTGGTTTTGAAAGGCAGCGTTAGCTTGGTGGTGAGTTAAACTGACTGAGATAGAATGGACTTAGAAATATTTAATGCATTTTCGCTATTGATATGTTATACTTGTGTAGAGATGTACTATGTGTATTGACTTTTATTTCTACAAATGTTGTGCATCAGAAGCTGTAATGGCAATGCCACTTAGTTAATGAACATTATTATTATTAATTAATTAACCATTCAAAACTAATTACAAGTGAAGAGAATACTGATATTATTTTATTAATGGTCCTCCAGCAGACACCACCCGTCTCTCTCACTTGGCAGATATGCTGGTGCTGTAAATGTTTTCTGTCTTCCACAACATAAAAGATAAATATTCATGGTCACATAATCTTTCCATAGGTGGAAAACTTCTTACTAAAAGAGAAGACAAATTCTACATCTATATTTACCAGGCCCCCATGGAGCTCAAGATTAACTTTCAAGTTCACTGGTTGTGGCTTGAGTGACCTGGAGAGCATAGGAAACTTGTAGAATGTGTTGCAGTTGTGTAAGGTAAGGGAGTATACTGTGCACTATTGTTGCATCAGAGCAAAATAAGCTGGGTACATTCTGGAAAATTCTGGTGTAGTGAAGCTACCACAATTGCTGAAATCATGTCATACATGAAGGAGTGACATGGGAGGAGCCATTCGAGAATATAGCAGTGTGTCAGTTTCCAGTGGTGGGAACATGTGCTGAGCCTGGACATTTTGACATTGTGATATTGTTGCAAAGGAAAGGAAAGACTGTGGGAGTTAACACTGTGACATTGTGAAAGCAAGTGTAAGATTATCAAGAAGTGCTTAATCCAGGTCATGTAAATTTATACATTTAACTCTAATAACTCCATTTCTATTTTCTGATAACCTGCAATTTGTATTGACTCTATTGTTGAACTATAAATTTATTATTAGTATTATTATATATATATATATACTGAGAGACTGTGTAAACTATAATTATCTGAATGTGGGTTCATTGAATATTGATGTCTAGTTATCTATTTCATTGTAATTGTCATCTGTTTACTTAATTTTTCTTTTAATAAATTTATTTTTAAATTTATTGACCTTCTTATATATATTGATAATCTTATGTTGGAGAAGAAAGCGGGTGAATGGGGGCTCGCTAAATATAGATTAAAAGTAGGATTTATCTTTGGAATAGAGAAAACAACGCCAAAATATCCGCCAAGCGAGAGACGAGTGGTGTCTGTTGGAGGATAATTAATAAAATAAATATTCTCATCACTTGATATTAGTTATGAAGGATTAATTAATAATAATTATCTTCATTAACTAAGTGGTGGGCCCTGTCACACTATCTATCTATCTGTCTATCTATCTATCTATCTATCTATCTATCTATCTATCTATGACTTGCCTTGTAAACATTTGTTGGACTAAGCAATTTCCCTGTTGAATTGATAAATTACTCATTTGTATACAGGTTACTTTAACTCCCATGTCTTCTAAATTGATAAGGAAGATAGTACGTAGCTTGGCAAGGGAGGGCCGGCTGCAAAAACGTTCGTCATCAAGTACGATTTTCGTTGGTGCCATGGCGAGCAAGAAGTGTGAAGGTCAAGTTCACTGGGCGATTTCTTTATCAAATAGTACATACATTGACAAACGTGCCTTCAGTCAGGTAACTCTCAGTGAAGATAATAATATTATTAGGGTAGGGAGTTGAATCTGAAAAAGCTTTCTCCTTCACATTGTTATAAAGATCTTTATGAATGCAGTTAGTGGATTAAATAAATTGAGAATTATTTTTTCAACCATTCCATCACAGATATATAATTACTGAGGTGTAATCAAAGGCCTAATATTATATTTTAAGTCTGCGGACAGGACAGAGATATTTGATTTTGTAGATTATACCATTTACAAACCCATTGAGCTGTAGAGGAATTCATGAGGCATTGAAATGGAAGTTAAAAAATATATTTCGGGTGTGGTTTGGGTGGAGAGTGGGGTTATAACTTCTAGAGAGAGAAAAAATATTTTGTCAGCAAGGACGCCCTCGTACAATAACATTAGAGTCATTTTCTGCTTCTTGCTTTCTTTCACCCACCCATTTACAAAGTTCCTTAAATCAGTTAACACCCCTATCAAAAATGTAAGTGATCAAGTGTTACGCTTGTCGTATATACACACGCACAGTGAACTAAAAATAGTAATAAAGAAGTAGAGGAATAATTGTCAGTAGTATGAGTAGTTTTATCAGACGGAGATTAAAACAAAATGAAATCTGTCCGCATCCAATTTCAATAAAACCATTGGACAAACAAGCAAAACTAAAACCTGAGCAAACAAACAAAAAATGCCACTAGCTTGTCATGCGTTTCATAGGTTTCCGTCCATAGTCGATACAGAGTGATGGAATGTACGAGGGACCTTCCCGAGGGAGCAGCCGAGACGGCACCGTCAGCCATTCTCTCCTGTCCTCACCCGCCAACTTCTCGCCTCAATATGGTCCGATAAGAGCGGTCGTGATGACCCTGATAAAACATACGCCGTTCTCCACAGTCATCCATCAACTTCCACATCCGAGTTCGTGCTCAAGGTCTCTGACCTTTCCCTGATGCGGAGCCAGAGGTGAAGAGGAACACAAACTGCTCCTGGCGACTGTATTGAACATTTTCTTTTCAGTTTTATTATATGCCAAGTAAAGTCAAAAGTGTGTGCGCGCGCGTGTTTTAATGGGAGGGGGTAATGGGATTGGAGGGGTGAGAAGGAAGAGGGGGGGGGGGAAGCAGAACAATGAAATATGAAATACGTTTGTGGGATAAATTAGTATAAACGAAATTATGAATACGAAATGATAAAGGAAAAAATAAAAGCAATTTAGAATGTACAGAATGTCAATAGTAAGCTTTATTAATTTACTTGAATCACCTCTCTCTCAATCCATCCATCTGTCTGTCCATTCGTCCATCCATCTGTCTGCCCTCCCATCTGTCTGTCTATCTGTCGATTTGACTGCCAGTTCTCACTATTAATTATGAAAAAAAAGTGAATAAAATATTTAATTAATCAATAAATAATTCAATCAAACAGCCTCCTTTGTCAAATAAATGAATTAATATAATTTCTTAAAATATTTATTGAGGTACAACACTAAGACCAAACTAGGAAGGTATGAAAAATGAAATGAGCTGTAAACAAACAAAGGAGGAAAAAACAAACAGCTGAAAATATTATTATATTTTTAACTATCCACCCCAAACAGTTGGAGCATAGAAAGTGTATGTAGGAATATAGAAATTAACAAATTTTAATATATGTGACAGTTTGGGAGAACCTTCCACCACAATGAATTTTAATAATTAATTATCTTTTATTAATAGAAGTAATCCACTCATTGACAGGGTCTTCGTCTTTTGCAGTCAGTGAGACTAAGTCAAGCCCTAGAATCAACAATTACGCTAATTGTTCTCCTCTTCTAGGTGTTACTCGTTCAGAGTGAAACACAGTTCTGCTAATTAATATTAAGCTAGGTATTATAGCATTAACAACTCTATCCCTCTCACATTCCCTATACCAGTTTGAAGGATTCTTTCCCCAAAGTACGCTCTACTGTCTTGTTATGATTAAATTTGTTTGGCTGCCTCCACCCTTCAAACCTGAGTACTTCCTTTTTATCATAATTAGTCAAAGTGGGAAAGAACAAATCAACAATTTTATTAACTATACATAACTAAATAATCAACAAAATCATTTATACAATATCTACAAGCAAATCATGAAATTACACGTTAGGTTTTGATAATTAACAATTTAAATCTTCTACTTAGAAAATGTCATTCAATTCAAGTACATAAGAGTCTAAATAATTCAAGTACATAAGATTCTAAATTGTTCAATGCCTTTTCAAAAGTCTTTGCATCAAAGTCCTAATGAGCTAAATCTTTACTAATATATTTAAATTAACAATTTATAAGAAATAGAAAAATATTGAATCAGAGAAAAATGTTACAACACTGATTTGAGAGGCTGGACACACCTTCACCTGATTGTTATGTGTTGGTCAGTGTGGACTTATCACTGGAGTGGCCAGGGTGTGTAGCGAATAAGATGCAGATAGGTGGGCTACTCAGTTCGTTAACAATGCACAGAAAGACTGAACCACATGTATGAATTTTGAGGTCCGCACTGTTTCAAGTTCTAACACAGTCACAATTATCCTGTCACTGGAATAATTCAGGAGTTGCAGATAATGGCCAGTTACATCTGTGGTGTCTTCTGCTGTTCTCCCCTCATCAAAACTGGAAGGATATAGAAGTGCAGACATAAATTACACATACACTGCTGTTCTCCCGTCATCAAGACTATGGAAGTGCAGACATAAATTACACATACATTGCTGTTCTCCCCTCATCAAGACTGGACAGCTATGGAAGTACAGACATCAATCATACGTACACTGTGGCTTCCAACATAAGACTTCAATAGACTGGTTCCCAATCAGTTTGTAGTTAGAACTTGTCACCCCAACTTGCTAACAGAGCTCTCTGGTCCAAGACTCCACAGCTGAGTGGTCACAACTCCCAACTGTAAGCCAACTGCAAACTGCAACTTGCAAACATGAATTCGAATTCACCCTCGAACTTGAAATTCATAACTTGTAGCTTGTTACTAAACTTGTGAACTGGTTTGAAGCACTGCAGAATAGACAAATACACGTCAGCTCTCTCCTAACATCATTTCTAAAGTCTATTCTGTTGCTGTCTTTCTCGTAACATTAAGAGATACCTTTATATTAAATTACAATTATCAAACAAAGATATGCAATTGCCTCATTAACTTAATAAGCTTAACGTTATAGAAATTGGTGTTTACAATTCATTTCATCATCAAGACAAAATGAAAATATAAAAATGATTTTACTATACTAAATAAATAAGTTATGGTATAATTATATGAACATTCAGTCAACAAGAATTTGGTTTTACATAAACTTATAACTATTTTAGATATCCCTTTTAGCTCTTTCACCAAACAAACCAGTCGACAACTCGGGACATTGTAGTAAAGGGTCATGATGATGATGAGTGTAGGGGGCGCTTCCGGCTTCCGCCGCTTTCGCGCGTAAAGGGTCAGAGCGAGGACACACTATATATATATATTGGTCCGACATGTTCGAGAAAGTTCCAGAAAGCAAGGTATTAGCAGTGACGTCAATAACGTCAGCCTTCTGGCAAGATTAGTTATTTTAGTTTGACTTGAGTTGCAGAATTTAGTGCTTATAAAAGTAAAGTCTTTCCTGTTAGTTAACAATTGCTTCATTAGACATAGTAAGCGGGCACTGGCCTATGATTCAGATGTAGGTCAACTATGCCAGGGTTTTTACTCCTAGTTATGCAATGGCATGTCATACCCGACAACAATTAGTTTCTATTGCTGCATGGTTCAAGTGTGCGGATGGGACTTTGATTTGATTGATTGCATTATATAATATATTTGTTTTGTCCCTCTAACTACTGCAGAAACTTGAGAAGAGTTAAAATGTATCTCTTCGGATCACTCCAAGAGTCTCTGGAACCTAGGAAACTAATTCTCTTCTCTGTTCCCGATACCGGCTGCTTGCTCCGAGAGCAAAATGAAGCAAGATCTTTTATTAATATGCCCTGATTAGAATAAATAGGTATATTAAAATCAATAAGCATTATGAACATCTAGAGCACACGCTTTTATTTGTAATAAGTGTATAATTCAATCATACATATTATATAATGCAATAGGACTTATGTGACAGTGGAACCTTTATTTATGGATACACGTTGGAAGTAGAGTGCTATTTTCTTGAAGTCACTCTCAGTAAAGTCAGTTGTTTTATTGTGTTTGTCATGGATAAAAGTTCTGATCTCAATAGATTTCCAGCTGACCGTACTAACTGGACATTAAACAGCTGACCGTACCAACTGGACATTAAACAGCTGACCGTACTAACTGGATATTAAACAGCTGACCGTACCAACTGGACATTAAACAGCTGACCGTACTAACTGGACATTAAACAGCTGACCGTATCAACTGGACATCAAACAGTTGACCGTACCAACTGGACATCAAACAGCTGACCGTACTAACTGGACATCAAACAGATGACCGTACTAACTGGATATCAAACAGCTGACCGTACTAACTGGACATAAAACAGCTGACCGTACTAACTGGACATCAAACAAAGCAATGGCAAATTATCGAAATGGCTTTAAACCTGTTGTCTGAAGATGATGTTGATTAGGCCGGAGGAATTAATTTTCTGGATTGGGAGGGGTTATTTAGTAGACTTAGTACAAAAGTAACCAACAGATCACTGAAGAAAAGATAAATATTTTCAAGAAGGTGAAAAGAGAGTCTGAAAATCAGTGCGTTACATCCGCCACTCCTTTAACATTGTGGAAGATTCCAGCATTTCCCTGAAGACCGTACGAGGGTGTCTTTGAGGTAAGTGGCCTCTCAGTTTGTCAATGGTCTAAAACTCTAAATGTTTACTACGTGTCTATGGTACTTGATATTTAAATGGTCTAAATGTTTACTACGTGTCCGTGGTTCTTGATATTTAAATGGTCTAAATGTTTACTACGTGTCCATGGTTCTTGATATTTAAATGGTCTAAATGTTTACTACGTGTCCATGGTTCTTGATATTTAAATGGCCTAAATGTTTACTACGTCACACTTTCATCATGCAGCTCTTCAGAAACTCTCCCTCAGTAAATGGTCGGGCTGGCTTGGCAATCTCCTCTTCCACAATAAAAATTGCTTTCACAGCAGCTTCACTTTGGTGAATTTGTTTTGGTTAAGAACATCTGATGTGATGTTAAATTCCTCTTCAATTCTTCAGCCTTTCATTCCTAAAGCGATGCCCCAGTTCGCCTACATGCGGCTCGAACCTTGAGCATGTTTGGTAGCACATATCTGTGTGAGCAGCTGTTCTTGTGATGAAGATTAGCAAAACATCACACAGGAGTCATCACAGTGACGAACACCTACAGTCCATATGACAATCTCCATAACACAGAAACTTACTCCAAACGTGAACTTGTTGCCAAGAAAAGATGCCAAACATCCAGCTCTGACAAATTGGCATAAGAGCAAAAATTGGTACGCCTTGATCTGTTATTATTTGAACTTTTGTCTGTTTTAATTCATAGCATTGTTTTAAAAATGCTTAGTTTTCCACTGCTCAATGAATGTTTATCCAGTTTGGCTGGCAACCTTAAGTGCAATTTGAGTTTTGTCCCCCTGTGCGACTGAGTTTGACACCCCTGTCACAAAGGGACTGTCAGTATTGGAGGCAGACCAATAACGATAATGATGGAGTCTATGGATACATGGAGCGAAAAAATGACAGTCAGTCCTGTATATGGAAAAAAGAAGCTAAGAAAGACAGCGAATCCTGTATATGGAAACAAGGAGCGGGGAAAAAGACATCGAATCCTTTCTATGTACACAAGGAGCGGGAAAATGAATGAATCGTGTCTATGCAAACAAGGAGCGGAAAAAAGACAGCGAATCCTGTTTATGCAAAGAAAGGGAGGAAAAGAGACACCGAATCCTGTATGTGGAAACAAGGAGCGAAATGACAGCATCAGAAAAAATGAAGATGTAAAAAAATGTTCTGTGTAAGAGTAAGAGGATTTACAAAAGATTCCATTTAAGTAGTATATTTATGCTATGGAAATACGTAGGTATTGCGAGAAAAATCCATTACCACATTAAATCCAGAATAATGTATATCATGTATTGAACTTTTTAAAGTAAAAATAAAAAGAAGAAGAATTATCAAAGGACCTCTCTTTGCTTAATCTCTCCTGATAAAAAACGCGAAAATACAATTGGAAATTTAGAGCTACTTTAAGGATGATTATTTCCCTAATTCAGCTGTTTGTTGGGAGTGTGTTTCCGTGTTTTAAACTTAAGAATCCAAAGTGTATTAAGAGGATGAATTCGGACATCTAACTCTAAGGATACTGAAAAAGAATTGTGATATAATTTTTTTTAAATTATGTTTTTATTTTCTGTTTCTACTTTAAATGAAACCCGTTTATAGTGAGGATAGTTTCAAGCATGGACTGTGGTAGTGAATATTTGAAATCTAGCATCTTGGTATAACTATTTTCCATGTCTTTTTTTCCAATACTGTCACACTAAACTAAAATTAGTATTCCATTTTTATATGCCAATCAGCATTAAAAGTGGAAGGTTACGAGTTATTCAGTCAGTCACCTACAAGAAATCAATCGATCAACCAATCAACCTGTCAAAGAGCTAATCAATCATGTTCCAAAGAAGATCGCATTTCTCATAAAACTGATTCTTTGTGGAGGGTTGTGTGAGTCCGTGTGCGTGTGTGTGTGTGTGTATGTGGGGGGGGGGGGGAGTGGCAAGAGTCATCTCGTCTATAGACTACTTTTCTAGTTGGAGGAGTAAGCTCCTGTTCAGATTACTTTTCCAGATGGCAGGAGTCAGAAGTTATGAGAGTATTTAATTGACATCAACCCATATCTCCTCAGTAACAAAACAATTGCTACTGCTTCTGTAAAATAGTAGTACTTCCCCTTGATGGAAGTTTCTAAACATGTGTAAATTTTACAGAGGACATCTTACTATCAGAATCACTGTCTGCCAGGTGACAGATAACTGAGTCTTGGATGGTTCATGTATTGGCCAGTCTGTTAGAACACTTTCTTTTGTTTTTCAGCATTTATTAAGCTTACGAATGAAGTGATTTTATTTATTTGTACAAACACAACTAATGACAGTAATATTTTTCTTAATGAATTTGTAGGTAGAATAGATGGCAAGAGAGAAGAAAAAGAAGGAATTCCTACTTATATTACAAGAAAGTAGTCAGATTGCTAGGTAATCATAATCTTTACTGCTAGTGCAAAGAAACACATTTTTTTTCTGTTGCTTTTGGTATAGTTTAACTCTCCGTCTGTCTTTTTTCCTGTGGAATTTAGTCTATTACCTCTGTGCCACTTACTTGTGACTATTATGATAACTGTGTGGTACAAATTAAACATACAGATTATCTTGTAATTTACTCATCATATTGTTAAGTTTCAATTGCTTCCCTTGAATGCATTATCTGACTTGTACTAAAATACAGTACAATGGACGCTTTTTGTTTGTTTAATTGCCATAGGTACATGACAAAAATTACCATTCAAACTGTTACCAGGCATCTTTGTTTTCATAAACATTATATAAAATTAAAACATGGTTTTGTTATTTCCCTTTGGTGATGCCAGACAGTTGCCAAAACAGACCACAAGAAATTTCAAAATGTATTATTTGTTCATTATTCTTCGTTTGTTTGTTTGTGTTTAAATATTTGCAATGGGGATTCTGTTTGCACAGTATTCCACTATCACTGGTATACAATATATTAGTGGAAGTGGCGGAGTGAATAAATAATGACCATTTTCGTACAACACACACTGTTACGTTTCCAGTATTTATTTATAGACCCTGCCCTAGAATAATTAAGGACTTTAAATATAATTAATTCCTTCTCTCATATCCTATGCAGACTGGTTGCTCAATTTACTATTTGACTAATTAAAAGTGTGTCTCGTAGTCAGACGACAAATTTACAAACTAATAAATTGCGAACTTTTAGCTAGATTGAAAACCGTCAAATTCCTCTAAATTAATATGCATTCGTTATCAACATTCTGCTCATTCGCCCCCATTCAATCTAAGAAAATCTATAGGTCTATTATGCATAAAAATTAACTACTAAGAGGTTTTAACAAGAAAATAAGATTTAATAAAGTTTAACAAGTTAACAATAATCAAATACGAGCGCGAATAGTCTATTTCTCGATTCTTTGCGCATACATGCTTTATCGGTTAACCAACGAATTGCCAATCAATTGTCTTTTCGATGTTTGTACACTGAAGAATACTCAGCTGGATTGTCTGTATCAGCCTGGTCTCTTTACTCAGTCAGCCAGTCTATTTTCACAGTCCCACTCTAGCGACGCACGTGGCGCACAGGAAAGGGTGCCCCTTTTTATGTAGCTATGGAACTTGAATTTCAGTGGTGTGGACCCTCAGAGTAGAGCTCACTCGTAGAGCTCGACCAGTTTGTACCAGACGGGAACAAAGGCAGAGGCAAAGGCAAAGCCAAAACCAGAAGCCAAAGTAAAAGCAAGGCAAGGCAAGGCAAGGCAAGGGCCGACCTGGAGAAGTAACGTGTTCTAATGTAATTTCAGTTTAACACGTTCCTACTCAAGCATGTCCCAGTTTAAAATGCGCTGAATTTAGAGTTTCGACCTCGCGTCGTTTTACAATTAGATTTAGAAAAAATGTAATCGTCTCACGCATGTTTCATTTAACAGCATGACGTATGAATCAAAAAATAGTTACAACGTTAAATTAATGTTCATACAAAAGGAGTAATTCAAACCAACAAAGCGCTTCACAATTTACAATTAAAATTACACGCAGTAATTGAATTACATGAGAAATTCATATCGAGCACAGGCACTCTGGCTCTTAGTGAATTAAAACAATATAAATTAAAGTTACAAATAGAAAAAGAGTTACAATAAATTTATATTCCATAACTTATAGGTTTTTCAGCCATTTCTCTGGACCATGCTCAAGCATATATGGAAATAATATAATACATAGCACAAATACATATTTATAATCAAGATATGCAAAATACTATTAGATAAAATGGTACCTTTTATGAGAAGTCGAAGGTATCTTGATTCTCATCTGCTTGTCGGCTGCCGCATGACCCGAGTTAGCCAAATGGATATAGCTAATGTGTTCTCGCAGTAAGGGAACGGAAGCGCGCACCCATATTTATAGAAAAGCATAATGCGTATCACGTGACTGATCGCGAAGTATGTAGTTGGTTCGAGAATCTGGACAATGGACATAACATCTTGACCTGTTATAGAAGCATCTCGAAAAAGGAAGCCTTGAACAAAGGAGCCAAGGGTTTCAAATTTCAAATTTGAAGTAAACAAGACAAGTAGGTCACCAAGTCGGACATTTTTATCAGACTGTGACACACACACACACACACACACACGTTCAATGGCATGTTTCAGGTAATAAGCACGCAATCATGGCACAGTACGTGGATATTATCTTATGAACAGCGAGAACTTGTTCAAAAGTCAATGCAAATAAATACTTATTACTGATATCATTATTATTATTAATATCGTCATCATCATTATCTTTATTATCATTATTACTCGGAGTTTTAACATTTAAATTTTAAAAATAACGTTGATTTGCCATCGCAATGCAATGTTTGTAGCTCTAGTGGACTACACAAAGTTTATAAAGCTAGAAGATTCCCCTCTCCCTGCCTGCACCTGCACCACCACCCCCCAAACATACGTACACGACTGACAATGATCGACAGATGAACATTGGACAACGACACGAAACTGATTTGTCCCTCAAAATAGTGATCCACTTTACACCTCCACACCGTTGAAACACCACCCCACCCCCACCCCCAAGCTCACCCCACCCCTCTACCTCTAATTCAACCCCATTTACACCACTCGTCACCCTTATTTTGCTCCCTCTCTGTCCTTTTTCTTTCTCTCCACCTTACCCCCTCTCACCCTTATGGAAATAAGTCGATTCTGCTGTTCCTTACCATTCATCATCAGCACTCTGTGGCAAGTACTCTGGGAGCCCAAATTCCCAAACGAGAATAAACCCCAAATTGCCTCTTGCGTCCTGCGAGGCCCTTTGAGCGAGGAGGGAGCTACAAATCTAGACGCATTGTTACCTACTTGCGGGACATGGGATGCCAATTACGAGCGCGAGCTGTAAACGTGTCAGAGACGTCCGAAGATGTATTGCTTCTATTAACGGCTTTGGCGCGAGCACCCTGCCAAACGGATGGACCTCACGCGAGGCAGATGCTGGCGGTCGCGTGGCTGTAAGGACAGCGGTCTTGGGATACGAGTGACCGCAAAAAAAAAACCGTTGTCTGGTAGCGACGAGCACCACACGACGGTCTTCCCCTGGAGGGAATATCTCTACACTTCTCAGGGGTCAAGGCCGTTAGGCGTCCGACGTGTACGAGATTGGGTGATCTTGCAATTATCTTGATCCCGGAGTTGCTTGCGCTCATGTTTCTTCGAGACAATTTGAATTGCGCGCTTTCTTGTAATTGCATTGCGACAATTGTACTGCATATCACTGTTATTCCACTCAGATCGAGAGAATCGGTATAACACGTGACCCACTCTGATCTAGATAAGTCTAGTCGGGTATTGCTGCTGCTTTCTGTTTAGACTGATAATTTTAGTCGGGTATTACTGTTGATTCGTAATAATTTTAACCCTCTCCCTACCCGTATACTGATTGACCTTTGAACTCGATAATCTTAATCGCATGTTGCTGTAGTTTTTATTTGCGCGCTTTAAGTTTTCTGGAACCTCTTTCTTTTTAAATAAAGTGCTTCATAGTGCGTATTGTATTCCAGTGTTCCTTTAAATTCGTCACTTGTAATAATAATTAGAACATATACCATTTATTCTGACATTATCGCTCTTAAAATCGGCACTTTATTATACAAATAAATATAGTCTCTATCCATTCTTGTTTTTAAGGTTGTGGAGTCAGTAGTTTTTTTAGTGGATTAGGTAAAATTATACCGACTCCAAATTTTAATGCAGATTTACGTTTGAAGCATGCGGAGGGTGTGTTGGTGGGGTAAATAACACTTTTTATAAATGTACATTTTAAGCAGAGGAAGTAAAAAGTACTCTTTGAGTTCTTGAAAAAGTGAGCTAAAAACAAATATCTTCTACTCTACAAGTCAGAAGTTCGTATGAAAGGCATGCAAGATGAAGATGAGGCGATAGCTTGGTCGCTATATGACGTCATTCAATCACCATCATTTTCATCAACATTAACCATGAAGACAAAGATTTTGAAAAATATTTAGACATACAGGATTGGTAAAAATCGTAGGCACTTAAATTTTGAAAATTTCGGAGAAAGTGCCTCTCAAACATAATTAGGGTCAGCACTGAAAGAGGCTGAGAAATCTGGCCGAACTTCTGAATTGAGAGCTAAAATTGCAAAATCCTGCTAACCTCAAGAGTATTCAAGATGCCGCTTTCACAAGCGTTACCATCGACACACGTCACTGTGGAACGTTTGTTTTCTGCTCTCAGAATCGTCATTCCGATTTGAGTGCAGCTATAAAGCCGGACCTATTAGAAGAGATCTCTCTTTTATTTTTGTTTGTATTATATTATTGTACGAATGAAATAATAGTTGAAAAATGGAATCTATGAAAGCCAATTCCTCATTTATTTACACTTATACCCTACTCGTACATACATCTCCACATCAATGCACAATTTTATGTCATATATTAATAATAAACATACCTCTCCATATGAATATACAATTTATGCCATATATTAGTAATAAACATTCTCAGTTTAAGAGTGTCCCATAATATTGAGAATTATATTATCTTCCATCTATAATATAATGCATTTTTTAATGCGGACTGGGTCAGCGAAAGGGCAGCCTTTCACCCCCCCCCCCCCAATGTTAATCGTAGTATTACCTAAATGTACTGTGAATTAACATTGATCTGGAATATGGACCCGTATATATTCCTGGACAACCACATTCAAAGGCTCCCTTTTGTGTCCGACTCCTTAATTATTATGTAACGCCCCCACCATGACCAAAGAACCTTTTCTTTCCAAATATAGAACTAGGAAACAGTGAATGAATAATAGAAGAAAACTAAAATTTATTTTAACAATATAAATGTATCACACGTATTATACAACATACAGCTTTAAATCAAAATAAATATATCGCTATACACAAACATATAAAAATTAAAATAAATGATATTCTGACTCACTGTCATTGCTTAAAGAATAAAGTCCAATTGTGACAGCTAAATAATTCATGCTTCATTCTTAATGTTCTAGATGTCCTTTCATTATCTACTAGATAATGTTCCTGCAATATTGCTATTTTTAGATTACATGACCATGAGATTTTGTTGGATTATCTTCCCCTGCCACTCAGCCAATGACAGAGTAAGAATGACATCAGACATGATGTTTTTGGTTCACCCACTGCATACAATGCCCTGGGCAGGTCGAACCCCCAAATCCAAACAAAGGCCACAAACCCACACAACAAGCAGACATTGCCAACATTTCTCCGTAGCAACTGTTATTTCATAAGAATATGGTCCAACTCACGTTATGTATACTTCTATTAAGATAAACTTATCAGATTACTCTTGTAAATACAGAAATCTAATTATATAAATTCTTCCAGCCTCGGCTAATTAACATTATGTCATCCCTGTCCATAGTGCTCTCTTATCCAATTAAATCATGCTGCACGCTTCTCTGACTAATTAATACTATGTCATCCCTGTCCATAGTGCTCTCTTATCCAATTAAATCATGCTGCACGCTTCTCTGGCTAATTAACACTATGTCATCCCTGTCCATAGTGCTCTCTTATCCAATTAAATCATGCTGCACGCTTCTCTGGCTAATTAACACTATGTCATCCCTGTCCATAGTGCTCTCTTATCCAATTAAATCATGCTGCACGCTTCTCTGGCTAATTAACACTATGTCATCTCTGTCCATAGTGCTCTCTTATCCAATTAAATCATGCTGCACGCTTCTCTGGCTAATTAACACTATGTCATCTCTGTCCAGAGTGCTCTCTTATCCAATTAAATCATGCTGCACACCTCTCTTGTAAGTTACAAATATATGCACAAAATACAATTAACCAGTGTAGTATGCTTTTACAAATTTAGGTCACTTCAAAATCTTACAAGGATTGTAAAATACCTGGTAGAAAATAAATATAAATAAACAAATATAGCATTCTTCACAAAATCAGACTACACTACAAAATCTTCAGATCATTATATACAAGATTCTACAAATCTAAATCTGCTCAATTAAGGCGTTCCATGGAGAAAAAGTGTTGTTAATGCTAAGTCTTAGACGATAAGTTACAGATGAGTGAATATTTAACTAAAGTCATGAAGTTTGCTCCTAAAAGTGTTGAAAATCCTTACCACTGCCAGTATGAATAAAATTCAATTCAATCAGTCATTTTGAAAGAAAGCAGATAGTCAGATAGAAATCTGAGTATAGGGTTTGACAACTGTCTCTCTGTTCTCTGTATAACAGCAAACTTCAATACCTAGAGAGCAGTATATCTGTAGCTCAGATGAATCACCATAATGTATAAATGTATCACAGCAAATGCTATATAGTTCTTTGTGTTCACTAGTTTCCATTCAATTTCATTATCGTGACTCTTTTCTTTCTGCTCCACCATCACGACTCTTTTCTTTCTGCTCCACCATCATGATTCTTTTCTTTCTGCTCCACCATTTACATCTTAAATAAACTTTTAAAAATGTTCAAAATCATTGCTTCTTTTGAAATAAGCTTCAAGAAAACTCAAAACCATTACTTCTTCTTAAATAAACTTTTAAAAAGTTCACAACTGTGAGACAACACTACGAGTTTCACAAAGTTTGCGAAAGACAGCTACTAGTTTCACATTGTGAGACGATACCAGGAGTTTCACATAGTCTGAGAGACAAAACTAGAAGTTTCGCTTACATTATGAGACAAAACTTTCACATCACGAGAACATCACTTCTGAAAATAAAACGAGCACACTGACGATTCATATCAAGAACAGTTCTCCGAACAAATTCGTTTTACACAAAACTAAAGAAATCTCATTTCACGAAGACGTCACTTCTCAAAGCAAATTATTGTCTACGAGATTAAACAAGGGAATCTGTCTCACATGACACCACTTCTCAAAATCAATAGTCAGAGAGACAAAACGAGGAAATCATAATGACACCACTTCTCATAGTAAATCAATATTCGTGAGATTAAACAAGGAATTCAGTACCATTTAATGATACCACTTCTAAAAAAAATATTAGTCAGAGAGACAAAACAAGGAAATCAGTTCCATGTGATGATAACATTTCTCAAATCAAATCATTTACCTGTGAGATCAAACAAGGAAATCAGTCCTTTTCAATGATGCCACTTCTCAAAATCTATGATCAGAGAGACAAGCAAGGAAATCAGTCTCACATAACAAGCACATATCTGTTAGAAATAAACAATGAAAGCCCACTTATTTACAGAGTGACGTGAAAACAAAACAAATCAACGGTGGGAGAAAAAAATCGAATAACATCGTTTTCATTTCAGACGCTTAATTCTTTACCTCGTTCTTCAATATGCCGGCGCAAAAGAGGGGATAACTGCTGCCAAAGGGGATGTCGATGGTCAAGAGCTTTAGGCACAAGGTGATGAGGTGCTGATGAGGCGAAGATCCTTTGCCAGACATCTCTCGGTGTCAGCAGTTCTGAGCGTGACTATAGCCTGCGGTTAATCATTGTTCACCGATCCTAACCTGCCCGGACTGGGAACTCTAACAAGCCATTACAGACCACTCGGTACAAAGGGACATAACGAGCAAGCGATATAAAATGCAAAAATCAAAGTTTGCACATTGCTGTCAGAAAGTAAATGGGATAATACGTCATGACACACACACACACACACACACACACACACACACACACACACACACACACACACACACAATAAAAATGTCAACAAAGTATATGTCTTCGGTGTATACCGTCAATGTTTATTTTTTAAATTTATATTCAAGACCGCAGAAGATCAATTAATTAGATTGGTTATATATAACAGCAAGGAATAACTACGTAGATATTTTATATTTTACGTACCGCGTAGTGACGTAGGAGAAGCATGCGTTCTGGAGAAACGTGGCATTTGCAATTTTAGCTCTGTGATAACATTTTTTTTTCAAACAGCCTTCTTGCTACAGTCACGCTTTTATTACTTATAGGTTTGAGCGCGTGAATTTGACCACGGAGACTATATCGACCCAATATTGCGATAATCGGCTGGAGTTAGCACCCGTGATGAAGCCCGACACTCATCATACGCCCGGACTGCACGCTACGTACCACAATCATCAGCACTTTGTTGGCCCAGAGATGGGTGCAGTTGCGCCTAACAAGCCTAAAGGTTGTCACCATTACCAAAAACGCTGGCCAAAATATTGGACTAATCGACCCTATTAGCCCCGTTGATTCAATTTTCACCGGCAAAATTATGTCCGACATCTTAACAATTGCCCAAGTATGCTCAAGGCCTGTTTCGATTACTTCCCCCCTGCGTCACTACGTGGGCTCTGCTGGAGCTAGCAGATACTTCACGTCCTGGTTTGCGAGCGCCATTCTGCGAAGCTCTGGAGAGGAAAATCGGCTGAAGAGGAGCAGCGAAAGAGAGCGTGCTCAAATAAGCTCCTGGCAAGTTGACTGGAATTCAACTCGCATCTTAAACCTTAACTACATTTCTAGGATCGGAGCGGAGCAAACGAAGGAAATTAGTAATGATGGAACACAGGAGAGACTCGACCCGCTCAGGCGGAGAAGAGAGGGTTGAGTGTTAGAGGGGGAGACTGGGAGGGGAGGGAAACAGAAGAAGGTGTAGGCTGAGTGACATTCGAAGGAAGTGGAATCGGTGTCTGATAATTTGGGAAATGCGTCCGCATCCCATCAGGTAGTATTTTCAAACTTGATTTGATTTATTGTGGAAAACAGATCCCCGCGCGACTCAAAATTCCAGCAGAACCGTAAAAACGTTAAGGTCCTCGGTGCCTCTGCAAGGAACCAAGCTCTTTAAGTTTCGCGCGTTGGCCGTCAGTGGAAGACGTGAGACGTGAGCCTAACTGGGAGGCCGATTTCCCTTGGTCCCTAAACAAATCATACACCGGAGCCGAAACAATGCACAGGCTGCCAAACTGATCTTAGTTTGGCACAAATTGTGTTTAACCCATTTGCATTTTTTTTCCCCACTCCACCACTTTTGTCTTCTCGGGCGAACACTTTGGATGGACGAGAGCAGGTGTTTGAGAGGTACAAGACAGAGAGACGAAATGCTTGCCGTTTGTATTGTCTCTAGCTAAGAGTAGATAATTCAGATTACATGTATTTTCTCTGATTGTCGATGATAATTGATTTGGTTTGGACTGAAATGGAACGGAACCGTATTTTCTTCTTTAGTAACGAATTCAAGAACTGTTTGAGTTCATAGTAAGAACTGATTGAGTTCATAATAAGAACGGTTGATGTTCATAGTTATAACTGTTGTATTAGAACTGATGGTGATCATAGTAAGAACTGTTTGAGTTCATAGTAAGAACTTTTGGAGCCTATAATAAGAACGTTTGGTGTCCATAGTAAGAACTGATGGAATTCATAGTAAGAACTGTTTGAGCTCCTTATAAGAACTGTTGGTGTTCATAGTAAGAACTGATGGTGTTCATAGTAAGAACTGTTGATATTCATTGTAAAAACTGTTGGAGTTCATAGTAAGAAATGATGGTGTTCATAGCAAGAACTGTTGGAGTTCGTAGTAAGAATTCTTGTAGGAAAAACTGTCGGAGTTCATTATAAGAACTGATGGAGTTCATAAGAACTGATGGAGCTCATAATAAGAACATATGGTGTTCATAGTTTGAACTATTCCTATTTCTCTGACGGAATTCACATGTATTGATCAGTGTGACTGATAGTCAGTAGTGTGTTAATCAAAAACTAGATTAATACTATAGGTATGTCGTATATAAAATGTTCTTAATATGGAATTATAATTGTATAAACTCTAACATTAGACACTTAGTCACGGCATTTATGCTTCAGACAGCAAAAACCAAACGAAACAAAAACACCTTTTAGACATGACAGCTTATGTGTACTGTGGATTACTATGTGGACTGCAGTTACAGTACTAGTTTATGCGTATCACTGATCGTTTATGTATGTGTAAAACACTTTTATTAGAAGCTTATGTACATCGTTGATTGTGTATTATATGTAAAAACAGTACAAAAGTAGGTCATGTATATCATTTAATGTTTATTACGTGTAAAAACAGTACAAAAGTAAAGTCATGTATATCATTTATTGTTTATTACGTGTAAAAACAGTACAAAAGTAGGTCATGTATATCATTTAATGTTTATTACGTGTAAAACAGTACAAATGTAGGTCATGTATATCATTTATTGTTTATTGCGTGTAAAAACAGTACAAAAGTAGGTCGTGTATATCATTTATTGTTTATTACGTGTAAAAACAGTACAAAAGTAAAGTTATGTATATCATTTATTGTTTATTACGTGCAACAGTGAAATTAATAGTTTTAGTGTATCATTTGATTGCCGATTATGTGTGAAACTGTTCAAGAAATAGTTTTCGTACATCATTTGAATGTTTATTAAATGCATAACAGTTTTTTTAAAAGTTTGTTTATATAATTGATTATTTATTGAAGTCAGGTACGGAAGGAGAAAACTTTGAGAATATTTATCCTCGATTTATTATTTTTTTTAATCGGACTGTAAATCATACAGTGTATTGTATTTTTAAAATTTCTATTTTTCAGGACGAAATTACATCAAACTAACTTCTTTTGACTAAATTAGCCCTGAGTTGAGAAAGTATTTTCATATTTATGCCTATAATCACTTTGTCAAACTGTCAGTTTGATGTGATTGCTAGTGATAGATTTATGACTTTAATAATCTACTAGTAAAAAATTTACTACCAGTTTAAAGCATTGCTGTTTAAAAATCAAGCGTCATAGCATTGCAGTTTACGGACAAAACCCAGTTATAAACATTTCTGTTTAAGGACTAACCAGTCATAAACATGATTGTTGATGGGTAAGCTCAATCATAAACACTTATTTTTATGAACTTCTAATTATAGCCATTGTAGTTTATGGACAAAACCTTATAATCATTTCTGCTGCTAATGTGACGAAAGACTGTATATACGTTTTAGTGGTTGCTGAAGTATCCTCGAAGTCAGTGTTTAACAAATGCATGCTGATATTCCATAATATTATAATAATAGTTTTTTCAAGTACCTATTGAAGTACCCTTATAATCAGAGTTGGACACGTGGTTGTTGAACTACCCTAATAATCCGTGTTTAACAATTGACTGTTGAAATATCCTAACAACCAGTTTTTTTTTTCAAATTGCTGTTGAAGTACTTTGAAAATCGTTTGTGAAATAGCTGCTAAAGTATCCACATGATAATTCTTTGTGATTTACTTGTTGATTTTCTAAAGTTCATTGTTTTAGAATTAGCTATTGAAATACCCCAAATTAATCACTGTGAAATGGCTGTTGAAATACCCCAAATTAATCACTGTGAAATGGCTGTTGAAATACCCCAAATTAATCACTGTGAAATGGCTGTTGAAGAGCCCTTGTAATTACTCTTAGCAGAGTAGAAACTAGAGCACTGTCAAATGAATTGCTGAAGTACTGTTAAAAAAAAAAATGTCATTCGTGTGAAATGCCTGTCGAGGTCATCACCAATAACCAACTATTGGCGTCATTACCGATACGTGGGGCGCTGTCTGGCAATTTGCTAAACATTTGATTTTTGTATTCAGCAACGTGAGAACTGCAAATACAGATTTCGCGTCATCTCCATTAGACCGTGCACGCTTTCATGCTTCCAGACCCCTCTTTGTTTCAGCTTTCTTTACCCACCGTTGCATAAAAAAACAAGCGCGACAATAGCAGAGAGAAAATTTTCTCACAACTTTAGTCGTGCTTTTAAGCAGTTATGACAGAAAACCCAGATTAAAAACTATTAGCAAAGATTTACGTTTGTCCCGTCGTGTCCGCTCACAAAAAAATTTCTAGCGACTTACAAGGTTCTACGAGACGATTTCCACTGGCCGTAATTAGGCACTGGTATGATAAGTGAGAGTGTGAGAGGTCAGGGGTCGAGGAAGAAAATATTTTTCAGACTCGGTTTGTCGCGTATGGGCCAACACTGGTTAGGAATAAATCTCTTCCAAGGATTGGAAGCGAGTCAGGTTCGCGTATTGTCCCGGGTTTTCGTCGGTCGTCGGCCAGCCAAGACGGGTCATTAGACAAGTTTTTGTCAAAGGCGCAGCAATTTGTCCGCTTTTCAGTGCCCAATGACACGCGTGGTGATTCGCACGCCTCGTTGCGAAAACGGGACAGGCCGGTAGTACTATGGCAGCCCACAGACATCTTTCCTCCAGCATCATTCCTGCAAAGAGTGTTCCTCCCCGGGCTGCGGCCCAATTCATCATCGTTCGGTGCTCGCGCGGTATTTCTGGGAATGATCGTTAATTATGTCGTGGAAATGTTTCAAGCCGCCAACTCCCGCCTCTGTGATGCCATTTCTTTCATTTATGGGAGCAAATAGATGGGTGTCAGGACCGCTTGCTTGTCCCGCGGCGTGACCGAAGCCTGTTGGCGTACCGCTAAGGTTTGGGCCGTGCTTGCTAAGGTTCAGCACCCGAGGCAAGCAATTCACACCCAAACTTACGCTTAATTGCCTCCGGTTATTTCCAACTATATGTTCCGTATTACATGGACTGAGCTGGACAGAAGATGTATGTGAAACGTGAAGAAAGCAATCAGTAATGCTTCGGTCGGGGATGTAGGAGGCTGGACTTTTCGGTCAAGATGAGACGAAAAAAATCTGCAAGACACTTTCGCTCAAGAGGACCCTTGGACTACTGGCCGCAAAGCATGACTGGTAGGAGTGATGGTCAAAGAGGATTATGGCATTTCTCATCTCGCTATAAAAACAGCTCAATTGAAAAAATCAGATGCATGAAAAAAGTTTTATTATTTACGCGAGTTGGCGCGTGCGATCAGGAATGTGGTATTGATTGGTAGACAGCCATCAGAGGCAGGCTGGCCGAGAAACAACAAGCTGTAACGAAGTCTGTCCCGGAATTGCCTGCGACCCCGTTCGACACCAGCACACAACATTTTCATCCTTGTCTTAGCTGGACGGGGTGAAAAGCTCTATAGTTAAAAAAAAAAAAAAGTATTGTTTTTAATACATGCTTGTGACTTCTTTTTCGTGAAGTATCTGCTCGCGACAGACTGGCGCCATTTTCAAGGCTTTATTTAAATTACAAGGAGCCGAAGCGTGCATTATAGCTATACAGAAAGAAGACAGAATTTGTTGCAATATGTGTGCTGTGACTGTCGTCTCGAAAGACATATGCTGTTTTTTATATTTGCTATCAAAGCACATTGATATTATTACCGCTACACTGAATTTCTTTTAACAAAAGCAATTTGTCGATATCGTTTATAAAACATACTTTACTAATTATTAATCACATTTGCCAATAATCATCTCTTTAGAATGAAACAAATACACTGAAACTCTTCTCAGAACAATTCTTCTTTTCTTTAAAATGAGACGAATAGTTTGGGAGTCTACACAGAACAATTAACCAGTTGGATATCCAGCTTTCATTGATGTTTGTTTTAACATATTAACTACAAGTCATTTAAAATAATCAAAATGGCTTCATTGGTTGTATAGTATCTTCGAGGTTATTTCTTTTAAATAAGTTTTCGCTAAGTCATTCCTTTCATTCGTGTTTTGTTTGTTTGTTTTCTGTCCAGCCTGACATCCATTACTAATGTCTTATCTAGTACAAGTACAACTTGGCAGCCATTATTTTAATGACGTACGCCATAAAAGAGCAGCTTGGCAGCCATTATTTTAGCCACACATACCATAAGATTGAAGAGAATAAGAGCAACGATGGGGGGTAAATAGATTTTTTGTCAACGTTGTTAATGATGTGAGTTGCTTAATGTTTGCTGTTGTAAGTAAGAAATAATATACAATTATTTTTGGTCGTACCAACAACAGCAATGAATTATGCATATTACTAGTTTCTAAATCATACACTGATGTATGATTTATATGAATAAAAATAGATGAATTTATTTACTATTAATTATCATGGAACAATCATAGAAACCATAAATTGCGATAACATTATCGACTAAGGTTTTGAATATGCAAATAGATAAACATTGCTATAAAGTGTTCTCGCTGCTGATAGAGACAATGAAATGCAACATCATTCAACATCAATAATCAATTGCTTACCGTTAGGAATAGCTAGCTACTGCTTATTAATGAAAGGACCCAAACTCTGAAAGCATAGTTAGAAAACATTAAATATAATACATTCCTGAGTCAACCGCGAACTAAGGAAGAAATTGAATAATAAAATGAAAAGAGTAAAAGTCCTTAATACACCCATTCTCTTTCTGTCTTTACCCTCTCATTTATCTCTTATTGTGTCGCGCTTAATTTCCTCTCTCTCTCTTGGTTCTTTCCCCCGCTACTGTGTGTGTGTGTGTGTGTGTGTGTGTGTGTGTGTTTGTTTTGTGACAAATCTAAAACAGTGTTATGGTTTTACATTAATGACTTGTGGTACATTGTCGTCGTCGCTGTAATATTATGACGAATTTTGAGCAGCAAAAGAATTCCTACAGTATTGTAAGTCTGGTATCCAATGGTGACGTGCAGTGAGATGACATCTTTATTTTCAAGAGCCGGTGAAGATAGTCACGTTCGCGGGTTTGATGTAAGTGAAATTATTGTTAAATTCCTAATTGCCTGAGTTTATTTATTTTTTTTTATTAAAAGCATGAAAAATGCGTACATAATTTTAGCAATTATTTTCCCTATTAAATATACATGTGATAAATCTATTTCCATTTTAAAATGAAAATACACTGTATGTCAGATTAGTTTCACTATTTTAAATTAACACATTATGTGGTCAACCTACTTTCTTTATTAAAATTAAAATGTGTATAAAATGTCAATCTAGTTTCATTATTAGTAACTTTTTTTTATTAACGCGAACTGTAAATATTTTTTAAATTCTATTTATGATAATTCATCAAATATAATAACAAACTTTAATTTTGTCGGGGGAGGGTAGGGTATGATTAGCTGCAATCGAAGAAATATTAATTACCATTACATGTCAGCGAAAGATTTTCAGTCTAAGTCAGATTAGTACCTCTCTTGTAGGGACGATAAATGGCAGACAAACATCTAGAATGATTGCTTATAAAAAGTTCAGTACTCTAGGACATCATTGTTTTTAGACATTTACACTGATTATCTATTCTCCTGAGATAAATACTTGTACATAAAGCGTTCTTAATTTATAATCTAAATTAATTGTAAAAATAGTTAAAATTTATTTATAATATAAAATTAAATTAAAACAGCCGACAGAGCAAATTGAATAGGTGCAAAGCGCAAAACTAAATCACAAACTAATGTAGTTAAACAGAGTACGAAGAAACACAATTTCAAGTACACAAATGACTAAATTAATTCAAGAAATTAATGCTTCATTAGTTTCCGAAACAAGACAACCACAATTAGTAGACAAATCAATATAGATTCTTCCACGGCTTTCACCATCTTACACAAGCTGATTATGTATTTAAAATTATTAACTTCTGCTAGAAAGACTAAAACTATATAGTTTTGCTCTAAATTAAAGCAGGAACACTTTCAATAAACAAAATATTCACTTAGAAACTATTACAAAGCATTTTTACACGAAATGAGAAAAGCTCATATATATAGATATACATATATGCAAAAATAAGTACGAAAGATTTTTGTTATATTATTTTTTTTTTTACCAAAACCGGGAACACATGATATGAATTTAAATTACCAAGAAAATTTACAAAATATATTTATAATTAACCAAGAAAACTTACAACAAAGACTTTACACTTAAGTAATACAATTTACAAAGAATCTTTACTGTTAACGAAGAAAACTTACAAAGGTCTTTACACTTAAGCAAGAAAACTTACAAAGAATCTTTACTCTTAACCAAGAAAACGTACAAAGGTCTTTACACTTAAGCAAGAAAACTTACAAAGATCTTTACAATTAAACAAGAAAACTTACAAAGTTCTTTACACTTAAGCAAGAAAATTTACAGAGGTCTCTACAGTTAAGTAGGGACAATAAACAGTTGTACTCTTAGTAAGAAATAAAATTTTTAAAGTTTTCAATGGAAAGTTTGGTCAGCGGCAAGTAATTTTATCTATCTGCTTCAACATATGTTTATATTTATTATGTTCACTTTTATTCTAACATTGGAATTTTAATGTTAATATTTATTATGTTCACTTTTTCTAACACTGGAAATATGTTTATATTTATTATGTTCACTTTTTCTAATCTTTGAAATATAATGTTAATATTTCTTATGTTCACGTTTTCTAACCTTGGAAATATAATGTTAATATTTCTTATGTTCACTTTTTCTAACCTTGGAAATATAATGTTAATATTTATTATGTTTACAATTTTCTAACCTTGCAAATATTATGAGAAAGTGTTTGATTTATGTGACTTTCTTAGTATTTTTAATATATCCAAACACTTCATCAAAAGTCAGCATACAACAGTTTATTCTGTTTTGTGAACCTCGTCCTTCAGTTCATATTGATTTTAAAGAAAAGATTGTGGGCAAAAATAATAATAAACCTATTAGTGCAATACAAAAATAAATATTTGTTAAAGTCTGTTAATTTTTGAATAAGTGATTTTGTTCAACAATGCTTTGCTGAATTTGGTAGAGGTAATGTCCTATTTACAGTTTATAGTTTCAGTTAGGTTAAATTCATTGACATCTGATTGTCAAGAAAGCTCTTGTCAAACTCTTTTCGATTTGTCTGTACAACAAGAGGAGTGCGAATTTTTGTCTCCTGGCAAATTTCAAGAAATATAAAATTTATGGATGAGGGTTCGTTTATTTTCTGCTAAATTTCTCTGTTTTCAAATATAAGTGAAATTTTTAAAAACTAAAAGTATAATTAAATGCCTTTGCTCAAATATGTTAATTTCCTTCATTTAGCTTTCTTTCCATCTATTTCTAATTCCCAATTACTTTTTCCAACCTTTAAGCACGGTTAGACCATAAGACTGATCATAATCCAGATAAACAGGAAGGTTGCTAAGGGTTAAATTATAAACAACTGCAACATAAAATTCGATATTGGTTTAATGTATTTACCAGACAAACACAAGAATCGACGTAATTGTGATTAAGGGCTCTTGGCCCACACGTCGGACTGATAAATTCCTCTTGTAAATTCATAAAATTCGATCGATTATTTATTTAATAGAAATTATTTATAAAACATCTCTATAGGAAATTCTTTGTTGGTTGAAAGAAAAGTGACATATTTCTGTTTGTATGTAGGACAATAGCATTCTCTCCCTCCTCCCCTCTCTCTTTCACTCTCTCTCTCTCTCTCTCTCTCACACACACACACACACACAAACACCCCCCTTATATATATATATGTACATACACATACATTTTATATGCATTATATGTATACACATATATATTATATATACATACAAGCACACTTTTTAAATTACACATACATTCATTAATACACACGTTAACATGCATACACACACAGAACAGTAAGAACAGCAAAATTCCACACTACTCCTGCTGCTTTTGTTTTTTTAAAAACTGTTATTTCTTTCTGACTCATTTCATGAATAACTATACAGTAATAGTAGTTTAAATGCACCAAACGCACACACATACACCAACGCACCCCCACCCCCCTACAAACATACAAACACAGTGAGGAAGATGTCCGACAGCCACCCTCCCCCCCAAATAATAAAAACAAACACACACACACACACACACACACACACACACACACACACACACACATTTTAATCCTGTTTACCCTGGAACAGTTCCATCCAGAGTCTTGAAATAATAGTTTAAACGCACGTACGCATGCATAATAGCGCAAAACTGTACACAATGCTTAGAATTGAGAAAGAGAAAATGAAGAAAGGAAATTTTAAAAATGTTAACAAAATAACAACCGAAAAAAAGAAAGAAAGAAATTAGGAGAAAGAAAATAATTCTTTTTAAAAAGGAAACTAACGCGTGACAACAAACAAACGTTATTCAATGTCTCCTAGGTCAATTTATTTTCAAGACGACAATTAAACTTGTTCGAAAGACACGCTCCAGGTCGCCTGTTTTGCGCACGCTGCACGCATACACACAATCGACATCAAAGTAACAATCCATCCCTCGCGAACCCGCTATGCAAATCATAGCCCTCCCTTGGGTTTCGGCTATAATCATAAACTATCTCTAATTTGTGTTCATTCGGGATTCCGAGAGGATATTTCATCTGCCAGTAAGCGTGGAATATGTCTATAATCACACCTGCTCGTCCTAACTACATTATCCTTCTCGTCTTTTGAGATTCCCCACCGCCCGGGTAGGTTAGTTTGCGCACATCCTTGGAGAGCGGTAGGGACTGGCGGATCGAGTTAATTTTATTCCTGAAACGTGAGCCATTTACTCAAACAATATTGTATCCCAGGACTCATATTTCTCGCATCGGCAGACGTAATTGTACTGTCAGCGAAGGCCGAGGCCTAGGGGCCGGTCCTCCAGCGAGCGAGGCCGAGCTGGAAAAGAGAAAACGAAGTCTCTTTCATATGTGTCATGCCTCCGCTTTGAGAAAAAAAACAAAAAAAAACTGGGATGGTAAGCAGTGGGCAGTGTCAAAGAAAAAAAACCTCTGTTCCAAAAAAGAAAAATACTTCAAGCATGAGCTTGGGGCGATTTGTGCTTTAAAGATGTTTTGTTTTGTTTCTTGCATTCAGTACATGTAGAGCTTTCAGTCCGCAAAGGACTGTATTAATAATGACTTTGAACGCATCTCATATGACAGAAAGACTGTCGAATGTTGGAGAACGGATAGGAAAGACTGAATTTAATGGCAGATGAATAAACAACAATAAAAATACGCGCAAGTGACTGAACAAAAAAAAAAGAAAGAAAAAATATGGATCCAAAATATGAATGAAGAAACTGGAAATGCAATTGATCGAAGCTGACACACTGACTTAAATTGACACACTGACTTTGGACTGACGCACTTACTTTAGATTGAAACACTGACTTTTTGGACTGACACACTGACTTTAAATTGACACACTGACTTTTTGGACTGACACACTGACTTTAAATTGACACACTGACTTTTTGGACTGACACACTGACTTTGGACTGACGCACTTACTTTAGATTGAAACACTGACTTTTTGGACTGACACACTGACTTTGGATGGATTTGACTAATAAGAAATTTAATAAAATGAATCTAATCATACATAAATGCAAAAGCTATTTACCACACACATACGCACACCAATAGATTGCTAAAAGGCATTTCTAATTTTTAATTTATTTTTGAGTTTTAAATTGTGTGTTAGTACACTTGTAATATTAGAATTAAGATCACTGATTTGATTAATCGATATGTAATGTTAGAATTATGGACAATTGTTTAATTAACATTATTTTGATACCGACGCCACTTATTTAATGGATATTATTATTATTAATTAATTAACCATCCAAACTATTACAAGTGATGAGAATCTTAATTTATTATATTAATGAACCTCCAGCAGACACATCTGGTCTCTCTCACTTGGCGGATATACGGACACTGTAAAGTGTAAACGTTTTCTCTCTTTCACAACATAAAACATTTACGGGCGCACAGCGTTTCCGTGAGTGAAAAACTTCTTAATAAAGGAGAAGACAAATCCATCTTTAATCTATATTTAGCGATCCCCCCATCCACCTACTTTCTTCTCCAACATAAAGTTATCAATATGCATAAGAAGGTCAATAAATGTAACAATAAATTTACTAAATCAACAAGACAAATACAATCAAATAGATTAATTATTTGACATCAATATTTTCATGAACCCACATTCAGATAATTTTATGTTTACACAGTCTCTACCTTTAAACTCACTTTTGCAACAAAGGCACAAGTTATTGTCAGCAGTTATTATGTCAGCTCCAAATGGTGCCTCACTCTCATTTTGAAAAGCACTATTCCATTACTTAGAGTTAACCTGGGTGCTTCTTTTAACTGTGTTACACTCCTTCCTACAGAACAATAAATGTAGCAATGTAGCAATGTCCAACAACTTGTCTACAGTTGAAATTGTTCAGGTAGTCAACATACCTTGCCACCACACATCACTGGAGTGTAGTGTGTTCTTACACTTACACACACCACAGCAGACGATTCACGCATCTTCACAGTTGCGTGGTTTACAATCAGTGAACCAGTAGATTCACATAGCACATGAAGGCATGCTTTGTCTCTGGAAACCAAAATCAGGGACAAATATTATTTTTTCCACTTTATCACTTTATAACTCCATTCTTACTTACATTCCAATTTCAACTTACAGTTTCCTGTAACGGTATTTATTAGCCCGATAAACGCACACTGCATAATACATACAGCACATCAAAACAATGGCGAGTGTTAGTATACTACAGTCGAGCATCTTAGTTCAAACCTTTGTAGGAATATTAGTCTACTCATATAATATATCTTATATAAAACACAAATAAATATATCTATATATAGCAAAATGCATGAAATATTTCTAAGTCCATTCTCTCTCAGTCAGACAGTAACTCACCACCAAGCTAACTGCTGCCTTTCATAACCGGACACATCTTTGCCACTTCAAATTCAAAGTGATCAGAGAATAGATTTTTATACAGCAGGTATTTTTAATCTCAGTCCATTGGCTGGTCTCGTTCTCGTAAATCATAACTACTGGATAATAAAAACTACTCAATAGCTTGCATGACATCAGCAAATTCTAGCATATTCTCGCCTCGAGCGTTTACTTCAACTCAGACATTTTCAAAAATACCGTCTTAGGAGCGCCCAAGGTCGAGTCACCCTGACAGTTGAACAATTTATATAAACAATTTAAATTTAAAATAGGGAAAGGTAAATTTACTCTGCCACAAGTATTTTAACTCGATCATTGTATACTATATCAAGTCTTCAAGGAACAATCATAACATAAACTAAACACGCGCACAGACACACACAAGAAAAATGTCTATAACCATATGCAATAGTGTGCAAAGCCTGGAAACATTACTGGAATGATGGGTTACAGATTCAGTGACGTCAGCTAACAAGTGCACAAATGTACCCATCCATGAACCCATTTCTCACATTAAGAAGCGAAAATTATCTATCTATCTATCTATCTATCTATCTATCTATCTATCTATCCATCCATCCATCTATTTTCTTTTGAAGCCTATAACATTCTAGTCGCCCACACAGGAGCGCTGCCCTTTAGTTCTTAATAGTAATTTTTTAAAAAGAATAATGCAAGCTTTGTGCAGATTACGTTGGTGAATTGAGTGAGTTTGGGAGTTTGAGTATGACCCACCGTCACTGAGCATCCAAATATCATCTTTCTGCCACAACATTGTGAGGAATTGCAGTTGCTTCCCTTTATTTTCATTTTCGTTGTCGGTAATCAACATAATTCCTTGTGAAATGCGAAATGAGGATCAACTTAAAACATTTAAGTAAAGAATTTTCACGCATTACCAAAAGCTTCGCAATAGAAAAAAAAATAGTGCAAATCAGAAATTGAATTTTCTTTATTACAGGATCTAGCTTTTATACAGTCTTGTCAAATCGCGTCTCGTTGTCTCGAGATCACGAGTTCGATCATTGCAGACTTAATTTAACACCGAGCCTCATTCCAAGCATCATGACGTAATGATAACTGATAAGAATTAACTATTGCTTGTGCTGTTGCAGTGAGTTGCAACAGAAATGATACTGCTTTTTCAATGAGTCAGTAAATTGTATAAGACAGCCAGGTGAATTTTAGTGCTCCACATTTATCATGTTTCCATTCAGAATTAAATTTACAAAACTCTTTAACTAATTAAGGCAAGGATACGACCCACTGGACCTTTCAGGTTAGCAAGTGTATTTCTTTAAAAAGTAAAAACTCAAACAGAACAAAGAACAAAACAATAAAAGAAAAGCAATCAAGTAAATAATAAAGGCTACCAGTGTACAACCCTCTAAACGATTTCTTTATAAAAATATTATATGGATTATTTCAAGTGCTTACTGTTCTTTCATGTTTTCAACAAAAGTTAAAACAACTGTGTTTCGACTTTCTAGTCTCGTCTCATACATGACGCCACGGGACTTCAAGCGATTGACAATGCGGGTCGAAGAACCCCAGCGGCTACGCGTGGCTAATATCCAAGACGTGACCTAGCAAGGTGATGGGTTTGGTGCCCGGGACGTTCCCTGTGGACTCGTGCAGCTGGAGCAGGGCTAATATTTAAGGCAGAGGATCGAGTCCCAAGGTGAACTGTGCGGCAGTTTATATGCCGCATTATGTTTCGGCGAATTGTTACAAATGGACTATAATTTTGTTGTTTGTTTGTTTTCTTCCTATCGTTTCGTATTATATTCCATTCTTTTAGCTTTATTACATTAAGTAGTAATTCACCCCGTAATTGGTTTTTCCGTTGCCACTGTCCCATCTTCTGCTTGTAAAAGTGTAGATCTATTCTTGCATATGTTTGGGGTACAGTTTGTTCGGATCTGTTTTTTTCTGTGTACATGTGTTCGGATCTGTTTTTTCTGTGTACATTGTTCGGATCTGTTTTTTCTGTGTACGTGTGTTCGGATCTGTTTTTTCTGTGTACATGTGTTCGGATCTGTTTTTTCTGTGCACATGTGTTTGTATCTGTTTTTTCTGTGTACATGTGTTCGGATCTTTTTTTTCTGTGCACATGTGTTTGTATCTGTTTTTTCTGTGCACATGTGTTTGTATCTGTTTATTCTGTGTACGTGAAAAAACGATATATTGTACATGTTTTAAAAAAGTAAATAAAAAGCAGTGGTTTGTTTGTTATTATTTACTAACGGCTATCGATTATCCAATAATGAAGATTGCAGAGAAATAGAGAGACGCAACGAAAATTTAGCAACGTGTGCACTGGGTGATAATAGAAAAAAAAAATGTCTGCCACTGAAAGTGTAGGTCAGAAATAATAGCTCAATTACATATAGCATTCTCCGATTTATATCACAGATCTATAGCAAACATGTACGAAATATTTCTAAGTCCATTCTTTCTCTATCAGTCAGTTAACTTACCACAAGCTAACGATCGCCTATATGACAGGACTCGAGTTATGTTCAAATTCAAAGTGAAAGAATAGAGTACTTCTTCAACAAAGAAACTTTCTGTCCCTCCCCATTGGATGAATTTGATATCAACAAGTGTGAGACTATTAGTCAGCAAAACTGCTCATCCAGATGGAACTTGTTTGGATTGTATCAGCAAATTCTTTACCTGAGTTGTTTACTCCAACTCTGACACTCACAAAAAGTACTATCATAAGAAGTTTCCAAGATCGGGTCACTTTGACAATAATAATTTATATGACAATTAAGTTTGGAAATAGGGATAGGCAAATTTACTCCGCTACAGATAGGTATGTGCATATTTCCATATATTTCCGCTTTGTTGTAATAAACTCATTTATTTAAAATGACATATAGAAAATCCCAGGTCCCTCTAATTTATGTGGTTGCTAATTATTTATTCTAGAACTAAATATGAATGCAATGAAATACGTCGTTCTTTGCAAGTTAGTACTTAAGTTAAAGGGACATAATTCGTTTGCCTGAAATGTCAGATGACTAATCCATAGACATTTGTAGTTTCAATGAAATATTTATACACTACACACACACACATCTATCTACAAACATATATATTGTTGAATGTAGTATTAGGAAATTATTATTGCAAAATTTCAACAAATGTTAGAGCAAATAATAAGTGGTTACAGCCACAGTTTGCATATTTTTCAGCTGTTTTTTTGTTTGTTGTTGTTTGCGCCATTGGCAAAATATTCCATGCTATAATTAATCCGTCTGGTCTATAGTGACTTAGTCACTTCTACCTGAGGTCTGATTCCGGAAAGAAGTCCTCTTGAATTGTAGCACAACAGAAGTTCCAAAGGAGAGAGAGAACAGTCTGGAATTGCCAATTGTCGATCATGTCACTAATTTTAGTGCCAGAACATAATTCACTACAGACTTTTGATTGAAAAGCCTTCATTTACAATTTTGTCTATTAAATTTCTAAATGAAAGCTCCTGTACCAATACTCTTAAACACATATATACACGCACGCACGCATACCAATACTCTCGAACACATACATATACACGCACACATATATACATGCATGCACGCATACCAGTACTCTCGAACACATATACATATATATATATATATACGCGCGCATTAACACTCTCGAACACATATATACATGCTCGAACACATTTACACATATCAATATTCTCGAACACATTTACACATGCACGCACACATACTAATACTCTCGAACACATATACACATTTACATATACACGCACACATCGCAATTACTCTCGAACACATATATACATGCACGCACACATACCAATACTCTCGAACACAGACGCACGCACGCACACATACAAGTAAACAACATAATTACACACACCCATCATAATGACAGTGTGGGGGGGAAAAAACCATGCTAGATAATAAACTGAAACTTCAAAATAAACCAGAAACATAATCATCATTAGTTTATTGATTCAATTGCTTGGGTCAGAGAAATCCGTCCATACTAGAAATAGCTACACACGGAGTAACACAAGCTTGTATCTGACTGAAACGACAATGTGTATCTAAGCAACACAACCCGCGTTTCCGTCCGAGCAAACAAAAAGCATGCAAGCAGTGTAGTCACAGGCAACAACGTTCATGAAAAATCAAGTTGTACATTTTGAGAAGCGCACTCATGTAGACAATTACACGCTTCACGGATGATTGCAATTGTTTTTACTGCCTGCTGAAGTCATCCGCAGGCCCAGAGTCTGCTTTGTTGCTTGCATACAAACTCAGTAATAAAACGAATCAAGTTTGAACTCAGACAATGGCAACGTTGTTCGATCTGTTGTTTGTTTCGTAGTTGTAGTTATGCATTTATTTGTATTTGTTGTTAACACATCAAAAGTAAATGTTATAATAAATACACAAATGAGAAACGAAAGATTCCATTCTTGTGAACAGTATATATTGCGTACATAAAGTTCTTTCGACTTTTCACGTGTTTACATGCAAACTAGCGCAAAAATATAATTCTAAAACAAAGGCAAAAAGAAAATAGTAAAACAAATAACCTGATAAATTTTTTTTAAAAATATGTACACATTGCTCATTCAATTGTAAAAATTCCAACGATCAAAAATGCTCGTCGGATTTTACATTGAAACCATATGTATATTCCATCGTCCCGTTAGTTCATATTCATGTTGAAATAATTTATTAATAAAATGAATTACTACATCTAATCATTCACAGTGTATTATAGCAATTTACTAAATTGCATCACCCCTACTCTTTTACACACACAAAAACAAGCAACACAGAACCTGCAGATATACAAACATGTTAATAAAACTCAATTAGAATGTAATTTGAAATTTTTCAGTGAGGTGACAGGAAAAAATATTCTAATATGATGACTGTGGCAAACGAAAATGTTTGCATCTTTGGAATTTATGCTTTCTGGCATTGTTGACTTTGTTTCTATGTTACTATAGACACTGACTAAATCAAAATATATTGCAGCAAGATGTCCACCGCACGCAAAGATGTCACTGACTTACGCACGACATGCCACATTACTGCAATAAGTTGTTACATAACGCGAGATTATGTATTACTGCAATAAGTTGTTACATAACGCGAGATTATGTATTACTGCAATAAGTTGTTACATAACGCGAGATTATGTATTACTGCAATAAGTTGTTACATAACGCGAGATTATGTATTACTGCAATAAGTTGTTACATAACGCGAGATTATGTATTACTGCAATAAGTTGTTACACAACGCGAGATTATGTATTACTGCAATAAGTTGTTACATAACGCGAGATTATGTATTACTGCAATAAGTTGTTACATAACGCGAGATTATGTATTACTGCAATAAGTTGTTACATAACGCGAGATTATGTATTACTGCAATAAGTTGTTACATAACGCGAGATTATGTATTACTGCAATAAGTTGTTACATAACGCGAGATTATGTATTACTGCAATAAGTTGTTACATAACGCGAGATTATGTATTACTGCAATAAGTTGTTACACAACGCGAGATTATGTCTGACCTTAAACACAACCTATCCATGCCAGTGTCATCAGTGTCATCCATGCCAATGTCATCAGTTGTTCAATCCACACGGTGAAGATAGTGGCTGAAACATAACTTAGTCATGTTTTAAAATTCACACGATGTCGTCATTAACTCAAACAGAACCGACGTATACGTCTAATGACGTAAGTTGTTAAATTCACACGATGACGTCATATACTCAGTTTATTGCCGTATAATATGATATAATATGAAGAGCTGGCAGAAACATGAGTTACATAGTCATAAAATATTGTGTAGCGATAGGGCCAACTCCAACATAACTTAGCCTGACAATGACATACTCTGTAAAAAAAATATATATATTAAATCCGGTTCTATGGCCGATATGATTGACTTAACATAAATTAGCCATGAGAATGAGTAAGTTTCAAAATAAAGGAAAGATGGGGCTGATTTCGATGACTGACCTAACTTACCCATAAAGATTTGTGTGTTGTAAAGTATCTTGATGATGTGACTCACTTAGATATAGCGTAACCACGAAAATTACGTACACTTAGATATAGCGTAACCACGAACATTACGTACACTGCAAAACAGCACTGTGACATGGCTCTGCTGGGTAAAAATGGCGTTTGCTATACAATTTCATCTCAAACTTAACCTAGCCCTAAAGACGTCTTTATACATTAATACGGCGGGCTCGTGACTGATTGAAGTAACTAGTCATGATATTGATGTACGTTCTAAAATTCCCACTACAACAACGCTGACTCGAACACAACTCAGCCACGCTAATGACGTACGCGTCAAATTCACATAAAAGACCTCACTGACTCAAGCATCACACAGCCAACCAATGATGTAAGTTGTAATATACAACACGCACATGGTTGACTAAACATAACCCAGCCACCCTAATGACGTATGTCGTTAGATTCACAGGGTGACGTCACTGACTAAAGCATCACACAGCTAGCCAATGATGTAAGTTGTAATATACAACACGCACATGGTTGACTAAACATAACCCAGCCACCCTAATGACGTATGTCGTTAGATTCACAGGGTGACATCACTGACTCAAGAATCAGACAGACAGCCAATGATGTAAGTTGTAATATAATACACGCACACGACTGACTAAACATAACCCAGCCATACTAATGACCTATGTCACCAAATTCACAGGATGACGTCACTGACTGAACATAACCTATGTGGCAGCATACTGTCAAAAACCACCAAGGACACAGCTGACATTCGCGGGTCTTTCGTTTAAAATGTTCAGAACTAGAGTCGAAAGAATCTATGGCGAATGTCTACGGGACAAAAATGGAGTGTGCAATTATCTCCCTTCATTCGCATCCTTTGTTTAATGGAAAAATTACTTCTGAAAATTCCAATGCAATGTAATGCTGACAAATCATGCATTAATGCTTTTGTCACAAATCAATGTTCTAAGATGAATAATGCTTTTAGTTTATCTACGACTAAGTGTTGCTGTCTTTGTTATAAAATAGAACAAAACAAACACGGTAAAGGGAATAGGTTCCGTAGCCGAAATCCCTTTCCAATAATAATTATGAATTATTTTTCTAATACGATGTTTATCGCACGCACACACTCACAGGTTATCCAGCACTTATTTAATAATATTAACTGTTATTTTACTCTCCTCCCTTCTTCCCCCGCTCTTGTTCTTCTCTACCGCAAATGAATTAGCACAGAGTGTTGTCCAATTGACTGCGTGAGTGATCCATTACGGGACTGTCGTAGAGTACATATCGGCAGCAGGAAGTCAGCTACTCTATCGTATATGGATATACCAGCGCAAAAGTCAGTTAGTATGGATATTGACGTGAAAGGGCAAAGGTCAATCAGTCCGTAGGCATGAGAAAGTAAACCATATAACAGTCTTTCGCATAGAGGCTGCTCAGTTGAAAGCTTACACAAGAGTAATAACACACAGCACAGGAGATTTTAATCAACAAAAAATACTTGTTGATTCTATATGTTATACTTTTGGAGATAGTAAATTAAACACCGTTCCTCCCCATAAAAAATAAATATAGAATTTTTAAAGAGAAAACCTACAGTGCAAATATATTTTCTTTCGGTCTATCAAATAGATACATTATTCAGGCCAGTATTAGGGCGTTTTTTTAATTGAAATAATTTCTTTTAAAAATATCTTTACTTGTACTAAAAATATTTTATAAACACTTCAAAACATTAAAAAAAATTATTTGATGTATTTACTTTATTTTTTTCTTATTGCTTCAAAACAACTACTTAGCAAATGACCCCTTTGAATATCTACATTCCCCTAAAAAGTGCTTTAGATAAAAGAAGAATAAGTTATTCTAAAAAGTGCTTTAGAAAACGGAAGAATAAGTTATTCTAAAAAGAGATAAACTGCTTATTTGTAATTCTGTATTATGCATTCATTGCCCTTGCAAATGGGTGAGTAGAGCTCAATACTAATGCTTCGCTCTTCATTCTTACTACTGTTCGCTCAGTATTACTCACTGCCCACACTACTGCTTGCTATTCACAGTCTACACTTTTGTTACTACTCACTGCTCATAGTCCTCATTGTTGTTACTACTCACTGCTCATTGTCCATACTGTTGTTACTACTCACTGCTCATTGTCCATACTGTTGTTACTACTCACAGAATCCACACTATTGTTACTACTCACTGCTCATAGTCCACACTACTGATTACTACTCACTGCACACAGTCCACACTATTGTTACTACTCATTGTTCACAGTCTCATTGTTGTTATTACTCACTGCTCACAGCCCAAACTTTTGCTTACTACTCGCTGCTCACAGTCCACACTATTGTTACTACTCACTGCTCATAATCCTCATTGCTGTTACTACTAACTGCTCATTGTCCACACTGTTGTTACTACTCACAGAGTCCACACTATTGTTAATACTCACTGCTCATAGTCCACACTATTGATTACTACTCACTGCCATGTCTAATAATAAATTCTTACTACCCACTGCTCATCTAACTACCAAATCCTTTATACTCATTGCCCATCTTACTACTGAATCCTTATTCCTCACTGCCCTATTTAATTCTAAATCCTTACTCCTCACAGCGTGTTTATTACTAAATTCTCACTGCCATATTTAATACTAAATCCTTCATCCTCACTGCCATGTTTAATATTAAATCCTTACTCCTCACTGCCAAGTTTAATATTAAATCCTTGCTTACCACTGCGTGTTTAATACTAAATCATTACTGCTAAGTGCCGTATTTAAGACCATTTCCTTATTTCTCACTGCCCAACTTACTATCAAATCCTTTCTAATCACTACCTATCTTACTACTCATTATATATTTTCCACCATACCATTTTATTAAAATTGTTGTTTGCAGGGAAAAAATTATGAGTGCAGTAATGCGGGGGTATCTACTACTATTTACAACTTTGATCGCATATTTCAGGTAAGAAATGACTGTGTAAATAGTAATGTAATTCATTTCTGGACGAAAGTCATTTAGTGTAGAGTACACATGATTGTTCATTCAACCGTAGCGGTTGATATAAAAAAAAGCTTTTATCGAGTAAGGAATGCCTTTTATACAGGTATGATAATTCAGCAAATGAGTGCCGTACGTGCTGTATACAACACATTCTTATTTATTACATGACTTTTTTCACAACAGTATGCATGAATGTTAATTTGGTATGCAACGCCTTTCACAACAATATGTAGGAATGTTAATTTGGTTCGTAACGCCTTTCACAACAGTATGTAAGAATGTTAATTTGGTACGTAACGCCTTTCACAACAGTATGTAGGAATGTTAATTTGGTACGTAACGCCTTTCACAACATTATGATGAAAAGTCTATGCGTTACTTGACGCCTTTGCAAAACACTATACAGAAATGTCTAATCGGTATGTGACGCTTTTCAAAACACTATGCACGATTATTAATTCACTTTGTGACTCGTTTCTCAACAGTATAGGAATGTCTATTCGATACGTGACGCCTTTCAAAACACTAAACAGAAATATATATTCGTTAAGTGACTCCTATCAAAATACTATGCAGGAATATATTTGGTAAGTGACGCATTTCAAAACACTAGTAGGAATGTTAATTCGGTTAATACTGCCTTTCAAAACACAAGCAGGAATGCTAATTCGGTACGTGACACGTTTCAAAACACAAGCAGGAATATATTCGATATGTGACGCATTTCAAAACATTAGAAGGATTATGTTTGGTACGTGACGTCTTTCAAACACTAGTAGGAATGTTAATTCGGTTAATACTGCCTTTCAGAACAAAGCAGGAACGCTAATTCGGTACGTGACGCCTTTCAAACACTAGTAGGAATGTTAATTCGGTTAATACTGCCTTTCAAAACAAAGCAGGAACGCTAATTCGGTACAAAATGCTTTCTAAGGTAGTGTAAAAGAATGCTTTACTTTCAGTCTTAATTTGTCGGTCATTTAACACGCTTCGCCAATTAAAGTAATAATGTACACATTTTATGTGGTGTCAGAATCACAAACAACCCAAACAGGAACCAAATCAGCACAAACAATAAAATAATAAACTAAAAGTTAAAGACCAAACGTTAAAGAAATGAAAAAAACATTAAAATAATACACTAAAAATTAAAGACTAAACGTTAAAGAATGAAGAAAGAAGAATATACACCATCTCTCACAGTGTCTGGTCCCATGATCCTCTACAATCAGACTCTTATTTTTTTTTAAATGAGCATTTTTAATAACGGTCAGCGACTGATGCATAATTTGCAACGTTGCAGAACGAGTCAGATATATGTGATAACTTAGTCAGATTGATGTAATAACTTCAGTCGGATAGATGTGATAACTTAGTCAGATAGATGTGATAACTTAGTCAGATAGATGTGATAACTTCAACCAGATAGAAAGTGATAATTTCACATGAAATACAATAACGATAATCCAGAATAAATACATTCTGACAGCCGTTGCAGCTTCCAGAAAAGAGAATTACGAATGTCTCTTGCACATTACGAGAACTGACAGTTGCCAACATTTGTAAACCGTCTTGCGGTGAAGTCTCAAAAATGCTCCTTTCCTTTAACAGAACAAGAATTATATCTAAAAAAATAATTAGATCTTGACCACTTGCATGTCGCTAACAACTAAAGCATTTTCAATTCACTTGTCTGCTTAATACATTTGATTATTTCTTTTAATGTAACTCAGATTAACCCATTCAAAGCCATGGGGAAAAACAACAAAGCATAATAATCGATTAGACTCAGGTACAAAATGTGTCTCTGACATAGTTAAAACTCCTCAAATAAGGATCTTGAATTTTAAATTGAAGGTATATGCAAATTACTAATGAAGTGAAGAAAAAAGAACTGTAAAAAACGATAAGCAATACATCAAAAATATTAATTTATGACTAGCAATTCATAACATCACAACATAAATATAAACGAAATAAGTGAACAAAACGTGACAAATAATAACAAAATGAACACTCAAACACATCAGAATTAATAACAGAAAAATAACAACACCTTAAATTATTAACATAATAAATAACAAAGTGCTAAAATTCCAACAAACTGCCGGGACATCGCCCTCTTATTCTAGAAGAAATTAATAATATCGTGTCGAAGAAATAAGCAACGCAAATAAAGAGGTATAGAGAATATTAACAAAATTAATTAGATCACAGTCAAAATATTAGCAATAAAGAAAGAAAGGAAACACAATTCAATATTAATAAACCAATAGTGATGTATGAAGTAGAATAAATACTAACAAAGACATGAACAATATAAATAAAAATAGAAAATATCAACGATAAAAACATTAACGCAAAAAATAAAGAATCAATCCATCATAATTGCAAGATAGACGAATTCATATAAAAAAACTAATCAAATTAACAAACAAAAAATAATAATAATAAAATTTACAAGTACTATTTAAAAATAGCAACAATATTAACAAGAATGGTTTCAGATTATAACAAAAATGGATGATGGCGTAATTAGGAGCAAAATTAACAAAGACGTCATTAGCAGGAGCAAAATAAACAAAGACGTCATTAACAAGAACAAAGAGGAAAATAATACATTCCTAAGAAAACACTGAAGAAAAAATGTCTTAATAAGTAGACTGAGGGCAGAAATTTAACGAGAAATAGAAGGCAATAAAGTACTGCATCAAAATATTCAGTCTGAAACTGTGGACCTTGTGGTCTGAAGTTTTCACTTCCTTTATAATTGTTCTTTATTATTTCTGAAATTTTCCACATAATAATAAATAATAGAGTATTGCATTCATTATATAGATCAACATGTTTCTAAACTTGGTCATAGGTGAATGAGTTAGACAATGCATATTACATTTTCATGAATTATTTCATTAATGAGAAATCCAGACAATGGCAATCATTCGCAAAATTTACGTTTTTTTTTTTTTATCTTACTGACATTACATGTCGACATTTTGTTTGCACAGTTTTGCACAACACGTGACAAAAATATTATTTTGGAATTTTTGTCGAAAAGATCAGCTGCATAACTGTAGCATTTAAACATTTACAATTTCTGAATTTTATATATATATATATATATATACAAGTTCTGGATGTCACGACGTAGATTATGTTGCTCAGACTGAAACAGACATATGTATGTTATGACTTTTATATAAGTAACACTCATAATTGACAGACAGACAGATAGATAGATAGATAGATAGATAGATAGATAGATAGATAGATACATAGATAGATAGATAGAAAGATAGATAGATATGTGTATGTGTTAAAAGTATATATATATATATTTATATATATGTGAGTATGTGTTGTAGTTCAAGGACAAATTATACCTGACCTCATATCTGAAATTATTTCTTATTGACATATTAAGCTCTTTGATGTTTTTGTTCCTTTGGGTCACATATATTTTTGCACAGGTGAATGCGAATGGTTGGTTGACGTAACGCCATGCCCACCACTCATACATGTTATATAATACACTCGAACAACAGCAGGGAGGGGGTTGTTGGTCAAGCCTGACACTTGACCCACAGAATTCCCACCATAATCCTTAGAATTGCATAAATACCGTGAATCCGAAGTGGGAAAATTATTCATGAGGGAACCGCATCTAAGATTTACCAGGGGTCGCTCATATTCTGTGAATCGAGGATAAGCCTGCTAAATATTCAGACAAGGTAACACATCAATTTTTTAATATTGTTAAGTGTATTTTATTAAGAATGTTGTGGCATGATTTTGTATATTTATTTGAGATTGATTGAATTGTTGCTATTTTTCCTGATGTGTGGCCAGAGAACAGAGTGACCAAGTTAACATGTATTCTGTAATCATAATGATTGTTGAAATGTGTAATGATATTGTGGAACATTATTTTATCTCCACTAAAGAGTTGACTAAATTGACAATTGTAAAACGCTGTGAGCATTTGAAATATTTTCGCCTATTTGATAATTTTAATCCACTGGTATGTAACATATTTTTATTTTAATTGTAGCACGCATGAGCATGGTTTAAACCATTTCCTTTATTTTCCATTGTAAAAATACGATTAGAGGTCAATTGTAATAGGACACCTAATTGTCTGTTGCCACTATGTATGGGTTGGGGAATTATAAGACTATCGCTTATAGGAATAATTACTATTGTTTTAGAGTGGTTTTTTGTTTTTTTGTTTTGACTTTGTCGTGTGAGAGACAAAGCTGGCATTCAGTTAACACTGAGACATCCTACGGTTACTGAGCTGAGGACAGATGCCAAGATACACTATTCAAGTATGACCAATTGTGTGGACAGTTGGCTGAACAACCAATGATGAACTGTTGGGGCGTGAGCTGCCGTAACTGACGATCATGATGAAAAGATAAGTGGGCATCTGATAATCTCTGAGATCAGAAATTCGTGTTACAATCTGTACCAACTTTGAAGACAGAATAGATAGTTCTAACGGCCTTCATAGTGATGTGCGGAATTATCATTTTGTTAAATTGTTAAAATTATTCAATTTTTATATTTTTGAAATCCGATTAACAGAAGTTGACTAATTATTAGCAAGGGAAGATGGAATGAGAACTGGGCTGGAGGCTGAGCAAAAATGGTTGTTTGTATGATTAATTAGTCATTATTGGATAACGTGCCTAGTTCACGCAATATTACATAGATTTATCTGTCACTGTAATTAATATCTAAACTAATAATTAAGGAGACTAAAGGGTGAGACTGGCAACCAGTCTGTCGTCAGCGTAGGTGTAATGTTAGAAATTAATAATTCTTAAATCCTCATGCTGAGACAGGGTCTCTAATTAAACACTGATATGTAAACAGTATGTAACGTATTAAACGTATAAAAGTCAGAAAACACACACACGTGTGCGTGTGTGTGTGTGTGTGTGTTCTGTTATTTGCCTAGTATGTATACACAGGTTCTGACTGTAATGATACGCATATTCGAACTGTAACAAAGTAAAGTATGTATGCACTAGCTTAGCGCTATACAAATAGCAAACATCATCAATTATTATATAAGTAAATTCTGACTGAGATAAGAGTAGCATTATTTATGCAAACATTGGGAGAGGTGGGGTGGGGAAGTCACTGACTGGAAAAAATACCAGTGTACGCACACACTCTCAATGACACTGATACACATCGCATTATACATGCAAGCTAAATGCATCGAGTTATATTTTCACGCCTTTATGCTCTGACAGAAATAATAGTAACGTGTTTACATATATGTATATAAATATTCTGAGATCGAAGTGACTGATGGACAAGATCATAATTTCATTGTCTAGTCCGATGACCACTGCACAAGTTTTTATGCATTATCAGTCGTTGGCAATCTGTAGGATAAGACCACAGTTAAACGAACTACAACCGAGAACAATTCTTTTGTTACGTTTTTGGTGATACTGAAACCAGAATAATTTTCATATTTCACTCCGCCCCACCCACTCCACAAGCCAACAGCAAAGCACACGTGTTCGTAAAGGAACTCGAACAAACACCAAAGCAAGCAACGGAACCTGTCAGTGTAAATGTGTGTCACCATAGCTGGTCATCGTTCAAGTCCCTTCTTTAAAACTTCACGTCTTTCTTTTTTTTTCCTGAAGGAAACCAAAGGCTAATGGTAAGTGCCATGCTGCGCATTCAGCCAGCGACAGTATCCAAAGTGGAAACGCAAAGGAATTCTTACAGCTTTCGGAGCTGTCAGACACTGCTGGGTTGTACTCTTTGAATTTCTTTCATTTGAGGTCCTAAGGGCCGAAAATCATACCTGTCCGAGCTCTGTAACGAGGGTGGAAGGGTTTAAAGAGTATGCCTGGGATTCTATTGTTTGTGTGTCTGTGTGCATGTGTGTGTGTGTCTGTGTGTCTGTATATGTCTTTGTTTGGAAGGTGCGGTCAGGATGAGCGACTGCACAAGTTGATACCAGTTCTTGGGCAGGGGGGGGCGGAAGCTGATTATTGCTAATAGATCACTTAGGTGGGAGGAGAAACGACATGCCGAGGTGAACGTTCTGGTAAGGCGCAGCCACTAGGGAGCTATACCGAGCTGATCATTTCCGACTCGGAATGTTCGGAACACTCGTCACTACTGGCCTCAATGCGGGTCTTCGGCTTTCGACGGTTCAGTCCAGGTCTCCGTTTTGGTCGCGGCTCCAGACTCCCAGGCTCCTTCCCGTCCTGCACGAAAACCCAGAAAGAAATTAAAGACTTGTTAGTGAAAAGAAAGTTGCTTAATCCTAAACTGCTTTTACTACAATGGGCAAAGTAAGCCAAACAAATGAATACACCAAACCATACCAAACCAAACCAGAGCAAAGGAAACGGAGATAAAGGAAAGGAAAGGAAAGGAAAGAAAGACAGCTACTCGAATGTATATTATAAAAAGAAAAAGAAAAAAAATCGGAGAATTAAAGAAAAGGGGAATGCAATGATAGAAACTTAATAATAGTAAATGAAATGGGGGGAAAGTATTGGAAATGACAGGATTTAAGAAAGACACACAGAAAAATAATAATTTGAAAAAAAGAACCGAGATCACAGGAAACACAAGGTAAAGAAAGAACAATGCAGGAACACCAGCGCTTGAATTAAAGAACCGAGAGTACAGGAAATACAAAGTAGAGAAAGAACAATACAGGAACACTAGCGTTTAAAAAAAAAACCGAGATCACAGGAAACACAAGGTAAAGAAAGAACAATACAGGAACACTAGGTTTGGAAAAAAAGAACCGAGATCACAGGAAATACAAGATAAAGAAAGAACATTACAGGAACACTAGTGTTTGGAAAAAAAGAACCGAGATCACAGGAAACAGAAGGTAAAGACAGAACAATACAGGAACACTAGTGTTTGGAAAAAAGAACCGAGATCACAGGAAACAGAAGGTAAAGACAGAACAATACAGGAACACTAGTGTTTGGAAAAAAAGAACCGAGATCACAGGAAACAGAAGGTAAAGACAGAACAATACAGGAACACTAGCGTTTCGTGGTGCTTAAATACGTTTCGCCATTCTCATATTTTTCAAACTCGTTATTTTATTTATTTTTTTAATTTATTTTTTAAATCTCTTTATAAAAGGTGAATTTCTATAGGTGGCGAGTTTCTTAGTAAGTGACATAATTTGATTTATGTAGTGTATGGGTCAAGATTTTTTATTCAATTTATTTTGTTACTGTAGTTGGCAGTAAACATCGATTTTAACGCTTATTAGCAAGACAGTCATCAAAGTATGCGTCGTTTGTTCTTAGCCTTTTGTCTCCGGAGGGCGAAAAAAAGGAATGGGGGTGGTGTGGGGATGTTCAGATCTAGTGCGAGCACAGTGTGAATTTATCGGTTTCTAATTCATGTAGCTGTGACTTTATATTGCACCTTTAAAACGAACCATTAAAATGCGCCATTATCGTACATCAAATTTTATCACCCGTAATGTTGTCTTCGTCGGATCGTACGCATCTCTCTCCTTATTGTATTCTGGATTTATCTCCCTTTCGATCGACACTTACGAACGCTGTAGGTGACGCATATCTAACAGAGCAAAAGATATAAGTTGTGAAAACAACCCCCGAACCCCCCAAAAAAACAAAATTGGATCGGAATTTAGTAGCATTGCATGTAGCAAACATATCAATATGTCTCTCTAGGATTTACCAAACCAAAGCAAAATAAAAATGAATGAATGAAAAGAGAGAGAAAGGGGGGGGGGAGAGTATTCCAGAATTCTTTCCTTTTTTTTAATAAATAAATGAATAAATAAATGTTCTCGCATAATAAAATTGTTGCATCCTTGGTGAAGACAATAAAACAAAAACACAATGCAAAAAAGAAGTTATACGATGAAGGAAACTGCTCCACAGATGGAGATGTGGGTTGCCAGTGAAAGTCTTATACATGACAGGTGATTTAAAATCTTGCCTTAAGGAAAAAAAATAAACTATATAAATAAAGAAAGGCATATAACTGTTTCAACACCGGGGTGTGACGTAATCAAAACATTTTTTTTCGAAACAAAATAAGACATAAATGAAAAAGGAGTTATTGTTTCATCCAGTCAAGCCATTAAAATTATTCCCTCGTGGAACAAAATGAAAATAAAACATCACAAACAAAACTTGTTTCCATGCTAGTCAAGCCGTTTAACGAAAGACCTTAGGGAAACAACACTGCGTGAACAAAACCATTTCATTACGTTTCAATATAGCGTAAGGTCTTGCCAACAATTTTCATTATGAAAGCAACATCACCCATGATGACACAAAAACACTCACAAAATATTTCAACATTTCGCAACATGTAAAAGTCTTCCTTATGAAACCTGAAGAATTCAGATAAAAAAGACACTAACGTTACTGTTTGAACACCAGTCAAACCTTTTAAAATCTTCGTGACAGCAAGCAGAACAATACAGTTTTAACATCAATAAACGTTTTAAAGTCTTCGTGACAGCAAGCAGAACAATACTGTTTTAACATCAATAAACGTTTAAACCAGACACGCCATGTAAAGCCTTAATGAAGCCGGCAGAAGAATAAACGTTTTAACAAAAAAAGAGACAATTCATTTAAAGTCTTCGAAAAAGCAAGCAGGAAAAAAGTTTCAACACACCGGACAAGCCATTTAAAGGCTTGCATCACGAAACATGAAGACACTCACCGAAAGCAAAACCTAATTCATTTTGTCAACTTCGTCGGTACTGTCGAGTGTCTTAAATCAGCCACAAACAGCAAGATTAAACCACAGCATATCATTAACATTTTAACAATAAATATTTCAACAGCTGAAAGGCCTTTCAAAAACATTCTGAGCGAATATTTTCCCGGGGCTTTGCATGAACTTGACGTTAGAATTGCTTGCTTCATTTCTGGCGATTTCATGGTTGGGTTCAATCGATTCAACCATATTAGCCCCTGCAACACTGTCCATGATTCAACCAATGCTCTGATTGAGAGCAAAGTGCTTTGACACAATTAAGGACAGGAATATCCACACAATATTAGTGCTACTATAACCACTGTTAAGGACAGGAACATCCACACAATATTAGTGCTGCAATAAACATTGTTAAGGACAGGAATACCACACAGTTTTAATGCTGCAATAAACCTGTTAAGGACAGGAATACCTACACAGTTTTAATGCTGCAATAAACCTGTTAAGGACAGGAATACCCACACAGTTTTAATGCTGCAATAAACCTGTTAAGGACAGGAATACCCACACAGTTTTAATACTGCAATAAACCTGTTAAGGACAGGAATACCCACACAGTCAGTGCGCCAATAGACACTTTTCAGGATAAGAACACACTATCAGAGGGCCAATAGACAGCGTTATAGACAGTATACACTATCAAATGGCCAGTAGATAGTGTTAAGGATAGGAGGACCAACCCACAGTATTGAAGCTGAACACTATCAGAGGGCCAATAGACAGTTATAGACAGTATACACTATTAAATGGCCAGTAGACAGTATTAAGGATAGGAGGACCAACACACAGTATTAAAGATGGGTGAACACCATCAGAGGGCCAACAGACAGTGTTATAGACAGGTATCCACTATCAAATGGCCAGTAGATAGTGTTAAGGATAGGAGGACCAACCCACAGTATTGAAACTGAACACTATCAGAGGGCCAATAGACAGCGTTACAGATACTATCATAGGGTCAGTGGACAGTGTTAAAGATAGGAATACACTATCAAACGGCCAACAGACATTATTACAGACAGGTATACACTATCAGAGAGTCATAGACAGTTTTACAGAAAAGTATATATTATTAGAGAATCCTTAGACAGTGCTAAGGATAGGAATACACTTTCAGAGGGCTAATGTATCGCTCAAGATCAGGAATAGCGGTCCTACTGCAGTTGTAAAAACGCGAATGAAAGACAACCGAGTGGTCAGCATATTTAAGTGGTAATTCTGTATTGCTTGCTAACGTCAAGGGATCTAATTCATATCAGCAATTGAAATTACGACAATATATGATCTCATCAACAGAAAATCATGACAATGCGAAGGATTATTTTTTTAAAATAAAAATAAAGACAGCAACAACTTAGTCCTTTTTGAAGCTCATATATTTGTATAGTGAAAAATTAAGAAAGAGGAAACAACTCTTTGTGGAATGATATAATGATTCGAGGAAATTTAAATATAAAACATTTAGTGCAGATGTATAATATGCACAACAGTGCTCTTAAGATGACTTAGTCTGCTATACTCCAGTCACAGAGAGACAAACCCAAACATCTCATCGCTATCGGAAACTTGACAGACAAATCTAGCCATCTCATTGTTACATTAAACTTGACAGACAAATCTAGCCATCTCATTGTTACCTTAAACCTGACAGACAAATCTAGCCATCTCATTGTTACCTTAAACTTGACAGACAAATCTAGCCATTTCATTGTTACCTTAAACCTGACAGACAAATCTAACCATCTCATTGTTACCTTAAATTTTACAGACATATCTAACCATCTCATTGTTACCTTAAATTTTACAAACAAATCTAATCATTTCATGCCACCTTAAATATTACCAACATATCTATCTTTCTTTTACCTTAAATTGACAGACAATCCAGCTACCTCACTGTTACCTTAGATCTTACAAATAAACCCAGCCATCTTACAGTTACCTTAAACTTTATAGACAAATACAACCATCTCACTAACATCTTACATCTTTCAAATAAATCCAGCCATCTAACTGTTACTTAAACTTTATAGAAAATTCCAGCCATCTTACTGTTACTTATACTTTATAGACGGATCCAACCATCTAACTGTTACTTAATTTTTAGAGAAAATTCCAGCCATCTTACTGACACTTTAGGTCTTACAAATAAACTCAGCCATATTACTGTTACTTAAACTTTATGGACAAATCTGACAACTTCACTAACACCTTGGATCTTACAAATAAACCCAGCCATCTTCCTATTACTTAAACCTTGTAGAATGTAGACAAATCCAGCCATGATACTGTTACCTAAAACTTGACAGACGAACCCAGCCATCTTATATTTACCTTAGAACTTACAAATAAACCCAGACATTTTACTGTAACCTTAAGCCATATAGACAAATCCAGCCATGTTACTGTTACCTAAAACTTGACAGACGAAACCCAGCCATCCCACATTTACCTCTCCTACCAGCGAACCCAAGAAAAAAAGAAAAAAACCTGGGGCATACAGTTTATTTCATTTGGAGTTTAATTATTACCCAAGCCTGGAGACAGAAATACCTAAGCCTGGAGACAGAATTGCCTAAGCCTGGAGACAGAATTGCCCAAGCCTGTCCCATTCCTGACACTACATTCATTTCCTACCAAAAACTCATCCAGCTAATATTTGATGGCAAAGGGTTATCTAAATGATGACAAAGGGGTTATCTATATCACGTTTGGATTTGAATGCTGTGAATCCGTGACATGCTAAAACCATATTTACAGTCTGTCTATTCTGGAAATGTACGATATATTTAAATCGAACTTAATTTTTATTTTTTATTTTTAGTTTGTCTGCGAGTGAGTGATTGCGAGACTTAAAACACGTTATTTTCAGTCCGTCTGTGTTTTCAGAACTTTGCGATATATTAAGTACATTATGTCCAGTTTGTCTTTGAGGTTTGAGAACTTCAGTAAGACATCAGAGAGTGGGGAAAGTCGGAAAGATAACTCTGTAAGTTGCCGAGTGCTTATGCCCTTATCGTGAGAAGATTACTGTTATCATTTTGTCCCGAAAGCGGATCGATCTACGATCACCTAGGTAACCAGCTGAAAATTAAAAACGTTTCTACTGATGAGTGATTATATGAGAGATTTTATCCCCCCCTATCCCCCCCCACGACCACTACTTCCGTCTATTTCTTGTAACATTTTCCTTCCTGTGTTCAGTTATCTGCTACCGTAGAGAGAGGGGCTGTTTGATAATCATTTTTATCTCTTTATCCTATAAAATATTGTTTAATAATTGTGTCGTCAAAAAATAAAAGTTGAAATGTAAAGGTCAGCATTTTATGTCATCAAATTAAGTTGCCTATTAAAAAAAAAAAAAGTAGAAAAATCAAACAGAAAAGTAAAAATGCTGTTTCTTTCAAAGTCTTCGTTATAAGAATGGCTGTCTTTTGGGTGTGGTGCCATATAGGCAAAGAAGCACTCTTTTGCAAACTCTCCCAATAGTTAACAAACTAGCTGGACAAGATGATTTAATCTGTGTTATTATCGGGTACATCGAATTTATTTTTCGATGGCAGCAGAAGGAAGAGGGCAGGGCAAGCTTGGAGAGCGGACCAGATGACAGACGCTTGCAATTTATGTGACGTCAGAAGGCATCGCGCTTTTACCGTACGTACGTGAGGAGAATCTATGAATGCGATTTAACTTTCAGTTCCAAGAGTGTTTTATTTTTATTTTCAGAAATGAAAGACATAACTGCAAAACAAACTTACAGCAAACCGGTCAGACATCGTCAGACTTGTTCACGGTGCAACATATTTTCTGGTAAACTCCATCTGACGAGTGACAGGCCAGCACCGGGCCAAGCGCGGGTGTTGCAGATTTATTTGACATAGACGACCAATGTAGGGCCGACATAAACTTTTCCCTCGCACTTTATTCCTCCTACAATCCATCTAATTTACGGTCAGCGGGTAGGCCTGGCGCGCTAAAGATGTTGACCTTTTTTTAAAAGGGGGAAATCTTCATATCTGTTCATCCACCGACATGGCTTTTATTGTCAGGTTTCCGATCGAATCCTGGAAAAGCCCGAAACAGTGCCGTCAGTAAACTGACGGGCCGCGGTCGACCCACAGGGTACTTCATAATAAATTGGCGGGTGCTGGGAAGATGGCGAACGCGATAGGAAAAGTACCTACCGCTCTGCAAGGGTGATAACAGAAATAATTCCTCATACGGCCATCCTAATAAACCGCCAGACTTGTAGATTGATTTTGGCCTCTGCACTAATTTCTTCCACAAATCAAAGCTAACGGGGCGCAGTACCCAGCGGTCTGCGCGGACCTGATGGCGCCCATCGGTTTATCATGCAGATGATGTCTTGAGAAAGATGAAATTCTCAACTTCTGCTACTACTATCTATTATTAGTATTATAGTGTACTTTTTTTTTTAAAGAAACGAAAATTAATGCTTAGAATTATATCAACTCTTGAGGCGTACGGTAGATTACTGATGGCCGTGATTATTATAAAAAGAAAAGGTTTTTTATAAAAAGAAATCAAACTGGCAAATGAGAAACCTAAGTGAAGTAATTGTGTTCTCTTCAAATATGACCGCAGTCAGTCAGCGAGCTAGAAGTACGCATGCAGAAAATACAGCAAGAATTTGAAATATTTCTACATGGAGACGATGGAAAGAAGTATACACACACACACAATACAGTAAGAATTTGAAATATTTCTACATGGAGACGATGGAAAGAAGATGGTGGAGAGATATGTACAGGCTGAAAGGAAAGGGCGAGTTCATGCCAATGGGAAATAATCAACCGAATCGCCTTCAAATATATATTGCTGATAATTTTCTCCGCGAAGCGCGAGTTATGAATATGGCAAAATTAACGAAACAAAACGAGAAAGTTAAACAGAGAGAGAGAGAGAGAGAGAGAGAGAGAGACAAAAGCAAAAAATCCCCCAAACAAATGTATAAATATAATATTAATTATATTGAAGACAATGACTATATTGCACTGAAAAAGATGACGATAACGATGACCACAGTGATATAGAAGAGGCAAAAGAAGAATGAGATAATGCTGACTACAACGATAACGATAATAATGACAACGATAAAGTCCGATTAAAAAAAACAGCGACAAGATTAACCTCTTACTGTTTAATCCATTACTTGAAATATTAAATCTAGCTCTTAACACTTACAGAAAATCGGATAGTGTTTGACAAATCTTGACATAAAACCCGCAAAACGTCCATAATATTCGCTAGACTGATCATAACCGCTATGTGTTCGTCGAGGCAACCCAAACTAATCAGCTAGATGGTGAACAGTAGAGCAGGCTTTTCAAAGGCAATCGCGCAGTCTGGACAGGCGTTACCGGCTATATGGTGACGGCAACAGTAATACAAACAAGACTGTCAGATTGAATTTTTCACGGCCTCCGCGGCTCCCTGCACCCTACACCCCACTCCCACCGCCTTTCTGACTACGGCGTTGCTAATACAAATGAGCGATCCCCGGTCCAAAAAGGGGGCAGCGACCTTACACAACATATATACGCTGAGTGAGGGAGATTGGAGACAGCATTTTCTCGTACGGACAGCTTTGAGACCTTAGCTTGTATGAAATACAGAAATTAAATATTTATTCACAAGGTTGTTTTTTCCCCTTCTTTCTGTCCCTCCCAGCCCATTTCCTCTTGATGAATTGAACATTGATTTTAAGGGATGAGTGACGTGTACACGAAAATACAAGAGCAGCAGCTCTGTGGTGCTTCGCGATGGGCTGCAAGCGTGAGAATTACAAGATAATAAATGATACTAAAGTTTGAATTACAATTTTAAAAAAAGGGAAAGTGGATTTTAAAAAAAGTATATTAACCACTTTAGTGTGGACTAATTGTTGTTATTTTAAACCTATTGTTTGGTGTTTAATAAGCAAAAACGGTTTTAAAAATGAAAAAAAAATTAGACATTTAAACACAGTTGCACTGAAATACTTTGATATGAAATAGTGTCTGATATTTAATGAGTAATCAAGTTTGGGTACATATACTTTTACACGTAAGCACACACACACACACACAACTACTTCTTAAAGTGTAGATGCACACTATTCAAACAGCAGAATCATTCCTTTGTTAAAAGTAATTGCTAAAATAAAGCATCTCTCACTATCAAAGCACACATGCTATCATTTAAAATCAGGAACTACGACTTCAAGGTCAAGCTTAATAATAAAGAACGTTTTAGCCTGTTTTAGATCTGCATGGTGCAGAGAGTAGCTCTTCAGAGAGGGAAGAGAAATCAGGTCTGTTGTGAGCGTCACGTGATCGCTTAAGCAACGCTGTAAGTACGTGATAAAATAAATCTTTCCAGACGAAACACTGCAGCTGCAAATATTTCGCCATGGAAGACACTTTGAAAAGAGAGGGGGAAAAGTCATATATCAGTTTCCAGCTTCCTTCTATCCACGACAACATTTTTTAAAAGTCTTGTTTCCTTAGTGTCATTCTGTAACTGGCATGCATTCATATGGCACGGGAAAAGGAATTTGTCTGCAAATTCTTCCATGGGCAGGTTGGTTTTATTTTCAAAAAAATAAAAATAAAATATTTAGAGATGTTTTAATGCTCCTATGACATAGTGTCTTTCAGACCAAAAATTTAATATTCACTAGAAGTCTTACTTTCACTTCTGAAGGCAAGTATCGAACAGTTTATTAGGAATAAGATCACTGAAAAGTACACACTTTTATACTGTAGCTTGAAGCTCCTTTTCTGTATGCATTTATGTACCTATCTATTTCTAGTTTCTATCTAATGTTAGTGTCTATCTTCTAATGGTCACACATTCTGTATCCATCTGATTTAGAAGCAATAAATTTCTAGAGTACGACTACTATATAAACACTCAAATGCATATACTATCACACACAAATACACAAACACGTACACATACACACACTTGCATACATATATGTGATGTTATGTGTGGATAAGTGCAATTATAGATGTTGGTTTCGTGTGCTGCATTTACTTTACTCGCAAATAACTTGCTTATGGGATGTGAGAATTCACTCTATTATGTGAGTGCAGATTGATGAAAAGTCAATAAATGTACACTCTAATATAACATGAAGTGTGTTATCTCCGATGAGGTTTAGCATTCTGCAGTCTCCACTCGTTTCGATACTTCTAATCCACTTTCGTCTAATGGAGGATGAATTTTCAAATAGGACGTCTGACTGAGGATGAGTAACTGACAGTTAAATCTAGGATGAGTAACTGACAGCTAAATCTAGGATGAGTAACTGACAGCTAGGTCTAGGATGAGTAACTGACAGCTAGGTCTAGGATGAGTGACTAACAGCTAAATCTAGCATGAGTAACTGACAGCTAGGTCTAGGATGAGTGACTGACAGCTAAATCTAGCATGAGTGACTGACAGCTAGGTCTGGGATGAGTGACTGACAGCTAGATCTAGGATGAGAGACATTTGGAACTATTTAATACAGATTCAGAGAAGAACTTATTTTTTTTTATTATTACGGGGTCAAAAAATATAAACACCAGCTAGAGTCAAAAAATATAAACACCAGCTAGAGTCAAAAAATATAAACACCAGCTAGAGTCAAAAAATATAAACACCAGCTAGAGTCAAAAAATATAAACACCAGCTAGAGTCAAAAAATATAAACACCAGCTAGAGTCAAAAAATATAAACACCAGCTAGAGTCAAATAATATAAACACCAGCTAGAGTCAAAAAATATAAACACCAGCTAGAGTCAAATAATATAAACACCAGCTAGAGTCAAATAATATAAACACCAGCTAGAGTCAAATAATATAAACACCAGCTAGAGTCAAATAATATAAACACCAGCTAGAGTCAAATCTGCGATGCCTTGAATATGTCTAAACAGAAACCGGCCCACATCTAGCAGCAGCTTAAATTTGATTTACTTTTTTTTTTCTTTTTTAATTATGTATTCTTCTGTTCTCTCTCATATGACAATACCAGTCTTTATGTTGTGTGTAACCTACCAAATGTCACAGTACCACATGTGTAACACAAGAGAATATGTATTAATAGATACCCTGTATTTAACTCACAACGTGTGTAACAACTTTTCGAAACAAAAAAAAAAAAATCAAAAAAATCAAGGTATACGAAACTATTCAGGACTCTTATAAGCTTTCCATTGACAGTTCCCCCCCCCCCACCTTTTTTTTTTTAAAGACAGATTTCTTTTCCACTTTTCTCGCTCGCACGCTACAAACAATTTAGTTTATACAGGAGTCATCTTCACTATGCTCGCCAACTGCAAACGATCTGTTTTTAGGTAGAAGTCCTACTTTGTCGAACGAATCTCGAGGATTGCATGAAGTGGTTGTATTAAGAAAGTATTTACATTTTATAGTGCACTTTCATCTGAAATGAGGAAGTAAAACTAATTCTCACCATATTTATTCGTGGAGCAGGCATCACTTACATTTTAGAACTCTGGGTACGGGTGTCAATGGCAGAGAGTGCCCTACTCAGCAAGCACATAACAACAACGCTCATCATTGGTGAAAGAGACCACCATTTAGGGTTTTAATGGAAGTTTTGGGGAAGAGCATAGCAGAGAGAAACATAACAATATTTACAAATGTTTGAAGGAAATGCTAGCTGACAATTTCAAACAGAAATGGTTAGAAGAAATTAATCATTAAAAAAAATCATAGAAAAAATTGTTTAAGTGGAGAACAACAGCATCTAGTGTCGAATGTTTTCTTGAGAGTTTGACAAATCCGATTTGATGTTTATTGTCTCTTTATCAACTCGCATATACAAACAGTTGGATCTTGTGGCCACGGTGGGTGTTGGTTTGTGTCATTGATTGAAGACGAAGAGTATTTTCTCTGTCCTTGCCCACTGAATGTGGATCTAAGTCAGAAATACATTTAGCAAAGGTCTAATGCAATTTAATAATCGAATGCCCGTAGGCCACCAAGAGCTGTAGCCAGTAAGCCGGCTGTGTACGTTTGTTATGCATACATGAAGATAATCGCAGCAAACTAAAATTAAAATTGACATATATTTTAATTTTTTTAATATATATATTAAGTCACACACACACACAGACACACAAACACACACACACACACACACATTAATTAATTATAGCTTCAATGAGAGATATTAAAATTAAAGACGCAGATGTACAATCACACTCAGTAACACACGCACACATATGTACACACATAGATAAACATATAAATACATGCGCGTGCACACGTACACAAATACACACACACACACACACACACACACACACAAACACACATACTCACACGCTCGGGCTACTCTTACCATATCTATAAGCAGATTGGATGTGTAGGAGTCGATGGACGGGTCGTCACCAGTCAATTCCATACCTTGCCAAGCTAAAGCCTTCTTTTTCTGTCGACTTTTTAGCATGGCGCGCACCTGCAGACGAAAAGGCAATCAGTTGTACTATTTTGATGGGGAATGATTGACTAAAAGACAAATTAGCGCTTAGACAGACACAATGAGGATATGCAGCAACAAAAATATGTAGACTTTTGAGTAGTCCACATTTGTATTTTTCTTTTCCTAAGAAAATAACGACACACATTTATGCCAAATGAATCAAAGATACTTTAAAGGTGTAATAAAAAAATAAACATGAAGGTAATTTGTTGACATACAACTGAGCCAAGCAGAAGAACCAGTCAAATAATCAAAAAAAAGAAAACCGCGATCTCCACTCCGTCACTCCATAGATTTCGATCAGTCTTTTAAGCAGACTAACTTCTGGTATGTCATCGACGTATTTGAGCCACAAAAGGTGAAGATTTTATCACGGTGAAAACAGAATACCTTCTCACCATTAATAACTTTGTTGTTATCATATACTTTAAAACCAAAATGGTCACGCAATTTATTTTTAACCGGTTTATAATCTTTCTTCTTAGAATCGGCAATAAAAAATAATAACAAATAAAAACTTCCGGTGCAACTAAATATTGGCATTGCTTTAGTAAGTAAGCAAGAAAATTAGTTTAAATTTAATCGTCATGAAATAAATTAATCGGTAAATTTCTTAGCGACTAATCGGAAGATTGTATAATCTCCTAGTAATTGTTTTAGAGAGTTAATACATGATTAATATTCCTAATTTAAAGTTTAGTGTGATAAGCTTTTGAGAGATCTGTGAATCTCTAACATCTCGCCTTGAGTGTAATTCAATTGTTATTCTATCTGTAAATTGATTTATTATTGTTTCTTTTCTTTTAATAAATTGTTATTATTTTACATATCCACTCTCGTTATTTCTAAAGAGGGGTAAATGTGTAGATGACGGGGGTGGGGGCTCTGCCAATGACGTAATAACGACGACAAAGTCGGTCCAAAAACACATTTCTTAGGATAGGCCCGTCATCGAATTGGGAGGTAATGTGAGGGCGAAGACAACGACTCTTAGACAGACGAGATAGTTCAGCTAGGGCCGGTTATCTTGGACAAGTAACACTTGGGGAAGGAGGTAATTAGTGACGTACCCCAGGGCTTGACTTAGTCACCCCCAGACCGCGAAAGACAAAGACTCTGTCGTGGCTATAGTGTATGATTGCAGGAGCGGATCAATTGAATGTGGGAGAAATAATTATTAAAAATATGAATTTTGTCACACATTAATCAGTCAGAGACACCATACCCATTCACAATTTCCTATGACATTTTTTTTGTGATTTTATTCCTACGATCAGGCTAAAATAGGTAAGAAATCCAGAAACACAGAGAGCAGAATGTGCATAGCTATAATAAACCAGGCCAACAGTAATAAATCATTAATATTAGGCCACCAGTAATAAACCAGACGCATTACTTTTAGGTCAGCAGTAGGGACAATTTCAGAGAATTATGCGTGCGTGCGATCTTTCGGGTCACAGGATGAAACCAGAATTCTATGTATGTCACAGTTTTTATTTAATTAATGTGATTCACTGTCAGTTTTATACACTTCTAAGAAATCAGGTGTAAATTTGTCATATATTCTTATTATACATATTTAATTCAGTATTAAAATAGGCTAGTCCGAAATAGGCCAGTTTTAGGTTATTTCGTTGATTAATGTGTATTTTCGTATTTTGTGTGTGTGTGTGTGTGTGTGTGTGTGTTGTTGTTGTTGTTGTTAAATGTTGCTCCTAAGACTTAGTTTTATAATGCTTTTTTAAAAAAAATAGTTGTTTCATATATTTTTACTAAGCTATAGCAGTGTAGTTCAATATTACAACTGGCCGAACTGAATTTACATAATTTTAATTTTACTATTGAAACTGCTGAGGTAGATACTTTGGCCATAATGCGCAGGTCTTGTGCTCCCCACTGGGAAAAAGTCCACGGACGAGTTATATCAGACCAATAATAATATGCTCGCTTTGGAAATATCACAACTGAAAATAGAAGTGATACCTAAATAATTAATCTGCCAAGTACTGCAGAACTGACCCAATCACCTTTAATGTCTTTACTCATGGACAGTACTAACAAGTGTCTGTCCCCTAAAACTTTGTACCACGAATAGTCTTGAACCTCCCAAATTCCTGGCAGGATTATTTTACCACGAATCACTTTTAGCAAACTGACAAAAACGTATGTATCGAAAAGGGGACATGATGATGACGATGTTGTTGAAGACGATGAGATGTGAGCCATACATGGTAGAAAGAAACATCACTTGACAAGGCGAATTCAGTTATCCATTCACTTAATAAGACCTTGAAAAATAAATGTCAGAAGACAATTAAAATATCAAATACAAGAGAGAAAAAATTGTCGCAACTAAACAAGAGTTATCTTAGGCGACAGCAGGAGTTACACGCAGCATAATGAAGCGTGCTGAATGTTAACTGCCTAATGACAGGGAAGATCACTCCCGGGTCCTAGCGGTAATCATTAATCCATGTCTGTTGTTGTCTGCCCTCCTGTCGTTTTGTTTCTCCGGCAGGAGAATCAAGGTGAAGGGGCGGTAATCCTCCCAGACAATTGATGTATTTTAACCGTGAACAAGGCTCAGAGTGGCTTATAAACACCCCTCGAGCCTTTTGAGTGGAAGGTCACGTCCGCCCACAGTTTAGAAAGGTTCTTAACAAGAAGTAGTCAGTAGCCTTGTAGGGAGAACAAAGATGCTGAAAGTGTCAAGAAGACAGAGAGGGTACAGATAGACTATTTTTAACTCTGTGTGTGTATGTGTGTGTGTGTGTGTGTGAGAGAGAGAGAGAGAGAGAGAGAGAGAGAGAGAGAGAGAGAGACGGAGAGCAAGTGAAGGTGAGACTGACAGAAAGATGTTGAAAACGCTCTTGTGAAGTCTATTCGTTTGGTATTAAGCAACTGCTAACAAATAGCCAACTGCTAACAAATAGCTCAAAGCTCAAATCTATTAATGGTACACTCTATGGGCGCATTGTGTGTATATACTTCTGTGCTAGTAACATAAAATCTAATTGGAGTGAGGTGAGAGAGAGATGTTATATGTGTTTATAATACTGCGATGGTCATGTGATTTGATTGTAGATGTTGGCTGGCAATACTGATACTATTGCAGCTTCCGCTTAGGAAATGTCCAAGTTAAAACTGTTGGTCCTTGTCACAATCGAAAGATTCAATAATTTAAGACTTAAAAGATTGTATCTCCAAAGGTAATAGACTGACTGGAGGAATAAATGCAAATAAAAATTCTTCCCCTTTTAGTGCAGACTGTAAAAAAAAAAATCTGATGCTTTTGCATTTATTTCAGTATGTTTTTCTAATGTTATAAATAAGACTTCAAATATATAAATATACATTTTATGATAATGTAACTCTGAATGGTGTGAAATAAGAAGGGTAAGATTGGAATTGGTAAATGCACAAATATTTAGGGTCTCTTTTACATGTATTATTTTTCAGGAGTTGAGATTTGAATTTTATACGCTCAGATATTTAGGATCTCTCTTACAAATACTTCTTTTCAGTAGGAGATGACGAGGATCAAATTTGGTTGAAGATGGCTTCACATTCTGTTCTGGGTTTTGACTCGAGTGTTAGTATATGTTCAAGTTTGTGCACGTATCTTGGTGTTTATTTTGATATCGACCTTTGATTTTGTGTGTTGGGGATTTAAATTCAATAAGTGGTTGTGGGGTGGAATAAATTTTCTTGTTCCTATTTTAAAAACTTCAGTATTATATAGTTCGTTAAATGTCAATGTGACATGACCTTTGGGTACTGTGCATAATGATATTTCTGTAAGAACCAGAGTTAAAATTCAGGTAAAGAATATACTAGAATTTGCTGATGTAATCCAAACCAGTCCAGAGTGGATGAGTAATTTTTGCTATCCAATAGTTTAAGCTTTAAAAATAATGAATTAGCCAATGGGTAGAGACTGAAACATACCTGTTGAAGAAAGTTCTATATTCTAATTAATTTGATTTTGATGTAACTCAAGTCTGTCACGAAAAGGCGATCATTAGCTTAACGAAAGGAGCAAGCCCTTTTCTCCTTTGTACACTTGTGGTGGATTTGAGAAGTTTCCATCCTAGAGTGTGGTAGCTGTGATGATTAACTGCATCCCATTTGTGTGCGTCAGCAAGTGTGTCTGATCCACTGTAAAACTTGCTAGCAAAAGGAGTGCTAGAGGTTTGTTACTGTCATTGACTACTGGAGAAACTAATATGGCGAACAAGTGCCTAGATTAGTCTCAATGGATCTACAGTGCTGGAACATTCTACAACGTGCTTAGATTAGTCTCAATGGATCTACAGTGTTGGAACATTCTACAATGTGCTTAGATTAGTCTCAAGGGATCTACAGTGCTGGAACATTCTACAATGTGCCTAGATTAGTCTCAAGGGATCTACAGTGCTGGAACATTCTACAATGTGCTTAGATTAGTCTCAATGGATCTACAGTGCTGGAACATTCTACAATGTGCCTAGATTAGTCTCAAGGGATCTACAGTGCTGGAACATTCTACAATGTGCCTAGATTAGTCTCAAGGGATCTACAGTGTTGGAACATTCTACAACGTGCTTAGATTAGTCTCAAGGGATCTACAGTGTTGGAACATTCTACAATGTGCCTAGATTAGTCTCAAGGGATCTACAGTGTTGGAACATTCTACAACGTGCTTAGATTAGTCTCAAGGGATCTACAGTGTTGGAACATTCTACAATGTGCCTAGATTAGTCTCAAGGGATCTACAGTGTTGGAACATTCTACAACGTGCTTAGATTAGTCTCAAGGGATCTACAGTGTTGGAACATTCTACAATGTGCCTAGATTAGTCTCAATGGATCTACAGTGCTGGAACATTCTACAGTGTGCTTACCAGAGCAATAGAAGATTAACTATTCTGTTGTGTACAACAAGCTTGTGACATTGTACTAAAGCACCAAAGGACTGTTGCAGCTTACAAAATTGAACAGGTTATTTACAAACTATTATCAAATCACTCTATAACTCCATTTCTTCTGTGATAAGAATAGTCCTATGATTTATTTTTGATACTGATCTGACTTCTGAATCATGTATTAGGATATAAGACTGAATAAGTATTGGAATTACTTGAACATTGCTTCATGGAATATTGACGTCAAATAACCCTCTCATTGTATTTGTCGTATGTATATTTGATTGTTGATTTAATAATTTATTTTTAATTTTATTAACCTTCTTGCACATATTATTAAATTATATGTTGGAGTGACAGTGGTGGATGGGGGCTCATTAAATGTAATTAAAGACGGATATGTTACTCCTTTATTAAAAGGATTCTACTTTCTCCTGGGATAATTATTAGAAAACATGAATTAAGAATTTTCCATCACTTTTAATTAGTTATGGATGATTATTAATAATAATCATCATAACCTATAACAAAGGGGTGCATGTCACAGGTTGCATTCTCATTGCTGTGTGTTGGTGATTTGAATTTAAAAAGAGGTAGATTTTTATTGTTGTGTGTTGGTGATTTGAATTCAAAAAGAGGTCCCATTTTCATTGTCGCGTGTTGGTAATTTGAATTCAATAAAAAGTCGATTTTTATTGTTGTGTTCTGATGATTTGAATTATATAAAAGGCTGCATTTTTCATTGATGTGTGTAGGTGATTTGAGTTCAATAAGCGGTCAACTTTGTATTGTTGCGTGTTGGTGATTTGAATTCAATAAGAGGTCCCATTTTCATTGTTGTGTATGGGTGAAGAGGTCGAAGATTCATTGTTGTGTGTTGATAATTTGAATTCAATAAGAGGTCGATTTTTATTGTTATGTTCTGATGATTTGTATTATATAAAAGGCTGCATTTTTCATTTATGTGTGTAGGTGATTTGAATTTACTAAGAAGTCGAATTGTCATTTTTGTGTTAGTGATTAGAATTCAATAAGAGTTCGAAATTGTTACAGTATAAAGTCTGCAGTGCGATTTAATGCAAGTGACTACGCGAAAGCGGCGGAAGCCGGAAGCGTTCCCCACATTAACAACAATAATGCAAGTGCGTATACTGCGAAAATTTGTATTTATCTTTAATTCGGCCTGTGAATGAACTTTTGTATATTTTTGCAACGCATATTAATTAGACCCGCGACAATGACGTTATCTATGTTGCATTACCTCAGAGCATGAATATTTTCCTCCTTTATTTATAATCTCGCCACTAAATCGCATTTCTCATAATTAGAGTTATATCTCTTTGAACCTATCCTGTATGAAAGTGCTTCTAGACTAGTACTCTAGAAGTATAAAGTTCATTGAACTGTATGAAAGTGCATATTATTTAAATCAGACTAGTACTGTAGAAGTATAAAGTTCATTGAACTGATTGTCTCGTTTCTTTAACTGACGCATCTTGACATTTATACTGTTCTTTGTCTAGTTGGGAGTGAGAAAGTAATACTAGTTTCCATCGCTGTCTTTACTGTTAACCAGATGGAATTGAGAAAGTAATACTAGTTTCGATCGCTGTCTTTACTGTTAACCAGTTGGAATTGAGAAAGAAATACTAGTTTCGATCGCTGTCTTTACTGTTAACCAGTTGGGAGTGAGAAAGTAATACTAGTTTCAATCGCTGTCTTTACTGTTTAACCAGTTGGGATTGAGAAAGTAATACTAGTTTCGATCGCTGTCTTTACTGTATTTCATTCTGTTTTACCTTTAATTAACTGTTCTGATTGCGCTTGTATACATTAGTCTGGTTTTGTTCAAGGCTATGTTTGATTCCTAGTTTGTGGGTAGTGATTTGAACCAAAATCAACCACGTCGTATCGTTAGGATCATTAAGTAGGAGACCTCTCATCTTTAGACCTTGGTAGTGGCTTAGATTTCTATTGCTGCTCACCGTAGAAGATTCATCCGAGATCTAAACACAATAGCCTTTCCCATGAGTTATCAAAGATTTCTCTATCAAAGGTTTAGCATTGCTTCAGAAAATCTCTTTAACCTCCCAACACCTTCAATGACTAATGAATTATGTAGCAATGCTCAAGCTACAAAGATACAGAATCAAGGAAGTCTTGAATATGGCTTCTCTTGGACTTTTTCTATAAATATTAACCAGTGCTGGAATAGGTAAGAAACATATTGAATATAATATCGAACTTACTGTCAACTGAACTCTGTTTTAATTGAACTGGTGATCTATTGGCGCAACAATAGATATACAATGAAGCCGTGCTGCCACCATCTTTTCCCACAATATTCATTGACATTCTTTGTTCTTTTACCTACACATTTTCCATTTTAATATTTCTACCTACATGTATGACTGTAAGAGAGAGACAGAATTAAAAGATATTCAGTAAAAGAAGTACAAACATGAATAGCAACACAAATGTAATGGACTGTGGTCTTCATTCAGACCAGGAAACGTAGAGAGACTAATGTCGGACTATAATTCGTAGAGAGACTAATGTCGGACTATCATTCTTATTAATTAATTAATTCATTCATTCATTCAGTCAGTCAGTCAGTCAGTCAGTCAGTCAGTCAGTCAGTCAGTCACAAAATGTACTAAATGGTCAAAGGTTACATATTCTGTATTAGTCTTTACAATAATCACTTTCTACCTATGATCCTACTTCCAAGATCATTTTTGTCTGTTTTGTAATTTGTCAATGGCACATAATCTGTCAGGTGCTCTCATTTCAGACAGTTTAAATAAGTCATATACTGATTTCGCCAATTCCTGAAGTTACCTTTATTTTTTTATTATTATTTTCATTTTATTTTGCATGTGCGTCCTTCAGAATGGGTGACAAAGATGTGCGAATCATTTCCGGATTTGTAAAGCGCCCGGATGTCGAAAGCATATCATTCCCGCATGTGTTGTTCTGTGACTAGTTTTTACCCACCACGTCTCTCCACAGCATGCTCAACTGCCTGTTAATCACCTCACGAAAGAATAGAGTCCCTTGACGTTTCTTCAGCCCCTCAGGCGTGGCCAGCGCAAGTCATTCTTTGATTATTTAACGCTCACTGCATGCTCATTCATTCTCTCCCTTCGAAGTTGTCGTTCACGCTCGGCAAAGCTCGATACAATGGGCTCAAACACAGCACCGTCTGTCCTCCCTGCAAAGTCTGTCACGGCAAAGATCGGTTTGTTCTCATTGGTGATTATCTCTCTCTTCTCATCAGGGGCAGTTCTGGAACTGAGAGTAAATTAACAGGAATGGAATCTGTTCAGTCATAATCTGACCCCATCCTCCACCACCACCACCACCTTTTGATAAAAAGGTCCTTTCTTGAACTAAAATGCTGACAGCGTTAAGTTTTGATTGCTGATCAAAATCCTCATGTTTTCTCACGATGGAAGAAGAGGAAGACCCCAAAGACAGAGGCATCAATAAAACACATTCTGAGGGAACGAGACACGAGGAACAAAAGCGATTCTTTATCCAGAGCAAGATTAGGTCCATTCACTGCTACTACAAAAGGTGGTCAAGTGGGATGGTCAGCGCTCAGTTCCCTCACTGCCTACTAGCGGATCATTTAAGTGTAGTCACCTTCACTACTCTTAAGAGTGTCGCCTTTCAGAATGAACCAGATGTCGAGGGGCTGGACATTTCCCCCAATCTGCTACCAGCCATGACTTGCCCATCAAACTCATGGAGGGGCGACAAGAGTAGTAACTCTGTCCCGTTGGCCTGTGCATTTATAGGTTAACCCATTTTCATGTTTCCTCTTCGAGTAATGGAGGTCAAGTCCATGAATAGAGAGACGTCGGTGACGTCTATTAAAAGCGGTAAAATAAATTACAAAGTGGGTATTAATTATGTTTAAAATTTCCTAATCTGAAAGCAAAAATATTTTCTTTTAAATTGAAAATTTCAGAAATGAAAAAAAAAAAGAATTGTACAACTGTAAAAGCATTCTGCGTATATATAACGAAATTATAAAAACAAACAAAATCTAAAGAAAGAAAGAAAGAAAGAAAGAAAGATAGAAGAGCTCAAACGCTATTAAAGAAATAGATGGATAGAGAGAGGATAAGTGTCACAGCCGCATCTCACCATGATGTCAATTCACATTTAATGCAATTATTAAGCGTAAATCAAGCCAGCATATACAGAGCATAAAAAATCCCAACTATAACTGCAATTTAATCGCGTGGGGTTTAGTTCGTTATGTAACCTCGTGGAACAGAATGGCATACCCGATTATTACTGTAAGATTGGATCCATGTTCCTGTACTTCCCCCAGAAACCAGTTGTCGCTTCTACCAAAACGAGAGACTATCACTTTTACAAGTAGCTTTAGGGTGTAATTATTGTGTATGAAAGAACTTTCGGCTAGAGAGAATTTCTCGGAAATACTAAATTACACGGCTTGGAAAGGGAAATTAAAAGTCGAGACAAAGAATAAGGAAACACCTCTGATGGGCTTGTTTGCCCTTGACATCTGACGCCAAAAATTCGTTCTGTAGGAAAGATACATGTCTTTCGACATAAAATGTTTCTCTCTCTCTCTCTCTCTCTCTCTCTCCCCCCCCCCCCATTCCGGTCACAGAACTCTATCGCTCGAGACTGTTAGACAGGAAGGAATAGCTAACGTTACAGACTCTAACTTCATATGTTGCTGGTTGGCAAAGGCTCGGAAGTAAACAAAAAAAACTACGTGGTCTAAGCGTCGCAAGATGTGACAGGCTATAAATAGACTTTACTTTATCAGTGATGTGTGTCACCATTAAGATAGAAGTGGCAGTGATTGGCTGTAAATATACTTTATCAGTGATGTGTGTCACCTTTAAGATAGAGGTGGCAGTGATTGGCTGTAAATAGATTTTACTTTATCAGTGATGTGTGTCACCTTTAAGATAGAGGGTGGCAGTGATTGGCTGTAAATAGACTTTACTGGCTTATCAGTGGTGATGTGGTGTCAGTGAGTATGTATGCTTGTCAAACTGAAGGAAGATTTTCGAATGATGCATTATCACAGAAAATATCTTAATACAAAAGGAGCTGATACTTTTTGATGTGCTTTGTCTGTAAGTTAAGCATTTTGCTGATAGTCAAATTCTGGTGTTAATCTCATCTTCGGAATTACGATCGAGCGTTACCAGAGGCGTTTTATACGTAAAAGCGCACTCAGCCACATAAACACCCACCCACCCCACACACATGTACGCACGCACCAAATACACATACTCGCACACCACATCTAACAAAGTATGAATGCTGGAAATTACATTTAGTGATGCGAGTCTTAGTCAGCGCTCAACTATCTCAATACTGTGCTGCAACTCAAGCCACTTTGGCACAACGTTCCTGTCTCAGTATATAAACAGCCCTGAGACATCCAATCTGTCACTGGTTTCTCACTGGCGCAACCTTCATTTCTCAGTATATAAACGGCACTAAAACAATCCAATCTGTCATTGGTTTCTCACTACCACCAGTCCACCACCACTACTATAAACATAGACGCAGATATAATGGCAGTCATGTTATTCAGAGATCATGCTGCAGAGTGTGTGCATTTTACCAATCTCAATTCAAAGACTTAATTCACACAGACACACACACACACACACACACACACACACACACACACACACACGTATACACACACACACACGCACACACACACACACACACACACACACACACACACACACACATACACATACGATAACACGCATGACCACTACAAGACTCCCACAACAGTCTCCGCGTTTCCCCTGGACAGCACGACGCGTAAAATTAAACAGATGTTACCTCGGGAGGTGGGATCTAGTTAAGCGGTGACGTGTTCCCTTGCATTACACAGAAGCGCGAACAAATCCAATAGTGGCAATGGCATTTGGCTGATCTCAGACTGGACCCAGCCAGGCAGAGTTGGGGGTGGGGGAAATGATTTCAGGGATTTGTTCCCCATCGCCAGACTCTTTAAGCTGGCAGGCCTCTGCCGCCTTTGTGTCGATCTTCGTGCTAACGAATGATGGAAAGTTTGATTGGATTTGGTGAACAGATTTCGGATCGAGTCCATGTTGTCAGCGAGGTGCTGAGGTGCCAGTGGACATGGATGGAAGTCTCTATATGTTCATGGACTTCACCGGTCGTGAAATATAAGGGATAGCTTTAAAAACAACAAGAACACCCCACCCACCCCCGGTATTGTGCATCAATGAAGCGCCCTAAACTGACAGGTGATTCAGATAAACAATGTCATATGAATTAGTGCTGTAAAATATTAAGTGATATTTATAGATAGACAGTGCTGTTTGACAAAGGAACGCATTAAATGTTAGGTCATAGAGCGCACTAAAATTAACGGGTGATATTTATAGATAGACAGTGCTGTTTGACAGAGGAATGCATTAAATGTTAGGTCATAGAGCGCACTAAAATTAACGGGTGATATTTATAGATAGACAGTGCTGTTTGACAGAGGAATGCATTAAATGTTAGGTCATAGAGCGCACTAAAATTAACAGGTGATATACAGATCTCTTTGACAGAGAAGTGCACTAAAATTAATGTATGCTATTTATAGGCAGTACTGTGTGACAAAGAAGTAAGTACACTAAATTTAACGGGTATTATTTACCGTGTGACAGAGAAGTGTACTACATCTAAATTGTAAATAAATCTTGAGAAATTAAGCCCAGACGTTATCAAAATAAATGAGAACAAAAATCTTAAAACCAACAAACTAAAGCAACATAATAATAATAGAATATAATCACACGAAGTGAGTGCACTTCACTATTACACAATTATGTCTGTAAGTTATCACACCAAGTGAGTGCACTTCTCTATTACACAAAGCTGTCTGTAAGTTATCACCCAAGAACAACACAAACAAACACAAACACATTTATATCTGATGCTTTATCAAAGTAAAAATGTAACTGTAAAGTCTGCCAAAGCCATACGTATAAATCATCTATACATTATTTTATTCATCGAAAACATCCCGCACCCCAATCCGAAACAAACACACGGTGAAGCCTTCAATCCCATATTTAAATAATCCGACAGAAATGACTTATGACCTGAAGAACGATGTGATCATTCTGACGACAAACATTTACTCATGTTCCTTAAAAATGATTCCATTCTTTTATGTGTTGGTCCGTAAGAAGTCCGAACGACCCACAGTGTCTCGGGCTGTACTATAAACGCAATTCATAGCCGCAATAAAAGTGGTCATCATGACAGGACCGTCAGGGTCTCCCATAGCTCTCGCTACCATTTCCATCTGCTGCCCTCCTTCAGTCCATGGATGGCCAGAGCCATAACTTCCTCGCCGTCGGCGAAATATGGCGCTGCTCTGCCTAGCAATTTGGCAGAATAAACTTTCCGTGTTTGTTTTCTTCTCCGCCTGTCAGTCTGCCACAACACTGCCTGCATTAAAGACGGTCGCAACTTTTCATCTCCAAGCGGAGCGTCCCGTCCCTATGTATCACCCCGTCCCGTGCCCTACCTCCACAACTCCGGCTCTCTTAATTAGATTAAACCCGTTCGAAAATATGGCCGCTGGAATTGGGACCGTCGTTTCCCTGACGCGTGCTGGTCGCGCGCGAATCTCGTGCAAGCATGCGCAACGGGCGCCGCCTTCCCATGCGCGTTTTTGCAAAAAAGCACAATAGGGAGGTTTTGTAAATCAAACACACAGATGGTCTTGCGCGGGAAGGGCCACTTCTGCAAATTAATCACCAGTTTCTGAGCAAAGACAGCGCGCACTGTGGCTTCTGAAGCTGAGCTCAAGGGCAAGCAACTCAGGATTTCAAGATCTGAGCATTCTGTAGGCTGTTAATTCGCTTTCTGGGGCAGAACATCTCTGAAAGTATAATTAAGATCATTCACATAAGATTCTATCTTTAAGAAGAATTATGGACTGGAGGCTATAAATCCCTGTTCAAGTCTTATCTTGACAACCGCACAGGTCAGCTTGCAAACAGTTTTGTGGAGGTTGCGAAACTAGACATCCGGGATTCAAATATTTCCTGCCCGGCCAAAGACGCATTTGTCTAGTTTCTATGGGGTTATTTCTGAGGAGTAATTAGATTAGTAACAGATTGTTTTTTCCTGAGTGTTAAATCTTTTGTTTATAAAAAAAATACTCCAAACATATATATGCAACAGCTTGAGGATAAATACTTCATCCACCATTTTTGTTGTAGATGTCCTTGTAACTTTAGTCCTTATTGAGCCAGCAAAAAGTTAACAGTTTGGAGTGGCATTTCTTAATTTCAACCTTGTAATAAGATTAATTTTTTTTTAAATCGCAACGGAAATGGCGGCAATGCCCGGATACTTTCGTAACGTACGCATTTCTAGTGTATTATTATAGTGAAGATTTTTTTTGTGATGGATTTAGGACAGTTTTATTGTGCTGGATCCCAAAATTACATCGGTGTTGTTCTTTCGGATCAACTTTTTTTTATCTATTGCAGCAAGATGATTTTTTGTTGTTTTTTTTGTTGTTTTATTTACATGTAAGGGTATTTTCTATTGATATTATGTAAACTTCTTTCTTATTTCTTTAAATAAACAAATTATAATTTATTTATACATAATTATGAAGCGTTTACATAAACTATTAATGTGACTGGGATTAAAAGAAAAAAAACGGAGCAGTCTTAAGTTTCCCGATCTTGAATCAGCACGTCGTCCAGTAGCTCAATTTGATGAAATTCCAGTACCTGTCCCTGGAGAACTTACCAATAATAGTAAAGAATATTTCTATAGTGTTGAAGAATATGAAGAAGAAAAAGAAGAATTAGTGGTTCTTGATGATGATGCTCCAAATCCTTTTTCGCAAAAGGAGCTAAATGATCTAGTTCGGATCTCAGCTTGTCAAAGTCATCTGATGAACTGTTGGCATCCAAATTGAAGGAAAAAAGTCCTTTCTGACAGTGTTCGCATCAACTACTACTGCAACAGACATCAAGAGTACCTCAGTTTTTTTCTCTACAGAGAAGGACATGGTGTACTGTACAGATATTGTGCAGCTTCCGCACAAGCTTGGAGTGCCACTGTATAAACCTGAAGATTGGAGATTGTTTATTGACAGCAGCAAACGATCACTGAAATGTGTTCTGCTACACAATGGTAACCAGTTTGCCTCTGTACCTCTGTACCTCTAGCTCACTCGACTACACTGAAGGAGAAGTATGAAGCGGTGAAGTACGTGCTGGAGAAAATTCGTTATGATCAGCATGGATGGTTACTTTGTGTTGACCTGAAGATGGTAAACATTTTGTCGGGACAACAGTCTAGGTTCACCAAGTAACCGTGCTTTCTGTGCATGTGGGATAGTAGGAACAAAGCTCAGCATTACACGAAGTAGGACTGGCCTGTATGGGAGGAATTGGTACCTTGCAAAGCAAAGAACCTCATACACAACCTTCTGGTGGACAGAGACAAGATACTTTTCCAACTGCTGTACATTAACCCTTTCATACCCGGTGGTTCCATTTGGAAACCCAGTGTAGTTTTCTTGTAAAACCGGAGTGGGGTTAAAAACCAGTAAACATCAGAAGTCATTTTCTTACTTACTATTATCTTAATAAAATACTGTATTCAGTTTAGAGTCACTAACTTACTAGGTAGCATCACTGGCTGTGCTTTTGTTTTGGAAGCCATATTGAAATTTTACTGCATGTGTTCTAGTGTTAAATTTTAATGTTCCAAAGGCTTCACTGCATCAGGAAAATTCTAAGTCAAACAAGTATTGTTTTCCCTCTGTGCCTGTTTTACCAACATTTTTTGTTGAATGCGACAGTTTTGTAGTTGGTTCTATTTGGAACCATTGGTACTTAGTGGTTGTTACATGTTACTGCAGAAATGGTGGTTTGTAATATTTAGTGATTTTTTCCACATTTTATGAAGATTTAAATGGGAAATTTATGTGTTATCTGCCAATTAAGTAGTAATCTAGTAGTAATTCAGTTACGTTCTGAAATGTAATTCTCGACAATTACAATACAGCTCAAACACAATTCAGTCTCGGCAATTACAATACAGCTCAAACACAACTCAGTCTCGGTGATTACATTCTGAAATTTGTTGAATGTTTGATGCAGGCAAAATGGCGGATTGTGATATGCATCGCAGACAAAATAGAAAAGGAAAAATGGAATATCAGCTTGTCTTGTTACCAGATGCTGACATTTCTGAACCTGACTGTGATGTAGAGGATCTAGAGATGGAAAATAATATGGATGAGTTGAGCGATGATCCACTGACCGAATCAGAAGATGATCTTCCATTATCAACAGTTAGGGACCATGCAAAGCAAAAAGATTCTGATTCTGCTGGCGTAGATGATGCTGATGATGATAATAATGTTCCATTAAACAGATTATTCAAAAAGAAATCAAAAGATGCAGTAATGTTTCCATGGAGAAGAATAAAGCCAGAGTCACCTCCGATCCAAAATGATCGTGGAAATTTTCTGATCCACCTGAGGAGGAAGAGCCTTCAATAAAATACTTTCACAGATTTTTTCAACTGAACGTATTGAGCACATGTGACTCAGACCAATTTACGTGCAGTTCAGTGTGTGTCCTCATTTAGAACAACAACAGTATAAATCGAACAATACTGTGCAATTTTGTTGAAGATGGACCTGGTTCCAATGCCCAGTTATAAATGCTACAGGTCAGAAGAACTCCGTTTTCCACCTGTTGCAGAATTTATGAGTCAAATCGTTTTATTGACATCAACAAGTTTTTTTAACTTAACGACAACACCAAGGCCATCACTGACAGAAATGACTTGAGCAGATGATATCATACAAAGGAAAATCTCCTTGAGGCAATACCTTCCAAAGAAGCCTACGAAATGGGGCTTCAAAGTATTTGCTAGATGCAGGGTCAGTGGTGTGACATATGACTTTCATTTCTATGACGGCAAGGCTCCTGTTGTGCAGAAAAGGGGCTTAATCTTGATCATACTTAAAAGTCAGACACTACCTATCTTTGGATGTGTCCCTCCAAGATGAGAGAGTGTAGGGGCAAGAATTTCTATATTTCAAGAATTTCAAGAGGCCATTGCAGCTTGCAAGTGGGAGTCCCAGAGAAAAGGTGGATTTAGAATTAATTAATTGTTAATGTCTTTGAGTTCTCCTCTGTAATTAGGAAGACCCTTACGGGCAGGATTAAACAAATTAGGGTTTGAGTAGGATAATCTGTTAAACCGCCATGTCATAATTATTGGTGAAACTTCTGACACACCGTTTCTATCATGCACCTTACAGGCAGTACGGGAGGGTCGAAATCACACGTGCACACGGCTCCCAGCAAAATGGCGGCACGAGCATCAGCTTCAGTGCAGACTGGAATTGATTTGGGGCAAAGTAGTGTCCTAAGGTGCACTTCAAACGTGTCAGTATCGAAATTTTATATTTTAAAAATTACTTTCAGCTTATCTTTGTCTTAACTTAGCACTAAGCTTGGAATCCTGTCCAGGTTCATGTATATCTTGCTGACACAATGTAACATTATGGAAGATATATATATATATATATACATTAGTGCTAAATAAATGTACAAGAGAGAATTCAGCTAACTTTTTTTATTTAACGAAATAAAATAAAACTGCTTTTATTTTTTTAATACAGATTATTAAGCTCGATTTATTAATTATTGAGCCTTAGAAAAAAAGTTATGTTGCTAAATTCGGCATATTAGGTGAAATATAAGCACTCTCTAATCCAGTGGTCAAATTCGGCAATTTCGGTGAAATATAAGCACTCCCTAATTCAGTGGTCAAAAGATAATATCGCACGATATAGAATTTCATCAAATTGCAAGGTATCAAATGTTGACATCTGGACTCTATCACACTGGACTTTGTCAAATCGCGAGTCAAAATATCTTGGCCAAGCTGGTTTCAGTCAAGTCGCGATTTAAAATGAGTGTGGTACGTGTAGATGACATTTGAGAGAAATTTGTGGAACATGTAGATGACAGTTGTGGGGATTTCGTGATACGTGTAAATGACAGTTGAGAAAAGTTCATGATACATGTAGATGACAGTTGAGAGGAGTTCATAATACATGCAGATGACAGCTGAGAGGAGTTCATGATATGTGTAGATGTGAAAAGTTCGTAATCCATGTTGATGACCATCGAGAGTTCATAGATGTCCACGACGGCTGCAATTATAAAACGACACGCCTAAACTCGCCGTTGTCTAGCGTTTTGGAGTAGTAGTTGAAGCCGCCGTCGAGCACGTGCGGGGCAGTGCGTGCGTGGGAAGCGATATGATGGCTGATGAATCCCTAGAGATGTTCCGTACTGGATCTATTTGTCGATCCAGCTTGAACTTCGTTTGCCCATTAGCTAGCCAAAAGTTGGTTGGCAAAACTGTTGTTTCATTTTTCTATTTATCTATGCATGTCTGACGATCGTTTTTAAAACACGAGTGGGCAACCACCGAAAGGTTCAGTCCAGTTATCGCAATCTCATTATGCCAGTGTGAGAGTACACGATTGTCGAATGTACTGATGACAACAAAATAAATTTCAATAATTAGAATTAAAAGTTAAAAACGATGAGCACATCCTGAATAGTGAGATTCGTTTCTGTTTCACTCGTCGAATTTATTTACAAGCAAAATTTTTACCAGTGATATATACACTGGGTAAAAATTGATGACATCAGTTCCATTCGATAAGCATGCAGTTTTTAGGAAGTATCCGATCTAGTGGCTACACTAAACTCCAAGTGAAGCAAAAGTTCTTCATGTACACAGATGTGTCAATGAACAGAAAGATTCTTTTAGCACTTACAACAATGTAAGTTTCTGGACCAAAAAAAAAAAATCATTAAAAAAATCTGAAAATACACAAAATAAATAAAAAGAAATTAACAAGCTGGACAAACTGTACTACTAGAGCCCAAGAGTGACAGTCTCTATGGCGATTATTAGTGACTTGAACCTGTGGTCAAGTTTGCAAATCACTGTTCCCTGGGGGATTGGGGATAAAAATGAAAAAACCAGTTGAAGAACATAAACAGAAAGTGATGTTGGCAAGGAAGGAATTTAGTGGAAAAATCACGTTTCTTTTTCTTGGGATAGAAAAAAGTCACATTTATGGAAATATGATTTTGATTAGCAATATGCTTATGGTTATGAATATGATTACGATTATGAACAGGATTGGGAATCGGATTATGATTAGGAAAATTGAAAAGATTAGGAATAGAAATACAATTAGGATCAGGAGTCAAACGCAGATTATGAAGCTAATGCAATTCTCTTTTAGTTTGGTGTCTCAAGTTTAAGCGTTAGTATATTTTGGCGATTCACGCTAGAGCACAGTGAAGTATATAAGTTCTTCTAATGACAGGCATTTTACAAGAGAGAGAGAGAGAGAGAGAGAGAGAGAGAGAGAGAGAGAGAGAGAGAGAGAGAGAGAGAGAGAGAGGGAAGTGCTTTAGAAGCATTGAAAAAATAAAATTTAATTTAATAAAATGCATTGTAATTACTTTTATCTATTCGTGTCCTGAAATTCCCCGGTTAAAAGGGCTTTACAAAAGTTCAAAGTAACTATTTCGTTAGAGAGCGGAAGTACAACATACTTAATCTAAACATACATATTATTGCTACCACTACTGCTACTATCTACTGTTACTGACTGCTACTACTATACTACCACCACCACTACTACTATTATTGCTACTACCATTACTACTACTACTATCACCACTACTACTACTATTGCTAATATCATTATTACTACTACTACTTGGTAGGAGGTATGAAAATAATCATCAAACTGCTACAATTACTTTTGGTATCATGATAGAGCATTTAACTTTCAAAGCCCTAATCCCATACCACAACCCATTAACTTTCAAAGCCCTACTTCCATACCACAAACCACTAAATTTCAAAGCCCTACTTCCATACCACAACCCACTAACATTCAAAGCCCTAATTCCATACCACAACCTATTAAGGGCACATTTAACTGAATTGAAAACAAATACCTGGCGACAAATTAATAATGGCCTCAAGGTGCAATCAGAGGCAATGACCTGGTTACCACACTCGAAAGACAGATCTGGTGGGCACATAGACAAAGATAGGGATTGAAGGGGGCGGGGAGGGAGAGTTAAATGTGAAAACTTAATCTATCTGGTTAACGTGTCTTCGTGCTGACCGAGTGCTAGGCCATCATGAATGATGTTGCGGGGGCAAGAGAAATTTCTAAATTTACAGTAGGGGGTGGTGGGTGGTGGTGGATTAAGTGTATATAAATCTGAGAGAAATTTCTATATATTTACAGTAGGGGTGGTGGTGGATTAAGTGTATATAAATCTGAGAGAAATTTCTATATATTTACAGTAGGGGTGGTGGTGGATTAAGTGTATATAAATCTGAGAGAAATTTCTATATATTTACAGTAGGGGTGGTGGTGGATTAAGTGTATATAAATCTGAGAGAAATTTCTATATATTTACAGTAGGGGTGGGGGGTGGATCAAGTGTATATAAATCTGAGAGAAATTTCTATATATTTACAGTGTGTGTATGTGGATCGAGTGTATATAAACCTTTAACAGTAGTGGATCGGTACACTAACACAGATGGAAGGGGGTGTCCGTGGAGGGGCCAGGTGTTTTAGGAACCCTACTTGAAGGTAAATGAGTGACTGTGAATGAATGAAAGTAGAATTAAACTGTATTCTTTGTATTGAACTTTGTAATATTTTATTGATGAATTTGAACCAGAGACCGGTAAACGTAAATGTAGCTTGTTAAATGTAAGTGCAAATCTGCATTATACTTGTAGCGCTGTGTCCCTTCTAATGTTGGCGTCAATGTTGTGTATTGTTTATATTTTGTATGCTGTTTTCTGCTGGGGGCTGGTGAGTAGGCAGAAACCTGGCATGCAGGCTGGAAATGCATTTGAGCAAAATACAAGTCACCCCAAGTAGCATACGATACTTAACACTTCCTGCAAATGAAATTATTAAAACTACGTTTTCCGGTTCCATGCCATTCAAATGTGAAATCTCGGCCCCACAAATCCTTATTTTATTGTACATGTAATATTTCTCACACAAAATACGTCTAGAACCAAGAGCTGGAATACTTTTTTCTAACGTGTGATGTGGTTCAAGTATTTCTTTCTTTCTTGTATATGTGATAAAAAGAAAGTGACCTTATCAGTAGTACCTAGCATTCCATCCTCAGTTGTCTCCCCTCTCCCTTCACTCTACTGGAATGCTCTAGAACAGTGGTTTTCAACCATTTTACACGTACGGAGCGATGAAAATAGGAGAAATATTTCACGGACCGTTAAGGCAGAAATAAAAAATACAACAACATTATTTATATAGTAGTTTGTGTATTAGTTTTTAAATTTAAAATTATAGAATGAAAATACCTAATTATTTAAAACAACCAGAAACAGAGCAGTAAGCACGATTGCTAATAATGGAACGCCTTGAACATTTGAGAAAGCAATATTTAATTCAAACAAAGTTAGTGTGAAATCTGCTGGTGTTTTTTGCTAGAATATTTGATAACCGTGGCTGCAACGTTGTTTCTGAGAGACGAAGTGCTGCATTGACATCCATTCCACTTCTCTGGATTTTATGACTGACATGGCTGAAAAAGTATTCTCACCAAAAAGGTAGTCGAAAATACGACCAACAATTTAATACCCTGTAACTGAAAAATGGATATTCATTCTTTTCCCAGTGATATCCAAATTTGAGACAATGATTGTATTTTATGTTTGGACACCAAAGTGACATCAAAAGACAACTCCGTCAGGTTTTCTTTTTCACGAGGATTAAGTGCGCATGAAGTACATCTTCCATGCATGGATTACAATAATTATTAATCCAGAGGTTACCTTTACGAGGATCATCATTTTCAGGGTAATAATGATAAAAGTTTTGAGCTAACGCTCTTAAATGTTGACTTATTATATTGAAAATAACTTTCCGGTTGACGTCAACAGCAATCAAATATTCTTGCAAAAGTGGAAACATTTCTGTATTTTCCTCTTGTACGTGACTATCCAATTGAGCCAGCTTCTTTTTTGAATGTATCTGTCTTATTTCTCTGTGTACAAATACTTGCGCACAATCCCTTGAGAGAAATATTAATTTCGTTGAGAAGGCTATGTCCGCCATATATGCAAGTTTAGCCATCCATTCCTCATCCAACAAAGACTCTACTACTGCAGATTTTCTTTCTTGCATAAATTGCTTTACTTCTTTCTTCAGTTCGACAAGGCGTGAACGAGCCCTTCCTCTCGATAGCCACCTCACTTCTGCATGGAGAAAATATTGGTGTTGTGAGTCCATACTCACACAAAGTGTCCAGAACAGCCTGGAGTTCGTAGGTCGACTACTAATTTCATTTACGATCTTCACCGTGTCATTCATCACAGTGTTTATTTCAGTAGAAAGCTTCTTTGCAGTTAGGTGCTCCCGGTGAGTCATACACTGAGTGGACAAAATTGCTGGATGAGCAACGTCTTTTATTTTCGCAAATACACCTGAGCGATGTCGAGTCATGCTCGTAGTACCGTCCGAACACACTCCGACGCATTTGCCCCAGTCTAAGTCCTGCACTTGAAAATACTCACCAAGAGCGCTAAATATCTCTGAATAGTGGTCATCCATGAAAGTCAAGGCAAAAAAGTTCTTCCCTAAAGTATACGTCTTCATTATACTTCACGAAGCAAAATAGAATAGCATGGTTACTCACGTCAGTTTACGTCACGAAGCAAAGTAGAATAGCATGGCTGCTCACGTCAGTTTACGTCACGAAGCAAAGTAGAATAGCATGGTTACTCACGTCAGTTTACGTCACGAAGCTAAGTAGAAAAGCATGGTTACGCACGTCAGTTTACGTCACGAAGAAGTAGAAGAGCATGGTTACTCAGGTAAGTTGATTCATCAAGTTAAATCGCAAAACATCTCGATTTCTTTTCCCCGTCTACAACTGGTTCTTGTCATGTCATGTCATGTCAACAATTTTACTCTGAAAGTGTTGTCTGAAAGCGGCATAGCCTCTAGTTTTTGAGGGGCTTGAGGACCCAAAATTTCCCGAGCGACATCTAAGATACCAGGCTTTACAAACTCCTCACCAATAATGAACAGTTTTTTTTCGTTTTCGATATTTGAAGAGCAACTAAATAAGACGCTTGAATTTCAAAAACACTCATATCAGTCATCTATTACATATCTAAGCAACTAAAATATTTTACCCAGTCATTGTTTCCAATCAATTCAGGCTGCACGTTTACTTAGTAGGCCCTACTTACGATAGAGATAGCCCTTATTCTGTTATATACACGTGCTCCTGAAGTACCCTTTTTATATCGTTATGTAACTCTATAATACACTTAGTTGATATACAAAACCGGCAGACCCTGTATCGTATTACGTATAATGTATAGCTCAAGCTGAAATATCCTTATGTTGCTGACAAGGATGCAGACTTGTCTGATATTGGAGGCCGGTAGGCAAAAGAGCTAAGGTCTAGTAATCATAATGAAATAAAAATGAAACACAATTTTAAGAAACCATAATGGTTATAACGGACGAAAACCAGTTTCGCCTCCACCTCATCACCGTCAGAAATGCACTTAAAAAAAAAAAATTCAAAACAACCTCAGGGGTTTGAGCACACATGCGTACGATACCCTCTTCCCCCATTTTTCCGGTGACCATAATTCGGTTCTCGCTGCCCATCACTCGAAAGAGATTTAGACAAGGACAAGGGAAAGCGAAAAGACCAAGAGATAGGAGAGTCATTGCAGCCCAATACAAAGTCAATACCTGCGCCATGACAAATTAACCAGCGAGCATACGCGATCCAAGCACGCACACGCCGCGCGCACAATGGCGATCGCTTCGCGCCACTTCCCCGCCATCTGTCGGCAGCAGGCCGCGTTCTGATTATCTCCCTTGCTTAAAGGCGGGGCGACAAAGGGTGGTATTGTGGCGGCCTCTTACGGCTGTTATATCGCACTAATAAAGAAGATATTAAACAAAATCAAATAAGCTAGGTCGCGACACGCTGCGAAACACCCCCTTCCTGCTAGAGGATCTAATTTGTACCCGTTCATTCTGTCCCCCTCACGAGGAAGTTTTTCCTGGGCCATATGTTAGAGTTTTCCCCTCTTGCATTGAAAATTAGTTATTGAGCACATGTCTCCGAATTAACTCTGCTCCGACTTCTGGTATCTTGAAGATTATGCCAGTTTAATGCATGAACCATAATTGTCACAGCAGTTGATTCAGTTAGACCACTTAAAACAAATAAAACATACATATGCACAAACACACACCTCCATACACACACACACACCCGTCCACACAAACACACACCTCAGACACACACACATCCCTCCGCACACACACACACACACCTCCACACACTCACACACACGCACGCGCGCGACTAGAATAAGCAGTGTAGTACGAGGCTTAAATAATAATTAGTGTTAAATAATAATTTAATTAAAATTTGCAACAACTCATTTATCAACTCATAAATCGCGAACGTGCGGCCAGAGTGCAATCTTGAAAGATTTTGTTACCGCAGATGTTGCAAAAACGGTGTTTGGGGGGCACCTACGATGATAATGTATTACTCATAATTGGAAGGGATACAAAATTTTAATTTATTTTGATTCGAATGAAGCCATTAATAGCGCGACTAGTGCTGACATCACGTGACCAAAGGACGTGGTTAGACATTTTAGGATAAGCGAAGACTCTTATTACAAAATAGAACAAATGATACTAAAACTAATACAATAATCCTACATATTATCATATTCATTATCAAACAGTTTTGCTATTGTTTGGGCTTGTTCAAGGTAAGAATGATTAGGATCAAGATTCAAAGCAGTTCTGTATAAAGTTCTGTTAATTATATTAATGATATTAATTGTCCAATCGTTATAATTTATTCGGATAATTGAATTCTATGACAGGGAGAGGTAATGGAGCTTACCTATTGAGTAAATGAAGCGAACTATTTCAAGACAAGATGATTGGAATTATTAACCCAGTCACTACTTACACAGGTAAGAAATATTCTATAATACTTATACAGGTAAGAAATATTCTATAATACTTATACAGATAAGAAATATTCTATAATACTTATAGAGGTAAGAAATATTCTATAATACTTATAAGGTAAGAAATATTCTAGCATTACATAGACAGTACATTCTACCATTTGTTTTGTACATTATTCCAACCTTACACTGGCTGTAATATATTCCATTGAATTTCAAGGTCATTGTTATCGATAAAAAAATTAATAATGGCGATCTAGTGTGCAGATTCTTTCGATCTTAATCAGTCAATAATTTGGTTTATTTACCTCACAAATTAATTTGACTTTTGTGCAAATCTATTAATTATGACACAAGGCTTCCAACCAAAATTAGTCAGTTTCAATTTATAATCCACGTATTGTCCAATTGTCTGAGGCCAGTAATATAGGCTATTTATTGCGCAAATAAATTCTACTTTAAACAATCAGTAGCAATTTAATGTGTAGGTATCGTTAAACAGAGCAGCTAATTACTATTTGTTGTGCAAGACATTTTGACTTTAGGAGCTAGTACTGCATGTTGTTTACTAGGCAAGTTATTTATACCTTAAAAATTACTTACAAGTTATTTATACCTTAAAAATTACTTACAAGTTATTTATACCTTAAAAATTACTTACAAGTTATTTATACCTTAAAAATTACTTACAAGTTATTTATACCTTAAAAATTACTTACAAGTTATTTATACCTTAAAAATTACTTACAAGTTATTTATACCTTAAAAATTACTTACAAGTTATTTATACCTTAAAAATTACTTACAAGTTATTTATACCTTAAAAATTACTTACAAGTTATTTATATCTTAAAAATCCTACATTCAGGCATGTCCGTATTCGACACAGTTGAAGTAGCATGAACAGAAAGCATCTTTCAGACTCTGCAAGTCATGATTTGGGGGCGGATCCGAGGTGAAGCTGGAGGGACCAGGAGACTAGGAGAACTGGCAGGCAACTTCTGTCTCGGAGCGCGATGACAGTACGACTCGGCAGATGTTTCGATTGAGATTCTCATCAAGGACCGGCATTTAGGTGTACAGCCCTTCAGGCAGTATGTCTGTCGTGTTAGCTGTCTGTCTCTCTGTGCCTTGCATTTATACGTGCGTTCGTTTCAGCGAGTCTGCACAATGTGGTCTGATAGACTTTGCATCATAGGCATTTTAAAAATTATTAGCAAACCTCTGCGATGTCATGAAAGTTTTAAGGAAAAAGGTTCTATACTTCTCCAGTTCTTGAAGACAAGAAGACAAATATTGCTCGCGTCGGTAGTGGGACCGTTGAGCCCTCGCGGATCCATATAGCAAAATGTTGCTGTCCTTGAACGTTATTCCTGCAGAGGCTGTTGTCAGTAGTGACTTCTTTGTCGTGCACTTGACTAATTATTAAGTCAGGTATTACCCGTTTACTCACATCCTGTCAACTTTTCATTATGATAGTCTCCATTTGTTTACAGAAAAGATTGTTTTTCCCACCGCACATCTCTCTACACGGTATACGGATAATATCACAACACAGTAACGTTCCATAATATCCCTCCATCATACCCCTAACATTCTATAACTCCATAATAATTTATCATCCTTTAGATTATTTGCGTTGCCCACTTCATATGTCTACTAAATCACTGCATGCAAGCACACACACATAACATTGCTCATGGTATCAGTACACACACATAACATTGCTCATGGTATCAGTATACACACATATTGCTCATGGTATCAGTATACACACATAACATTGCTCATGGTATCAGTATACACACATATTGCTCATGGTATCAGTATACACACATAACATTGCTCATGGTATCAGTATACACACATAACATTGCTCATGGTATCAGTATACACACATAACATTGCTCATGGTATCAGTATACACACATAACATTGCTCAATACACTACTCCATTTGTATGTATTGTCCTAGTTATCACATTATCTACACTATCATTCTGTAATTAGACAATGTTTACAACAGATCACTATACACAACCATATTCTACAGTATCTCTCCATACACAGACAATGTCAACAGTACCACTCTATACCCAGACACACGGTCTAGGATATAAGTCCAAAAATCATTGTCTACATTATTACTTCATACAGTCCACAGTATCATTCCATTTTCATACAACTCTCCACAATACCATTCTATACACACTGTCGACATTTTCCCTCCCCACACAAAACGTAGTCCCAAGCTTCATTCCAAAAGTCATAGTCAATAGTAACAGGACTATATCATAATAAAGCTCGATATCACTTCACACCTTTCCAAGCTTCGAGATAACACCTTGAAATAGTAACAGGGCTATTTCATAAACATAATGCTCAATATCACTTCATATCTTTTCAAGCTTCGAGATAACACCTTGAAATTGTAATTAAGATAAAACGAAAAATTACTAGTAAAATGCCAAATGAGATAACACCATTAAATTGTAATTAGTGTATATGGAAAAATTAGCCGTAAAAGGCCAAATGAGATAACACCATTAAATTGTAATTAGTGTATATGGAAAAATTAGCCGTAAAAGGCCAAATGAGGTAACACCATTAAATTCTAATTAATGTATACGGAAAAATTAACCGTAAAAGGCCAAATGAGATAACATCATTAAATTGTATTTAGGATAGAAAGACAAATTACTTTTAAAAGGGCAGGTGAGATAATCAGAAAGATGATATGTTAGAGAAAGGTTTTTAAATAGGGAATATTAATACAGTCGACTGCTCTCAATATCTAAAAGTTCTCAGCACAGTGATCGCGTGATTGAAATCTAATTAATTATATATAAATGAATCTGCTTCTTGAAAAGGAAACAAAATGTAATTAAATAACTAAACATGTTTAGCAAGGCTGACAATTTGTATACATGGTGGACCTATCATTGTTCAATTTATTTATTTACATTACACCTTCTCATTCTACTGGTTCAAATAACAGACCTCGCTGTATCATAATATTTATTTTAATTACAATAATTGGAGTTAAGGTACACTGGGAGTAACCGCAGATCAGAACAAGTGCACTTAAGGCATTAATACAAAGTGGCATGGGGGGTGGGGGGTGGGAAGAGAAACTAATTATAGCCGTACGACTTTTCGTTTGGTCTGCTTTGATCACAAGAGCTATTCATATGTTAAAGTTTCCCCTAGAGTATAAAGAGTTAATCTAATATTTTTTTTTTTGGGGGGGGAATAACAAGTCTCGCTTAGTCGCATCTATTAAAGCTACTAAAGAGGTTTGTTTTTGCTGTATTTTTTCCTAACAGCGTTATGCATTGTAGTCAAAATTGGCAGCCAAACAAAAGAGTTTTGACGGCCGGGTGATCCCCAAAGAATTTGAAAATGACTAGTTTATACGAAGGCCCATTTACACCCACTCTCAGAGGAAACGAAAAACGGGATCAGCAACATGACCTGGTGGGATCAGCAGAACCGAGGAGACAGAACCAGGGTGGGTATGATGAAGTTTGGAACGCCCAAAGACCCAAGCACCCTTAAAATAATGTCAACAATGTCCCTCGATAACCAGCGAAACGTTTTCTTCCGAGCACGTTTTCAAGCCTTCAGTCAAACGAATCTAACTGTTCAAACGCCATTTTACTGAAATAAATTTCCAGGGGGTGTCTACAATCTGAATGCCACTTTACTGAACGGGTTTCCCTTACGGACAGCGCTCATCTTGCAAGGTGACCACTGCTGCCAATGCAGGGTTTTGCCGCCAGATGTCGCGGCTACTCTTAGCCTTATTTCCGCGTGACCCGCCTGGCGATAACGAGCCCAAATGAAAGACCCGCTGAACCACTGCGTTTTGAGGGGGATAAAATGGAATTGTTCTTTCCATTCAAAAAAAAAAAAAATTCCACCCAAGACTCGAGACCACATCAAACACTTTTTTTGACGAAACTGCTGTTCTATTGAAGGGTGAAGGGTTAGCTCCTGACTCTACATGCATAATTCGCAGATTTCGTGGTTATCCAGGTCTGTGTCCGTCAGTTTAGTCGACGTTTGTTTTCTAAGGAATAATTTATTTCGAGCACCTCTCGTGACACGATTTTGAAAGAAGCCAATTTTAAATATGACCCCTTAGTGCGAAGGTGGCGGACAACGGAGAGTGGGAATGGGGGTGGGGATGAAAGAGGTGGGAGATGGTTTGTTACCCTGACATAAAGTACTACTGTTGATCGGGTGGTCTGCGATTTAAAAAAAAAAAAATGTTGTTATTCTCTCGAAAAATTCAAGAACATATTTTATTGTCCGTTGAAAGATGAATCGTAGGCTTATGAGGATAGGCTGAGTGTGTGATGTTGTCACTGCAGGCCGAAACAGCTAAGAGAGTGGCCATTGCTGAGTTTGGGCGGGACATGGAAGTATATGTGCATTGAACTACCTAACGTGTCCGTTGTACTGATTAGGGTGGTGCAATGCAAAAGCATTCATAATTAATCAGAAGCACGTGCAAGCAAGTTTAGCAACACATTCAAAGTCACCGAGAGAGTAGAATTACTTTTTAATAGAATCAGTACGCTTCATGTCTCTATACTGACTGAAATGGTTTCTGTTTTTATTTAGAGGTTAAATATTGCTGGATATACAACCGAAAGCATGATAATCACAACAATTTCTGGAGCAAATTTAGATCCTGACTTGTTTTATTCTGTGAATAGTTATTTCAAACTCTTTCTTCCTTTTTGTCTATGACCAGACATGAGGGAAATGACGTCACTGAAGAGAGTGTTGTCTGACTCAAGACACTTCCGGAAGCGCAGAGACCTGTCTTGAACCGAATACATCGTCAAAGCTAAAGCTAAATTACTTAATGCTTTCTAGAAAAAGAAAAACTGGCAAATGATCAATTGTACAATGTTTTGAAAGAATAGACTGTGAAATGTTCAAAATTAAAACAATGCGAACAATCGTTCCGCTAAATACCGTTTGTCGTTATGGTTACCAAAAACGGATTCCACGTACCTCTTCGTGCAGCAGCATGTAGTACACAACAAAGAACGCTCCCTGCAAATGTAAAGATAACGTGCATGTAGTACACAACAAAGAACGCTCCCTGCAAATGTAAAGATAACGTGCATGTAGTACACAACAAAGAACGCTCCCTGCAAATGTAAAGATAACGTGCATGTAGTACACAACAAAGAACGCTCCCAAATAGTTTATTTACTAAAAACAAATCGAGTGCAAAACCTTATGAAGACCCAAAAAGTGGTGTGTGTGTGTGTGTGTGTGTGTGTGTGTGTGTGTGTGTGTGTGTGTGTGTGTGTGTCTGTGTTTGTGTCTGTGTTTGTGTCTGTGTTTGTGTCTGTGTTTGTGTGTGTGTGCGCGCGTTTATGTGTATGCGTCAGACATATAACGTGTGGTTTTCGTATTTGTCCTTAATACCTGTAAGGTTTGATGTTTTATTCCATCTTAGTACGTATTTCAATAAATGTTCGTTTTGTATTTTAATATGACCATTGAGATCAGTGAACAACAAAGTAATCAATATTTCGTTATTTCAATCCATTGATCTTCCAGCTAATTGATCAGTCAAACTACACTTAATTAATTACTCTTACATTTATTTACCAGTCAGCAATGTAAACAGAAAGATAAGCCAGAGTACTGGTAAATGAAATGAGACTTTTGTATTGTCAAAGTTTAAACTTAAAAAAAATATGATGAAGTTATATCATTATAATATAAACAGTGATAAAGTATAGAGATGAGGACTAGTTAACGTAAATCTAAAGTATATTAAGTGGACTTGTTTATGATAACGCCAATTTGACAAAATTCCACACAATAAAATCAATACTTCATAAGTTGCTTCATCTAAGCATTAAGACATTGAATTTTCAATATCTATCTAAACCATATTAAGTAATAGGATTTTTAAAAATAAAAAAGCCTGCAAAATGATCACTATGTCGATGTCATGTGTGCGTTTGCGAGTTCGTAGGCGATTATTTTATACATGTCTGGGCAACAGATATTCCCAAACAAGTTTCTTGTCACTTTGTTGTAGGTAAATGATAGATGTTGTAGGGAGTGTGGATCACGTTTCATGCAGCAGTTATCCGTACCTGCAGACAGTTGAAGAGAGCGAAAAGATATTTAAGGATTTTGTCGATCATCTTGATTGAAAATATGGCGAACGACCAGCATACTGTGATGAGAATGATTTGGATCCAGAGACCTTTCATGTGGATGCTGTGGACAGACAATCGAGATAACTCAGATAATAGAGAGCACAGTCAAAAATAATTCATTTTTTTTTATGTGAGTGTTTAATTTTCACTACAATAGTCATTACAACAACCAGCATCCACTTCACTAAGACAATACAAACACTACAACAACCTACATCCACTTCACTGAGACAATACAAACACTACAACAACCTACATCCACTTCACTAAGACAATACAAACACTACAAAAACCTACATCCACTTATCCAGAAAGACTAATCACTCACTCGTTGCATGGTAACAGAAAGACAATACGTACGTAATAATTTTGTTTGTCTTTTCACTTTTGGTGTAGGAATTTTCGTTGTGTTCTTTGGCTGTGAAGATGAGGACAAGTATTGTGATCTGTAACAGCAATGAAAAAAAAAACACAATGGGATGTGAGGTACTGCGATATCTACCATCACTATTGTCAGAGGAGTTCTAGACAAATTATCCCGATTTTCAAAATATTTTTAATTACTAATTCTTTGATTATTATATAAGAAGTATAGTACCATTAACTAGGTTGCGTACCTGTGGCACAATAGTTGTTTACGACCTATTAAGATGTAGGTCACTCAAAATGGTGAAGGATGTGGAGGGTTAAGGGGAATGGCAAAATGGGGGAACTGCTAGCCGGATGAGATGCTCATATTTAGTCATTTGCGTTCTGAGTCGTGATGTAGCAGAATCTGCTAGCTGACCTAGAGGCCATTCATATATACGTATCAGTGACCCATGATCCGCAGATGCACATTTCACTGCACCCACATGTCCAAGGGCAAACTGCTTGCGTTCTTTGATACCGCACACAAATTACGAAAATGGTAAATATAATTGACTTCTCTATAATATTGTATATATTACTGACGGAATGCTGTGTAAAATATTATTGTGATTTGCTAAATGATTGTGTGAAGTAATGTATTTCTATTCACAGAAGCTAAGTGGCATTAGCAATGATTACATTTATGTAGAAATGTTGAGATGGTATAAGCACGTGTATGCGACATGCTCATGCTTGTTAAACTATTCAAAAAAAACTATTCGTAGCCAGTGGAGCTAAATAGAGAGAAAATGATTGTTTAATGAATATTGCAATGAATTGCTTATTAAATGTATTGTAACTGAGAATTTATGCAATTATAGAAGTAAAATAATTATTATTCACTTATAAATATTTTATTGAATATATGAATTGTAAGTTAGCTAATGAGTTGTGATGAATTTGTAGAGAGTAGTCTATCGCTGTCACCATGAAGCCCAAATGATTATTCATGCTAATAGGTTGCTATAGAAGAATGCTATTCATTACAGCTGGTTCTGGGCCTAAACTACGCCAGACTCAATAACCTCTGACGACAATGTCTAGCACACCTATTTGATGCTGAGTTGGTCATACCTGGAAGACAACCGCAATGTGATGTCACTTTTGTCAAGGATGCTGTGAGCTGTTGTTGTTCTTCATGAGACTCTAGTTAAGTGTGCTCTCTCCAAATGAACTGATCAGTTGAATAAACTATATGAATAATCGGACAGGGCAGGATAGACAAACTCTCAAATTTTCCGTAATTGAAATGATGTCTTTCTACTCTATAATTGTTATTAAATTTTCCTTTGTTATCTTCACCCATGTTACATAATTTGTTGTAATTGTCGACTAAAAGAAGCTGGTATGGGGGCTGAGTCAGAGAAAAATATCATGTGCCCAAGCTGGTGATGTTATCTCCCCCTTTATTATTAGTTATGATTATGATAACATCACCAGCTTGGGCACATTAGCAGATTTATCAGTCGGTATGTCATTTGAGTAATAGCCCGAATCTTTGGCATATTTGTGGAAGATAGGTCAGGCCATCTGGATGTCGCCAGTATTAGAAGAGAATCGATAACCTAATATTGATATTTGGGAGTCTGATATGACAGGGTCATGATACATAACCGGACACGTGACAACTATTGTATATTTCCAAGGCATCAATCACAAGAACAATCAAACAAAAGGCGTGAAGTTTTCACGTCTCACAGGAGGGGGCTCATCATTCACTTATTTGCTCCCTTCCAGTGATTTTAAAATCAGACTCCTTTTCATACTTTCACTGTTTGTCACTCCTATTATCAGTATTGTCAACGTCATAACATAACCATCATCAACAAAGTCGTCATCATTATTATCAATGTCATCATTGCCATCATCATGATTAACGTCATCATCCTAAAACATGATCAACACCTTCAACAACATGATCAATGTCGTCATCAATACGATCAACGTCATCCTTACCATCAGCAGCAGCATCACCAACAACAAGCCGTCGTCAGCATAACAACAATAAAAATATGATCAACATCATCATTGCCCTCATATCATCAACAGTGGTCGACGTTACCATCAAATTTTGTATTCTCTTTTTCTATAATTTCAGCTTTGCGCGTAAAAGACCATTTTATAATTTAATCCCTCGCAACATTTTGCGGCCTTGAAGGTAGAGGATTAATAACATCAACGGATAATTAATTACAAGAACACAGCGAACATTGCTGTGCGGTCCATAATTTCGAATCTTGACCCACCCCAGCCCTGCAAAGCATTTAATATGTCCCCTCTTCTGTCCACAAAGAATCAGCTTGTCGTGCGCCTAGGGAAAGCTTGGTCATGCATATATTTTTCAAATTTCAAGTATATTTCTTTTTTTTGAAGGAACCAACATTGGGCCCTTTCTGTTGAAGGGCCTCCAAGCACTGCGAGGCTGCAGAGAGGCAGTAGTTACGCCCCTGCATGTGATCAAAAATACCAGCAGAACGGTTAAAATTGTCAAAAAGAAGTATGCTTACCGTCCAACCCTATTTCCACAAGAACATAATATTTAACAGACATTCATTAGTAAAGTAACACTCAATCGTTCCGTAAAAGGAAATGAAAAATACAAGTAATGACAGAGCAATATACCTCAACACATGCACATTGTGTTTTGACAACGAAAGAAATATTCTGGAATCTACCATTTCATAGTCACAGTCAAACGATAAACACAAATATTCTGGACTCTACCATTTCATAGTCGCAGTCAAACAATTAACACAAATCATATGTTTACGGGTCACTGATTTCCATGACGTGTGTTTGGAGTCGACTTTATGAGACTTACACACATGATGCCGATGGCTGGTCCAATAAACAACCACATATGCTCCGGTGCCACCCAACACCTGAAATTAAAATTACCAGCTAAGAAAGATTTCTTAATAAACAGAGTGGCATTTTGTATTAGTCTCCGTGCCTGAATGACACCATTAATAATAATAACAACAACAACTACAATAATAATAATTTAAAAAATAAATGATAATAATCATTCATGCCAGCAAACGCCAGTGCAATGTTAACATTTTCATAAGGAAATGTGTTTTAAATATTAAAAGAACAGTGTAATGTTCACATCAAAGTAACACTATATTATCAAAGCAGTACTATGATCTGATCAAAACAACGCTATGTTCTGCTCAAAGCAACACTAGTCTCTGATCGAAGTAAAACTATGATCTGATCAAATTAACACCGTCTTCCCAGCAGAGCAACATCTTATCCTGATTAAAGCAACAATGTATTCTGACCAAAGCAAAACTGTATTCTCTAAACAACACTGTGCTCTCATCAAAGCAGCATTATGCTCTCATCAAAGCAGCATAGCAACATCATGATGCTGTCATCGTCATAAAATTCAATATTTCACACACTTGTGATGGATTTTTTACCGAGAGTAATCACACGTTCTGTAGAACATTGGTCTTAACCAAATGGTGCATATATCCCCCCCCCCCCTTTCCTCTCTAGGGGTGCGAAAAGACGTTATGTTAATGTGACTATTTCAAAACGCTCCATTTCAAATATACAACTCAAAGCAAGCAACAGCAAAAAAGTCATGAATAATATAATTTATAAGTAAATAAAGTAAAACGTATTATAAATAAACGTCTGTCTCGTGATAATTTTTCTTAATTCAAACCATATTAAATAAATGACGTTCCACTTTCAACAGTGAGGAAGGCATACTTTTCATTCTTCATATTAAAAATTTATACGATATTACTTCCCCTTTCCCCGATAGAGTGTGAGAATACCTTTTGAGAATTCAAGGGGGTACTGGCAACCGAAAAGGTTACGAACTACTGCTATAGAAAGATATTTAAATAGAAATAGTATGCTGGTCTCATAAGGTCCGCCTTAGAAAAGGGATGACCTTATCCATTTAGTCACTAAGTTGTAATTTTTAATTTTTGTTTAATTGCTCTCTACTTTGCTAATGTAAAGCCAGTCTTTCACCTGGCTGCTAACATATGGGAATATTGTAAACTTTATTGTTATTTCTTGCCCGTTGTTCAGTCCCTTTTTTAATCGTAACTGTGGAAGTGAGGTATCTTGTATTATATTGTTAATTGATTTCAAGGTGGAATAAAAAATAATTGATTACCAATTGCTGCGCGTGAAATGGAGAATCTAAGGAGATGGCTAAATGGAAAATGACAACAACAAAAAATCATTTCATCCCTCTTGCATTCTAGGCTTATTCCTTCACCACGCCACTGGTATTATCTCTCGTTTTTATATTTGCAGAACATAAGTATATCCATTGTCTTTTGCACCTTTAGCGAAATCAAAGACAAATGGAAGCATACGTGATAACCAGTCCAAACAAACAAGAACAAAATCTCAAACGTAATTTTGTATGTGAGATGGAGTTACTTACATGTCGGTAGCATAGTACTTGTCTGTTGTTCCCACAAACGCTCCAACAAGCACTGCTGGGAACACTGCAAGAAATGATGACAACCATTGCTTAAGAGGGATAATTTTTGATGACAGAAGTTGCTTAACAGGGATGCAGTTATGATGATAGGAGTAGCTTAACAGGGATACACTTATGTATCTGAACAGGAGCACGTGCAAGGGACGTGCTCATTTTTTATTGCACCACCTAGTGGGTCCCGACCCCAATGCTGTGGATTCGGAGTTGGAGTCAGGAGTTGAAGTCGGTAAAAAATATCATAACTCTGATTCCAAATGTTACGAGTTAAAGCAGATCCACGTGAGTGAAAAAGGGAAATAGTATGAAATAACTACTCAAGGCAGTTGTTTATTATTATCTTAGTACATTTTAAGCAACGGAAGTAAAAAGTAGTTTGTGAAGTTATGGAAATAGTGAACTAAAAACAAAAGAAAATCTGCTGTATAAATTAGAAGTTCGTATTAAAGGAATACAAGAGAAAGATGAAGCGCGTGCTGCGTCGCTACATGACGTCATTCAGTCACCTTCTCCACCTTCATTAATAGTAACCATGAACATGAAGATTTTGAAAATTATTTAGACACACATGATTGGTCAAAACGTGGGTGATAAAATTTTGAAAATTTCGAAGAAAGAGAAACTCCATCATATCTAAATTCAAAATAAGTTTTTACCAATCACTGAAAGAGGTTGAGAAATTTGACCGAACTTCTGAATTGAGAGCTAAAACTGTAATATCCTGCTATCCGAGAGTATTCAAGATGCCGCTGTCACTGTAGAACGTTTGCTTTCTGCTCTCAGAATCGTCCAATCCGATTTGAGTGCAGCAATGAAGCCGGACCTAATAGAAGGGGTCATTTTAAAGAATCAATTCAATTTAGATAGACATTTATTATATTAAGTATATTTGAGGGGTTTTTAAATTATTAAGTATTATACGATGGAAACAGTTTTAAAATGATATCGGCGTAAGTCACTTCTTCATTTATTTACACCTATACCATACTCATACATATAACTCCATATAAATTAAAATTTATGTTATACGATAATAGTATTAAACCAAAGTTGAAGTCGGAGTCAGGGGTCGGGAGTCAGGAGTTGGACTTCTAAAATTTCGGAAGTCTGGTCGGAGTCAGAAAGTTTTTGGCCGACTCCACAACCTTGGTCCCCACCCCCACCCCAACCCCAAGGTCAACAATTAAAATCAAAGAAACCATTTTGTAACTCTACCGGCATTTTATATTTTCAGAGTAGCATAACAATTAAATAGACAACATACATACCACTGGGAGAAGTCCCACACTCATTGATAACACGGTCTTGTCTTGACAGTTGTTATCTGTGTATGTGTAAGAGAGAAAGAGAGAGAGCGTGTGTGCGTGAATATGTGTGCGTTTGATTGTGTGTGTGAGAGAGAGAGGGGACGGTAGAGAGGGTGGTTTGATGTGAAGGATGTTGGTGGAGCAGGGACAGTAGCTAATGAAAACACAGGCTAAGACTGAAAGATGATTCGTGGAGCAGGAACAGTAGCTAATGAAAACACAGGCTAAGACTGAAAGATGATTCGTGGAGCAGGGACAGTAGCTAATGAAAACACAGGCTAAGACTAAAGATGTGGGTGGAGGAGGGACAGTAGCTAATGAAAATACAGGCTAAGACTGAAAGATATTTGGTGGAGCAGGGACAATAGCTAATGAAAAACAGGATAAGATTGACAGTAAATTTCATTAGTATGACAAAACTAAACTCAGGCATTAAAATTAAAAAGTGAATTTTAAATACTTTACTGTTCTTTCTTTCGTTTTATTGTACGATGATTTTAATTATTTTTTTGTGTTTAAAAGGACGCACACTCTACTTTTAGAGCCAACGATAAGAGAGCTAAAGTGACCTCACCCTGAAGTCATCATAAAAGCTTTCCTAATTAAAGCAAGCAGCTGGCAGGCAACTGACTGTTGCATCAATTTACTAATTTGTTTATTTATTATTGCATGTATAATCATTAACACTCCTGTTCTGTTAAGAAAAGTCTTTCTAATAGAGAACAAAGTGCAGTTTGTTCAAGACAAGCAGAAACTCACCCCAGCCCAAAATGTAGTACCGTAACATGGAGCCTGTATCTGTAAGGTCGCTGTTGGTGGAGTGGGCAGAGTACGTAATGAGGATGTAGAGGTTGAAAGCTTCATTCATCACCCAAGAGTATGTGGTAAGGAACGAGTAATGGAGAAGGATAGCAAATACCTGACACGCCACCTATCGACAAAATAAAAAGGTAAGCAGTCAAACATTTGGGTAAGTCACTTAGTGATCACCTACACTCAAGAAGAAACTAGGCGCTTGCGACAATCAAAACTTACCTCATCCACAGGCCATGGACAAAAGCATAATACCTCTTCAGGTCTGGATCAAAACTATCTTAACCTGATCAACAGGCCTAAGACAATAATACAACACCTCGTCAACAGCTTTGGTTCAATACTACCTTAGCCTAAGAACAGGCCTACGACAATAATTTACTACTTCATCCACATGCCGAGGATAATGTTATAAAAGCTCTTCAAAGGTCTGGTTTAAAAGTATCTTATATTATCGAATGAGCCAAGGACAATATAACACAACACCACTCCAATGGTTTGGAGCCAGTACAATCTAACCTTACCAATAGTCCCAAGACAATAATATCTCACTTTATCAATAGGTCTGGTTTAATACTATCTTACTTTACCAATAGGCCCTGGGCAATAGTATCTCACCTCATTAACAGGTCTGGTATCGTACTTTACCAAAAACCCCTAAAAAATAGTATTTCACCTCTTCAACAAACCTGGATCAAAAATATACCTTACCCTTTTTATCAGCCTTAAAACAATAGCATCTATTACTTGCAACAGACCCGAGACAAAGGTTTCTCACCTACTCAAGCAGCTCTAACACAACAGAATCTTACATCATAATCAGACTTGACACAAAGTCTTACATCATGAACAGAGTGAAAGACAGTATCAACATTAAAATATAATAAAAATTTTCTTAAATGTCCTGTACATTGCATACACTCTAGAAACTTGTGTGTGTGTGTGTGTGTGTGTGTGTGTGTGTGTGTGAGTGAATAAAATAGAATTTATATTCCATTTTAAAATTTTTGGAGGAAGAAAAACTAGTATTCTTACTATCTACAATCTCTACACCGTAACCAGAAACTTACGGTTGCCATGTTTTTGTGCTGAATTCTCCTTAGGGACATAAGGGGCAAACACAAAACACTCATTGTTCTTCTACCGATGTATCTCTTTCCTTTATATTCTTGATGGAGCAATTGACTAAGAACATTTACTGCTAAACTAACCTCGGAGGCTGTGGCGTATTAATGTGTACACCATTTACGTTTTCAACATCCAGATACTGGGGAAGAATGCATAAGCAAATACGCTCCCTTTAAGTATCACGAGTTACCGGTCTTACCGTATTATCGTAGCGATCAATGCCGAACATGAAAGATAACTGACCCATGGCCAAGGAGACAGAAAAATTCCGATGGAGAGCGGCTGTACTGGAAGACGTTCTGTAAATGAAATAACAAATTAAATAGCAAACTAAATAACAAACAAATGAAACAACAAATGAGTTAAATGCAAATTAAATAACAAATGAAATTACACATGAAATAACTAAAAAATGGAAAAAAAACAAATGAATCAAGAAAAAGTCTAACAAATGAAATAGCAAATGAAACAACAACAAAGAAATAACAAATAAAATAAATATGTTATAGCAAATGAAATAACAAATGAAAGAACAAATTAAAACAGTATTTAAATAGCAAAATAAATAACAAATGAAATAAACGAAAATAATTAAATACCCAATGAAATAAAAAATTAAAGTGCATATGATTGAGATGTTACTGAACAAGGACTTTTTCTTTCAGAAACAATGAATTAAATAAAAACAAACTAATTTAATTATATATTTTAGATATTGCTGTTACTGAAGATCGATCAGTTTAAATTAAAATAGAAAAATGTTCAGCATGGTTGAAAGGTAGCACCATTAATGACCTGTTTCAGACAAAATGGCGGGGACGAAAGGAAAGTTTTCTCTTGATGCTTTGACCTTTTACCTTACGTGAATTGGCGTCTTTCAACGCCGCTAGAATGTTCCAATTACCTTGATTAGGTTTAAAAGAAATGTTTATTAAAGTGAGGATTTATTAAAACTTTACAAATTTCAAATTTTTGTAAATTATAAAAAAAAATGCCCGTGCAGGTCTGAAAGTAACAACAAACAGATAGATAGAGAGACAGTGTGGCGTCAACGCCACCTAGTTAATGATTATTATTATTATTATTATTATTAATTAATTAATTAAATCAACATAATTAATTACAAGTGATGAGAATCTTAATTTATGTTATTAATAATTCTCCAGTAGACCCCACTCGTCTCTTATTTGGCGGATATGCAGGTGTTGTAAATGTTTTCTCTCTTCCACAACATTGAAGACAAACATTTACCGTCACACAATATTTCCGTAGGTGGAAAACATCTTACTAAAGGAGAAGACAAATCTGTCTTTAATCTATATTTAGTGAGCCACCATCCACAAATGTCTCTCCAACATACACTTGTCACTATAGTCAAGTAAGAAAGTCAATAAATTAACAATAAATGTATTAAATCAACAATCAAATATATAATATACTAATATAATCAAAGAGTGTTTTGACACTTACATCACTTCACAACCATGTTCACTTAACACTGGACAATTGTTCAGTTTATCCTAGCATAGACATAAGCAGCCAATAATATAAATATATAATCAAGTTCATGGATATCATCACGGAAATTGGTGGAGATTTAGCTGTCACCTGCATGTGTTTTACAATCACACTGCTGCAAGTCGCTGCCATTCATATTTAGACGAGGTCTGACGTGTCTCTTCTAGAGGCACATTACACAACTGTTCCAGAATCTTTGACAAGTTTCCCAAGCATGCCATAGAGAATCATCCTGAATTTCACATGTGTTATCAAAAACATCAGGAGGAATGTTCTTGAAGTTTCATGTGCATTTACTCAGCACACCACAAGGATTGTTCACAAAGATTTTTGTGAATTCTCAAGAACAAACTCATGCCACAAATCTCCGCCATATGATTCTCGACCGAATTCACGGGAATCAACTTACAGCAACATGATTTACTAATAATCTGACAACAATGCTGGTAGTACACACCATTGTATTCAAGTATAGTACATTAGTCACTGCAGTGATAAGTGACAGCCCAAAAGGCTTGTTCTGCTTTGCAAAAGTCAGATTAAGGCAGCACTAAATTTAATGCATATTTCATCTCTAAAATCCTTTTATAAACATTCTCAACTTACAAATCCTACAATAATTTCATTAGCCCAATACACTTACAGCATAAAGATATAGCAATCAATCAAAAGTATAATGTACAAATAGTCAAATTAATGAACAGAGAAATAATGGTTCAATTACATAAACATTCTTTAATTCAAATCAACTTATCAGTAGAGTGTGTTGCTGTAAGTTGATTCCTGCGAATTCCATTCAATAGTCAATATAGTGGAAATGGTGGCTTGAGCTTGGTCTTGAGAATTCATGAAGATTATTTTCAATGCTTCTCTTGTTGTGTTGAGTAAACACACATGGAAATTCAAGAACATTCCTCCTGATGTGCTTGATAGTGCAGGTGAAATTCATGTCGATACTCTATTGTGTTTGGTGAGCTCATTTAAGATTCTAGAACAATTGTGTAACATGCCTCTAGAAGGGACACATGGGGCCTCACCTGAATAAGAAAACTGTGACTGGTTCCAATCCGTGTGATTGTGAACACGCACCAGCAACAGCCACCATCTTTGAAAAGGTTATGTAAATTGACTTTAATTATTTCTTTTTACTTTACTCTCATTTCATTTCCGTGATGATATCCATGAATTTGATTATGTATTTATGTCAATTGACTTCTTATGTCTGTGTTAGGATAAACAGAATGATTGTCCAGCATTAATTGAACATTGTTGTGATGTGATGTAAATGTGAATGCTCTTTTGATTATATTCATATGTTGTATATTTGATTGTTGATTTAATAAATGTATTGATAAATTTATTGACCTTCTTACACATATTGATAGCCATACGTCGATGAGACAGTGGGTGGGCACATATAGATTAAAAAATTGGATTTGTCTTCTCCTTTAGTAAGAAGTTTTCAACTTACGGAAATATTGTGTGACGGTAAATGTTTGTCTTTAATGTTGTGGAAGAGAGAAAACGTTTACAGCACCTGCATATCCGCCAAGTGAGAGAGACGTGTGGTGTCTTTTGGAGAATTATTAATAACATAAATTAAGAATATCATCACTTGTACTTAGTTATGGGTAATTAATTAACAATAATAATTGTAACATTTAACTAGGTGACGTTTGATAAATAGATAGATAGATAGATAAATAGATAGATAGATAGATAGATAGATAGATAGATAGATAGATAGATAGATAGATAGATAAGATAGATAGATAGATAGATAGATAGATAGATAGATAGATAGATAGACAGATAGATAGATAGATAGATAGACAGACAGATGGATGGATGGGTGGATACATAGATAGATAATGGGGTGATTGGTTGGATAGAGGGAGGGAAAGATATATATATAGCATTATATGTATTTATATCAAAGTAGCAAAATGATTGATAACTTAAAAGCTGCCTAAAACTTATTTTCTTCTTCTTATATTCCAAATAACGAACACTTACAGCTATTTCTATGGAGCAAAGGGCAATAGTAATTCCACTTGTCAGTTTGAGTGAGGTATGCATTTTCTAAAGCATTTGACATTGCATTAAATGAGAGACATCCAAGCACAACAGGATGATCTATGCATCAAAAATATTTGTTGATTGCTTGAGTGTTTTGTGTTTATTTCCTGTAACTGATGTCGCAAAAAGCACAGACAGTATATATTTTTTAACAAGTATCAGGTGCTATATGAGACATTAGTTAAATGCAAACACACACACACACACACACACACACACACACACACACACACACACACACACACACACATACACACATTCATTGACATAAACAGCACTTATACAAGCAGAGACCCTTACACAGTCACACACATATGCATACTCACTTATACCCACATACATGCACATGCACACATACACATCAGTAAGCTACTGAGCTAAATTTACACCCTTGACAATCTTTGACAATATTCTTCAGGGAAATAATTTTTTTTTAATTTGAGCATATAGCCAGGAATTGTCGCAAACTGAAATAATAAAGTACTTGCGAAAAGAATGACTTACAAGCTCAAAGAGACAGCGTTGTAACATTAAATACCTAGTTACGAACCAGATACATAAATAAGACATGAGATATGCGACGCATGAGAAACATTTTATCATGTTCAAAAAGCAACAACCACGACAATAGGCATGATGCCAGAGATCAATTATATCCAAGACACATGTCACCTGAGGTCACTTACCGTAAATACAAACGCATAATCCAAGACACATGTCACCTGAGGTCACTTACCGTAAATACAAACGCTCAATCCAGGATGCATGTCACCTGAGGTCACTTACCGGTAATACATATTCACAAACCAGGACAATGACACACTGACCTCTCGTACATACAAATACACAAACCAAGACCATGGCACGCGACACTTGAGATCATTTACCGTAAGTATTAGTGCACAAAGATGACACATGACACAAGCAATGCACGTAAATATACAAACACACGCCATTAGAATAGTTTACGTCAGATCAGTTACCGTAAACACAAGCACAAGCACGGACATCTAACATATTAGATCATTGACTATAAATACATATGCACAAACCAGGACATATGGCAAGAGCACTTAAAGCACAAGCCCCCATAAAATGGGACAAGTGAGATCACATTAAATACATAAGCACAAACTAGGACAAGAGAAGTGAGATCACTTACCGTAAATACATATGCACAAACCAAGACACTAGGCACATTGTGGCGGAAGCGGCACAACCAAAGTAGGACGCGAAGTTCATCAATTCAGGGCGCTTATCTCCCTTGTCCCACTGGCGACGACAAACGAAGCAATTTTTAAGATTCTTTCGCTCTTTTCATGATGAACTACATCTTCAAATGCTTTTGGATGCATTCATTTAATTAGAAAATTCAAATAGTGTGAGAACGAAGTCATTTGAAAGAGAACAACAGCATGCGGTGAAAGTGAACAGAAATTAATAATTAATAAATTCATAAACTTTAAAAAGCCCAAAAGATCACGCATCTCTTCAACCGTTTAAAGAGAAAAACTAAGAAAACAAAGTACTACGAAGCTGGGATTTACCACAGATATCAATATACATTCTTTATTATTTAAAAACAAAACAAAAGAACAAAATCTTGTTACTTTTAACTTTTAATTCGTTCGAAGCGATCTGCTAGCAAAAGAGCTATGCTATATACTCAGTCGAAAGAGGAACAGTTATGACATTGCGTCAATGTCATAGATCGAAGGTGTGTGTGGGGGTGTTGGAAGGGAGATAATAAAAATGAACACATACCAAAGATACTTTTCAAATCAATCCTCGTTAGCCTAGATCGGGGGGAAATTTAGCGACCCCCACTCCCCGATAAACACACACACACACCTACATGTACAAACACAAGGCGCTTAATGATTGTGGGATATAACTTGCGCAATCAAATCCACAATATCTATAACTACTACAACAACGAAAACACTGTATTTACTACTGCTACTACTACTACACTAACAGAGCAAGATTGCATCTATTACTACAGTAATGACAGCAAGATTGGGTCTTCTACTACTACTACTACTACTACTACTACAGTAGCACAGCAAGATTGTATCTACTTCTACCATTACTATAGTGACGACAGCAAGACTGCAATCTACTACTACCATTACTATAGTGACGACAGCAAGACTGTATTCTACTACTACCATTACTATAGTGACGACAGCAAGACTGCAATCTACTACTACCATTACTATAGTGACGACAGCAAGACTGCATTCTACTACTACCATTACTATAGTGACGACAGCAAGACTGCAATCTACTACTACCATTACTATAGTGACGACAGCAAGACTGCATTCTACTACTACCATTACTATAGTGACGACAGCAAGACTGCAATCTACTACTACCATTACTATAGTGACGACAGCAAGACTGCAATCTACTACTACCATTACTATAATGATGACAACAAGAATGTATCTACTACTACCATTACTATAGTGACGACAAGAAGACTACATCTACTAATACCACTACTCTAGTAACAACAATTTCCAACAGGGCTGCTTCAGCAAGTAACACGATCCGTTGGTACTGTTTTCAAAATCTGAAGAAGACAGAGGAACTGCATGTACAGTGGCAGTTATCTGAATGTCAATGAAAACACGAAGCACCACTCACATTGTCATTGTACATGTCCGTAGTGACGGCAAAGACGCCCATTTGAGTACACGAACAGACTGCAGACTGTACGGTGTAGTCCTGCAGGACACAGTGTTGACGGCTCCAGTACCATTGTTTCCTAAATAAAGTATGGGCACATACACACATACATACACAAACACACACGCAAGTGATCACGCACACACACACAGCCACAAACACTTACTGGAAGGTGGTTAGAGAGCCTTAACCTACATTTGAAATTTTAAATAGTTAATATAAATTTAAGACTTTCTTCCTTGAATATTATAAATATAAAACTGTTCTCTTATTGGAAGCCATGGATGGATGGATGGGTGGGGTAGGTAAATGGATGAATATAATATAATGCCATGTTAATACTATTTTTGTCTATTGTCATGTTGCAGTATCTTTGTGTTGTATCGATAAATTATTATTTTGTTTTAACTACTCATTTTCAAATAATACTCACTTTACTTTGTGGACCAAGCTGACACAAGCTGGATTTGAGATATTAAAAGTCTGAAAATTATAAAAGTAAAATGTATTACATACACAAGCTGGATTTAAGATATTAAAAGTCTCACAATTATAAAAGTAAAATCTATTACATACATAAGCTGGATTTGAGATATTTAAACGCCCGAAAATTATAAAAGTAAAATCTTTTACATGCAGAATATATTATTTGTGTATGAACTGTACTATTTTTCAAATGAAAAGATATCGAAATTTCCAAATATTACAAATTACTCAGAACATTTTTCTGTTCCCTGTCACCAGATTTTATAATACTAACATTAAGCATATATTTTATGTTTTATACTATTTATACGCATGGAGGAACCTTTAATGCAGCGACGATCAATCCAAGCAAATATAGTGAATAACACAAAACATAATGTGTTAAACAGGCAAAAAAGTACTGTAACAGCAATAACTTCAGTGGCGTAGCAATGGGTTGTGCAGTTCGTCAATGCATAAGGGCTCCGGCGGTCAGGGCGGGATGGGGCTCCTGGCAGCGAGCGGAATCTATATATATCTGCGTCGTTTGCAACATCGTTTTCTTTTCATTTGAAATCGAAGATGCCCGCCACCGAAGCTTTGCACAAAGCCCCCCCCCCCCCCTCCCCCGAAAAAAAACCCAACCAAACTTGCTACGCTACAGATTAACTTTATATCCTGAAAGCTATGATAATTCTACTTTACATTTTTGACAAAGAATAAGCTACAAATGCTGGCAAGAAAACTAGGACACGTTGCGAACAACATGAATTATTCTCAATCATTAAACAAAAGTATTTCGTAGACTGCTGTAATGTCAATGCGTTACAGTTAAGAAACTTTTGCTACGAGTCTTCCATTGCACAGCCATTATTTGACTTCTTTGTGTTTTCGTCACGTACACTAGCATCGTTTCTTGATCATAAGGAATTTTCTTTGACCATAAGGAATTTTCTTTGACTATAAGGAATTTTCGTTGACCATAAGGAATTTTCTTTGACTATAAGGACTTTTCTTGACCATAAGTGTCAGGTGAAGTAAAACTTAGCCCGGCATCACTCCATAAACATTTAAAAATTAAAATAATAAAATATAGATACATGAGAGGTATAGGAACCATAGTATAAAATATACGTTTAAAACATTCAACCAAGACACTAATTACAAGACTGACCAGCCACTCCAAGACATTAGCAGGATGTTAGAGTTATACAAGAACTGACCACCCAGGGGTAGGGCACAGGAAACGGTTAGGGATCAAAAGGGTCACTTGTAGCTAGCTGACAGAGAAAGGGGATAGACTCACACTGAGCTATGGGCCAGAATACAGGAAGCGGTCGGGGGATCAAAGGGCCACTCTTAGCTAATAGTAGAGGGAAGGGTTAGTTTCAAAGAAATACCAGGAATAATGGAAAGCCTTTATATAAGTCGGGCCGAGCCAATTCTCTCCACTTGCTCAGAACAATCCGAGTTTAAAACACGCAGGAGCAGTCCCAGAGATTTCATCTGGTAACATTTTAGAAGGAAACAGTGCGAAAATTTCTAAGTCAGAAAGACTAATCCTTGAGTGTATTACACTCCAACCAGATGACGTTGGGTTCATTCAGTTTCGGAACGTGAAAGGTATGTGTGGCTAATTTTAATTTTGTAAAACTTAGCAAAATGATAATAGGATGTGTGAGGATGATTTATGTATTTTAACTATACCTTTCTTTCAGATTAGTGCCAATGTACTCAGGGAAGTAATAGCCCTGGCACCTAAATACTTTTATTCTGTAATCAGCAGTTACTTACACTGCCTTAATTACATTTCAGAACCAAACAGTAATCAGAAAAAGAGTATCTAGAAACAGTAGCTAGAGCCAGACAGCAGAAGACATATTCTGCCAGGCCAGCTGTTCACCGGAGCGAGAAGGGGCGAAGCCAGCTTGCTATTCAAGGGCCTGCCGTTGGGGAACTTTTGCGCGACGAGGATTCAACGCTGTGTTGACCTTTGCTCCAGCTGTTGAGCTAAGTATAGAAACATAAACATTGAGCAGAAGTGCATAATAGTGTATTGGAACTGAAATACAGAAAAAGGAACGATTTGGGGAAAGGAAAACGGACACTAAAAATCACTTCATAAGGGGGGCTAGCATCTTCCCTGAATTAGTTATAGGACTTATATTTTTGTAATTATTTTGACCAACATTGTTAACTGTTCTTCTTTTGTTGTTATTTTCTTTATTCTATTTCCTTTTATTGTTATATAAAGTTATTGTTAAATTTTCACTAGTGTTGTCAAATTTATTGTCATTCTTGTCTAGTACGATTTTATAATTGTTATCGTCACGTCCGTCTAACGTCTGTCGTGAGTCTGTCTTTCGTCTTATCTGTCTGTCCGTCTTATCTGTGAGGAATCGTTTCCTCTGGGGGGCTCATTACGAGTTACCGGAAGTGACGTCCTCAACTTGTTGTCCGTCCTAGATACCCGTATTTAGGGGGGGTACCAACAATAAGGAACTGCAGATTAATACAAATTGAGAATGTAACTAGCTACGATTGACAGTAGCACCTATGAACTGAAAACTATGGAACACAGCTACTCACGTCTAGCATAGGTAGGTGAATGCGGATACCGGAAGTGATGTTATCGCCAATGTTTATATCTGTAGTGTGAAGGTACAAGGCCACGACTGGGGAGTTCACCCAGTCCTCCTTGGTTCGACTAGAAAAAGAAAAAATAGGAGAAATATCTTTTTACAGTTTATTCGAGGAAAAAGAAATGATGTAGAATTTCCAGAGAAAGAGAGAGAGAGAGCCAGAAAAACTGACGGAAAATGTAAAAGATGGGCAGCGAGAAAGAGATAGGGATACAAACGAAGAGTGAGAGACAGAGACAGAGGTTGAAAAGAGAAATATTGAGAGAGAGAGAAAATAGAAAAATGGAACGAGAGAGATAGAAAAAATAGTAACAGAAGATAAAGCGTGTGTGTGAGAGAAAGACAGACGTATAGACAGAGAGAAATAAACGAGAGTCAGACAAAGAGAGAAGAACGATAGACATGCAGAATGGGAGAATTAGAGAGAGAAAAAAAGTGAGTCAGGAGTAGGGCTGTTATTTTTTTCTAAAATGCTGACTGGTACCCGTCCAAATTTTTAACGGATTTAGGATTTTAAGTCTTTTGAAATCCCACCCACCCCAACCCACACCATACGTTTTGATTTCTTAAGCAGAACAAGACTTGAACAATGCGAATCGTATTTCCAATACATTTCCTTTGCGACCAGAGAGTTTTAACTGCAGTGAGAAAAGCGCTCCCAACACAACACAGAAAGAAGCAGTCCGCTTACCTTTTAACGTCATGAGTCGGCAAGATCTTCGCCAGATTTTTATAACGAAACGCTGACATGCCAGCAAACACTGCAAAAGTCATTGACACTCTGCTGATGAGTAAATACACTCTGCTAATGAGTAAACACACTCTACTGATGAGTAAACTCAAACTGTTGATGAGTAAACACACTCTACTGATGAGTAAACTCACTCTGCTGATAAGTAAACACTCTACTGATGAATAAACACTTTATTGATGAGTAACTCTGATGAGTATTAAATCTACTGATGGGCATTAAAAATGACTAATATGTAATATATTCGCAATTAAATACTTCATACTGGTCATAATAATAGATAGCGCTTCATTAACTACTCACGTTTATTAATACACTACTTGGTTCTATGTCAATTCTTATAAACAAATAAATTATTAAAGAAAAAACAAAATCATTGTCTTAACATCAAATAAGCATTTAAAAAGTTTGGACCAACTGTACGTTATAGATTAGGGCATTAGTGCTAACACGTACAGTTTTCAAAAATGATAAAATAAGTGATGTTCATTTTGTTTTCTAAAGTGGTTATTTCCCTTTTTATATACTTCTTTTCTCATTACTTTCGATCTTTTGCTATTATTTAGTGTAGGTGAAACGTTATGCTTTATTAAACCTGAAAATAATTTAAAGCTATGAAATTGATTTTCCTTATTTCTATGTATTCACTGTTCAGTAGTTTGCCACACACACAAACATACTCATAGGCATGCACGTGCACAATTCAGTGTTTAGTAATAAATATTATTCTCCAATATTAACATTCATTACTCTATTATTCTTAATATTCTCCGTGGCAAATCTCAACTATTGTTGTTTGTGAATGCAACGTGTCTAGCACTACTCTCCGACAACAAGTCACATCTATCAATAATTGATGTCAATTATTATCGCATATGTCGTTAATAATCATTACTTTACATGACTAAACTATACTAATTATTAATTGAATTGACGTCAATCGTTACTTCACATTAATCTAAATTAAAGTAATCATTATTGAAATGATGGTAATTACTACTTCACATTAATCTAAACTATATTAATCCTTATTTGAAATGGAGTTAATCATTACTTCACATTAACCTAAACTATATTAATCACTATTTGAAATGACGTTAATCATTACTTCACATTAATCTAAACTATATTAATCATTATTTGAAATGACGTTAATCATTACTTCACATTAATCCAAACTATATTAATCATTATTTGAAATGACGTTAATCATTACTTAATTTACAAGAATCCAAATAACGCAATCCGTACTTCTCATGACATATTTCAATAATAATCTTTAAATCATTAGTTACTAATATATTTAGTAACAGGATTTACTTTACATGAGTCATACATACATCAAGATTTAGAGTTGTACAAAACATAACGTTCTATCATTCCGACATATATTAATCGTTACTTTTCATGACTTTAATAATTACTTTTAATTGAATCTAAACTGTGTTAGTCATAATTTGCGTTAGCGTGAAATGCATCAGTCATTAATCAACATAACAACTACTATTACTTCACACAAGTTCGCATAGTGTCAATTTTAGTTTTCATCAGTCAGTAATTAATTAAACCAATCTAAATACGTTAATATTTTCCCCTTCAGGTGCCAAAAAAGCATGACAGGGATTATTCACAATTATTCGAAATAACAGCAGTAATTACTTACCCATTATAAATCGCAAACGATTGTCATAATCATATGAGGAAACATAACTTCACTAATAATTAATAAGTCACTTAAATAACTTGACTAAAATAACGTCGCTTAATGCCTGTATTCCGTAATAATCCTAAATATGTCAACAATTACTTTTCAGAACATACATGTACGCACGCCACACACACACACACACACACACACACACACACACACACACACACACACACACACACACACACACACATGTACATACACACATTAGCATGCATCAAATAGTAAACATTTTCTCCACAATCTTGACGCACGTCAGTCATTACCCCCTACCCATGTTCTTTGTGACGTTGGGGCTTTTCAGAACATCTGTATCGAGATGCAGAAACCCGTGTTCTTGATCCAGGCCATCTTTTGCAACATCCTCGTTATTAGGGAACTCGAACACCTGTGGCTCCTCCACCCACTGTGTAATGATCTTAAACTCTGCAACACATGGACATGCGTATGAACTTTACTTTGCATACAGAGCACATACTATACAGGAAACAGCACAACAGAGCACACTGTGTTTGACTACAGAACACAGCACACTGTGTTGACTTCATAGCATAGCAGAGTACTTCACTGAAATGAGATGTTACAGAAATTGCGATGTAACATACAGAACACTAGAAGAAAAAAGCCACCGTTTCATGGGATCAATTACAATTTTCATCTATCCCTAAGTTTCCAATTATTTGCGTTTGCCTTGTAACTGTTGTCATCTTCTATATGTCAGGTCGGAATTGGGGTTTGTAGCCATTTTTATGTGATTATTAATAAAATATAATTAGAATACCTTTAACATTCAAATATTTTGTAACACCTGATAATACTGAAGTGTGGTGGGACGTATGTTTAGCCACATTAGGGTTTAAATGCTCATTAATCTTTCCTAATGCATTTCGTAAACTCCCACGCCACAAATGGCATTACCTATATATTCATTTCACTGGCTATAAATGACATAACCCATATATTCATGACACAGGCTATAAATGACATTACCAATATATTCATGACACTGGCTGTAAATGACATTAGCTGTATATGCATGATACTGGTTGTAAATGACACTATCCATATGTTCATGATACTGGCTGTAAATGACATTACCCATACATTCATGATACTGGTTGTAAATGACATTACCAATATATTCATGATACTGGCTGATTTTGGCCTTGGTCCACACAGTCCGACCATCGATTATGTGATAGTAAAGTGATCTGAAGATGGCGTCAGCAAATCTGTGCATGACCTGCATCAAGTTATCCCCCTCTGTTCCAGAAGGCTGGGTAGCATTCCAACCTATTTCGTTTTTAGGCCTGAGTATATTGTTAACAATATTGGAGATGATCTGTGCACAAGATAAACAAAATTGCATTATTCTTGTTTTTTAAATAAGACAAAATATACAGACTATTGGCTAACTGAGATATAAGTGATTAGTGTCTACATTTCACAACTATACTTTACTGTTCACAAACTTCAGTTTAAGGCTGTGATGACTATGTCACCTAGTTACTGGTTATTATTATTATTATTATTATTATTATTATTATTATTATTATTATTATTATTATTATTATTATTATTATTATTATTCAGTCTCTTTCCACGACTTCTGTTTGACTGTCGGCTGTGATCCAAGGTCTCGGAATCTTACCAAGATTCTGGGAGATCCAAGGTTTTACGGAGGATGTGGGCACTTCCGAGGAGCGCTGCTTTGAGTAGTGGAGCGATTCTGTGGTTTCCAGGGATTTTATTCAGGTAGCCTTCCAATTCTGATGTTATGTTCCCCAAGGCTCCTATCACTATTGGTACCACTTCTGCTTTCACATTCCACAGTCTCTGGATTTCTAATTTGAGGTCTTGGTATTTTTCTATTTTTTCTCTTTCTTTTGTTTTTATGTTTCTATCACTTGGAATAGCGACATCAATAATTGTTACTGTTCTGTTGGACTTATTGAGAACTACAATGTCTGGTCGTCTTGCAGGAATCACCCGGTCTGTTCTTATCTCGAAGTCCCATAGTATTTTGACTTCTTCTGTTTCGGTGACTGCTTCTGGTTGATGCATCCATGCTCTTTCTGGGGTTTTTATGCCATAGTTCTCACACAGATTTCTATGTATGTGTTTTGCCACTTCATTGTGTCGTTTGGTGTATTCTGTTCCAGCCAGAACCTGACATCCAGATAGTATGTGTTCTGTTGTCTCATCCATGGATTTGCAAAGTCTACATTTGGAATCATTTGAAATTTTCATGATTTTCGTTTTGTGTGCTTTGGTGTTGAGTGCTTGATCTTGTGCAGCTGTTATGAGTGCTTCTGTTTCTGCTTTCAATCCTGCCTCTTTCAACCATTTGTACGTTGATTGCTTTGTTGATATTTCGTCTGCTTGTCGTACATATTGGCCATGTAGAGGTTTCTGTCTCCAGGTATGTGCTAGTTCTTGCTTCGTTGTTTTCTTCCATGTTTCTTTGTCTGTTTCTGGTGGTTGGAATAGTCCACTCATTTTTACTAATTCTATCAGTGGATCATCTTTATTGTTATTCCAGATGTAGTCCACAAGGCCAATGACTTCTCCTTCAATGACATTTTTAATTTTCTTGAGACCTCAGCCTCCCATTTTTCGAGATACATAGAGTCTGTCTACGTCTGCTTTGGGATGTAAGGCTTTATGTATTGTGAATAGTTTTCTTGTTTTCCTGTCCAGTTCATTTATTTCATTTGCTGTCCAATCTATAATACCTCCAGTGTAGCTTACTACAGGTATTGCGTATGCATTAAGGGCTTGTATTTTGTTCGCCCCATTTAGCTTGGATTTCAGGACTTGTCTAACACGTTTTTCATATTCTCTCTTAACTTTGGACTTCACTTCTCTCTGCATATTTTCTTGATGTTGTAGTATCCCAAGATACTTATATCCATTTTCTATTGAAACATCATTGATTTTTCCGATGTCGAATTGCAGGCCCTCTGTTGTTTTGATCTTGCCTTTCTGGATGACAATTCGTCCACATTTCTCAAGGCCGAATTTCATGTTGATGTCTTCACTGCAGATCTTGACAGTATTGATCAGTGATGTGATGTCACGTTCATTTTTACCGTATAACTTGAGATCATCCATGTACAGTAGATGGCTGATAACCTGTCCTGCTTTCATTTTGTATCCTAACCCTGTTTTCTGGATCACTTGACTGAGAGGATTCAGGGCAATGCAGAACAGCAATGGCGATAGTGAATCACCTTATTATTATTATTGTTATTGTTATTACTTAATCATCCATAACTAATTACAAGTGATGAGAATCATTTTTTTAATGTTATTAATAATTCTCCAGCAAACACCACTCGTCTTTCTCACTTGGCGCATATGTGGGTGCTGTAAACGTTTTCTCTCTTCCACAACATTAGAGAAATTGTTCTATGTAGTCAGCATTCCTTCTCACCATACATCAATGGAATGCAGTGTATTCCTTATATTTACACACTGCAGTATATACTTCTCGCGCCTACCAGGAGATTCAAGAAAACAAGGAAAGGCTGCTTCCTCTTGTAAAATATAATCAGGGAACAAATGCTAATTTTCCAGTTTATTTATTTTTATCCCCATTTTTAAAAAATTCAAGTATCAACTTACATTTTTCGGCAACAGTATTTATTAACCCAATACACACACACAACATAATAAATACAGTATAATAGTTTATGAAGAGGAAGAAAAGAACATCTTTTTCTCATTATTGTCTTTTACTTCTGTCTTTCCCTCAGCAGTCTACAAATCTATCATTATTAAAGGGTGGTTTAATGGATGAAACAAACAAACAACATATTATTTCGCAGTTCTCATATTACCTCTGGAAGCGACTCGCCACAACGATATCACATTTTACAACTTCCATATTATTGCATTGATGATGATATGAGTTTTGTTGTCGCACAAGGACCATTAGGTATGCAGTATAAGATGAATGTTTATACTTTTTTCTGAGGGCGAGGGGGTGGGGTGTTATTTGGCAAGTGCTTTTCTCTTGCAAATAAATTGAGTCGTCTATTATGAACATGCATTGCGCTTTTATGTTAACAAAAAAGAACTTGTCATTTTGCTCACCTCACAAAATGTGACCGTTTGGTTAAAGGTGGGGTAAATTTCTTCCGCTCTGGCATACCGTTCACCGTGTTCGCTCCAGGAAATCGTCTGTGGCCTCTCACTCTGTTAGCATGACAACAAGGTCACTGAAAAGTCTTCGACAGGCCAATGTAATGAGATACAGAGATGACATAAACAACAAGGTCACTGAAAAGTCTTCGACAGGCCAATGTAATGAGATACAGAGATGACATAAACAACAAGGTCACTGAAATGTCTTCGACTGGTCAATGTAATGAGATACAGAGATGACATAAGCAACAAGGTCATTGAAATGCCTTCTATAGGCCAATATAATGAGCTACATAGGTGACAATAATAAGGTCAATAATGCCTTCTATAGGTTAATACAGTGAGCTGCAGAGATGACAAGCTGCTTACATAAACATTTCATAATTGTTTGCTAGTTGTTAGTACTGTTTGCTAGTCTTTTTATGTTTGCATTACTCAGGTTTTTTCTATATGATGCCAGCTTTATGTGAGGTGTTTTATAATGTTCGGTTTATGTCAGCTGCTTATCAGGTGATATGAGTCTGATGTTAGCTTTGCCAGTTATCTGTCTGTTCGATTATAACTATATATCTTTCTTGTTGGCTGTTAGCTTTATGTCTCTTGTTTGTCTCCTTGATGTTATCTTTATGTAGGTTTTATGTTAATAAAATAAAAGCATAAACTTGAAATGTAGTCCAAGTAATTCTGAACCAAACACACACACATACACACCATTAAAAATGTATTATAGAAAAGAACTGGGCGATACTTGTTGTCAAGTATTTTTTAAAATCATCAAATTACTACTACTCCAGATTTTCCTCACCTCCTTAATGGGAGAAATGCAGGTCGCCGACATTCAGTGGAATTGAACGACTGTCTGGGCCTACATCTGTTACTCCTTTGAGAAACAAAATGTGCTGCAATTTGAGCTAAATGTTTTAATTTTTAAAAAATATTCGAGTTTCGTTTGACGTTTTCTACCATTCCCTGGAAGCAATCAGAACTTTCTCACATGTCTTGTCCTATAAATACTCCTGACAAGTATTCTCTGCGACACCACAAGACATCCTTTACACAGGACGAACAAGTTATTTAAATTACACGTGTCATAGGTCAGGTTATTGCTTTGCTTGAGTGTATGCAAGGGTGTTAATCAGCAGTCAGTGAGAAAAAAAATCATTATCTGCTTTTAGATTGTAAATGTTTGTAACTATTTTGTGAAATCTTGTGCAAATTTCACATCACTTGATGTAAATTTTCCAAATTGAACAAAAGCTTTCAAGTGTTTGTTAGAACATTGTTATCTTTTATTTAAATAATATTTTACTCTCTAAATATATTCTTTTGGAAATGGTCATATGTCATTTTATTTACATTTAGCAAAGCAGATGGCTGAAGTATATTTATGTAGATATAGTTGCAATAGTGTATCTCTGTTCATGTATATGTCTATATCTGAGAACACTGTGTACAACTTCGCATTAAGTATTTTTCGTCTTGCTTGTTGTCCCGGTTATTGTTGGAGTGGCTGTGGTGGTAGAAACAGTGGTAGTTGTAGTTGTTGTTGTGGTAGTTATGGTTGCTGTATTTGTTGCATATCTTATGTACCTCACCTGAGTTCCTACCAGGACAGAGAGCAGATGAATGACGGTAGCTATATCGATCGGGTTGGAGTAGGTGTGTTCCTCGGTATGGTTCAAAAGCCTCTCAGACAGTCTCAGAACCTGCGCCTGATCCAAGGCACCGCCTTCTAGCTCTTGGAACTAAAAGACAGACAAGGTGCATTATAGGGAATGTTAGCAGGATCGACCAACCCCCGTTTGGCAGTAAGCACATCTCTTTTCCCCTTCCCTTGCTTATATCTAGATACTCTTTCACTACAGTCTTAAAGTTATGATAGTCACTATCGACCACACACATATGCAAGCACGCACATGTATGTAGATCCATGTGATATAAATGTGCGCGCACACACAGACACACACAAGCACAGACACGCATAGACACACTCAGACACAAATACACACACACATACATAACGTGGATTTGCAAACTTAAAGCATTGTATAGCATTGGTGGTTCACCACAGGAAAGCATACATTATTCGATCTGTAGTACTAAGAGTGTAACTACATGCTGGTACTAAGAGTGTAACTACATGCTGGTACTAAGAGTGTAACTACATGCTGGTACAAAGCAGCGAGATTACCATTCTACGAGTTCGTTAGCACAAAGGGAGATGGACAAAACTGTCACAACTTGTAATTCACAAAATCATTTTGTACTTACTCACAATTGAGTACTGGTAAACAATCACAATTTGAATGTACTCTCAAACTGACAAACCATCACAGTTTGTATGCACTCACAAACACCGGCCAGACATCATAATTGTGCGTTTTCACTATCTCTGGCAAATTGTCACAATCTGTATACACTCACAAACTCTAAATCACAATTTGTATACACTCAGAAGCTCAGGCAAATCATCATCTCAATCTGCATATACTCAAACAAACAAAACAATAACTGGATAACCGTCATAAGTTATGCTCCCGTACAAAAAAAAACTCTATAAAACCATCCCAAACTTTCGCATGTACAAACACTGGCAAATAGTCTAAATTTGTACAAAATTGCAAACAACCTCCAGTTCGAGAAGACAGAGGATGAAAGTACGGGGGTTCGAGACGAGGCAAAAAAAAGAAAAAGTTAGTGTCACAACAAATATCAGGCCGTCGCCCCAAAACAGATTCGATTACACGCAATGACATCTGTCTGTGAATTAGTGCATTTGCGCTAACTCTATAAATAGAGGCCACCCCAGGTATATGACGGGGGAGGGGGATAAGCGTATGATTATTTTAGCTAAATCGTCGACATATTAGCACAAGTTTTAATTCTCTGCTCTACTGTTGTAACTCAAAGAATAAGACACTTATTTTATTAACTCTGTCTCCTGTGCTTCTCATGTGAGTTTCAGCTCATTTACAACCCAACAACGAGTGGACCAGTCTTCACTGATTTCAGCGTAATATAGACGAGAGTGGTTGTGTGACCTTGTCTTCAGAGTCTGATATGTTTTTACTCAGTAAACAGGGAATACAATTTATTTTTTTATTGAGAAGCAATTTAAAATTGAACACCATTTTGTTATTTCTTTACCTGAATTTTTAAGTCTAAGAGATCTTGCGAGATGCAGTCATCAATGTAGGGTTCCTGCCACATTCCATCGTTGTCGTTCGGCCGCAAAATACACGATCGAGTGGCGTAAGCTGTAAATAAAAATCAATCTAGCAATCAGTCAATCATTTCAGGCACTCATCATTATAATTATAACATAATTATAGGTTCTTTTGTTGCTGAATTTTTGTTTCATAGACTGCCAGGACATGACGTAAATAGTCTGCGCGAAACGTGTGCGCGGTCAGTCAAAAGGAAGCTCCTTGCGTACATTATTGCCGAAGTTCTGTGCCCAGCTGTTGTCAAAGGAGAAATTTCAAGCGTGTGACTTTAATTACGTTCAAATATGTGACTTTATAACATTCAAATGTGTGGCTTTAATTGCGTTCAAACATGTGACTTTAATTATATTCAAACATGTGGCTTTAATTACGTTCAAATGTGTGGCTTTAATTACGTTCAAATGCGTAGCTTTAATTACGTTCACATGTGTGACTTTAATTACGTTCAAATATGCGACTTTACCATCAAATAAGTGACTTTAATTACGTTCAAATGTGTGACTTTAATTACGTTCAAATGTGTGACTTTAATTACGTTCGAACTACTTTAATACTGAAGTACACATCTGTGACTGATAGGAAGTGCAATACGGCTCTGCAACTATATAAAATCTACGTCGTCTAAGCGATTATTTTTGACATTATATACATGCGATAGTAAGAGAATATGCTACCGTACATTTCAATATGGTGGCTACAGACCTACTATAGTAATGCTACCATACATTTTAATATGATGGATACAGACCTACTATATAGTAAGAGAATACAGTACTACGTATTAGGTGCACGGCAAATTTTTTTAAAAGCTATTTGGAACGAACAGCATTAAAGTTTAATACATGAGGAATCTGATAACCAGAACAGGAAGTAACCTAAGAAAAATTAATCAGATATATAAAATAATTCATCAACGCAAATAACATTAACCGTCAACTATACAATATTTATATAATGATGATGATGATTGATGACGGCGAAGAGTAGGGTAATGATAATAAAATACCATGTAAAAATTTCTCGGACTGATCTTAACTCTGCTTTAGCTCAACAAAGTCACGTAGAAAATACAAAGCATAAACATCATTACAATTGCCCCTGTTTTAGTCTACACAAAGTCACGTAGAAAATACAAAGCATAAACATCATTACAATTGCCCCTGTTTTAGTCTACACAAAGTCACGTAGAAAATACAAAGCATAAACATCATTACAAATACTCTGTTTTAGCCTACACAGTCAAGGAAAAAATGCAGAACATAAATATAAATATAATTATGATTATTCTGTTGCAGCCTACACAAAGCCACGTAAAATACACAAAACATAAATATAATTAAAATTATTCTGTTGCAGCCTACACAAAGCCAAGGAGAAAACACAAAACATAAATATAATTACAATCACTCTATGCCAAGTCACGTAGAAAACAAAAAAAACCCAACATAAATATAATTACTGTTGTAGCCTACACAAAGTCACGTAGAAAGCATAGACGATAATATATAATTACAAGCAGAACTGTTACGGGACAATGGAGAGATAGAACGCTGTTTACCCTTCATGCCAAATTAACAATGTTTTACAATACTCTAACCGATTATAAATTGTATCGAAGTATCACACTAGTTTACCATAAATTATCTGTAAGAAGCTAATTACATCCGGATATAAAACTAATTAGAAGCAGCCACACCAATGACCTTTGATGGTAGAGTCCGCATGAAGTTCAACTCTTAACTTTACGTAATAAAAACATACAACTAGATAATCTGACTGGCCGAGAAAGAGCTGCCGATATATATAAATATATTTATCTTTAACGTCCGGATTCTCTAATTTTGACTAATATTGTATATGTTCGTAGACTCAAGATAATTATAAATATAATTTCACTATAAATATTTATAAGTATGTAGTACAGCTTTCTGTAAAATTAATATAAGGAGGATTAAAAATAAACATATATTATTATCTTTTATTTCTTTCCGAAAATTCTTTCACAAACGACAATGACACTCGTATACACACCAAACACACAAGAGCACACACACACACACACACACACACACACACACACACACACACACACATCTATCTATACGTGCATACACCTGCACTTCACACGCATATGTACATATAATGCGCATTTCTAATATACATACTCACGTACGGCTACGCACATACACACGCACACTTTATTCGCTTGTACAAATACGCACTTACAAGCACACCCACAATACTCATCCACGGGTCTGACACCTCACCTATTGTTGCGTTGACACGCCTTGCTTCCTCCTGCCCTGGGCACGGGACGCTGAGGTTCTGCTGTGCTGGCTGTCGGCTCCATCGGATGTTTTCCTTAATTTCCTCGTTGCACTGAGCACCTTGACGTAGATGATTAGACCATTACTCGTCATCCTGAGTAATGGTCTTGTCATCCTGAGTAATGGTAATGACAAGACCATTACTCAGGATGACAAGACCATTGCTCAAGATGGCTAGATTATAACTCAAGATGGTCAGACTCTTACTACAGATGACATGAGCATTATTCAGGATAGCTAGACAATTACTCAAGATGGTTATACTGTTACTCAAGATGGCCAGACTATTAATAAAGATGTTATGATTATTACTCTATTACTCAAGATGACAAGACCATTTCTCTGTCAGTCTATGTCAAACTTTTTCACGCTAAAGAACGAAGCTGACGAGACAGTTGCTCAAGATGACTACCATTCTCAAAATGGCTACACTATTACTCAAGATAGCGAGAGCATTATTCAGCGAGAACATTGTTCTAGCGTCTAAGCGTCAACTCTTTCATGCCACTGAATCAAGCTGACTTGACCAATACTCTGGCAGTTGTGTCAACTTTTTTATTTTAATGAACAAAGATTACGAGACAATTCTTCAAGATGACTGGGTCATTACACAGGATGACGAGATCATTAGTCAAGATGAGAAAACATTACTCTAGCAGTCTAGCGTCAACTCTTTCACGCCACTGAACTGGACCAATCTACAACAGTCTCAGTAGCAAACGTTTTACAGTCATTGCACCAATAATGACGCAAGCTAGCAATGACATATTCGTCTCTGACTAATGAGAAAACATTTTACGTCCTGCATACTAATAGCGTTGCAGATTACTGGGGAAGCATTGTACGCCTTTATGTGACTGTCAATCAAATGAAAATAGAAAATACGAACTCTGGCAATGGAAATAGTATATAACTGATAAAGAAATAATTGCTTTCATAAAAGTATATCCCATATATAGGTTCGTGTAAACCCTCTGGGACTTTATTAAAATCGCCAGCCGGTTGACATGACGTCAGAGTCGCGGGCGAGTACCGATCAACCATTGCCGTCATGACGTAAGATTTGTGAGAGATATCTTAAATCCTTGGAAAATGAATAACGTAGTCTGCTGACAGAACATACATTTACGACACTGACCTGAGTACTGGAATATTTTTCACATCGTAGACTACTGAGGGAATAGTTTTCATACTTAGACCATTTAACATTAAAATACTAGGGAAAGAATTGTACGTCCATTTGCCTGCCATAAGCAGTGTAAAAATAGTGAGATATTTTATGTCCTTGGCGATTAGCAGTTTAGAATGTTTGAACAATTAACAATGTAGACTTTACGGTATGGACCATTATTTAGACTATGCACCAATATTTTGATTATGGACCATTATTTTGACTCTGCACTAATATTTTGACTACTGACCATTATTTGGACTATTAACCATTATTTTCACTATGGACCATTATTTAAAGCATGCACCATTATTTTTGACAATGGACTTTTATTTTGACTATGAACCATTATTTTTACTATGTAATATTATTTTGACTACGGACCATTATTTTTGCTATAGACCAGGGGTGCACAAACTCCGGCCCGCGGGCCATATCCGGCCCGCGAAGAGTTGACGAGTGGCCCGCCATGTCAAACGAAAAAGTCAAATGTTTACTCATACACTGAGTGATTTGAAACAAAGCAGCACCTCCTGACCCATTTTTCCAGGCGCTCCGCGCAGATGATGTCTGCCCGCTGACATACTCACAGAGGCAAGAGAAAAAAGCTATACCAAGATAGGCAGCAAACCCCACACATATATGCTTGCCCCTTCCTGTAATATGGTTGGTCAGTAGCTGTTATGCCTTAGTGTCCGATCTACCACATTCTGTTGTTTATTTTGATTGTATTTTTGTGACAAAATGGCAGCTAATCGTAAAAGAAAAGTTGACAAGGAAAACCGGCAGTTTAATGATGACTGGATAATGCACTTGTCCACACCAGCATACTTGGCAGCACATACTGCTGCAAACAGGCTTTCTCACAGATGAAACTGAACAAAAGCAACACCTGCAGTCAGCTGACTGATGATAATCTGGAAGCAATTTTGCATCTTTCAACGTCAAACATCAAGCCTGACATTTTGAAGCTTGCAGATGACATGCAGCACTATCCATCACACTGACTTTGTGAAAGTTGACGTATCATAACATTTTTAGAATGAGTCTTAGTATACAACTTCTTTGTCATAATTATAGTCTTAATCATCATTTGTGTGTTCTTAGATGTAATGTTGCTTATATGGGACGATTTTGATCTTCACTTTTTTGTGGCCCTCGACGGTTTCGACAAGTCAGATTTTGGCCCCCGACTCAAAAAGTTTGTGCACCACTGCTATAGACCATTATTTTGACTATGGATCATTATTAATGACTAGAGGCAACGTTACCTATGCGCTGGCTGCAAGATTTGTCACATGTTGCCCCAGATTCCTTCTCAGTAAAGCAGGCAAATCCTTGATCTAAAGGAAAGCACCACAGAGCAAATGATAGAATTAGTTAAGCCAACGTAAAGGAAATTGTATACAAGGAAAAAAATCTATGTGAATAGTAGAGAAAAATGTTTATGCATGAGTGGGAGATGGAGAGGAATTAGGAACTAAGATCACAGAATACTATTGCGTGTGGGAGATGGAGAGGAAATTTAGAGAGAATGAATTTAATAATTACTGAAATTGTCTAAAGTTACCAGTTGACATTATAATTTGGCCTCTAGTTAAAGACCGGATATTACCTACATGAACCCGTGACCTCTATCGATATTATTCACAAGACAACGTATTTACTATATAACTGGGCTATATTAAGAGTATATAGATACTGCAATTAGACTATAGTAAGATGAAAAATAAAAGCTACGATTAGGTTATAACTGAGTATAGATACTCTAATCAGCATGTCGTTTTTACAGGCTTAAGGTGTCCACCGACTTTCTAATGGTGCCAATACTTGCACAACAGTTGGAATTACAGCCAATCCATCCATCTATCCATGATCCATCTCTCTCTAATTCATTCGTCTATCCATTCTTTCGTTCTCCTTTCTCATCCATAAATCTTGTCAATAAAGCAGTGCAGTGTAGTCCATGGATTCGCATTTCCTTTGAGACTCGTACAAGAGGATTTCCTTTATTCACTTGTGCTGCTCAAACATAATTTTGACTGTTAGACTGTTATTATTTTCATTTACGGGTCACAATTTTTTAAATCTCATGCCAGAAAAATAATTTCTGAAATTGCTGTAAACTTACGTAACGTTCTCAGCAGACTCGAAATTTCGGACTGAAAGCATGTCAAATCATCTGACGTCAGAATTCCCAGGATTTAGGCGAAATTCATCATATTTTTATTCAGTCTCCATGGTATCAACAAAATGAGTATGTTTATCGACTTACTTCATATTCCTTGTCTATGGTTCTCAACAAAATGAGTGTGTTTATCGACTTACTGAAAATGCCGGATGGCCATCTCATTTTGATCGCTCCCCGGGTTCCCGCTCGGAACTCCACCCACTGCACGGCATTGCCACAGTACTGGAAAGTGCAGCTGGACGCAAGATAGGAGACTTCCTTTGGCGGCAGAATGAAGTTCCAGATGTTCAGGTGCGACAAGTCACCTGCAACAGTAGGGATCAACTTTGAGGATACAAAAAATCCTCTGCAGATGTAACCACAACAAAGCAGGCAATTTAGCGCAGGACTTTTGCTTGTTTGTTTCAAAAGAGGAAAAAGTGAACAATAGACATGTTGAATCTGAGCAAAATCTGTAACATTCGTATTGCAAATAGTTTATACATTATTCGTGCATAAGATGCACATTTAAAGATATTTATTACATCATTTAGTTCCTAGATTGGCACTTGTTGTAATGTTTACCATACAAAATGATTGATTGATTGATTGATTGATTTATTGATTGACTGGCTTCACTATTGCGGAGATAATTATGAAATCTATGATCATTCAGAACATACATGTGAGTGAATTACCAGAATTATTTGGATGACAAATACTATGACCATTAATAACATGCACGATACTGATTTACCAGAATTATTCCAATAACAAACACTATGATCATTCCGAACATACGTGTCACTGAATTACCAGAATTATTCAGATGACAAACACTGTGATCATTAAGAACATACATACAAATTAATTCCCAGAATTATTCGGACTAACTCATTGACCATTGATGAATTACCAGAATACCTGGGATTTGCATGCAGTTACCATTAAGAGCATACGTGATATTTAATTATCGAAATTATTCGGATGAATACACTAAAGTGACTAACAGTAAGAACATACCTGATTTTTAATTACCAGAATATCTGGGATTTACATACACTTACCATCAAGAGCGTATGTAATGTCAAAAGTAACAGTCCTTCTGTATGACTGTCCCAACACAAACTCTCCTCCAGATGGAATACTTTTATTTCGGATACCTATTTTGCCTTCATCCACCCGGACTCCGTTTTTGAATATTTGCCATTTACCATCTAAAAGACAGAAGAAAATTAATATACTTTTTGTGGCGGAGTAAATTTGCCAAACCTGTTGCCGCTTTCGCTTTCATTCTACATAAAAACTATTATCACTTATCTCTAATAGCTCCATTTCTGTTCTCTATAAAAAAACAAACAAACCTACCCTGTCATTTGTATTGACATTAAATTGTTGAATTGTATTTTTAGGAAGTATTTGAACATAGTTTTGTGGAAATATTGATGTCAAGTAATCCTTTTTTAATTGTATTTGTCATATGAATAATTAATTGTTGATTTAATAAATTTATTGTTAATTTCTTTTTAACCTTTTTACATATATTGATAACTATATGTTGGAGAAGAAAGTGGGTGGATGGGGGCTGGCTAAATAAAGATTAAAGACGGATTTGTCTTCTCCTTTAGTAAGAAGTTTTCCATATATGGAAATACTGTGTGACAGTAAATGTTTATCTTTAATGTCGTGGAAGAGAGAAAAAGTTTACATCACCCGCATATCTGCCAAATGAGAGAGACAAGTGGTGTCTGCTGGAGAATTATTAAGAAATTAAATTAAGATTCTCATCAGTTGTAATTAGTTATGGACGATTAATTAATAATAATCATAACTATTGACTAGGTGGCACTGGCATCACACATGCCTCTAGAAGGGACAGATGGGACCACACCTAGATATAAAAGGCAGCGACTTGTTGCAAACCGTGTGATTGTGAAAGATGTGCTGGTGACAGCTGCCATCTTTGAACAGGTTATGTACAAGGCTTTAACTATATCTCTAAAACTCCACTCTCATTTCCTTGAGGATATCCATGAATTTGATTATATATTTATGTTATTGACTGCTTACATCTATGCTAGGATAAAATGAATGATTGTCCAGGTTAATTGTTGTGAAGTGATGTAAATGTCAATGCTCTTTGTTTATATTCAGACGTTATATATATGATTGTTGATTTAATAAATTTATTGTTACATTTATTGATCTTCTTACACATATTGATAACCATATTTTGGAAGGACAATAGGTGGATGGGTGCTCGCTAAATATAGATTAATGACGGATTTGTCTTCTTTTTCCACCTAAGGAAATACTGTGTGACTTTAAATATTTGACTTTAATGTTGTGGAAGAGAGAAAACGTTTACAGCACCCGCATATCCGCCAAATGAGAGAGAGACGAGTGGTGTCTTCTGGAGAATTATTAATAGCATAAATTAATATTCTCATCATTTGTAATTAGTTATAGATTAATTAATTAATAATAACCATTAACTAAGTAGCGTTGGCGTCACACTTTTCGTTGCATGATGTTTGTTTGCATTATACATAATATTTTACAGGGTAAATGTATTAAGATGTTATTAAAATGTTATTTTGAAGTTGCACAGGACATCTATTGAAACCTATAGTCACAAAGTGTGAAGTCATGTTCAGAAGAGTAGATAGATAGACAGACAGACAGACAGACAGATAGATAGATAGATAGATAGATAGATAGATAGATAGATAGATAGATAGATAGATAGATAGATAGATAGATAGATAGATAGATAGATAGATAGATAGATAGATAGATAGGGTTAGGGAGAGAGTGAGATCTGTCTATTTGTTTCCGATAATACAATAGTATGTGTATATCTCTATCCGTAAGTCTATGAATAAGAACGCATACAGAGGAACACGTGTAATATATAAGTTATTTGTTTTAGCCAAAACTAAGAAAACTCGCATTCATGCATTCTGAAAGAACACGAGGTTCCGGCAGGATCCACTTGTCCAAATGTTGCGGCTAATCATTCACAATCTCCCAAACCTTAGCAAGGCCTCAGTACACCTTTTTGTCGCCGCCATGGCGACCTAAGAACCTGCAACTCAGCGCTATTGCTTGCAGACCTTGACCCACCAAATGAATGTGTACAAACCAAAAGACGACCAGCTCCACGCAATGTGCACCAATTCATGAGGGATCAAATCTGCTTTGGTCATCTGCTTGTGGTTCCAGATCTCGAAATTGAGCTTTGGCCCGCTCAGGAAGCGCATGACGGTGGTCGTATCACCATGTTTGTACGACAGAACTGTCCCCGGGTGGTCCGGGTTGCTGACGTTAATCCAGAAAGCCACCGTGAACTCGGTGAGCTTGGGAAACGCCCTCCCAAGTAACAGGGTGTAACGAGCCGGCTCGCTCGCTTTGAACTCAAACCGCGAGTCGATGGCTGAAGCTGAAAAATAATTGTTCTAATTAGGTATGCAAAATAGGAAGGAGTCCTTTTAGTTACAAGAACTAATTACATAGGCAAATTAGCAAGAAGACCTTCATGATATAAGATCTAATTACATATACAAATTAGGAGACAAGATATCTCAAGATCTAACTACGTATGCAAATTAGCAAGGATTCCTTCATATTACAAGATCTAATTACTTGTGCAAATTAGCAAGGAGACCTTGATATAAGATCTAATTGCTTATGCAAATTAGGAGACTTTCATGTTACAAGATCTAATTATGTATGCAAATTAGAAAGGAGTCTTTCATGCTACAAGAACTATTTCAGGTAAAAGGAACACACATACATCGACTTAATTAATACAATGAAGACACATTACATGAAGACAGATGAAAAATGAACAAAAACAAGAAAACTCAAAGACATATACTTTACTGATCGCAGAAGTTGGGAATGCGCGCGTGTGTGTGTGTGTTTACGTATATGTGAGAGACAAAGGGTGGGAAGGAGAGAGAGGAAGAGAAAGAGAGGGGGGACGAGGAGGGAAAAAATGGAGAGCAAGAAACATGTTGGTAGCTTTCAGTTTCACAACAAAGCAATAACACACACACACACACACACACACACACACACACACACACACACGCACGCACGCACGCACGCACGCACGCGGACCAAACAGTATAAGTTTACACATTTTAATGACAATAATCAAAAACAAAAGCTAAAGCTAATAGTGTCAACTTACACATGCACATTTTAGTGTTCCAATGAAATCCCGGACCGCACTCACACCCGTAGCCATCCGGATGGTCAATGCACTCAGGCAAAGTGTAATATGTGGAGTGACATTCAGAGTCAATGCGCGAATCAAGCTGGTACACTTGAGTGGACACTGAAAAAGTAAAGTTTTTATGTTGACCTGAGTCTGTCAGTGATTCCTGATCTTCTTCCAAGACAAACTTGACACGACAGACTATTGAATACACAACACTAAATGTAAACTGTATACAACCTTATGATTGACAGGCAATAAGTCCTAGTTCTAAATTACTGCATGTACACAAAGCAGCCCACGTGGTGAGTGTCTTATGTTTCAAAGCTTCATATGGTGAGTTATATATCAAATGTAATGCGCAGAAGTTTGTGCCAGGAATAAAATATGTTTTCTGCGCACAGGCACACAGACACACACATACACACACGCACGCACGCACACACACACATCCACCCACCCCACACACACACTCACGTTCACACATCATACACACAGGGAAGAAAAGGAAGGAATTTGAACGCCACAAATGAAGTGTATGTTATTTGTGACTAAAAATACCAAATACACAATTGCATTACATCTTTCCGAATTATCCCACAGGCAGTGAACTAATCACAACAAAAACTTGCAGACAGAAAAACGTGATATGCAATCAACAACAAAAAATGACAACGACCATTGAAGGTGACTCCTTCAGACGTAAACAAGTGCTTCACAAAGCATCGTGCCATTCAGTTTCTTGAAACTGCAATACTATAAAATGCTTCAAAAGTGTCGTGTCATGAAGTGTTTCACATAGCGTCGCGTTTTTCAATTTCATGAAACTATAATACTATAGAAGTGCTATACATAGCGTCGTGTCATTCAATTTCATGATTGTAATACTGGAAGTGTTTCACAGAGCGTCGTATTTTTCAATTTCATGAAACTGTAATACTAAGTGCTATACGTAGCGTCGTGTCATTCAATTTCTTAAATGCAACATGACAGGGCTTCACGTAGAGTCGTTTGTCTTTCAATTTCATTAAACTGTATTACTGTGCAAGTGTTTCACACAACGTCGCGTCATTCTGGTCGATATATGGAATTAGACCTCCAGACTTACCTGAATACAAGCAAAGCATGCCGGTAAAGAGCGAAATTTTCCTTGTCAGAGACATTGTCACTACAGCACGTATCCAACGGATAGCAACCGGACGTGACTCCGCTATTTTTCTTCCAAATCCATCTGGAGTCCGGCCACACAGGTCCGAAAATAATGTCCTTCACTCTCCCCACTAATTTCACGACAAGGAAGCTGGCCGGTCAGAGATGTGAATCAGTCACAACTGTTTCCAGATGAAATTTAGTCCACGGGTCCACATTGATACGTCCATTTTTACTGGAACATCATCCTGGTAACGAAGAAAGTCTGTGAAATGTTCGTGTACTTATAGCCGGTTTTCTGGGTTACCTGTGCGAAATGACAGAAAATTGGTCATTGACATCTTGTAGTGGGATAAGCACAACAGAAATTGAATAAATGAAAAACAGCACAATGTTCATAAAGTTTATCCTTTTCAAAGAAGTTCTCTGGTTGTCATAATCTAGTTAACAGGTTTTTTTTTTATATCAATCAGGTAATTTTCAAACACAGTTAAATTTAATTTAGTCTTTCATGTACTCGAAGAATTCAGACAATGGATAGAGTTCAATGGCTACTTGTAGACCAGAAATAGGTCCCAGAATGAGATTTTTATCTTTCTCGCATGCACTGATTGCTTCTCACGGCGGTTTGATGTCCATATTTTATTGCACACATGCACAGCTTACTGACTGATTAGTACATGCACAAGTTACTGACTGATTAGTACATGCACAACTTACTGACTGATTAGTTCATGCACAGCTTACTGACTGATTAGCACATGCACAGCTTACTGACTGATTAGCACATGCACAGCTTACTCACTGATTAGTACATGCTCAACATTAAATTGTTCGAAGCTACAAATAAATGTACAATGTTACAAAGTGTACAACGTTACAAAATGTACCACGTTACTCATATTTGTACACTCGAATATACTCTCAATACGGCTTGTGCTTAATATATTAAAACGTCACACACATGCAAACGACGCGCACGCACGCACACACACACACACACACACACACATTGCAATCGCATTAATATACATTCAAAAATTGTTTGAACTGCCCTTACATTTCAAGTCAGAACAGGTTGTTCATGTTGCTGACGACGAACACTTTTTCTCTCTCCCCACCCCCACCCCCCAAAAAAAAATAGCTAGCAGGTAATTGTAAGTTGACGTATGGATTAACATGCCTTGCATTGGTGGTTGGCAATTGTCCGAATAAAATAAGAACTCAGCAATGTACCCAAATTATGGATGGGTATAAATTATAACTGCTTATTTTCTGCGAAATGTTTATGAGTTATAAATGCGATTTGATTTTATTTTTTTAAAATCAGAATTCTGGCACACGTTGAAAGCATACGTACTCTGAACACATTTGTTGTTGAAATTCCAGACAGAAGAATAGAAGGTCGACAAGACAGCATATCACAGCCAAGGAAAGATTGCAATGTGGCTCAAGGGAAATAACTCACAGATTCAGACGGCGCGTGTTTTCTTTCCGTTCCGTTGGCTCGTGTCACGTCTGCTCGAATAATTAACCCCGGCCACGCGCTGGTGGCAGGGAGCAATTATTTGATCACGTACGGTAAAGAGTTGAGCCAAACACGCGCCAAGAACGAATGAAGTCTGGGCAACAGCTCTGAGAATAAGTAAATAACTTTACAGCTGGAGTCCAATTGATAGTTTAGAATTAACTAAGCTTAAAGTCTGAAACAGAAATTGTCATATATCTGCTGAATAAAGTGTATGTCAGATAGATAGATAGACTATACAATTCAAAAGAAGATAGTTTGAGATAATGCATCTCAATTCCGAAAACAGATAGGAAAAGTCCACCCTATTGGTGTTCTGGTTAAACTTTTAGGTATAATTCTTGATACATAATAAACTAATTCAATTTTAAACTTATTATTAATTTTGTTTATATTTTTGCTTCACAATTTATTACAGGAGCATGAAGAGTTAGAACTTTTTTATGACTGACTTAAATTACTAAAACAAAATATCTTGGTTGACTAATACAGAACGTCTTTAATGACCAAACTAATTACTATCGTTTCTAGCACGAAACGTTGATCAAATAGATCACTACAGTCTATTTCAAAGCGCATACCAAAGCCAATGCAGTCTAAATCACTGTTATTTTTATTGGCCATCTTAAAAAGAAAGAAAATTAGAAAAAAAGCGAGAAAAGCATAGCTCTTTAGATCACGGCGGGGTCAGTACCGCGGGGGTAGGTGGAGCCATGAACAACAGCTCTCTAAGGAGACCTCTAAACACGCAAATGAAAACACCCAGCTAACTTATTTCGTGAAAATTACAGGGGTTACAGGAAATCTGGAGGATGTTATGCGTCGCTACGAAAAGAGGAAAATAACAACGCATGGCTTTCATCGGGGAGTGGTTGGGGGGGAGGTTGAAAGACAAGAGTCGAACCAACGATTTTCTCCATCAGGCTACCCTGATCTAAATCCAAATAGATTTGTGCTGGTAAGTGGTGAAGAAGAGAGATAAAATGCACTTGGAAGATTTTTGTGTTGGCAACAAGAATAGAAATAGGACCTTAACAGAAGATTTTTGTGTTGGAAACAAGTAAAGAATAGAAATAGGACGGTAAAAGAAGATTTCTGTGTTGGCTTGAAAGGTGAAAATTTTGACGATAACAGATAATATGAGTCTTTCAAATGTTTACAAGCCCGACAGAGTGAACATCCACTATTTTGCAGATATGGCTGCACTGGCTTGCTTAGTTGGACAGGCTAACTGGTTCAAATGTACGCATGACAAGCTATTATTTGGGTGGGTGAAGAACTGGTTAATTGGCTATAAGGTGTTCTGGTTAATTGGCATTAAAATGGACTGGTTAATTGGCTTTAAGCTGAAGTGGTTAGTTGGCTGAAGATACACTGGTTAATAGGCTTTATGGCGTACCTTGATGGGTGATGAACTGGTCAACTGACTAGTTGTCGAATTGTTTAACTTAATGGGTGACGGACTATATAAGTGGTTAGATGATGAACTGGCTCACTACCTGGATGGTGGATGAATTATTTGGCGTGACGTTGGCTAACTAGTTAACTGGATAAACTGAGTGATGGACTATTTACAGGACTGGATGATGGACTGGTTAAATGGCTAGTTGGTGGATGAATTATTTGGCGTGATGTTGGCTGATTGACTGGCTGAGTGATGGACGTGTTATGAATGGTGCACTCCGTACTTGGCTGATTTGTGAACTGGTTAATTGACCAAATGGTGGACTGGTGAACTGGATTAACTGAGTGGTTGGATGATTAGTTAAATAACAATTTCATGGACTCCTGAACAATTTGTGTGGGTGACTTGGTAGCTGGCTGTGGCTGTTTAATTAGCTGAGATACAGGAATGGTTAGCCAGTTGGCTAATGTACATATTAACTATCTGATAGGTCAGAATGATTAATTGGTTGAGTAATATGTGTGTCTAATAGACTAGTGCTTTGCTGTTTGGCTGTGTAGACCGTTGAATGATAACCGGACGAGTAGTAAGAATGACTGATTGTGACGTTTGTTTGGGAAATAATAAACATTGAAATATTCGGAATTCTAAACAGTTTTGCGGTTTGTTAGAAAAATAACAATCACTAAAATATTGGAATTCTTAATAGACAGTTGTGCGGTTAGAAAAAACAACAATAACTTATAACATATATGGATTTTGTGTTGTGAGTTGTGAAAAAAAAACAACCTATGAAATAAATAGAATCTGTGTGAGTTGCATAAAAATAACAGCAACTATAATATATGGATTTTATGTGAGTTGTAGGAAACATCCATCAACATCGTATGGATGTTTCCTCGGCGTCAGACATGATTATGTCCCTTTTGCAGAACATGAAACCACGCATATGCAATCGAACAACATATATGCAGTCATGTTTTAAATTATACTGCATTGGTACAGCAAACACCAAAAGTAAGGAAGCATTTTTTTAAGTAACTACGCCCAAAATATTATCTATTTTCAACATTGCATCGAAAAACTGTTAGCGATGTATGTTCTCTCGTGCAACACTGAGGTAAAATTTGCAGAAATAAAATTGTCCCAATTTATTTTTTAAAAACTATTTACGTTTTATTCTTGATATTTCATCTTGTGAAGTTTTCAGATTACTTTTTTTTTGTTTTTTATTGCACATGTATTTATTTCGTTTGTTGGACGGAGTGTGTGAGATTTTTTTTCAGGTGATGCTATTGCTAGCTTTTCAAATGGAATATCTTGGATGCATCCAGCCATTAATTACACTAATTACACCATTAATTACACTAATTACACCATTAATTACACTAAAATCTACAGTCGACAGCACAAGGGCCCCATTGATAAAACTTAATAAGACATTTGACTTTTAATTTCCATGAAACTAATCGCCGTTTAACGTTGCATCAACAATTACTGAATAGTGATCCATGCTTAAAATACAACCAACTACAGAACGTTTATATCCGGATGCAAAAGGGGATTTACCTCCCTTCAAAGAATTTAATGTAATTATTGCAAAATTTAGTTTACTTACAGTACTGTAGTCAGCTCAGTGTATTTATGTTGTCGTATTTAAGGTAAACTGTCTTGTTTGCTTTGGTATACATGTATCAGCCTCTCTTAAAAGGAATTGATATGTGTTATATATACAATAGTTATCGTTGTGGATGTCTGTCTGTCTGTCTATCTATCTATCGATCTATCGTTCTGTCTGTCTGTCTGTCTGTCTGTCTGTCTATCTATCTATCTATATGTGATGGGAGGTTTAACATATTATGCTAGACAACCTCTAATCTACTTAATCCCGCCCATACGCGTCTTCATCACCGCACACAGAGAAACTTGGTCAGGCCTCGTAGACATTTACCATTAATTAATTTTATCTCCACTTTCTCTTTGAGCGTTACCACTTCAGAATTCCTATCCCAACTTGTAACCCTGAACTCCTCTTGATCGTTTAGAAATTCTGGTCCACACACTCTCTCTGCTTAGGGGGACACTTCCCCAAATATGCTATTTTCTTACTTTTTAACACAATTAAAATTAAGCCCCCACACCTTAAGCATTTGCATACCCCCTTCTTGCTGAATAAAGGAGTGGAAGTGGAAGTAACACAAATTTATTTAACATACAAGTTTAACAAGAAAACATTGATACATAATAAGTAGTAGACACAAAGGCTTTCTAATTAAGAGGTATTGTTCATATGACGTAAGTTAATGATTAAATCAAAATCTGAACAGATTAACATGAAGCGTTCTTATCATTGGTAATTGAAATTTCGTGCAGAATGGGTTTGTTATTAGGTGACAGTTCACAGTCTTTTAAAAATGTTTATGCCCAAGTACAGTCAATTATGCAGACTCCAAAGTATCTGCATCTTGAGAGGTGCAAACATATTAATATTCAATCTAATCCCTTTTAAAATACTAATGATTGTAGACACTAATAAGAGTGAGAAATGGAAAGTTTGCATCACATAGAGGTTTCTAGGAGGTACAGATTTAGATGCTGATCACTTGATCTACTATTTATTGGTGATGACTGAGGCCTTTAAATAATACACGAACGTCAGGCCTTTAACTGCTATATGAACGTCAAACCTTTAATACTACATGAACGATAAACCTTTAATACTACATGAACGATAAACCTTTAATACTACATGAACGATAAACCTTTAATACTACATGAACGATAAACCTTTAATACTACATGAACGATAAACCTTTAATACTACATGAACGATAAATCTTTTATACATACTACATGAATGATAAACCTGAGGGATAACATTCGATGTTTACGTTTCAAGGAAGACATTAAATTCTATTGACGTTCTGTCTTTGATCACAATCTGTCTACACTATACGCATTTTCCGTTGTCATCCGAAACATTTTCTGATACGTGTCTGTGTGAGTTTTCTGCCATCATTACATGCATTTTCTACTTTCACTTAATACATTTGTACGCCATACCGAGAAAATCTGTGAATATTATTTTGTCCTCTTACCTATGAGTGTTCCAGTCTCCTAAAGTTATACGCATTAATCTTCTGCTGAGTCATTATAACAATCGTCAACTCTCCTGCCCCAATAATGGATGCCTGTGATGCGCCGGTACATGCACTTTCTGCTGTGTCAACTTTTTGACTTAGAGCGAGGTCCCATGACCAGTAGCGGTTTTTCGATTTTTCAAAATTGTCATTAATTTACTAAAATGTTCTTTAATCAAAAAGGCTTGATGACGTCAAGTGGTTGGCCTTTACTTCGGCAAATGGTGGATCAATACCAGTGGAAAAAAACATGTTTATCTGTTTCAGTGAGACGATTCCTTCGCTAAATACTTTGTATAAAGTGACAGTGGTGTAGGAACAAGGTCTGGTTTACCATGACACTGGTGTTGGGGAATGCTATATTGAAAGTGCCACCGATGTTGGACGAAAGAGAGTTGTTCAAGTGTTCAGTAAAAATATTGTTTAAATTAGCACTGGTGTTGACAAGCTGTGTTTAAAGTGAGGCTGGTGTTGGACAAACTGTGTTTAAAGTGAGGCTGGTGTTGGGCAATGCCCTGTTTAAAGTGACACTGCTATTATAGACAAGATACCGCAGATTTAGCGGCACTGTTAGGCAGCAGTTAAGCCCTGTGGCACGCCCACTTAAAAGTGTCTATCAATGAACAAGGCTACCTAAATGGTCTTAGGACTACCGAAGAGTATTAAAAGAAATGTCCCTTTATTTTGCAGAAAATAATATGATGATCTAACAAGCTATCCCGCACAAGATATTAGCTGGTCTCCAGCTCGACCTTGACCTTCTTTATACCTTACAGTTGATGACTTTCCTTGTTATTTCTCTTTACTCTTTATTTGCGCGTTCGCCTGTAAACTGTTATATAATAAACATGATATGACTATCAGTAGTGGAGCATTTAAAGGATTTTAGACATAGACCCCACCAAAGCGAGCTGTGCGCATTCATTTTGCCACTCAATGCATACGTCATTTATTTTTTAAGGTCAATATACAGATCTGCTACCGCCGCACGCTTTACATTTCATTATTATGTGCATGTGCCACCCAGTAATGCTATAGACTCAATGTATAGGCCACCCGTACACATTAAGTTCATTACTCTGTATCGCAGACCCCCTCCCACCGCCAGTGCCCCTCTTGTCTAATACTTTGCTTGAATTTTGAAGGTGTATGGTCTTGTCTTAGCCAAATGAAACTGATTGTAATCACTTTTAGTGTGATTGTAATCACTTTCAGTGTGATTGAAGGGTAATCCGAAAACGAGGATCACCCACTCTGACCATGTCCTTGACCCTAGAGCGTGAAGCTGTTCTTTCTTACGGAAGCGATATATTGTCACTCTGTATTTATTTCTTATTTAGGCAGTAACTGGCAAAAAAATAACTAAAAATGTCCATCTCAATAATTACTACCATTTTCCACTGACGTCAATTGTTATCTATTGTAAGCTTTACGTTTAAGATATTTCGTATGAAAAGTTGCGTGTCTGAGATACGTCATTTGGCTGGCATGCAAAAACTGGAGGGAGTCAGGAGGGAAAATATTGCGTGAGGAATAATGACGTGTAAATGTTACAGTCCTTTTCTATCCCTACAACCCTCTAATTTTGTGTCTTTGTGTCCTTTCTCTGTCTCGCTCTCATACTAACCTAGACATGCGTGCACACAAACACACGCAATGCATACACATTTTATATGTAATTTTACGTCGTGACAAGTAAAATTATGCAAACTAATCAAAGTCCATTAAAGTATCTATGATGACTCAATACAAGCATCATTGTAACAAATCTACCCTTATCACGTAGTACAACTCGTTCGCCTGGTACCCTTAGCAGTGGAATTTTTTTTCTACAAACCTAGAGGAATAAAACACAATGCTCACATACATACATGTGCGCATGTCCAGCACTTATCAGTACATTTAGTTTTAAGGCCTTAAAATGTGTACAATCAATTAAATATGATTTTACTGAATCAATGGTCATATAAAAGATTATAAAAATATCAAGTTTTGTTGAATAATTGATTACACTATGTAACAAATTTTCACTTTTGTTCTGTTCCTGGGTTGAAAGTGTGTTTTCCTAATCTGTTAGGTCTAGAACAGAAAGGAAATCGCTGTTATTCCAGAAAAACTTTGCTTCTGTGACCGGGAATGAAATTTGGAAAATCGCGTGTGTTCGAGAAAATTCTCGATTTGCTTTCAATGCCGAGCTTCCTCCCTGAACTGCTAGAGTTGTCCACATGTTTCTACAATTCTCCTGAACACTCTAGAACGTTCAAGAAACTTCCAGAACTTTCGAGAAACTCTCAGAACTTTCTAGAACGTTCTTGAACGTTCCAAAAGTAGGTGTACAAGTATAAAAGCACAGGTGTCTCGAACCAAGATTCCAATTCGTGTTATTGCAGACTGAAAGGATAACGATTCGTAGTTGAAGAGAAGTTATTTATTTGATATGGCATCAAGAGATTGTTTGCATCCAGCTGATTCATTCATCGGCCATCTTCAGGAGACAGCAGCAAGTCAGATAGCAAGGCAGATACTGGAGATATGGACTACGATTCCGCAGATGAAGTTGGGGATAGAAAGCCGTACTTCCCTAACCAGAAGCGTGAACGATTTAATTAGGGACCTCGGGCTTACGAAATCGAATGCTGAGCTTCTGATATCCAGGCTCAAACAGTGGAACTTGGTTGATGATAGCGTACAAGTCACGGATCAGAGGAAGCGGCATCAAAGATTCTCCAACTTCTTCAGTCAGCGTGATGGGCTGTGCTTCTGCAACGATGTTGCCGGTCTATTCCAGGCTATAGGTATCGCATGTAATCCTATTGAATGACGCCTATTCATAGACAGTTCATCCCGGAGCCTCAAAACCGTGTTGCTTCACAATGGAAACAACTACCCGTCTCTCCCGATGGCCCACTCTGTGCATCTCAAAGAGGACTACACCAGTGTCAAAATGTTGCTGAGTGCATTAAAGTATGACGACTACGGATGGGAGGTCATCGGTGACTTCAAAATGGTATCATTCCTCATGGGTCTTCAAGGAGGTTTCACGAAATTTCCTTGTTTCCTCTGTCTCTGGGACAGCCGTGACACTAAGGCGCATTATCGCACAAAGGACTGGCCACAACGGACCGAGTTTTCTCTTGGGAAGAGCAATGTGAAGTGGGCGCCGCTGATAGGACCTCATAAAGTGCTTATGCCACCGCTGCACATCAAGTTAGGCCTCATTAAGCAATTTGTCACTGCTCTTGACAAGGAGTCAGCAGCATTTCAATACCTCCAAGATCTTTTTCCAAAGCTGTCCGAGGCTAAGGTCAGGGCTGGTATATTCGTCGGACCACAGATCAAGAAGATCATAGAATGTGAGGATTTCGCAAAGCTGTTGAACAGGACGGAGAGAGCGGCTTGGAGCAGTTTCGTTGCAGTTGTTCAGGGCTTCCTAGGTAATCACAAAGCTGAAAACTATGTGGAGTTGGTGCAGACTCTCATAAAGAATTATAACACTATGTAACAAATTCATAAAGAATTACGCCACAATGGGATGCAGAATGTCTCTGAAAGTCCATATCCTTGATTCGCATCTCGACAAATTCAAGGAGAACATGGGCGCTTACTCGGAGGAGCAAGGCGAGCGCTTTCATCAAGATATATTGAACTTTGAACGTCGTTACCAAGGACAGTATAACGAAAACATGATAGGGGACTACATTTGGGGGCTACTTCGAGAGAGTGATTCACAGTACAATCGTAAATCTAGAAAATCTACACATTTCTGAACCTTGTTGAGTGGTTTCCGACTGTGTTTGTCTATTCCTTGTGCAATTTTTGTTTTTACCTGATCATAATGACGAAAATGAAAAAAAATCGTTCTATTTTCACAAAAAATCGAGTTTTCTTCGTGCTGTTGTCGTGTAAGCAAAGTTTGTGCTTAATGAAGTCATTTTTTCACGTACTTTAGACATAAGCAATTGAAATATAACACTTAGAAGCCAGGAACAAAAATTGTGTTACATAGTGTTATCTGTTGATAGATAGATGGATGGATGGATAGATAGATCGATAGATAGATAGATAGACAGATAGATAGATAGATAGATAGATAGATAGATAGATAGATAGATAGATAGATAGATAGATAGATAGATAGATAGATAGACAGATAGATAGATAGATAAGATTGGATGGATGGACAGACGGACAGATGACAAATTACAAATCAAGAAATGTTCTCACAAGCGAAGAAATGCGAGATATCATCACTACAGATCTTCCTTCATCAATGCACAAGTAAATAAACAAACACATTCTTCAAAACTGCAATAGCACGTAAATTAACGAAGATATGATACTTCCAAACTTATTAATATTAACAAAAATAATCGCTAAGAATTAAAAATAAACAATATGCTATATTTCAAGCAATGCAATAAATCCCGAACCTTTGAAATTCATGTACGCTTAACATGCTGCTCACTGACGTCAGAAACAAGGAAGGGAAGCTACTGGCTTTGACGCAGCGAGCGTTGGTCTCATTTACTCTTCTCTCTCTCTGATTGGAAGTGCCTTCTACTTAGATCTAGACAAGAAAAAAGCGACGGCTAGACACGCAAGCGCAGAAAGACAAAAGAGAAACCAACAAAACATGCAACCAAATTTCGAGCCAGCCAATTCTGGATGAACTTTCGCGGCAAGCAGAGAAGACGTCCGGTTCGATGTTGAGGAGAGTGACTTGTAAGGGGGGAAAAAGATTTTTTGCTTGTGCGGTTATATCTCTTCTCCCTTCCGCCCACTCTCGCCCCACAGGTTGGCGTGGGCGTTTATTGTTTTGCAATAAGTTGTTGTAAATTACAAAAGTTAAACAAGGTGCCATTTGTTAAATATCCGTAATTAAATAACAGCATGGTGGTAATCCTTTCCAACAAGTCTGGAAATGATCACGTGCTCAGCGTTGTTTCCATGGCCACATTTATCTGAGTCATGACGCGAGATTAAAATTAGTACTCAAGAGTCTCAGACACATTAAACGGACTTAAATGTACTTATTTCTACATTTTAACGCTATTAGAATATGTAATTATTCCACACTTTAAGGCTATAAGAATGGTATGTAATTATACCACACTTTAAAGCTAAAAGAATGGTATGTAATTATTCCACACTTTAAAGCTATAAGAATGGTATGTAATTATTCCACACTTTAAAGCTATAAGAATGGTATGTAATTATTCCACACTTTAAAGCTATAAGAATGGTATGTAATTATTCCACACATGACAGTTACAAGAATGGCATGCAATTATTCCAAAAAAGCTACAAGAATAGTATGTAACTATTCCATACTTGACTGCTTCAAGAATAGTCTGCTGTTGTTCTACACTTAAAATTTAATGATTCAATGAAGCACTCATCCACCCACCCCCTCCCTGAAAAGCAGGAATACAATGAATCACTCAACATGCAGAAGCCACACCCACAAAGATACAGAGTTATCATTCCTCCGCAGAAAAAAACGACAGCATAGATTCACTGTAATCGCATCTAATTGGAAATCCTAGCAGTCCTCGCAATTATAATCCTCGCTACAAGCATAGGATTAATCACTTGAGGCAATGGAAACCTAGTTACAGAAACCCAAACCCGAAGCTACATGCAGAGATACAAAATAACGTAAGGACTCCAGTCACGTGATGAGTGGCGGAGGGAGTAATGACATGAGGACAAAATACAGTCAACCCACACAGGCAACACCAACATTCATTTACAGATTTTCTTTTCTTTTTAACAGTCATACTCAAAATATCTTCCTTACAGAATTAATAAAGTCCGTGTACAACACACAAAAAAACCCCGATACCATTTAATATAGTAATTCATACATCAAGCAGTTCACATGCAAAACGTACAAGCCCATCTCCACAAGTAGCAAGCAGTTAAACAGACTCGGAGCCGTCAGTTATATTAAACACCCATAACATTTACCAGAGAAAGAAAATCCATAAGCAAGACGACTGGCACGATAAATGCCAATCTTAAAGGCGCCATCACAAACACTAAAAATAATTTTTAAAAAAATATTATGACAAGCTAGCAGTTATGTCTCGAATAGAACTGTCTATCAAATGTGACGTCATTTCCCGCACGACACATCTCTCGGAAGCACCCACGTACGTCACACACTCAATTGAAGGGTAGTCACTGCGTCCACTTCATATAATGCAAGGTAAAATTATTTCATTTTGAATTATATTGCATTAAGTACAAAAGAGGTTAAAATAACCCAATGGGAGAATTCATTTCAATAAAAGGTTAAAATAACCCAATGGGAGAATTCATTTCAATAAAAGTTTAAAATAACCCAACGGGAGAATTCATTTTTAAAAGAAAGGTTAAAATAACCCAATGGGAGAATTCATTTTTAAAAGAAAGGTTAAAATAACCCAATGGGAGAATTCATTTTTAAAAGAAAGGTTAAAATAACCCAAGGGGAGAATTCATTTTTAAAAGAAAGGTTAAAATAACCCAAGGGGAGAATTCATTTTTAAAAGAAAGGTTAAAATAACCCAATGGGAGAATTCATTTTTAAAAGAAAGGTTAAAATAACCCAATGGGAGAATTCATTTTTAAAAGAAAGGTTAAAATAACCCAATGGGAGAATTAATTTCAAATAAGGAAACGAAAGCGAGATGGGAGACAGAGGTTCGGGGCAAAACACAGGAGGTGGTATACTGCATGCCATAGGGATTCAAACAATTCAGATCATTCCACCGATCCACTTCCGTGCCCCACCCCTCTTCTTTGTGGTTTTGAAGAACTTATTGTCTGTTTGTTTGTACTTTGTTTATTTTCCTCCAGGTGTATTACTTACTGTATACTTTTCATTCACTAGATGTACTACGTCGTGTCGCTACTGACGTCACTATATACGTTCCATGACCCCAACCTAACTTTGTCTGCAATGTTCTGATTCGTAACCTGCTTATCACTTCGTGCTTGCTTTGCTCGAAAGCCGTCAATATTGCCGCTGATTATTCTTGTTTGAATAATCGCAAATTTTCATTTTGTACACTGAAATGCACATTGCACAGCAAACATGCAGTTGTTACAATCAATTTTTCTCCCCTTCTGACATTTATTCTTCTTCAATGAATTCAACAATACTCACAACTAACTATCGGTAAAAACACTATTCTCTTCAACTTTAATAACATTGTTAATTACTTCCCTTTGGTGTGGTTGAACCATTGACATCCGTGTTCATTTAAGGTTTAGTATTGTCGTGTTATGAAAAATAAAATCACCCTCTTCTTGCTATCTACTCAAGTTGCTTATGCCGGTAATAACCACAATTCCATCTTGACTTGTGCTGTGTTATGTTGTATAACTAGTCATAATTTTTTATGTCACGTTGCTTCACTAGTTTTGATTTGTGCCATGTCACTTCGCATCAGTTATATTGTTTCGGTATGTCACTTAGCTTCACTAGTCATGATTTGTGCCATATCATTTTGCTTAATTAATCACGATGTGTGTCAAGTCACTTGGCATAGCTAATCTTGATTTACACCACGCCACTTCTCTGGATTAATTATGAATCGAATAAATTTATCATGAATTGTGCATTTCACTTTATTGTAATCTTGATCGTTAATACGTCACTTTGAATAAGCAATCTTGACATGTAATATATCACTTAACTGCGCTGATCTTGATGTGTGCCATAGCACAAATAATATTGATCTGTGTCAGGTCATGGTAACTATTCTGCATCTTATGCATAGCTAAACGTATCTGTGAAAAGTCTCCATTGCATAAATAATCTTGGTCTGTGCTATGTCATCTGACAACTCTTCTCTCTGTCATGTTTTAAAGAAATATAATCCTAAAATATAAACTGTATATAGACTCTAATATGCAAAACATGTGACGTCGTGCAACTAATCCAAAACTATACCTGACGTACACCATCGTCCACTTAATAGTCTCTCAATAATTTTTGTTACGATTCAAGAAAAGCAAAAATATCCCTTTACTATGATTCAATGAAAACAACAAACCTCTTGCTATAAGGAAGCTAAATATCTAATTCTGTGGCATAATGAATTAATATTGTCAGGATACATTGAAAACAAAATCTATCCCTACAATGTAATGGAGAAGAGGTTTTACCTTTGATACAAGAAAAGCAAATATGTATTTTATTGTGAAACGAACAAAAGAAGAAAAAGAAACAGCTATTGCTCGGTGATATTAAACAAAATTCCTGTTGTTTGAAGGAAACAAAGATCTATTTGCCAAAAAGCAAAGAAGGCAATAAATCTATTAACTCTGGTGCAACGAAGTCAAGAGATCTATTGCTACGAATGCAAAAATGTATCTTTATTATACAAGGAAAAAAAAACCTCTGTTGCTGTGATAGTGAACGTAAAATTATTATGTCCAGAGCAAACTCTGTTGCTGTGATAGTGAACGTAAAATTATTTTGTCCAGAGCAAACTCTGTTGCTGTGATAGTGAACGTAAAATTATTATGTCCAGAGCAAACTCTCTTGCTGTGATAGTGAACGTAAAATTATTATGTCCAGAGCAAACTCTGTTGCTGTGATAGTGAACGTAAAATTATTTTGTCCAGAGCAAACTCTGTTGCTGTGATAGTGAACGTAAAATTATTATGTCCAGAGCAAACTCTGTTGCTGTGATAGTGAACGTAAAATTATTATGTCCAGAGCAAACTCTGTTGCTGTGATAGTGAACGTAAAATTATTATGTCCAGAGCAAACTGCACGCGGCAGTCATGGGCATACTTTGACTGTTTTTTCTGCTTATATCCACTCCCAGCATTGTAATTTTGTTTTCTCGCTCGTGCGCTAAAAAATAATATGATAGATAGATAGATAGATAGATAGATAGATAGATAGATAGATAGATAGATAGATAGATAGATAGATAGATAGATAGATAGATAGATAGACACGTTTGCATTATATGTGATGTGTTTACGTTATTTAAAATTTGAAAACATTCAAAAATGACGTGACACAAATTAAGATTAAAAGGACAAAGTGACATATCACACCTTGATTAGTTAGTATGCAAGATGACTCAATACAAATCATAACTAGTTACACAAACTGATTTAGATATATCAAGATTATATATGAAAGTGACATGTCACTGACCAAGATTAGATATGCAAGGCGACACGTCACTAATCAAGATTAGATATGCAATACGACACGTCACTGATCAAGATTAGATATGCAAGGCGACACGTCACTGATCAAGATTAGATATGCAAGGCGACACGTCACTGATCAAGATTAGATATGCAAGGCGACACGTCACTGATCAAGATTAGATATGCAAGGCGACATTGGAGATGAACATTAAATGAAGAGTATAGACGCCATTGAATATTACTTATGCAAAACAATGCGAAGCATACAGATACCAGATGTGGTAAATTAAAAGAAAGAAAGAAAGAAAGAAAGAAAGAAAGAAAGAAAGAAAGAAAGAAAGAAAGAAAGAAAGAAAGAAAGAAATACAAACTTTATGAATATATTAAAGAATATAAAACTTTATTTTGCTGAGCTAGTCATTAAAAGAATTAGAATTTATGTGGGTCTTTGATTGTTTGTTCTCGTGTGTGTGTGTGTGTGTGTGTGTGTGTGTGGTGTGCGCGTGTGTGTGTGTGTGTGAGAGAGAGAGAGAGAAAGAGCGTGCGCGCACATGAGCGTGTTATTAAAATCTCTTGCTAACCAGGAACAAAAGTGCCATGAAGTGGATTGCCTGGTGAAAATTGTCCTGTAGTGGTAATAATGCGAACGAAACTTGAATTGATCGACCGAAAGCTATGCTCTTTTAACACATTATTCAGGAAATGTAGAAACTTGAATTGATCGACCGAAAGCTATGCTCTTTTAACACATTATTCAGGAAATGTAGAAACTTGAATTGATCGAGCGAAAGCTATGCTCTTTTAACACATTATTCAGGAAATGTAGAAACTTGAATTGATCGACCGAAAGCTATGCTCTTTTAACACATTAGTCAGGAAATGTAGAAACAATTTGTCGAGCAGGAAAATAGTTTGTACATAACCTTTTCAAGACTATGCCACAATAGTCTTTCACGTGCTTTCGTAACAACGTCACTCAAATTTGTTGTTCACAATAAATTGTTAATTCTTCACGTACTATTCCAGCATTATGCAAACTGTTCTATGAGCTGCTGTTTTCTTGAGACCAATCTGGCGCTCCTTCACCATATTAGTTCCTTCAAGCAGAACAACAATGTAGCAATTTCCAGTAATTTCCTTATATCAGAAATTCTACCATGTAGTTTATTATTCCTTGCCGTCATACATTAACAGAGTGCAGTGTATCCTTACATTACAAACTGGGAAGAGATTTCTACACATCTACCTTGGTCAAATAAATCATATCACATCTTACATAAATCAATAAACTAGGAAATTCCAGAAATTCCAGAAATTCCAGAGATTTTAGAATAAAAGGCTGTTTCTTCCTTGTAAAATAAAATCTGGGAAGAAACGCTAAGTTTTCCAGTTTATTCATCTCTAATTCCATTTATTCTTACATTCAAGTCTCAACTTACAGTTTCCTGCAAAAGTATTCATTAGCCCGATACATGCCTACAGCATAATAAATATAACATACTGATTATGAACATGTTCATTGTTGACTAGAAACAATCTCACGTGTTTAACATATGACATGCAAGCAGCATGATTATAAATTGTATAAGTCTACTCACATTCGACATCTCTACATAAAACTCAAGTATAATATTTCAATAGCAAAATGCATTCTCTTTCAATCAGTCAGTTAACTCACCACTAAGCTAACAACTGCCTTTCATGACCAGACTTTTGCCACACCAAATTCCAACATATTCTTTACCTGAGTTGTTTACTCCAACTGTGACACTCACAAAATATCGTCATAAGCAGTGCACAAGGTCGGGTCACGTTAACATTTAACAATTTATATAACAATTAAGTTTAGAAAAAGGGATACTCATATTTACTCCACAACACACACACACACACACACACACACACACACACACACACACACACACACACGCACATACACACACACACATACACATACACACACACACACACACACACACACACACACACACACACACACACACACACACACATATATATATCACATCGTGCGCGCAAATGTATTGTATATTCAGTCTACTACTTTTAACAGGGATGTAGTATTTTAACTTAATCACTTATTCCAATAATAATTCACCCTATCCCGTTCCATGACAATTTTCCTAAATATCGTTAGAGCAGTTGTCTACTGGATTGCTTCCAGCTTTGTTCGTTTACACTTGTTTGCAAATGTTCTTCAAACAAACTGTTCCCAATATCTCATGTGTTAAGCCACCACCACCACCACCACCACCACCCAATCACTCTCTTTCCCTTTTGGAGAAAGTATTGATGTGAGATGTAAACGGCAAACAAGTTTCGATAAATGCCGACTTAAATTGCCAGCCTCCAGGTCAATAGCTCTTTGAACAGGACGTATGTATATAGAGACATTCCATTCGGGTCGGTCCTGTCTATATATACACACCAGCTCCATGGGGCTGTGGGTGGCAGTTCTGTCTATAGACACACTCCTATTCCGGACACAGGAACTTGTGGTCGAACTATTGGACAGGACGGCGCAAGCGATCAATATATCAAACAACGGTTGATCAACTATCAATCATATATAGGAGAGCGAGAGAGAGAGAGCGGCAAAGAAGACCGTATATAAAAATGACCTCGAAGAGCTGTGTTCTGTCTTGCTAAGGTAAATGAAACTGAAATATCGTTTGATACAGTAATTTTAATGTTTCTAGTACTGAACTTAAAGATGATTTCTTAGGTCAGTGTAAGCTGTCCAAATACATTTTGCTGTAACCACGAAACAGCAGTAAAGTGCAAAATATGTAGTTACGTGTCTTCTTAGAAACTTAAGTCTGTATTAATTTTTTGAGAATCTAAGTTAAGCCGAAACCTGTGCTACTAAATATACAAAGTGGAAAATAGATTAACACTAGAAAGTAAATAATAAATGAAAAATGCAGAACTTTAAACAAATTATGTAAGTAAGTTCTAAGTAGACCATCAATTATTTTATTTCTAGTAAATTAATTATAAGAGGAAACTTAATTATAACCGCATGTAACACAACTCTCCAATTTCTGTTTTCTAATTATGCAGCGTGTCTGTTTAATACGTCAATGAAGACCTACAGTGGATCTGTATTCTAATGACCTACTTTGTAAGCGAGTGCCAGTTCTTTACACAGCCAGGCTGGTATTATTGCTGGATGATTTCCCCATCCACAACCTCACTCGAACTATTAATGTAATTTCCTATAATTTCTTTCTTGTATGCAATGAAATGTAATTTCTTTGTTCTCTCTCTCTCTCTCTCTCTCTCTCTCTCTCTCTCTCTCTCTCTCTCTCTCTCTCTCTCTGAGTTTTTAGTAATAGAAACAGCAGAGGTTCATTATTACATTGATTAATGTTATTAAACTACTAGCTAGCGATATAAATATATTATACCCAGCAACATAGAAAGTTTATTTCACTGACGGGTTGACTACCCAGAAATACAGACTACTGACAGAAGCACCTTATTTCATCCATTCAAAGTAAAATCTAACAACACACAGGAACCTTATTTCATCCATTCAAAGTAAAATCTAACAACACACAGGCCTAATTACGACCGACATATTATAGCCTTGATACTGTCATCGTACAATGCCCAAAACTGGTATACGCCCTTGTTTACATCTAAAAAAAAATATCTAGCAAAATCAATTAATTGTGTTGCCATCTTGCTGAACAGACACATTCTACGTATATCTACTAGCTCAAACGACACATTAAACGTAAATCTACCAACTGATAATACAGCACATCAATTGTAAATCTACCAACTGATAATACAGCACATCAATTGTAAATCTACCAACTGATAGTACGGCACATTAAACAAAATCTACCAACTGATAGTAAAGCACATTAAACACAAATCTACCAACTGATAGTACGGCACATTAAACACAAATCTACCAGCTAATAGCAAGGCACTTTAAACATAAATCTACCAACTGATAGTACGGCAAACTAAACATAAATCTACCAAAAAATTGTACAGCACATTAAACACAAATCTACCAACTGATAGTTCGGCATATTAAACATAAATCTAACAACTGATAGTTCGGCACATTAAAAATAAATCTACCAACTGATAGTACGGCACATTAAACATAAATCTACCAACTGATAGTTCGGCACATTAAAAATAAATCTACCAACTGATAGTACGGAACATTAAACATAAATCTACCAACTGATAGTACGGCACATTAAACATAAATCTACCAACTTTATTTGTTTGACACACAATGTTAGAGTTCTATCACTACATAGCTCACTAATAAAATTTAATATTTAAACTCCTGAATAATATATATTTTAAATGTACTAGTCTAATACAAACAATAGTAATAGGCAAACCTGGTTTGTTTGTTTGTTTGTTTTTAATTATTTATCGAACAATGAAGTTACAAACAATAATCTCTTTTTGCTACAATTTACTATTTGTTTTCTTATTATTTATCCGATTTAATAATACATTTACAAGTAATGATTTAGAAAAATAATTACTATTAAGAAGTATTAGAAAGTTTTCATGACTGGTTGAGTGTATATAACTCTTCAACTGCTTTGAGTTTACAGTTTCAAATGAATACGTCTGCCTTTTATAACATTGTCGGTTAACTGGTAAAAATTATTAGTTTTTCAAGCAAAACTCGGCATGTATGCTTATATTTAAAATCAGAATTTAAAAAGACTACAAAATTACTACATAGCAACAGGCGCACAGCAGTTTGTTAACATATTTAAAATGTACTGTTGAGCTCATTCTAAATGTTAAAGTTTCACTGTGGTTTGATATCGTTTCACCTACGATACGTCGCGTGGTCTGTGATGTCGGGAAGTTACATGCCTATAGGCCTACTTGAATCTACCAGCTCGTAACACGACACATTGTACGTCACGTGGTCTGTGATGTCGGAAAGTTACGTGGGCTGTACTTGAATCTATCAGCTCGTAACACGACACATTGTACGTCACGTGGTCTGTGATGTCAGAAAGTTGCATGCCTATACTTCAATCTACTAGCTCGTAACACGACACATTGTACGTAAACCTGCAAGCTCAAAATACATTTCTACAAGTGAATTGATTTGCTACCATCCAGCGGCGCCGACATATAATTTTAACGGAAGATGCTAGGTATCTCGCTCCATGCAGTTGTATGTATCGATTGCAGATTTTGCAACCGCGAGAGGCGCTGACGAATATTCCTGGACTTTTACTGAGCGTCAGCGACGCGGGAGCAGAAACATGCGGAAGAGCGCATCTCTTGCGATCACTAATTATCTGCAACTGATATAACTGCTATTGTTTGTGCGTTTGTTTGCTTGTTTGGGGGTCTGTGACCCTTATCAGTATTGTAATAAGTGTTGTAATAGCAATAGACTTGCTTTAGAAAATAAATTAATGGAAGGGTTTTGTTTTTTAAAAAATAAAAATAACTAAATTGATAATAACGAAAGTATATGTGTAACAGCCAAAGCACAAATGACATAAGTAATAATTAATTATTAAATTTTTTTATTAATTATTTAATTTTCTGAATGTTAATGTCTGTCACTCTCATTTTCTTGGAGATTTCTGAACCTGTTGTTATGTTAGGATATAAAATACTTAAAATAATTAAGAGTTGGACAGCCCGGTCTAGCGAGGTATATACGATTGCGTAATTGGCACTACATAGCAGAGCCACCAGATGTGCATTCTATAGATCTTCAGTCATGCATGAGCTGATGCCAATCGCCTGCAGCCATTTCTCTCAGCCATTCCTACCCCTTTATAAATGGAAACACTTCTCTTAAGTAACTCAAACATGAAACACTGGCCCTGAGTTGACCAGCAATGTCTGTGATAAATTCTTAGGAATGTCAGTCCAATTTCAAAACATGTTCCTCCACTTGAGAAATGAAAATAATAGGATCATGAGACAGGGCCCTCAAGTGGGCCAGTCAAGCGAAATTATCTTTTCTTCAATTTATAACAAAGACAAGTAAAAGTGGGCACATATATAAGCTAGCCCAAATTTGAGAATGGACTGTCTATAAACATATCTCCTGATTTTGAAGTTTGAGTCAATAAACAATGCATTTGGGTATGTTTTGGTACAGTTAATATCTTGTAACTAAACTTTATGCACTTAGAAAAATATAGAACTAAAATTCTTATTACTCTGAAATGCTAACTTAAATGTTATAGAGTTGAACTGTGATGCTCTAAGCCTCATTGTTAAATTGTTGTAAGTAAAATTGTAAAGTTGAGGTTGTAGAATGGAGTAACACTAGAAAATGACATAAGTAATAATTAATTTTTATTCTCTTATTTAGTTTCTTGAATGTAATTAATTGTCCATCACTCTTGTTTTTGAGATTTCTTGTTAAGTAAGGATACAAAAAACCATTAAAGTGCTAAATAATGGTTGGACAGTACAATCTAGTGACAACTATGTGATTATGCAATCAGCACTACATAGCAGGGCCATCAGACGTGCATTTTATAGGCCTCAGTCATGTATGAGCAGACACTAATCGCCTGTGGCCACTTCTATGAGCCATTACTGCCCCTGCATAAATAGAAATAAATTCTCGTAAGTAACTGAAACTTAAAACACAGACCCAGAGCTAGCCGGCATTGTTTACAAGAATTCCTAGGACTGTCAGTCAGAAAGAATATCCTTTGAAAAGAACAGATGTCTCCACACTTAAGAACTTAAAATAATAGGAAAATATGTCTTGAGGCCCTTACATCAGTCAGTCAAGTCAATTAACCTTCTTGATTTAACAATGGAAATTAAGTGCATTTATGTATATAAACTAGCCCAAATTTATGAACAGACACTGAAAACACACATCCTGATTTTGTGGTTTGGATCAGTACATAGCACTTTGGGTATGTTTGGAATAGTTAATACTTTTGTGTACTTATACAATTAAAAAACTAAATTTTTCCTACCTAAACGTTAAGTTTTGCCCCTCTGGGAGTTAGGCTGAGTCGTGACTGCACAGCGGTCTCTGAAATATTACACCACACTGGTTATTATTTGAGTGAACAGAAAATTGTGGAAACAATCCCTCCTTCCAACCCCCCTCTTTCACCTGAGGTCTACCTCGTTACCAACTGCTGTTGTCACACAGGAAGACAAGCAAGCATGTAAGCAAGGAAACAAGCCTTCAAGCACGATACGAGACTCGTTTGTTATCTGGCTTTGCGAGATGACACTGCCAAGTGAAAGGAGAAAACAACGCACGCCTCTCGCCAGGTAATCGATAGAAGTGTGCCCCGCGGGAGTTAATTAGAACGGTGACTTCTTTTTACTCTTTCCCTTCTACCCACTCATTCTGCGAAAAAGATTCTTTAAAATGGACGAACCAAGTTTAGAACCAAACTTATGGCGGTCACGTAAAATTTAAGTAGACTGGTGAACAGTACTGTAAGAGCTAGCAATCCTTTGACGTCATGATGTCACGTAAGATTTAAGTAGACTGGTGAACAGTACTGTAAGAGCTAGCAATCCTTTGACGTCATGATGTTACGTAAAATTTAAGTAGACTGGTGAACAGTACTGTAAGAGCTAGCAATCCTTTGACGTCATGATGTTATGTGAAGAGAACAAAAAGAAACACACACACACACATACACACACGCACGCACGCACGCACGCACACACACACACACACACACACACACACACACACACACAGCCTGCAAAAGCATGTGATGTGTACAAATTTGTTAATTTCAGAGTGCCGTTTGATCCCAGTTCGTTTGATCCTAGTTCGTTTGAAACAGTTGAAATTTAATGTTAATGAAGTATAAAATGGGAAATCAGTAAGCACCTTCTCAGATCTGCAAGATTCATAGTTTCATTACTGATATTGAACGAAATTTAAGCCCTGTTTATAATTCGGGAGTTTTAAGCCAGATAATGGACACAGCAACAAGACTAAAAAGCAGAATATCTAAGACATGAAAACTAGAAACCCATTTACAAGGAAACGTAGTGTGAATAGGAGCATTACGAGCTACAGTAACACTCATACCTGTTAACAGTCTTACAGTGCTCTACTTGTAAAGTGAATAGGAGCGTTACGCGCTACAGTAACACTCATACCTGTTAACAGTCTTACAGTGCTCTACTTGTAAAGTGAATAGGAGCGTTACGCGCTACAGTAACACTCATACCTGATAACAGTCTTACGGTGCTCTACTTGTAATGCTGTTCAGAGATCATATTTCACAACTCCTTTGGTACTCAACTTGTAACATGCTATAAGGTCACATATAAGGCTTAATAATTACCTTGCTAATAGTACTCTACTTGTAACATGGCTAGCAAGTCACATATAGGAGGGCTTTATGAAATCAACTTGTAATATGGCTAAAAGGTCACATGTCGCAGGACTTTCATAGTACTCTACATGTAACATGGCTAGCTAGTCACATATAGGAGGGCTTTACGAAATCAACTTGTAACATGGCTAAAATTCACATGTCGCAGGACTTCACCGTACTCAACTTTTAACATGGCTAAAAGGTTTCTTATCGCAGGACTTCACAGTAGTCAACTTGTACAATAGCTCAAAGGTCACAAATAGCAGGACTTTTATAGTACTCTACTTGTAACATGGCTAACAAGTTACATATAGGAGGGCTTTACAATATCAACAAGCTATAAGAGGTCAGATATCGCAGGACCTCTATAGTACTAAACTTGTAACATGGCTTAAAGGTCACAAATAAGAGGGCACGTTACTGCTCTAAGATGTCAGACAGTAGTGATTACATTGCAACCTTGGAGAGAAGTCAGCATGAAATACTATTCCACTCATTCATTCGGACGGGGTGATGTTAGGAAATTTGAGAAATCGCTCAACAATTAAGTTTCAAAATTTACAAGGAATCAATCACAAAACCACCAAAATTAATTGCAAGAGAGTAATCAAGAACCAAGTACATGTGGGGAGCTTATCATTTCGTGACGTGACGAAAAATGTGACCTGTACTACAGACTGCTCGCAGCTAGATTCCAAGGCATCATGTTAGTGAATCATAGTATTTAGACGGGTAGACCAAAAAAAAAAAAAAAAAGAAATTGACATAACAAGACACAATCATTCATTCCAACACCTTGACTATGCATAGCATAGCAAGTTTGGATCTCGATAGTGGTCGGTAAGATGCTCGTAACAAAACACTCCATAGCAAGTTTTGGATCTCGACAGTGGTCGGTAAGATGCTCGTAAAAATCGCCTGGACATCGACAAGTGCGAAAGCAAAGTTAAAAGACAAATCTCCAAGCCGCTTTATATTACTAATGAAACAAGCATATGGTACTGCACCGAGGCACAACATCAGCTTGCAGACGACATGTTTGAAAATATTAAACAAATCACGTGATCGTGAGAGTGAAGACTGGTGAAGACTGGTTTTCGGTATGCTTAGAAAATAAAACAAATCACGTGATTTGATAATGATACGTCTTGAGACGATGTTATCTCACGACAGCCCTGGTCACAGGTAGTAGGCAGGACCATGAGACAAGAAAGAGCGCTTGTTAACGGTGATGGCATTCACGGGTCACGATTTACGTGATCAGGTCACGTAACCAGAAGAAGAGCTTCTTTGTCGAGATGTTCTAAGTGAGAAGTGTCAAGAAGTCGAGAACGAGTTCTGAAGGGAAACGGCAGTCAGAGTATGGCGCGAAGGAGATAAATATGATGGGTCTCCCCGGGGCCTTGAAGTCTCTATGTGATTTAAGTTTCTAAAAATGCAGATGAACCAGACATGAAGAGCTGCAGCAAGCGAGTCATGTCATCGTTAAAACAGCGCGTGAGAAATCTGAAGAAAAAAAAATTAGTGTCGCTTCAAATATCAAGAATTCGAAAAAAACGCTGTTCCTCACTCTCTCCACAATTTTAATCATTAAAAGGCTGTCCAATTCACACGTTCATTCTGCGGCCTATAACTTTTGCACATTCACGGTATGAACCAGCCTGGCTCTGTTGTAAAAACTGCCTGCTTCATTTTCCACTAAATTCTGCTGGGACCGCTAAGCAATGTCTAATGATGGATATTAACCGTCTATACGCCAATCGAGTGTCGGGCATGTCAAAATGTTCAGTTGTACCAGACTCATATTAAAGTCGGTTCGATGGCAAATCAATACACATAAAGTGCGGACATTTGATTAAAAAAGTTACATCAACTGTAAAATCGCCTAGTTTGAAAATCGATAATCAGCATTTATGATGAAAGCGGGACTAGTAATTAATCTCAATTGTTTGTGAAAGCGTAAATTAGCCAGAAACTTGTCGATATGATTCTTTAAAGAAGTGCATGTTGAAAAGCGAACAACGGACTGTGCAGCAAAATTAAAGTTTTGAAAATAAATACCTTCCTTGCGATATTGTACGTCAACCGGTCTTGTTGTCTCCATCGCATTCAACATTTTTCTTCTGTTTTATTCTTCTTTCTTCCTCTGTCAAACGTTCATCGGTCTAAAGTGGACCTGTCGATGTTTCCAGCATTTACTGCACTCAAGGTCATATTTTTCATCAAATCTTGACTGAAACAAACTGCACTATAGGTCATATTTTTCACCAAATCTTGACTGAAACAAACTGCACTATAGGTCATATTTTTCATCAAATCTTGACTGAAACAAACTGCACTCTAGGTCATATTTTTCATCAAATCTTGACTGAAACAAACTGCACTATAGGTCATATTTTTCATCAAATCTTGACTGAAACAAACTGCACTATATGTTGCATCATTCATTATGGCTTGGCTGAAATAACTGCACTATACATCAAATCTTTTGTCACAGATTAACTGAAACACACTGCACTATACTTCATATTTTTCATCAATATTCTTCATCAGAGTTTGTCTGAAATACACTGCACTATATGTCGTATCTTTCATCGGAGCTAAGCCGAAACACACTGCACTATACGTCATATCTTTCGTCATAGCTTAGCTGAAACACACTGCACTATACGTCATATCTTTCGTCATAGCTTAGCTGAAACACACTGCACTATACGTCATATCTTTCGTCATAGCTTAGCTGAAACACACTGCACTATACGTCATATCTTTCGTCATAGCTTAGCTGAAACACACTGCACTATACGTCATATCTTTCGTCATAGCTTAGCTGAAACACACTGCACTATACATCATATCTTTCGTCATAGCTTAGCTGAAACACACTGCACTATACATCATATCTTTCATCAGAGCCTGGCTGAAATAAACTGGACCTGCAACGCGTTTATTGTATTGATAACAAGTTATAAATCTAATGGAAATGATAAAACATTCCACTCTTCTATTCTCTTTCAGGACGATACATCTGCAAACTACCAATACATTAAAAAAAAAAAAAATCAACGAGTATTATTTAATGAATTTCTTTCTTTCCTTTTTCTTTCATAATTCCGAGCACCCATACGTATTCCTGATTTAAGAATAACTCTCACCCCTTTCTAACAATTCGCCGAATTTAAACGATAGTCAGTACTGGAATCAGAAAATTATAAGAAAAAAAAATAAGGGCAAAACAAAAACAAAACATCGACAGTGGCTGATTAAAGAACATTCATATATAAAATGCTTCCCAAACAAAACACTCGTACATTAACAAAAATGTCCTTACTGTCTTTAAAAATAATGACTTGATTTCAAGTGTAGACAACAAATGGAAATAGTTTATTTTGACTTTCGAAAAACAAATTAACTTAATTGCGTGTAACAGCAACAACGGTCTGTCTCAGTCTTTAAACAACAAAGTTAGTGCTAGTGCCTTGTTGCGTTCTCATAAAAATGGTTTTATTGCATCTCTTAAACAGCAAAATTATTATTTGTGCTTTGATAGAATTATAATAGCAGTGGGTTAATGGGTTTATTATGTCTATTAAACAGTAAGGATATATTTTGCCTGGGGAAAAAAGTGAACTATTTAAGTCTCTAATCAAAAATGAACTTAATGTATCTTATAAGAGCAATGACGTAATTATACGTCGAGATCAATCTGTCAAATAAATAAACGAATTTTTGCATTTCATAACAAAAACAGCTTCTGTACATGCATGCACCCCTAATAAACCTCAAGAATTTTCTTTGGTCCTATAAATAACTGGTCTTATTGTGTCGTAAAGCGTCAAAGGTCTTATTAGGTCATATTTCGTCCTACTGCATCTTATTGATTTTATTGTACTTTATACCAGCTGGGAATTCATTGCGTCTCAAAATTAGCATGCACGTGGCTCAAATTAGCATGCACTGGTCTCAATGGCCTCATAAATAACAATGGATTTAAAGTACCGTGTACAATATTGGTCTTATTTTTCTTTTTATCAGAATTAGACTAATCGTGTCCTATTTTTAAGACGCCTATTTATAAAACATTCACACAACTTAACTTCATTTAACTTCACACAATTTTTTTTCTAACTCTAGGGGACATTACTCCGTATAAATATCAGCTGAAAGCTTTCAGGAATCACACTCAGTAACTCAGAGCCTTCCAGCATTAGGGCAGTGTTATAACTTACGTTTTTAAAAAATACAACACCCCACCACAAACAACCACAACAAGAGCAATAACATTGTACAAATGTTTAATGGATTTGCAAGATCTTTCATCCGTATCATTATCTTCAGGTGTTTATAAAGTTATACAAATTAATTAAGGGGAGCAAGATTCTCTCAAAAGTTACGAGTTAATTTTGTTTCTGTCAACCGTTCCTGCATCATGATATATATCATGCATAACATCCTGTCAGACTTTCAACCTAGACAAAATAATTTTATACATGCAGAAAGCATGAAAATCTGATAGAGGACAGCATAACAAAAGTTTGCTTATTTTATTGTTCCCATTGTATCCATTTCTTGTGTCTGTTCAAAGAAATGTATAGCATACGAATAGGAGAGACAAACAAATATAAAAAGAAACATTAAGATTGAATAAGTAAATAACTTTTAAAACAAACACACGCAATGTGTGTGTGTGAGAGAGAGAGAGAGAGAGAGAGAGAGAGAGAGAGAGAGAGAGAGAGAGAGAGAGAATATTTAGATCAGTTAGAAGAACTCGTATTAACAACCAAAAGCGCGGCTTCTCGCTAAAATTGTCTAAGTTCTAACCAGCTAAACAGTTTCAAATTCCATGAATTGAAGTCACCAAACATATTTTCATTACAAATTATTTATTCGAGTTTGAAGATAAAATTAAACATTACACCGTCGTTTCTAAGAACCGACTCGGTATTTAAAAACAGTGGAATGCATACAGACTTTGTTAAAAAGAAAAACGGTTTCCTTTCATAATTACTGTTATCCTACGGTAATATCTTTCACTTAATATGTTTATTGTAAGAGTACCATGTAAGTGTCAAGCCAGTAGCAGAAGTACACTGCTAGCAAAAACGTCATACGTCACAGCGTGAAATGATCGTCAGTCTACGTAAGCTTAATAGTTTTGTGTTGTCAGTGTCACCGTCATACGTCACAGCGTGAAATAATCGTCTGTCTATGTTAGCTTAATAGTTTTGTGATGTCAGTGTCACCGTCATACTCACGGGGACTGTTTCACAGTCTGAAACAAAATCGCCCGAAAAGCGTGCGACTGTGTGCGGGAAATCTTCAAAAATAATTAATTCGAAGAAAAAAAAGATAACTGTTTTGTTATAGATGACTGCAACCCATGTGAGAGTTGCAATCACAGATGCACGCACACACATACACACATAATGCAAGCATGTACAGGCACATACACACACACACACACACAGACACACACACACACACACACACACGCGCGCGCGCGCGCACCTGAAGGTCAAAATAGGCCCAAAGAATAGATTTGATAAATAACTAACACAAAACTAACACCTACAACCAGCTCCCTTTTCTGTCGTGATGAACTTCACAAATTCCGACCGTATTGAGGAGAAAATGAATTGCTTGCATTTTGCAGTAAATAAATTTTAAACACGACAAAACACTCACTTTTATAAAACTACTGAAATCCTATAAAATACGTAAAGATGTCATAATATTATTTTATAATAATGAACATGTAGTGGCCACAAAAATTAAATTTTAAGCAAATACCAAAACCAAGTGAACAGTTCCTTGGTAAAATAATTATAAGTTAAGATGAGGAAAAGACAACAATCCCACTTAAACTAAATCCAATATTGACAACACAAATGTATTTAACAACGTTAATAATCGTGGCGAAATTTCGATTAATCATTTAAAAAAATCTAAAAAAATCGAGGAGAGAAGTGAGACCTAAAGCCATAATTGTCCTCATGTCGATAACAAACCTAAAACATTCATTCGAATAGAAGCCTTTCTAATGGAAAGAGTGAATGAGCGACTGTGAAAGAGATAGTGAAAGCAGAGAGAAGAATTCATGTAACAGATTCATTTAGACAATTAGTCGAAATCAGAACTAAATTCTGTCTTTCGCAATTATTGTCATCGATGACAGCAAAAACTGTCAACGTTGCTAAGGTAACATCTTCTCGCTTTAAAACTGCAAACATAGTTACAGAATTCTCATCAACAAACGAGCGCAGTCAACAACGTACGGTAACTACTATACAGGCGTTTCCTTCCCACCATGATGGAACTGTCATGAATAGTTTAACGATAGAATGCTCTCACCTCTAAAGACTGTCTGTCCTCTCCGTCTAAACGTCAGACGGAAACCAGTTCAAATGCCGCCGCTAACAGATGGATCTTCCGTCAGAAAATGTCGTTACAGTCTGTACACGCTTGCTGACTGCCTACCTACGACGCCATCTTGCCAGCCGCAAGCCGCGGGCCAGAGTTTCAGAGACGCTGAAGAGCGGTGCTGAGTTCGGAGAAGCTGTATCCACGCTGAAGTTCTCACAACCATTTCTGTGAAGAAGTGGCAGTTTAAGGATAATCTTGCGGGCGGCGAGCACCATGAATGCATTACCCAATACTACTACGGTCGGTGGACAAACTGGGGCGATCGTAGAACACGTTCAAAAAGTTGTAATCCGCAGGCAGAGGTCCTTGAGTCTAGAGAACTAATCAATAGTGTGCCGCTACGGAAATCGTACGGGCAATCCCCACTCCTGAACGATTTTCATCGCTTGCAACACAGCTCCGGATTCGCGCGGGAACTTCGAGAAAATGAAGAAATCGACTCGCTTCGAACCTTTGATCTTAATCACTCCCGTGATGTGTTCGCCAATAGTTCCAATTGAATTCAAGTCCAGCTTGGGGACCGAGCTACAGTCAGATGCCGTTTGAATGGCGCATAGCAGCAGACATCGCTTTTCCTGGTTTGATGTTGCGCGGCTGCAGTTGTACGCGACATGACCGGCCGGAGTTCACCATCGACCACAGCGAACATTTTAGCATTGATTTTGATCCGGTCACTGAAGACCACACGGCAGGCAAAACGGTCTCCTTTCATTCCGCTGCGCGGACACGAAATAATGTTAGCAAAACCAGGCAAAATCAATCAAAACCAGGCAAAATCAATCGTCATGCATAGATTTCAATGTCAAACTGAGCGATTTTGGTGTGTTTGTTTTTCAGTATTTAAAGAGAGAGAGAGCACTGTAGTATAGTGCAATTAAATATCTTTTATAATTAATTTATTTTCACCCGTATTTTGTTTTTATATCAGTTCTAGCTGTTTATCGTAGTGGATGACCAGTATTTTGTTCCCTGGTTTGGTTACTTTTCGATTAAGCCCCTTAATTAAAGCAGGAAAGTACACCAGAGAGAACAGCTGCTTGGATTTCAATCTCCTGCTGGACTAATAATGAAAATGCTTGTACTGTACGTTTCCACATAATGCCGGTATTATGTTTAATGTTTGTATAATATTTCTATGTGTTGTCTTTTAAACATATTTTTGTTTGTTTTTTAAATGAAAAGTGTTCTTACCATATATCTTTCTCCGTTTAATGTTATTCTTCGTAAACAAAACAAAACAATTATGGCAATTTAAATTTAATACTTACTATTTAATTGTTGGAGAGAATATTTTCGTTCACGCCAAAGACCGTTTAGTGTGTAACAAAAATTAATCTTATAAAACTTTAAGAGCTTTACGAGCAAAACACGCGGTCTTGATGGAAACTATTCAAAATCATAAGAAAAATACTACAACATATAACAAAACAGGTCACAGTGAATGACTTTAAAAGAAAACACTAAAGAGAAACATATATAGAACTAGTTTACAAATATACACTTTGAACACAACAATGGCACAGAGAGAGTAAGAGTTATTCTTTTTAATGCTAAAATCATATTTCTGGAAATCTTTCTTGAAAACGACCTTGATTTCTGTATCTCAGCTATAAAGGCAGCTTATTTCAGGTAGATGTTTCTTGATAAGCAATTGAACTTTGACCTTAATGCTTACACATTCCTTCTGGAATGTTGGGAATATTGTCTAACGATGAGCATCATGTAGGAGCGAACATCTGTGTGTACTCGTTGTAATAAATGGTTAAAATGAGAAGAAAATGCGACTGTCCTTGACCGTACTCCTCTGCACACGTGATCGTCGTCCTCTAACCGTTTGTGTTTGTGTTTGTGTGGGGGGTGGGTACGAATTTAAAAGAGAATATTAAAGAGATGTTTTGAAATATAACAGCATTAGTGTCGCGACTTACTCGAAAGAACTCACAATTAATTTCAAGAACAATGGTATCTATCGATGCAGTTTTCTTCAACAAGCTTTATACATCTGTGCAGCCATAAATTTTTCTTTTGTAAAAAGTGGATTTTAAAGCTATTTTGAATATGTAAATCACGTTCAAAATTATTCCTGCTTAATATCGCAATTTATGAAACAAACAAACTAGCAAACAAACAAACTAGCAAACAAACAAAAAATGCCTTCTCTATCAGTTCGCTTTACAGCATAACAGTAGTCAACATTCCCCCCACCCCCCACCCCACCCGGCAAATTGCACAGTGAAGACGGAAGATATAGAGTAACCTCCTCCTGTAGCTATTTGCGGCTGCCTAGGCCGAGCAGACAGACGGGTCGATGAGAAAACAAGGCTCGGATGAACTTAAGTGTCGACATCACTATCATTTTGTCTTCACACGAGATAGTTCTTAAGGATATGAACGGAAGGATTAGATGTCACATCCTCCACCAATAGTTCTTCGAAGTACAAAGACGACTGATTGGCAGAAAATCAATAATCGGAACCATGTGCTCGCCCACATGAGAACAGGAAGAAAATTTACAAAAGGCAGCCGTCATTAAGTACGACATGTGTTGAAGGTTCTAGCCTGTGTATCTCAGATTTTTTTAAAAAATCGCCAGATTTCGAGACTGCCAAGATAATCCCTTTTCTTAAATGATGGATTACACTGAAGTTTGTGGGAAACAATTTTACCAAGTTGTGACTTAACTATTATTAAACAATCACTTACGGCTGTTATAGTAACGCTTCTATGAAATCACTTAAACTGTCAAAGAGGAATGGCCAGACAATCACTTCCAGTTCTCAAAGAGTAATGGCTAGAGAATTAACTTATGATGTTAAAGAGCTATGGTTAAATAATCACTCGAACAGTCCCTCCCACCCCCACCCATCCCCCCAAATGGTAAATGGTCATCAGACTTTCAAAAGTAGTGGTTGAATAGCTTTCAGACTGTCAAACAGCGATAGTTAAATACTTATTTAGACTGTTAAAGAGCAACAGTTGATAATTTCGAATGTCTAAGGGTAATGCTTCTATAGTTAATACACACACCATCAGGCTCACCTCCGCCTTCACACACAACCTGGAACATATCGTCAGACACAGACAATCAAGATCATAATCTCAAGCGCAATGCAATTAGGCTCATATCAAACGCATTCAATTAGGCTCATATCAAACGCATTCAATTAGGCTCATATCAAACACATTGTAATTAGGTACATATCAAACACACACAGTTAAGTCATATCAAACACAGTGCAATTAGGCTCATGTCAAGCACATTGCAATTAGGCTCACATTATCATTCATATGCACTCAGATTAATATCCTCAGTCACACACACTCAGATTCATATCATCAACCACACGCAGAAAGGTTTATTGTCCTCAGTCACATGCATAGTCTTACCCCGTGTAGTACTTTCATAAAAATATATTCCGTTTTTATTAAAAGCAACAACATCACATATTTGACTGATAGAAACATCAGAATAAATAGAACTCACACAAGCGTAGGCGGAGATAGTTTAACATAACAAAAGATTACTCTTCAAAATTTATAGCTGCACAGTGCATACACAACCATGTGAATAATGGTATGTACCAGTGCATACACAACCATGTGAATAATGGTATGTACCAATGCATACACAACCATGTGAATAATGGTATGTACTAGTGCATACACAACCATGTGAATAATGGTATGTACTAAGAGAAGCGGAAATGTATACATGTATTACTCTATGGTGTTCATATCAGCTTTATCATTTATAATATTTAAGTCTCATGGATGCTGTGGCTTTTGGAGTGGTGTGTAACAAGTCAAGACAAAAGTCCGTCGTTACTATGCATCGATTCCCTTACCCCCCCCTCCCTTAATGTGGGGATTAATATGAGAGATTAATATGTCCTTCAACATGTCACCACATGTTGTCCACTCTGTACATGTAGTTAAAAGAATCCTATATTATTAAAAATCCTCACAAACGTAAAATGTACAGACATGTGTTAATCCTTAGTAAAATCCTCAGGTTTTTCTGCACTTAACATATAGAGCCAATACGTAATCGTCAGTAAAATCGTCACAGGTTATCCCCACACCCCCACCGCTTTAACATGTAGAGACAAGAATTCATTCCTAGTAAAATCGTCACAAGTTATCCTCCCATATCATATGAGGAGAAGAATTCATCGTCAGTAAAATCTCTACAGGTTATCCTCCATTAACATGTAGAGAGAAGAATTCATCGTTAGTAAAATCTCTACAGATTATCCTCCATTAACATGTAGAGAGAAGAATTCATCGTCAGTAAAATCTCTACAGGTTATCCTCCATTAACATGTAGAGAGAAGAATTCGTCGTTAGTAAAATCGTTGCAGCTCTTCCACACTTAACATGTAGAGAGTTGAATTCACCCTTAGCAACATCTTATTGTTGATGGGTAGTGAAGGGGTCAGTATTCAAGAAGTGTTTTCCGGACGCTTAGTGTAATAAAAATGACCTCTGTTTACCACAGCCATGTTAATGCAGTAGAAAATTAAATTAAAATATTTCTACTTAAGCAAAAGGCAGACTCCAACCAAAATATTCCTGTTATTAAAAGCAACTCTCGTGATTATTGCCTGATATGGTTTGACGTATAAAACTTTCAGCCATACAAATTCTTGACAAAAGGTTCACATACTGCACAGTAATAGTGCTTGTCTCAAATAAAACTTTCAGCCATACAAATTCTTGACAAAGGGTTCACATACTGCACAGTAATAGTGCTTGTCTCAAATAAAACTTTCAGCCATACAAATTAACAGTTAGTTTTCTTGACAAAGGGCTCACATACTGCACAGTAATAGTGTTTGTCTCAAATAAAACTTTCAGCCATACAAATTAACAGTTAGTTTTCTTGACAAAGGGCTCACATACTGCACAGTAATAGTGTTTGTCTCAAATAAAACTTTCAGCCATACAAATTCTTGACAAAGGGTTCACATACTGCACAGTAATAGTGTTTGTCTCAAATAAAACTTTCAGCCATACAAATTAACAGTTAGTTTTCTTGACAAAGGGCTCACATACTGCACAGTAATAGTGTTTGTCTCAAATAAAACTTTCAGCCATACAAATTAACAGTTAGTTTTCTCGACAAAGGGCTCACTGAGCGGGCCTGTTTCAAATAAACTTTGCAGCAAAAAAAAATATCATATTACCTCACCAGTCATGTGACCTTTGTCTCATAAACTTTGCACAAAATTACGTATTTACAGTTATGTCATCTAAGGTTCACACAAGATTCGTTATAAGAATAAAATGAAGTTTCTAATGATAAGAAATTGTTTTCCTTCTGCAACAGGTAACACATCTTTAGTTCTTTTTTTAAAAAATCCACAGAGATAATCAACCAAATAAGTAACAGGTAAACAGACAAATAAAGACTGATTATAGCAAATGTTGAATAATAGTACTATGATACAAACACATTCCTAACCGACTTGAAAATACATAAATAAAAAAGTGCATTATCAATCACCTACCTCTTAAAATGAAACTATCATCAGTCGACTTAATAGACAATTATTTCTGCACCGAATAGTAATTAAAATAGAATATATTTTTACCTCAGTCAGGGTTCTGAGGATTTAAACAGTCAGTAAAAACGTGGCTGGAATTTTTGCAGAATAAGACTTCATTCGACATAAATGACATTTGGCGTTGTCACCCTTACATGGGAAACATTTTAAAGACTGTATCACACTAGTATAGCTGACTTATATAGATTCTTAATTTGGGGGAACGAAGAGGTGGGGGGGGGGAGAAGAACCTCAACAACAACAAAAATACGCGTCTGTCAATTCACTCGGATCACGTTAGTGAACAATTTAATTTTGGTCAAGCTTGCATAACCGCTCTGCAGTGTTAATAATGACAAACTGGTTAAGGATTCGAAATTCTGAGAATTATAAACAACTCACCAATCGAGACTGAGAGAGAAAATCTGCTTGAGGTATCCCCGGAAGTTCAAAGAAATATTTTGTTCCTAAGTACCAGAGAAGTGGTGCAATAAAAGTATTGAAGGAATGAAGTATTCTTCAACTGAGGGTCCGTCATTGTCTTCTGGGGTGTCTGAAGGAATAACCTTACCTTGATTAACGAACTCTGAATTGTCCATTTGAAAAACAGAAGTATCTGGATTATTTATTTACTGTCTTAAGCTGTCTGAGGGAATAATTGTACTTTGATTAACGAACTTTGAATTATCCAGTACATAAGCGGACTGAAGTGTGAATGCTGCATTCGTAGCAGATGACTTTTCAAAGCAAGAAGCTATTGCGAGAAAAGTGTTGTTATTTTTAAAATTTGCCTGTGTACGGATTTGAAGTTAAATTCATACGTATGATAAGTGTGCCAGTCAACAATTTTGTTTTCTAAGCTTTTAATCAAACTATGCTTTTACACGAGAAACAAGATTTTCTGAACTTTTAATCAAACTAAGCTTTTACATTAGAAACAATCTTTTCTAAGTCTTTACTATACTTTTACATTAGAAACAATCTTTTCTAAACCTCTAAAATCAAAATATACATTTACATTAGAAATAAACTTTTCTAAACATTTAATGAAAATATACTTTTACATTAGAAACAAGCTTTTCTATGTACCTGATCATGCACTTGTAAGCGATAATGAAGTGACGTCTGCTCTATTAATTATGATTCTCTCTCATTTGCGCCTTAATTCGCAAAAAGTTGCTGGTGCAGATATCGACTGTGAACCGGTTAAGAAGGTTGTTGCATCCATATTTTCTATTGACTTATCTCCCCTGAGCTACAATTATTGACTCAGCAAAGACAACTATTGACAATGGCAGGACCATTAACGACAATTCAAAGAATTTAAATACAATGCAAGGAAATTAACGACAATTCAAAGAATGTTAAATACAATGCAAGGACAATTGATGACAATGCAAAGAGTGTTAAATACAATGCAAGGACAATTGATGACAATGCAAAGAGTGTTAAATACAATGCAAGGACAATTGATGACAATGCAAAGAGTGTTAAATACAATGCAAGGACAATTAATGACAATGCAAACACAATAACTGCAAGGATTGTTACAATTAATGACGTTACATCTCTTGCTTCATATAATTTATTTGTGTTACAGTTTAATCTATTTTAAAGTGTTTCTGCATTATAGTCTTTTGTTTGGAAAAATAATCAAATTAATATTTCTAGCTTTATTTTTAATTTTCCTGTATTAAAGATGTTATAATTTAATTCCGTTATAGGTTTTAATTTTATTTTGTATGTTCTTCTTTTAAATTTTAGATAATTACAAAATTTTATTCATTGAGTGATTAATTTTTATTTTTATTTTATTTTGTATGTTCTTTTAAAATTTTAGATAATTACAAAATTGTATTCCTTGAGTGACTAATCTACATTACATACCTCGTTGCAATAGCACCCTCTTTCTTCAGTAGATATGAGCTATTCATTCATAATCTCTCTCTCTCTCTCTCTCTCTCTCTCTCTCATACACACACACACACACACACACACACACACACACACACACACACACACACACACACACACATACACACGCGCGCGCGCACTCAAAGAAAATTGCACCAGGAGCCTCTATAAATTCTCAGATAATTAAATCAATCCCAAACATGTAAACAAATCAAAGAAAGATTGTATCTTCCTTTCAGAATAGATAATAAACTCGTGTTGTCAATTTTTAAACATTTTTTTTATCTCACCGAATATGAAAATGCATGATTTATCCCCCTTTGTTTTCCACGTCTTGCTTTGAAGACTCCGTAGCGCGAATTTTCTACCGTTAATATTGTCAAAGTCGACTTGCATTAATTAATTAAACAGTCATGTTTTTAGACGGCTGGAGCTGGCGTTATTCCAATCCCACACAACTGCTCTGAGAATCATGGTTTTAGTCTACATGTAGTACCTGGGCGTTTAGATCCATATTTACTTTTGTTTCATCTGTGTTTAAGTTTGAGACACACGATTGATTTTAATATTTAACAGCCAGTGAAGGTGATAGAAATGATCAACACATCATCATCTGCTCAGTATGTAGAGAGGGGTTCACTATCCTGAAATTTGATCACCGCCCTTGGTAGGATATTAGCATTGCCCAGTCTTTCACTGCCTTATCGATCAAGGGCGGATAATGAGATGGGCACTGGGATTGCGGGCTTCGGAAGGACTAGCTTACTGCAGTGGTCATCCTCTTCCTTGCAACAAATCTGAAGGAGGCGAATTAAAAATATTAAATTATTCAGGTTTTTTTCCCGTTTTTGTTCGTTTCTAACAATGCGTGAAGCTCGAGCGTTTAATGTGAGTTTTGGTTTCAAATCATTTTGCTATTTATTTTAAGCATTCAAATCAACTACAGTACATTGATTTTCACTTTGCTCACTATATATTTAATGTCACACCCAATGAATTTTTTATAATCTTCCCTTCGAATCAGTTCATTTATCCATCATCTTGAAATGTTCATGTGCTATCCATTTAATTTTCGTGTGTTTGTTAAGAGTCTCTCTCTCCTTGTCAAACTTGAGAACCATATCACTGCTAAGTATCTTGACGTCATCGCAGTTCCTTGAATTTTCCGTTTATTTTTCTCCTTTCTGTTTTTCGTTGTTTTCCATCTCTCTTGGAACCCCTTTCATTCAAATATCTTTCCTATTTGTAATTAATTGCTGTTCTTTACACATTGAATTTTATATTTGACACACGGGCGAAAGAGACAAGGCACAATCCATGCAAGTACTTAAACCATCAGCTTTAGGACTTAATAAGTGACTTAAAACTCTTCCTCACTTTGTAGAGAACAAGTATACAGGTGAACAATTAACCTATACTTTACAAATTCAGCCACCCTTTGCCTAAAGGCGTCAGTTTTATAGTTCTAATAACTTTAGCTAATTGTTCGAAACAGACTTTAGTTTTATAGTTCTAATAACTTTAGCTAATTGTTCGAAACAGACTTTAGTTTTATAGTTCTAATAACTTTAGCCTAATTGTTCGAAACAGACCTTAGTTTGATAATTATATCACCTTAACCTGATTGCTTTTAACTGACATCACTTTTACAGAACCAGCCACCTTACCCTATTTGTATAAATCTCGGCTCCTATTAATCTGATTGCCTTTAGCTGACAACAGTTTTACAAAACTGGAGACGAATAAGAAACGTCAGAAAGCAACTCACCGTTCTTAGAAGGGAAAAAATCAACCTAATTGTACAACACAAAAATAAACAAATAAACAAGCGTAGAAACAAGCGCGCACGCTCACTAATTGAACAGCAAAGAAAACTCGAAGGCCGTTGATGCCTGGTTGCGCGAACTGTCCACTATAAAACTGATACAACATGGCGCAATGTCTAAGACCGTGTTGGCGCTTTGCTGACGTCACTTTAAAACGTCATCTGAAAATCGAAGATGGCGAGTGTCTTCAGATTTTCACGCGAGTCACTTCCCTGTCTATTAGTGATGACATTTTACAAAATTTGATCGGTGCACTTTATGTCAGAATCATTGGTTTATAAATACCAAGGTGCTAAGAATAGAACACAGCTTGTTCTACATTCTACAAAATGGTGATAAATAATAATTACGAAGACGTCATCAACAATTGTCAGAAAAATAGAGTTTTTCTTATTTTTTAAATTTAAAATTGCGTTGCTTTTAATGAAAAGACAACCCCACCCCCTACCCCGACCCCCTTTATAAATGAAGTCCCTAATGGCATAATGTTACGGGACAAGACACGGAGTTAACATGTATAAATATAAAGGGGATTTAATAAAGAAAATGAAATTATGTGAAGTAAAAATAAACAAGATAAAATGTCCAGATAGAATGCAATAATATATAGCTCATCGTCATCAGAATTAAAGAATTTCAATGCACAGTCTAATGTAAGCTCGAACAACGTCTTTGTGGGTGCATTTCTTTTGCAGCTTTTCTTTTCACTGACGGCCATAAAATGAAATCTGTTTACAAGTGCTGGCAAGCAGTTCTTTGGTTCAGGTGTAAAAAGGTATGGTTTTTTGTATCTTTTTGCTGACCAAATAATGTGTAGATATGGCAACTGAATGGGGTCCGCAACAGTATTTTTGGTTGTTTTTTTTAAACTTCACTTAATTTCATTTTCTTTATTACATTCCCTTTATATTTATACTTTATTATTTATTTATATTTATTCTATAATTCAGTAATTAATTGCCAGAAAAAAGTCACTATCGTGGTTTCTCTAGATAATTATTAAAATTAAAATTTTCCTTCATTTTTCAGCTTATTTATAAATCACTTATTTTTTATAATTCTGTATCGGTAAATGTTAGTTCAGATTTCTGAGCATGAGTGAACTAGAGAGTTTTGTACAACTTTTCTCTCATCTATAAAATTGTCTGAATGAGTGAACTACCATTGTAAGCAATGTATAAAAGAAGGAGTACTATTTTCTCTCCAGTCTTGCACCTAGTGACATTTTTTCTGGCAATTAATTAATTATAAAATCAAGGGTGTCCCACAAGTCCTCAAACTTATAATTTTATTCAGTCTGGGAAATATACTATAAGAGGCAGTCACTCACTATAAGAGGCAGTCAGTCACTCACTATAAGAGGCAGTCAGTCACTCACTATAAGAGGCAGTCAGTCACTCACTATAAGAGTCAGTCACTCACTATAAGAGTCAGCCACTCACTATAAGAGGCAGTCACTCACTATAAGAGGCAGTCAGTCACTCACTATAAGAGGCAGGCAGTCACTCACTGTAAGAGGCAGTCACTCACTATAGGAGACACTGGGTGTTGGTCCGAAAGGCAGTGTAATTTTGGATTTCTCTAACTCGCCTATTTAAGCTTTCTGTCACTTGTTGCCCAGATTTCTCCTACCCTGGGTGTCACTTTTCATATCAGAGCTGAGCGTTCGTTGGCCGAGGGATACAGTCCTCTTCTACAACACTAATACTTTATATCCACTGGCAGCGGCTGAAGTGGCGATTACATAACTGAGGGATTGGGGAATTTCGAAGCTGAATTTAATTAAAAATGTCAGAGTTTGGGAAAAGTTTAAAATCACTACTTTTATAGTAGTTTAAAGTAATGAAGTTAGAACAATTATCACTATTTAAATTATTATTATTAAAGTTTAACATATTATTCTGTGTTCATATATATCAGCTATTAATTTAATAAAATCTTGAAAAGGTGTGCCAGCACACCACAATTAATTAATAATATCTAAAGATAATATGAGTAAACATGAGCCTCATATGGCTGCAGTGACACAGGATGAAACAGACGAGACAGACACAGACAAGCACAACTGCTGACCCCCAAGCTCTCCAGAATCTAAACTTCCAATACAGAAATAAAAATTTATACCAGCACCGTCCAGACTCAAGGCTGCCCAGAATAGACTGAGATGGAGAACTGTTGTTGAGGCCCTTTGTTCCACGGGGAATCCATGGAGATAAGATAAGAAGAGATAGAAGACCGTCCAGACTGTGATTACAGTCACAGTCACTGCTCCCTCAGTTACTTCAAAGAACACAACACTCTAATACCTGATACAACAATAAGGAATTCCACAAAACCCAACTCATTGGATTACACTCTAACATTCACTGCCTGCAACACAGACCAAGTCTTTTGCAACAGCGACAGCAGACCTGCTTAACCAAAAGAGAGATAATCATGTCTTGCTAGGTGCTGGGATATATAGTGAATCCAGACAGTTGTTAATTTAATTTTCCCCATGTATTAAATGTATTGAGTCTTGTCTACAGTTTCTTTTATATTATTATTATTTACGTAAAATTAATATCATAAGACAATGTTCACAAACTGGTGAATTTACTTAAGACTTGTAACTTATCTCCTCTGCGTTTAAGTTTAAAGTTCTGCTTGTTATCTCGTCAATGTCTGGATTTCAAGTTCTACTGGTTGTTTCACTAAATCTGGGTTTAATCCCTCGAGTTTAAGAAGTGACCGACCATTGATAGAAATAAAAGTGACCAAGGTTTATATTAAGGAATGATAAAATTGCCTTTGTTTTCAAAAATGCATTTATATGCTTTCAAGGTAAAAACAATTCACAATTAATGTAATTAATAATATTAAATAGGTTTTAACACCTTTCGTCATGTGTATGTTCGTGGTCTCAAGATGTACTATTTGTCTCGTCAAAGTCTCGGTTTTCAAATTGCACTTGTTAACTTTCTTTTCTCTTTGTTGTCTGACGTAAAGCGCAGTTTAGGGAACTATTTATAGAAATCTATAATAATTATAGAAGTAATATTTATTTTAAATAAATTGTGACGATTATATACACATATATTAAGCTGTATGATAAAAAAATCGCCGATTAAATTAACCAAGGGACATAACCGATGCAAGCGAAATGAAGGAAAAGCTAGGTAATGTACCCTTGATGCATTTGCTGATTAGTACTTAATTTTCGGTCAGTAGTAACATTTTTATAATTTTTAATGCATAAGAACACCAGGTTCGCAAGGTAGTGGGGGCTTATTGACATACAAATTGAAAGATCATAGTTTTGTATTTGTATATTTTTTCTGTGTATAATATCTTCTGAGATATATGCTAATAATTACACACAATCAATGCAGTAATTTAAATATCATATCATGCCCTTTCCCATAAAACTAAACTATTCTGTATTACAATATTATGTCTTTTTAATCTATCCTTTATTAGAGCCACAAGTGATAGCAACCAAGCAATAAACTCATTAAGACTTAATTCCATTGAACAAACTATTTCAATTCAACAACTCTTAATTACTAAGGCTGCAGACTGAATTATGGAAAATAAAAGCTGTATTATGTTAGATTTATTTTAATCCATAATATAGGCATAAACCTTCCAATTACCAAATGCTATATCGTGTACAGAAATCTATCCGTTGCTAAGACAATTACTTATATATGTGTGTGAAAAAAAACCTGTGTGTTGGCATGCCATCAGAAACCGAAGGTAAAGTATAAACAACCTTTAAGACAGGTAGAATATAATGGATATTAATCAATTATTTCTTAATGGAAACAAATCTATTCATCGCAAGAACAATAACTATATAATGCAAACACACGTATTGTTTGCTAAGGCAATTAGGTGAGTAACAATATAACTAGGCCCCTATATAATGCAAACACACATATTGTTTGCTAAGGCAATTAGGTGAGTAACAAAATAAGTATATAATGCAAACACACGTATTGTTTGCTAAGGCAATTAGGTGAGTAACAAAATAAGTATATAATGCAAACACACGTATTGTTTGCTAAGGCAATTAGGTGAGTAACAATATAACTATATAATGCAAACACACGTATTGTTTGCTAAGGCAATTAGGTGAGTAACAATATAACTATATAATGCAAACACATATTGTTTGCTAAGGCAATTAGGTGAGGTAACAATATAAAGAGGAAAACAGATTTGCAGTCTAACGTGGAAGAAATGATACTCTATGAAACACTTTCTAGAAATAGTTTGTTATCGAATTGCACAACAATTGGATACCTACATTTTTTTTTTTACAGTTGTCTAGCCGAAGTTAAGAGGTAAAACAATAAAATGTTAAAATACCCATAACTTTATTCATACTATAGTCAAGAACATTTTGGTTGAAATGCACCTTTAATTTTACTAGTAATAATACAATAATTAATTATGATAGGTGAGGTCTTTAAACAAGCAATAGTTAACATGCATGAACAGTTTATATTGATATTTATATTATAATGCATTTATATACAGAGTACTACCTCTTCAATTTGTACTACTGCCAGTACTAATAATTTACTACTAATATTAATATCACTACTACCAACTCTATTATTAATTCTTCCTCTACTACTATTACTATTACTACTACCAACTCTATTATTAATTCTTACTCTACTACTTCTACTGTTATTACTACCAACTCTATTATCACTTCTTACTCTACTACTATTACTATTACTACTACTTCTACTAACACTTCTTCTATTCACACCTTTACTACTACTACTGACACTACTACTAATACCACTATTACTACCATTACTAGTTATTGGATATACTACTTCTATAAATATCTCACATACTACTACTACTTCTACTATTTCTTTATTATTTCTTCAATTTCTACTCGAGTACTAAATCTGTTAATACATTTACTACTTCTACTAGTGGATATTCTAATTCCTCTACTTCTATATTGCTACTTTTCCTGCTATATTCTACTACTTCTTTTACTATTGACTTCTACTTCTACTTCTCCTTAGAGTACTTTCTTACTATTTCTATAAGTATCTCTACTACTTCTACTATTATCACTACTACTTCTTCTGGCACTACTACTATTGCTATTGCCGCCGCCGCTACTGCTGATAATAGCAATAACAGCAATAATAATAATAGTGGAAAACAAAATTACCCAGAAAGTTTAAGTACTTCCATTTGAAAGGAGAAATTCACCCACATCAGAAATAGTGACGGGGGATTACGACAATCGAGGAAGACGTCATTTTAAAAGACATGAATGATCGAAAAGAAATGTACGACTATGATGACGACAACAGTGACGATGACGATGACAGTAGTGACGACGACGACGATGATGATGAATTTGTCTCCACGTGTTTGTGTCAAGACGTGTCCCTAATGGATGGGGCATTATGACTGTGAAAGTTAAATATTTAATCATGATCCATCATAAGTAATGGTAGCAGTGAGGTACTTTTTACTTTTTATACCTCCTTCCTAGTAGTACATTACTTTTTATACCTCATCCCTAGTAGTACATTGCTTTTTATATCTCGTTCGTAGTAGTACATTACATTTTATACCTCCTTACTTTGTATACCTTCTTCCTAGTAGTACATTATTTTTTATACCTCCTTCCTAGTAGTACATTTCAAATCTGGTAACATGCAGTCATACATTTTAAATATCTGTTGTGAAAGTGTTATCTCATATAGAGATTGACATCAGACATTGATTAGTCCACCCGGACACATTAGTAACTGGAAACCCTCCATGGAAATAGCTTACTCTAGACACAGGAGGTCACTCAGATTAGATTGAGGCATGACGGAAATTATGACAAGACTCTCCATTCCTTTACTTGGCCAAGCATGCTAGACCTAAAGAATGGAAATATGAAGTGCTTATAACTTGGGAAATAACTCTTTCCCGAGTGATTGCGCTGTCTGGCCTGTGTTCAAAGATTCATTTCCGGTATTGTCGATAATGAACAGCAAAATCAATAGCTTGTCCAGAGCCGCACAGGTAGAACTGCAGTCTCAGGAACACACGGTAGGCTTAAGTACACAAACCCGTACACAGTTCTCTCTCTCTCTCTCTCTCACACACACACACACACACACACACACACACACACACACACACACACACACACACACGTATACATAGACGTATGAACACAAATAGATACAAATAATTTAGGAACACACAATGCACACATGCACATATACTCTCATTACACACTCTCCTATTGGATCCTACATACCCATACATACGCACAACACGAACACACACGCACATTGTGTCCCCGAACAGTTCACCACGAAACTCAGCCCAACCATTTCTGTAGTGTCGCTTTATGACGACATTTAGCGAGCGTTGGGAGACGGAGTGGGTGGTCCGAACTGATAACTTCAAGGGCGATAACGCAAAGCAATGGAAAATGTTAAAATGGCGACGCTTATCTATGAGTTCTTGAGAAAACTCTCTATTTAGAACAACAATCTTAAATCTCAGTTAACTTAAAAAAAATAATTAAGTGATATATTTTTTTAATGAATCAATTATAAAACTTATTATATTTTGTTAATCTATGTAATCCTGACGATATAAACCAGCAATTGTCTGCCATGTGTTAATATTGCTCGTGTACAAGTGTATGATAACAACAACCTAGGTCAGTCAATTTATTATGCCTGCTCCGTTCTGAATAATTCAAAGGCAGAAATAAAGACTAGTCCTGCTTAGAATTCAAGCAAACCATTTCAACGTTTTGCAATCGGTAAATGGTCACAGAAAAGTTCAAAGGCGACTACCAACATATATTTTTGACACAACACCTTGGCTTAAAGGCTACTCAAGTAAATCAAGAGGCACTACACTTTACTGAGGTTCCACTCATATGTGCCTAATATCACTCATAACTCAAGAAGTTCTTTGTTGGAAATGAAGTTCCTCTCAGAGTGAGTAAAAGTCACAAACTGGGATGTTTCGAGGTTACAAGCACAACTTTCGAAGTTCTTCAACACGTGACGTAATAGTGGCATGAGGGAATGTTTGCTGAGGTTCCGTTCACGCACAGAGTATCGGTATGTGGGGAATTCCAGGTCTTATATTTATTGAGGCTCATCTCGCGCAAACAATATCTGTGACGTGGAGAATTTCACTTTTACTGAGATTCTCCTCACATGAAAAAATAAGTAACGCGAGGAATTTGCAAAAATCCACCTCTATTGAGATTCCTCAAGTAAGCAGTCGAGAGAATTCTACCAGAAGGTGTGGGTGGAAGAGGGTGAGGTGCATTTTACAATACTATCACACTAACCAGCAGTGACGTAAGCAGTGTACTGAGGTCTAGAACGCTCGAGGGTTCACTGTGCGCCCTCCACTTCGTCGTGTCTGACGTCACATGGTGCGTCACTCCTGCACGGCTGTACGTGGATCACAGTTACCTTCCGCGGGTGCGCGTTACGAATGACTTCTTTCCTCACAAGCAGGAGAATGCATATGACAAGGGAGACCAAAAGAAGCACGCTAGACGCCATTAGAACATAGTGGACTGTGGTGTACTGAGGCACCAAGGTATGAGTTTGGGCTGAAAGAAATAGATATATATATATATATATATAAGTAAAATGATGAAAATGATTTTTGAATTAACACTGACATACACACACTCACACAAATAAATAACTATTTACATCTTCATTAGAGATGCTGTATCATTAATAATACAGTCGCGTTCACACGTCTGAATGTAGTGGAAATAACACGATAACATTGTTCACAGACAGCGAATACAACTGATGACTGTCGACAGTGACTTGCTGTTTGAACGAGAAAAAACATAAACAGTCAAAAACAGTCAAACGGCAAATTTAAAAGAGGCCGACATCGGTTTTAAAGTAAAACGATTGAATGAATTGTAAACTGACAGGCAGTCTGTTTAATTTTTTACTTTGTACAACGGCTCCATGATGTTTTATTTTTTAAAAATACAGTCAGAAACTTTTATGAATTTGCAGTATGATGAAGTTGGTAAATTGTAGTTGACGGGGTTGAATGCACAATAAAGACTATGCTCTCATTTGCCTTGTGTTTGTTTTCAAATGGCGAGAATACGTCCAAGTGTAGGTTTACTAGAACAATTCATAAATACGTTATTATTTGCCTTATGTCGAAATGGCTAGGTTCTAAGCACATTTATTCTGCAATTAATAAATTAATAAGCAAAATATTAAAATAAAATAACTTTTGCCGAAACATGAAGTGAGTATATTATAAATGGTGTTTTGCTGAATGGATGAATTACTAACGGAGCGAGTATATTGTTTTGAGTGGGTGAATTACCAATGGAGCGAGTATATTGGGTTGAATGGGTGAATTACCAACGGAGCGAGTATATTGTTTTGAGTGGATGAATTACCAATGTAGCGATTTACAAAAACAAATGATGTTGAGTCTGTTTTATGGAAAGAAACTAAGTGCAGATTTAAGACATGTACCAAACAATACTGAGTTTTCCACCTATGGAAATATCGTGTGTGACTGTAAATGCTTATCTTTAATGTTGTGGAAAAGAGAAAACGTTTACAGCACCCGCACATTCGCCAAGTGAGAAAGATGAGTGGTGCCTTCTGGAGAATTATTAATAACATAAATAGCGATTCTCATTACTTGTAATTAGTTATGGATTATTAAATGATAATAATCATCATCACCAGTGAGTAGGGTGGCGTTGTGTCACAAATACAGACACATCTCTAACACTTACCTTTACAATAAAACAGCCAAGCAATACGTAACAATACAGGTAAATCTCTAAAACTTACCTTTACAATAAAACAGCCAAGCAATACGTAACAATACAGGCAAATCTCTAATACTTACCTTTACAATAAAACAGCCAAGCAATACGTAACAATACAGGCAAATCTCTAAAACTTACCTTTACAATAAAACAGCCAAGCAATACGTAACAATACAGGCAAATCTCTAATACTTACCTTTACAATAAAACAGCCAAGCAATACGTAACAATACAGGTAAATCTCTAAAACTTACCTTTACAATAAAACAGCCAAGCAATACGTAACAATACAGGTAAATCTCTAATACTTACCTTTACAATAAAACAGCCAAGCAATACGTAACAATACAGGCAAATCTCTAATACTTACCTTTACAATAAAACAGCCAAGCAATACGTAACAATACAGGCAAATCTCTAAAACTTACCTTTACAATAAAACAGCCAAGCAATACGTAACAATACAGGCAAATCTCTAAAACTTACCTTTTGCAATGAAATAGTTAACAGGAGATACAAGGGTGAATGTGCTCACATAAAAGAACATTACTGAAACCATATAAGTATTCATACACAGAACAAGAGAGCGATAATGGCAGGAAAGATGATAAGCGAACATTCAAGTGGATGAAACTGGAGTGCTGAGTTATTGATTGAATTATTTTTGCCGACTTTATCGCAAATATGATCCGTTAGAAAGGATTGTTCGGAAAACAGGTTAGCTACACGATCTCCACCACTAACTTGCTTGTTGTATCTTATTACTGGAAAACCGGGACTTTGAGTACTCTTCAGGTATGAGTGTGTTAAGAGGTTATTTCCCCTGAGATTTGTTTTAGGAGACGTACTGAATTGTGATTAATAATACATTTTGCACTCAATTAGTTGACGTAGTGTAAAGTGCGATGAATAGAAATAAAAATTCACAAATGATTCATAAATCATTTATACATGTATCAGTTTGCATACGTCTGATTGTACTGAGTGAATGAATACTGTAAATGTTTATGTCTGTTGGAATAAAGGTGTACGTTTATGTGTCTTTGAAGACATTGAATGTTTATGTTTAAGTTAAGTCAAAGCGTTTGTGTAAATGCCTTTGAATACATTGAATGTTTATGTCTAAGTTAAGTCAAAGTGTTTGTGTATGTGCCTTTGAATACATTGAGTGTTTATATCTGAGTTAAGTCAAAGTGTTTAATTAAGTGCCTTTGAATATAATGAATATGTGTTTTGTTTTCGCTTGTATATAGACGTAAAATCTATTTGTCTTTGAATTCAAAACATGTGTAAGCTATATTAGCCTTTAAAATAAGTGTGCATGACCCCATATTCGTACAAAATTAGCAAAGTGTATATATAATATACGAGCATTTAAATAAGTACAAGTGATTCTATGCTATGCGCAAAATTAGCAAAGCATGTTTGACACTATATAAGTACAGGTTTGCGAATTGTGTGTGCAACGTTTTAAATTGTTTGTGTCTATGTCTCTTCAGTGATTCAAGATGAAAGGAATGTGAGTTCATAGACTGATTAGCTTATTAAATTTACAGATGCGAATATGATGTGTGTGTTTGCCTGAGATTTAAGAAATTAGAGGTGCTTGTTTTGTATGTAAGTAAATGCAATGGCTGTTGTGTGTACGTGACTAAAGACAAATGTGTACGTGACTAAAGACACATGTGTACGTGACTAAAGACAAATGTATGTATGCGTATGCGTACATGTGTGTGTGCGTTTGTGGTGTATGGTGTATTGCAAACTAAGAAATGTTTGTTGCTTTTTTGTGTATAAATAGCAATGACTACTGTTGTTCTTAATGAAGGCAAATGTGTGTGTGTGTGTGTGTGTGTGTGTGTGTGTGTGTGTGTGTGTGTGTGTGTGTGTGTGTGTGTGTGTGTGTGTGTGTGTGTGTGTGCATGTGGCGTGTCCGAGATTTATGAAATGTTATAAGCGATTTTGTATATAAATGCAATGAATGTTGTGTGTTCGTGACTAAAGATAAGTGTGTGCGTGTGATATATATATATGGGTGTGTAGGTGTGTGGGTGTGTATGTGTTTTGTGTTGTGTTTGAGTCTAGTCGTAGGGTATTTCTTTGATTTGCAAAATGTATGTAACTTACTAACGCCTCTTACAAACACACACACACTCACTACACAAACCCACACACATACACATACACGCACACACACATACACACACACACCATCACCACCACCACCACAATCACCGAAAAAAATACTTTTACAAGCATACTCGCAACACACGCAGACAGCAAAGTCATACTGGCACATACACGAATGCACGCATGCACACACACAACCAGTATATCTATGATTCACTTAAAACACCTGTGCACCATTTAAACCTCCACATTCACAATATTTACCAAAACTTAGCTGAAGAATTGCCAAGAATATTCCAGGAAGGTTCACACGTCTGCACATTTTTGTTTCACTTCATCCCCCTCCGCCGCTCGATAACAGAAAGAGCACAAACAAAATAGTCTCCTTTATCATAACCGGGTTGTCGCAATTTACCTAGTGACGTCACACGCTAGAGACAAACCTTACAAGTGCAAGTGCAGCACGCTGCGCTGGTTCACAGAGCAAAAAAAAAAACAAAAACCACATAATGATAAAATTTAAGGCATGTGAAACAAATAAATAAAGGATATTGCTGCTTTCGGCTTTTAGGTACTATATACTACAAACGCGTTTTTTGGGCGCATTTTCAACACGCACACACAATCAATCTCTCTCACTCACACACACACAAACACTGAAACATACTCTACTAGTCGAAGCACATAAAGTGTTTTCAATAATAAACATTTGTATCAGCAGAGCAAAAACTTTTGAATACTTGCCGTATGCACCTAATTGAACGTACTAGTCAGTTGTTGTTATGTTCAGTGTATTCCTACCGGTTAGGTTGTTGTTCAGTGCATTCCTACCAGTCAGGTTATTGTTATGTCCACTGCATTCCTACCAGTCAGGTTGTTGTAACCTCCAATGCATTCCTACCAGTCAGGTTGTTGTTACCTCCAGTGCATTCCTACCAGTCAGGTTGTTGTAACCTCCAATGCATTCCTACCAGTCAGGTTGTTGTAACCTCCAATGCATTCCTACCAGTCAGGTTGTTGTTACCTCCAGTGCATTCCTACCAGTCAGGTTGTTGTTACATCCAGTGCATTCCTACCAGTCAGGTTATTGTTACATCCAGTGCATTCCTACCGGTTAGGTTGTGGTTCAGTTAATTCCTAACAGTCAGATTGTCGTTACCTGCAGTGCATTCCTATCAGTCAGGTTGTTGTTATGTCCAAAGCATTCCTACTGGTTAGGTTGTTGTTACGTCCAGTGCATTCTTACCAATTAGATTGTTGCTGTGACCAGTCCAGTGTATTCCTACCAGTCAAGTTATTGTTACATCCAATGCATTCCTACCAGTAAAGGTTGTTGTTACGTTCAGTATGTTCGTACTAGTCAGGTTGCTGTCATGTCCAGTGCTTTTGCAAAGCAAATAAATCCTCTGCAATGCATGGAACTGTCAGAGACACGAGGCTGGGCTATCGAACGAGCAATAAGTCCGGATTTAGCCATCCATTCGGAAAAGTCGATACAAAGTCGATACTAAATCACATACTATGACACCACGTAGACGTCCAAAGTTGGCCTCGGGTCAATTTTAGGAAACCAAATTTATGTCTAGAATTAGCAATCCAATATTTACTTGCAAAAATCATGTATACGCCTGCGGTTAGCCAGTGATTATATACTAAGACACCAAGTCGACGACTGCAGTTAGCCAGTAATACGTATAAAACATTGTCTGTACCTCACGTTGCATTAATTAAATGCGTCCACACTTAGTCGACGTTTGCATTTAGCAATTCGTCACACTTTAAAATACCAAATCTTCTGGTCGTAGTATGTTAGCGATGGCAACGTAGTGTCTGTCAGTAGCTGTCCACTGCATTCTAAAACCACAAATGATGTCTGCAATGAGCCAGTCGTTATATTTTAAAAGGAAAAGTCGATCTGGTCGATATCTTGTTGTCATCGCCTATATATTTAGACATCAAGCCAGTCATTATATTTTAAAAGAAAAGTTCGACCTGGTCAATATCTCTACGCTGTCATTGCTTTAGACATCAAGCCAGTCATTATATTTTAAAAGGAAAGGTCGACCTGGTCAATATCTCTAAGTTTGTCATTGCTTATACACTTAGACATCAATCGTGCCGTTGTCTAGAAATTGTCCCATGTCCCCTACATGTGTTAAAATGACATGCCTAATTTCTGCCTCAGGAGGGCTATCTGATGTGCATTACTGTAGGTTGCAAAATAAATTAAGTCTTTTGTAAATTCGACACGCCTACGGCAACTCTATCAATATTAGATTTCTACATCTCTTTGTATTATTAAATCACATGCTGACAGAGAGTAAGGGACGTATTTATTTTAAAAGAAAACAATGCGTGGGTTCGTTTGTAACACGAGAATGGTATGTTATGAGAGTAGATTTTTGACAAGATAACTAATTATCAAGTGACTGTATTGTGCCTAACTTAACAGTGAAATACACATGTGCAAAATGGTTCATAGTAATTAATATACTATGTTTTAATTGTCTGATAATTTGGTAACATTTTTCTCCAGGCAACAAAAAAAGAAGTAACTATTGTTGGGTTGTTTTTGCCTACTATACATGCAACAAAACAAAAGTGACTATTGTTATTTTGTTTTTGCCTACTATACACGCAACAAAACAAAAGTGAATATTGTTAACTTGTTTTTGCCTACTATATACGCTAAAAAACCAAACATACCTATTGTTAATTGTTTTTGCCTACTATACACGCAACAAAACAAAAGTGACTATTGTTAACTTGTTTTTGCCTACCATACACGCAACAAAACAAAAGTAACTATTGTTAACTTGTTTTTGCCTACTATATACGCTAAAAAAACAAACATACCTATTGTTAATTGTTTTTGCCTACTATACACGCAACAAAACAAAAGTGACTATTGTTAACTTGCTTTTGCCTACTCTACACGCAACAAAACAAAAGTGATTACCATTTGTATATGCAGTAAGTTAGTTGGTGTCTGAGTTTTCGTTGAATTTGCTTGCTAAGACTTCTCGCGGTTTCTGGCCGGCTGAACAATACACGGTGACTATTATACTGTTAAGTCACGTAAGTGTCTTAGTCTGCTTCTCTGTCACGATTTTTTCTGGACTATAATACAAGTCACGCAGTTTATCATAGGGTCATGGTTGTTTGGGAGTAGGGGGTGGGGCAGGGGCAGCAAGCAAGCGAAAATAAATCATAGTACCAAATGGCGAATGCCATAAATTTGTACTTCAACTCTAACTTTGGTTTCTGGGTACTGATATATTCATTCTATTACGTATCAAAGACAACGGAATCTAGTGACGCATTTACTGCTTCATCGGGATTTTGGATATTGTTCGATTCTACATTAAAAACGTCACCTCCATTTTTGGGGGGGTAACTATTACGAGATATTTTGTTGAACTATGACAACAGTTTAACTTAAATTGGTTTGGGGTGCCTAGAGCACTCTTGTATCCAACCTGTGACACAACTCCAGCCTGAATGTGCAGTTTGATATCCATGTAGGCCCTGTAGTAGATGTCCGATACCATTTTTGTGTCTCATTTTGTGTCTCATCATGTGTCGTGTTGATCTGAGAAGATTTATGTCTGTATAGAATCATATTTCGTAATGGCCTGACAGAGGATTTATGTCTGTAAATAATCATATTTCGTGATGGTCTGACTGAGAGGATTTATGTCTGTATCTAATCATATTTCGTGATGATCTGACTAATAGGGTTAAGCTCTGTATAGAATAATAGTCGGTGATGATTTTAATGAGAGGATTTACGTCTGTATAGAATCATATTTCGTGATGATCTGACTGGAAAGATTTAGAACTGTATAGAATAATAGTGATGAGAGAGGGTGTCGCCATGAAAGATTTCAAACTTTATTAGTATGCCAGCATTTTCTGATCAGTTACATGTGAGGGTGGTTTTGTAGTTTGTAATTTATTCAGACTTTACGTACGTAGTCTGGTCCTGTACACAGTTTTGTAGTTTGTTATTGTTACATTCCAGCATTTATTTAGAGACCCTGTCTCAGCACGAGGACTTTAGATTATTATAAATTAACTTTCACCTATGCTGACAACAGACTGGTTGCCAAGATCTGCCCTTCAGTCCCTAAATTACCTCCGTAGTTGGATACTAATTTTAGTGACAGGCGAACTTGTGTAACAAAGCCTTGACTAGGTGCGTTATCTAATTATGACCAATTATGCATTCAATCGTTCGTCTGTCTTTTATGCCCCCAACCCAGTCTCTATTTGGTCTTCCTTGCAATAATTAGTCAATACCATAATTAGAAAACAATAAAACATTTATTAATTAATAGGTAACAAAAGACAATTATATACATCCGTTCCCGATATGCAGATCATAGGACTGCGATTGTCTATCATGTCAAACGAGTCACAAGAATTTCAGACTAACGTTCAGTGTTCATTGATCTTTACTTAACTCCCCAAGTCCAACTGTTATGACAGCACTCATGCTTGACAAGGCGTCACCAGGCCCGATCGACGGCTGTTACATAACTCGGCTCTTCCACCAGATGTAAGGACCCCTCCGTGCGCGTCCAGTAAGTCTAGGCACGTTGAACGCTCGCACAAGGTCTCTACCAAATCTCTACGAAGCTCCAGTACGCTTCAGACTCGAGACAAAGCCAGGAAAGCCAAAGCCACAAGAAAACCCGCTCTGAAAATATAATTCGTTTCATGAGCGACTCTCTTAATGACTCGCTGACCTATACATGTGGCATAGACAATATAGCGCAGCCTATTTACAAATCGACCTTTACTTGTATCTTACATCAAAAGATAAAATAAGATACAATCCAAAATCACGTTCATGTGTATTACAAGACAACGCAATGCTTCCCATGCAAGGGATTAAACCATTACATACAAAGTAATTATATTTTACAATGAAAGGTAAAATATATTAAATGAGTGACGCGACTCGAAAAACCACGCATATGCATGTTACAATTACAAAGCATTTACACGCAAGTGCGTTAGATTATTATGTACAGAAATACTTCAACGCACACGGGCGTTCCACAAAGTACAATTCAGTTAGTTGTTGGCTTCCAAAAGATGAATTTAACGTTCCGTAATCTTTATATAATAAAGGTAAACTAATGTTCAACAATCCAACACTTATAAAGACTTATATAGAGGCGCAAATACACCAACATATAGCCACTCTATTATCTTGCCACATGTCAGGAGAAAATAGCGATGATATAGCTTAAAACACGATAGATAATGCAAAATTCACACAATCATCATTCTCAATAAAATACAAAATAAATATTGTTAAGAATTCGATGTGTTATTACCTTGTCTTAGTACAAAGGTACTTGTCTTGACACAACGGGTTTTCTCTCGATCCACGGAATATATGCGATGCCCCCTTGTGAAGTGTGTCGGGCGCTGTTTCCTCGTGAATGGCTCTCAGACTCCCGGTACCGTGTATTTAAAGACATACATGAATTATTTGCGGAATGCCTATCGGTCAGTGTCGGCCTTGGACATGATCCACCATCTGCTATTACTCGGGCATATTAAGTAATACGTCCGGCTCAGGGTTGCGAGTACGACGTAGGCGGCAGGGGTGGTTGCATCACCGTCCGCGAGTCGGGTACTCGAAATGTCGGTTATGTGTGCGACGAGTTTCAAGAGCTATGCGGACTAATTACTTAGGGTTTAGAGTTGAAGTACAATTTTGCTTTAACCCCATCACACCCCCCAGCTTTAGGCGTTTATCACAGCATGTGAAAAATGCCCCACAATTATACGGGTTAAAGTGTGAAAGATCAAAATAAAGAAAATTCCCAATCAAAAATTCCAATACGCAGCAATGAATTTTGAGATGTGCAGTTAGAAATATCGCAACGCAACGGTAATCTACTTTGGTTATGAACGGCGCTCCCATACGATAATTCTCGGCCTAACTGTCACTACAAAATCATCCTTCAAGTGTAATTATCCAACAATATGAAATGATATGTTCAAAAGTTCATTACCTACTTCAATAATCAATAGTTCGCTACGCAATCTAGTCAATCTAACCAGATTACTCAGAATAGATATCCAACAACGACCAACTCCACTGAATACTTATAGCCAACAATAGTGTGATCAAAAATCAGACTTCAAATGAACAACACTCTCAATATGCAGGTTATGAAAGTTCCAGGCATTTGATTTCCCTGTATCAACCAAATATCAGAATTCATGCATCAACGACAATTCAATGAACCATTTATCAATCTACCTGTCATATTCAGAGTTACAACACTAACACAATTCAATCAGTGTTATGGCTAGTCAATCAATTTTACATGAAATGTCCAACATATTTACAGTAACAGCCATCAACTACGGTACAACAAGAAAAATAATGAAAATTCAAAAGAAGCGTCAAATCATCATTTCGACTGTTGCACTATCCTGCCTAACACAACCTTTGTAGTTTCTATCCAACGTCCAATAACATGTCGCCTCCCATGTGTCAACATGTCCATGGTATGACAACAGTATTCCCTTCTTCCTTACTCTGTTCGTCAGAACGTTACTGTACTTCTCCTCGTCATGAGGTGCAATACCTTGCATGTCAAGATTAGACCTTTCATTCTCAAGCCAGTAAGTACGTCTCTGAAGCGTTTTATCAACATAACTCCTTTCAAAACTCTCCAAAGTACTTGTCAAGTTCAAAATGTTTCTGGTAGTGTCAGTTTCTGTATAGCTGGTGTCTACCCCTCCTAACGATTTCAAACTTCCTGATACGTTCTGTATCATGTCAGTGTCACTACGGCATTGACTACGCGATGTCAGAATTTCTAACCTATCGCTTTTAGCCTTATCACTGAGCTCACGCAAATGAAAATTTGCTCTCTTGGTGTTTCGTGCATCTGTAGTTACGTCATTTCCTACATGTTGAACGTCCCTAGTTCGCATGCACTCAACGTCTTTTGTCATAATGGCTTCAGATCCACTATGAGTCAATTTTGCATCTAGCGTAGCATCATAGGTTTGCAAATGTGCTCTGTCATGGCTACCAGTCTCTCTGAAGTACCCAAAATGCAACATAAGCTTCCCCTCTAAGTCTGGAGATTCCGTTCTCCTGATCTTAACATAGACTAATTTGAAATACCTCACCCCACTAGTTGTTTTCTGTCTTAATCCATTCACAACTAGGTTTTCGACTGTTATGTCTGCCAATTTGTCTCTCTCCTTGACAACATAAGTCTGTGTCTCTCCTGTGACTCTAGAATTATCTAACTTCCTACTCGTACGTTCCTTAGTCACTCTAGGATCGGACCCACTCAGTAGTAAGTCAGCTCCCTGTGGTTGTGGTTGTATGAACAAGGGTTTTGCTTTAAACTCTCCAAGAGTTATCGATTGTCTCCCCCGGACCATACTGTTCATTGAACTAACACAATCTGTTTCCACTGACTCAGTTAGTTCAATATGTCTCCTTCTCATCAAACTGTCAGAATCTATGGTGGGAATCCCTTTAGTCTCTGTCACTATCACACTGAATAACATCATTATATCCTCACTCTGTGTGTCGTAGGCTACACTCCCACTGTTTCCTGTACTATAAATCTCTGCGTCTGATGTCAGTAACAGCCCTGATGTCTCACCTACTCCGGTTGTCAGTCTGTCACTCCTGTTTTCATTATCTATCGATCCAGTTCCGTCACTCATTTGTACTGTGTTTTCGATCAACTCAGGATTACACTCTGTACTTGTCGTCAGTGAATCAAGGAACATATCAGTTAATGAAACACCCTCCTCCTTACTCTCACTCGTCACACTTGCGTATTCTGTCACGCTCCTCACCTCCTCTCTCCCTACCATTTTTGGTGCGTACTCATGACTTTCCTTTATCTCAACAGGTGAGTCAATAAAGGTAGTCCATGTACCATGGCTTCTGTCTACGTCACTAAGTCTGTTAAGTGGTTTATCTGCAGACAGCATTTCTACCCTGTCTCTGACAACAGTGTGCATACACACCAGTACACATGCATTGTCATCGACCGTCTCCAGCAATCCTACTCTGGAAATACTAGATTTTTTCGTCCCTGTACAGTTTTTGACTTTATCTTCTCCCCTATCATGATTGGAAAAGAATTCTGTCCCAGTTCTGCCAACTGTCTTGTAATCTGAAGTAAATGAATCTATCATAGGCACATTGTCTTTATCACTACCTATGCTGTCATCTATATCAAATACTCCTGTTCCTCTAGCTATCAATTCATTAGCACTGGAAACCTCATATAACGCAATAATCTTGTGTCCTAAAATTACGTCATGACTCACATCAGTTATCGGCGATCTAGTCCTACCAATATCTGTCTTTGTAGCAGGCACATTCTCGTGACTATTTCTTAAACTAACAACCATCCCATCAGTAAAATTAGTCACAGTGGTGTCGCTACCCATATGGATTACGTCTAGTCTGTCAGACGTTTCACCGCCCACAGACGGTACACAACTGATAGAATCCGTCACTATCCTTTCATGTGCATTTCCCCCGTCAATCAACATATCATGTGTAAAGGACAACACATTCTTACATCCAAAATCTACGTCGTTTGTTAAGCCCTTAACAACGGCATCTTTTCCTATCTCTGTTTCAAGATCAGGTTCCAATAATGCGCAAGCTAACAGTAAATGTTCTGTACACTGTTTAACAGAACGAACTTGAATGGTTTCGTCTAAACATTTTCCTTCATTTTTAATCAAAACGTCTATCTTGTCTGCTGAGTCCTGTAACGTGACTAATTCCTGTCTGTCAGTTTCCGCACTCACGGCGTTTGACCTCGTCAAGTCAAAGTTCACAGCCTGACCTTCCTGTCGTGATTTGTTAGCAGTACCGTCCTCGCAACAAGTGGATCCATGCGTATGCGTTTGCGGTTTGTGCAAATCGTCATAAGTCAGACTTGATTTAACGTCATCATTACCAGCGAATTTAGACTTTGTTTCGACCTCCATCCATAACCATTCTAATTCTAGATTTTCTTTCTTCTCAAGAAGCGCTAGCTTCTCTTTCTTCAACCTTCTAATTTCGAAAATTAGATCTCTTAATTCGGCCTGATCTTCCGCTAGTTTGTCTAGAAAATACGATTATTTCCCTTTGGTTCAATAGTTACAACTTAGAAAATTTTTTAAATTTCTACTAGTTACTATGTATCCTTTTCTTTTTTCACTATTACTATTATCCCGCGACGAGTTCCCAATTGTTACATTCCAGCATTTATTTAGAGACCCTGTCTCAGCACGAGGACTTTAGATTATTATAAATTAACTTTCACCTATGCTGACAACAGACTGGTTGCCAAGATCTGCCCTTCAGTCCCTAAATTACCTCCGTAGTTGGATACTAATTTTAGTGACAGGCGAACTTGTGTAACAAAGCCTTGACTAGGTGCGTTATCTAATTATGACCAATTATGCATTCAATCGTTCGTCTGTCTTTTATGCCCCCAACCCAGTCTCTATTTGGTCTTCCTTGCAATAATTAGTCAATACCATAATTAGAAAACAATAAAACATTTATTAATTAATAGGTAACAAAAGACAATTATATACATCCGTTCCCGATATGCAGATCATAGGACTGCGATTGTCTATCATGTCAAACGAGTCACAAGAATTTCAGACTAACGTTCAGTGTTCATTGATCTTTACTTAACTCCCCAAGTCCAACTGTTATGACAGCACTCATGCTTGACAAGGCGTCACCAGGCCCGATCGACGGCTGTTACATAACTCGGCTCTTCCACCAGATGTAAGGACCCCTCCGTGCGCGTCCAGTAAGTCTAGGCACGTTGAACGCTCGCACAAGGTCTCTACCAAATCTCTACGAAGCTCCAGTACGCTTCAGACTCGAGACAAAGCCAGGAAAGCCAAAGCCACAAGAAAACCCGCTCTGAAAATATAATTCGTTTCATGAGCGACTCTCTTAATGACTCGCTGACCTATACATGTGGCATAGACAATATAGCGCAGCCTATTTACAAATCGACCTTTACTTGTATCTTACATCAAAAGATAAAATAAGATACAATCCAAAATCACGTTCATGTGTATTACAAGACAACGCAATGCTTCCCATGCAAGGGATTAAACCATTACATACAAAGTAATTATATTTTACAATGAAAGGTAAAATATATTAAATGAGTGACGCGACTCGAAAAACCACGCATATGCATGTTACAATTACAAAGCATTTACACGCAAGTGCGTTAGATTATTATGTACAGAAATACTTCAACGCACACGGGCGTTCCACAAAGTACAATTCAGTTAGTTGTTGGCTTCCAAAAGATGAATTTAACGTTCCGTAATCTTTATATAATAAAGGTAAACTAATGTTCAACAATCCAACACTTATAAAGACTTATATAGAGGCGCAAATACACCAACATATAGCCACTCTATTATCTTGCCACATGTCAGGAGAAAATAGCGATGATATAGCTTAAAACACGATAGATAATGCAAAATTCACACAATCATCATTCTCAATAAAATACAAAATAAATATTGTTAAGAATTCGATGTGTTATTACCTTGTCTTAGTACAAAGGTACTTGTCTTGACACAACGGGTTTTCTCTCGATCCACGGAATATATGCGATGCCCCCTTGTGAAGTGTGTCGGGCGCTGTTTCCTCGTGAATGGCTCTCAGACTCCCGGTACCGTGTATTTAAAGACATACATGAATTATTTGCGGAATGCCTATCGGTCAGTGTCGGCCTTGGACATGATCCACCATCTGCTATTACTCGGGCATATTAAGTAATACGTCCGGCTCAGGGTTGCGAGTACGACGTAGGCGGCAGGGGTGGTTGCATCACCGTCCGCGAGTCGGGTACTCGAAATGTCGGTTATGTGTGCGACGAGTTTCAAGAGCTATGCGGACTAATTACTTAGGGTTTAGAGTTGAAGTACAATTTTGCTTTAACCCCATCACAGTTATTCATTCAGACTTTATGTACGTAGTCTGGTTTTGTACACAGTTTCGTTTCTGAAAAATCTTTGAATGTTTCGAGTCGAAGGCTTTTGATCACCAATATTTTCCCAGTCCTAAAGTTGTTCTCTATTTCTTGCTCTCAGCAGGAATGGTTGTATCAGCTAGAGGTTGGTCTTTCGTTCCATTATTATTATTTTATTATTATAGAAAGGATTGTTAAAATTGACGTGAATAAAATATATCTGTCAGTGTGAAAAGTGTACTATGCTCTGATTACTGAATTGAATTTATGACATCGTTTGATTTCAAATAGCCTTCAACCCAAAGCACTGTGCAATCCTACGGCTAAACGTGGAAAGCAAACAAGAACGTACACACACACACACACACACACACACACACACCAGCTCCGGGCTATCACGTTCCCGACCGTCAAGAGGGTGCCGAGGATGGAAAGCCAATAACCCCCACGTAGCAACGACGGCTTCCATTCTCCAGGTGATAAAATTAATCGGCCATATGGCGTGCGCTAACACATGACGTACTTTACACGTTTCTCTCGGTCCTCTAGGAAACTGTGAATTCTGTTAATTGTTGGCGTTATTGCTTGGGGTCTCAAGATGGTGTGAGTAAGATTTTGTACTAAGGTCTTTTTTCTTTCACACACTCTCACTCTTTCTCTCTCACACACACACACACACACGCACGCACGTAGTCACTCACACAATAAGATGCATATTTAGAAACAATAATTAAAGGTGTTTTAATTTTATTTTATTTTCAATGACAGACGCACACCTAGTCCAACACCTAACACACACACACAAACACACACACAAATACACACACACACACAAACACGCAAATCCTATTGAAAATTATAATATAATTATACAAACATACACATAGATCCCTAATTCAACATTCTCTACCTAGCCTTGACCTTTCCCTCCCCATTTAAACTCGACACAAAATCAGCATTACTTGCCAGTGCTCAAATATCATGATGTCTGTCAGGCGATACATTCCCTAACTATATTGACAATGCTCTTAACAAATATCATCATGATGTCTGTCAGACGATACGTTCCCTAACTATATTGGCAATGGCTAAGAAATTTTTTGTTTGTTTGTTGTTGGTTTTTTTCCCCAGTGATATTTATAGTAAACTCAAAATGTTTCTTTTTTGTAAAATAACGTTCCTAGCGGTAGGATCAAACAAAGTCCAGAGAAACCTTTAATTCGGCGTTGTGAGAAAACATTCCTATTAAAGTTTCGTCTCGTTTGCACTGAGTTACCTCACGGTGATTTCTTTCTTCTGTACTGAGTAAATGTGCGAAGGAATATATCAGTGATTATTACAAGGAACATGCTGTGGTAATGTTCCTTGACCACTCTTCTGCAACCGAAACAAGGCGGTTTCCACAAAATAATATTTCATATAAATAAAACAACGCGATAATCTGAAAGAGCTATGTTGACGACGATCAACAAGAACATTGTGTAATCTGAAAGGGCTATGTTTACGACAATGAAAATGAACAATGTGTAATCTGAAAGAACTATGTTTACGACAATTAAAATGAACAATGTATAATCTGAAAGGGATATGTTTACGACAATCAACAAGAACAATGTGTAATCTGAAAGAGATATGTTTATGACAGTCAACCCCAATAGCGATATGTAATCTGAAAGGGCTATGTTTACCTCAGCCAACAGCAAAATGTGTAATCTAAAGGAACTCTGTTTACGACACTCACCAAGAATAATGTGTAAGGCGATCATCACAACGTCATAAACCACTCCCTGGTGGGCATGTCTTCTTCTTAAATTAATAATGAGTGATGATACAGATTTGTTTCTATTGGCTCTAATATTAATTCTCGCTTAATTAAGACAGCCCTTCACACGTGGTGTTACAGTGTATTTCTTGTTTAAAACAGCGCTTCACAACGTGGTGTTTATGTTACTGGATTTCTCGTTTAAGACAGCCCTTCACAACGTGGTGTTTGCGTTACTGGATTTCTCGCTTAAGACAGCCCTTCACAACGTGTCTGCGTTACTGGTTTTCTCGCTTAAGACAGCCATTTACAAGGTGGTGTTTGCGTTACCGGTTTTCTTGCTTAAGACAGCCCTTCACAAGGTGGTGTTTGCGTTACTGGTTTTCTCGCTTAAGACAGCCATTTACAAGGTGGTGTTTGCGTTACTGGATTTCTCGCTTAAGACAGCCCTTCACAACGTGTCTGCGTTACTGGTTTTCTCGCTTAAGACAGCCATTTACAAGGTGGTGTTTGCGTTACCGGTTTTCTCGCTTAAGACAGCCCTTCACAAGGTGGTGTTTGCGTTACTGGTTTTCTCGCTTAAGACAGTCGTTCAGTGTTTGCGTCGCTGGTTCGCATAGTATTGAGCCCCAACAGTGGTCATATTCATCGACACATCACAACGTGGTGGTTACGTCAATGGGTCGGCTAGTATTTAGCCCTAGTATTTTAGCCTAGTATTTAGCCCTAGTATTTTAGCCCTAGTATACACAGGAATACTAACTAGTCAAATATAGCTATATAGTGGATACAAGGTTAGAGTTATACGAGTTTCTATCTAAGATTCATTTGCTATTACATTTTACGAGAATCATTTTTTCCATAGGACGTCTGTTACTTAGCTTTTGAAACAAATAAATGCAGAAGTGTCATGGATCACAAATACAGTCACTCGTACACTCATACTTGCACACACATACAATATATATATCCGTATTCTTCTTTACTTTCCGGGTCTCTTACCTCACTGTTACTCTCTCAGTTTCTCACAGTCCGCGCTCTTTCTATCGCTCTCACTCTCTCACTTTCGCTAACTCTCCAGTTCTCTTTTTTTTTTCTTGTTTCACTAATTTTTAATTAGTATATGTCTTTCTAAACATTTTATGCCAACCTATTCCCTTCATTTTCATTTCTGATTTCTGAAATCACTGATTTCCTGCCTGACTAGCCTTACCTCCCTCGAGCATTCGTCACTTGTCACGTGTTTCCGGCCACCATTTGCCTCGCTGACATTATTCACGAACAATTAATTATGGGAGCTGAGAGAGGCGAGAAAGAAACTTTTTCACCGTTCTTAATGAATTTTTTAGAAATGGATTGCATGTTGGAGGAGGGAGGAGGAAGAACGGGTGGTACAGACCAGCACCACTGAGATATTTGTGTTAAAGGTAAACCAGTATTCTAACATGATTTATCTCTGTTTAATGACAGAGAAAAGAAACAAGCAGACGAATGATTAGTTAATGTTCATAACAGTTTTGATTTACACTTATATGCACGCGCGTGCGCGCGCGCACACACACACACACATACATATATAATCGAGCAATTTACTGTGAAATCATACATTGGTTATGTGCACACCATAACAGTGAATTGTATACATCCGAAGTGATTGCTCAATAATAGTGTACACTTTAAATCATGCTGGACATATTTCGTGTTTTATTCTTTAAACATTGAACATTACTCTACTTACTAGGTTATCTGGTTCTCACATTTACACGTTAGAGCACAACTATATAGAACAGAATCATATTCATGAAGCTGCAGCTAATGCGACATGAATTATGCAGGCTTTTGGTGGTTGTAATAGGGCTTGATTTTGGCAGATTTGCGTCTTGGACAGACATAAAACGAAATGCAAATTGTTAAGAACACGACGAAAACGATCACGTGACCAATTAAAAATATGATGAAGCCCCAAGCAATCTGCCCTTGGCCTAAATTCTCCGAGGCTCCAAACACGATGGCGCCTATCAAACCCACGATCGCTGAAATAAAACAAGTAAATAGAACTTGATCGCATTTGTAGAAAAATATGTAGGAGACTATTAAGACACTCTTTCATTTTCTGCAACTGCAGCTATAAATACTACTCAGTTTGTTACTATCGCGCCCGTAGCATCAACTCCATCGAAAAATAGTTTACCGTGTGCAAAAGAACTGACACATATGCGAATAAATTCACACATATACATATTACAACATCATATACAACAGTTCGTGATCTGACTTCTGAATCCCACACACCCACCCCTCGTTTATATTTTTTAGAATACCTGGATGAAATTTAAGTTTGTTTGACCATCATCTAATAAGAAAGAAAGTGACTTGTTGCAAACAGCTGCCATCATTGGAAAGGTTATGTGCATTGACTATAATTATCTCTCTAAAACGCCACTGTCAATTTATATGAATAATTATATCTATGCACCGGATTGCACATAAAAATTTGCTAGCATGGTAAAACATATATCGCACAGAGTATGGTATTTAAAATCTCACCTAGTATGGTATTAAAAATCTCACCTAGTATGGTATTAAAAATCTCACCTAGCATGGTATTAAAAATCTCACCTAGCATGGTATTAAAAATCTTACCTAGCATGGTATTAAAAATCTTACCTAGCATGGTATTAAAAATCTCACCTAGCATGGTATTAAAAATCTCAACCCAGCATGGATTTAAAAGTCTCACCTAGCATGGTATTAAAAATCTTACCTAGCATGGTATTAAAAATCTTACCTAGCATGGTATTAAAAATCTTACCTAGCATGGTATTAAAAATCTTACCTAGCATGGTATTAAAAGTTTCACCTAGCATGGTATTAAAAATCTTACCTAGCATGGTATTAAAAATCTTACCTAGCCTGGTATTAAAAATCTCAACCCAGCATGGATTTAAAAGTCTCACCTAGCATGGTATTAAAAATCTTACCTAGCATGGTATTAAAAATCTTACCTAGCATGGTATTAAAAATCTTACCTAGCATGGTATTAAAAGTTTCACCTAGCATGGTATTAAAAATCTCACCTAGCATGGTATTAAAAATCTCACCTAGCATGATATTAAAAGCCTCACCTACGACAACACCATAAACAGTGAGTAGTGTGACGTCTTCTCGCTTCTCGTCCTCAAAGTGCAGGTAACACGACACAGGGACCGTGGTGAACAAGAAGACGACAGAGAGCAAGGAGAACACCCGTGACACGTCGAACCACACTGTTTCAAACAAATAAAATAATGACGATTTCTTTATAGTTGTAGTTATTTCAACATGGGGTCCACGGGGAACGAGATGACAACAGCGAGAAAAACACCTGAGACACGTCGAACCACACTGTTTTAAGCAGAAAGAGTAGCGACTGTTTATTAGCATCTCCGTTGTATGAAGCCGAATAAGTTCCTGGGGTTTCTAAGATTCACACTGTCTAGAGTAGATTAAGTAATATGCCTGTGATTTAATAAGATTTACACTGAGGACCTCTGGGACTTCCTAACATTCGCATTATGCACAGTTAATGATGTGCCCGTGATTTCAGTAAGAATCACATTGTCTAAAGTTGATTAAATACCTGTGATTTATAAAGATTTACATTGTCTAAAGTTGATTAATTTACATTGTGTAAAGATGATTAAATACCTGTGATTTATAAAGATTCACATTTTCTAAAGTTGATTAAACACCTGTGATTTCTAAAGATTCACATTTTCTAAAGTCGATATTAATATGTGATTTCTAAAGATTCACTTATTAAGTTGATTAAATGTCTCTGAAGTCTAAAGATTGGCATTGTATAATCTCTTGTAAATGTCCACTTTTTCTATATATTCGCGGCTGCTAAATTATTTTCTTTCAAACAATGCCTAAGATATTTTAATATTCGGATTGTCAAAGGGTGATTAAATATCTGACATTTCTAAATATTCATTTTGTCTGAAGTTGGTAAATCGATTTGATTACTAAAGATTCACATTGTGAAAGGTGATTAAATACAAGTTATTAGATATTCTAATTGTTAAAGTAGTTTAAATACATAAGATGTATTAATATGCACACGAACTAAAGTTTATAAAATACACGTATTTCTAAATACTCTCATTGGTAGAGTTGAATAAATTCTTGTACTTTCGAAATGAGAATGGATTACGTGAAATAAATAGTTGTCACTTCTACGTACATACTACAATCTCTAAAAGGCATTTGCAAGTTTCCAGGTAAATACAATTTCTTTGAATTCTAAGAATATATTTGCAATTTCTCACGTAAATTAAATATCTATATTTAAAATAATGTTACCATTTCTAGTAGATCAATCAATGCTTGCGATTTCTGAATACCGTGTGTGTTTCAAAATGAAGTTGAAATACATAGAATTTTTAAAATACAATTTTAAGTGGATTAAAATTCCCCATAATTTCAAACTGATTATACTATTTTAAGAAGGCCAAATGAAATGTTATTGATTCAAAACAGTTACGCCCCTTTAGGTTCAGATAGTGTCTGCGCATTATAAAGAGTGATGCTATGAAAATGCAGTGTGAAATGGTTGAAATTTCAAAATCCTTACGTTTGAAATACACTGTGAAATGCTGTAATTTCAAAATTGTGGTGTTTAAAATACATGGACTAATCGCGATTTCTAAACTGTGATTTAAAATACACTGTAAAGTGACTGTAATTTATTAAATTTTAGTGTAAATTACAGTGTGAATTGACTGATTTTAAAAGTATTAACGTTTACAATGCACTGTTTGAATGAACGTGGTTCCTGAAACATTACATATAATTTTTACATAATGAAACGCCAACATTTCTATTACTCACACATACTATTTTAAAGTTAGTGGTATTTCTATCATTTCTACATAGTCGCACGATGGAAGAAGATGGAGCATACATGACTTAATAAACAACAGAGAAAGTATAATTATATTTTACAAATACTTTAATTCTTTCTTTGAAACTTTTATGTCGAAACATTTACCTGGTCCATCACCGAAGCCATATGATCCACAAATCCGTGTGGAATTACTGAAACTTGCAGTATTTAAATAGAAGTAGCTGCAGTATGATAGAAGGCCATATTGTGCAGACTGGTTCCCAACGTATCTCTCTCTCCAAGCAGAGCTGGCTATCCCTATGACTGTCAACAGGAAGGCCAGGTATGCACTTGCGCAGTACCATAGATATGTATTTTTTCGCCAGCCTCCAGCCATTTTGACTTTACCCGACAGTGATCCTGGAAATGTGAAGAATTCGCAGCTATTATTTATATTACTTTTTTTGTACATCTCAAAGTTTATTATTTGTATGCACATTCTTCTCCAATAAGGAGGTTTCCACATACGCAAATATTGTATGATGGTAAATGTTTTTCTTTAATGTTGTGGAAGGGAGAAAACGTTTACAGCGCCCGCATGTCCGGCCAAGTGAGAGAGACGAGTGGTGTCTGCTGGAGAATTATTACTAAAATAAATTACGATTCCCATATCTTGTAATTATTTATGGATGATTAATTAATTAATTATTAATAATAATAATAACGATTATTTAGGAGGCACTGGCGTTACACTATTATTATGCAACCTTAAGAAACGTTTTATTTATTAATGCCAACTATTAAAAACATATTGTGATGAGATAAAGTGTCATGTTTTTATTGGACTGTGTCATGGAGTACATTTTTTTCTCTTTGATAAATAAATACAACTGTTTTATGAATGTTTGATTGCACAAGTCTGTGCTTGAATCATTAAGTATGAGTGCGTATGCACCAGATATATGCCTTGCCAATGATGTGATCGGTCGAAATCATAGTATGAATGTGTATGCACCAGATGTATGTTTTGCCAACGACGTCGATCGGACGGAATCATCATAGCATGAGGCGTGTACACCAGATGTATGCCTTGCCAATGACGTCGATCGGTCGAAATCATAGTATGAATGTGTATGCACCAGATGTATGCCTTGCCAAAGACGTCAATCGATCGGAATCAAGGTGTGAGTGCATGTGCACCAGCTGTATATTTTGCTAATGACGTCGATCGATCGGAATCTTAGTATAGGTGACAGTAGCAGTTGTATGCTTACAGCAATAGAGTGCGAACAAGTGGGTGCGGACAAAGTAGGTAGAGGCCAGAGAAGCTCTGTTAGGGTGGCCTAGTCCGGAGAGCTTTGCATTGATCCCTGTCACCCAATCCGTGCTCTGACTGTGAGACCCGGGAAGACTAACGGGTGGAGCTGAAACTGCTGGAAAGACTGCTGATAACAGTAGAGTTTTGCAACAAAATACGGAATTTCAGTTGAGATCTATAACGGACTGACAGTAAACGTGTAAGGAATTAATTAGTGGGTCACGTGATACGATGGACGAGGAAGTTTTGCGAATTCTAGAACCTTTATTCTGAATCTTTAGTCATCGGAATAATATCCAGAAGTATTGGCTGAGCGCATTTTCTTGGGTTCTATGGTCTTCAGGTTGAGATGAGAGGGTTAAAGAGGTTTGTACTCTGAAAAAATTGTAAGGTATATTGGAATGGTTTAGCCAATAACGTATTTTTGTATGAGGGTTTATTTCCAATAATGATAGAATGGAACTATATCCGTTCTGTTATATGATCGTAAAACACTTTGAATTAATATTATGATATGAATTTATGTATGAATTGAAGAGCAAGAATAATGAATATTGTTTTAAGTTGACTTTTTTCCCTTCACAGTAAAGGATGGAGATACATTATTTAACTGTAAGTATAAGTTTTAACGGAAGATTTAGCGTGCATACATCTCAGTCAATGTTGAAAAGAGCAACCAGGTTTTCAAGAATGAAACAAGCTTCCAGTTTAAAGAAGTCTGGTTGTAAGATAAACCAAAATGGTGAGTGATCTGCAAGCGATCGGTGTTGATGTGGAGAAAAGAAAAGAGAGAAGAAAGCATTATGCCTAGAGAGTGTTCGTGGGTCTACTCTGACAGTTTGTTAGAGAAAACACAGAGAAGTAACCACTGGGAAAAGAACTCATGCATGGAGTTGACCACTGGGAAAAGAACTCATGCAGGGAGGTAACCACTGGGAAAAGAACTCATGCAGGGAGTTAACCACTGGAAAAAGAATTCTTGCAGGGAGTTAACCATTGGGAAGACTAATGTTTCTTTTTTTGGTCCAAGTAAATCTTAATCTTCTGTTGATTTTGGAACAAATCTATTGTATATTGATATATTTTAATTTGCAAGAAGATACGCTTGGACACAGTTGGTCAGTGGACTATAACGAACATTTAAATAAAAGGGGAACATAGAGGAACCATTTTAGCACTATATAGAAGGGGGAATTTTATCTTATTCCTGTAGTAAATCTTCTGTAATTGTCTTATTTAGTAAATAATGCTTTATATTTTGTGATATTCGGAGAGACTAGTGCATTGCTTCTCAAGCTAAATACTAATTAAATTAATTGTAATTGGCATTTCTTGCCCCTTAGTTTTCTTCTTTCGTAAGGCGTAACTGTACTGTCCCAATAGTTATAAAAGTTGTTTAATTAGTACTGTCTTATTTATTGCTAGCTAATCTACCTGCACGAGTTAGATTTTGCACTTTACATTAGAAACCTTATAAAAATGTATTTCCACGACTGTTCGAGACAAGCTTCCTAGAAGTTTCTCTTAGCACGATTTGTATTAATTTGTCACAGGTCCACTCCTTACTAAGAATAACTCTAACAATTTACCCCCTTACAGTATGCCACTATATGATCTGGCATTTAAATGATTTTTGTAAACTTTTATACAATAACGGCCTTATTTCTAATCATACACAACTAATTACAATATTTAACTTAAAATATAAACAAAGCCAATCAAAACTTTTATACAATAACGGCCTTATTTGTAACCATACACAACTAATTACAATATGTAACTTAAAATATAAACAAAGCCAATCAAAACTTTTATACAATAACGGCCTTATTTGTAACCGTACACAACTAATTACAATATTTAACTTAAAATACAAACAAAGCCGATCAAAACTTTTATACAATAACGGCCTTATTTGTAACCATACACAACTAATTACAATATTTAACTTAAAATACAAACAAAGCCGATCAAAACTTTTATACAATAACGGCCTTATTTGTAACCATACACAACTAATTACAATATTTAACTTAAAATACAAACAAAGCCAATCAAAACTTTTATACAATAACGGCCTTATTTGTAACCATACACAACTAATTACAATATTTAACTTAAAACATCAAACAAAGCCGATCAAAACTTTTATACAATAACGGCCTTATTTGTAACCATACACAACTAATTACAATATTTAACTTAAAACATCAAACAAAGCCGATCAAAACTTAAGGGACTAAGCTATGTAAACACTGTATGAAACGCGAGAGTTTAAGTAAAATTAAAAATAAATGTGTAAGGGACCAACATTGAGAAAACAATCTTATTTTCACTCAAATAAAGGTTACAGAAGAATTCCAAACCCAGGTAATCATTTCTTTTAATGCGAAATAAATTCACTACAATTGCAAAGTTGAAAGAATATTTTGCAGCCCTTGAAAAAAAACTAAAATTGAGCCTCTTTCCAATTAAAAACAAAGATTATTTCCAGTAAAACTTCAGTACAATAAAATAAAAGTATCATGCAAACAAAGACTCAAAGAACATATTTCCTATTAACGCACCGATCGTACCTGAAAATGTAACGAGTTGTCCCCCTTCCTTTCATTTCAGTTCCATGTTATTCTATGTCCCTTCTGCGATCTGTTACAGTTGTCTGTGGAAACGTCATAAACGCAAGTCTTGGCACACGACCACATCCCCGTGATTACAGAACAGAGGGCTGAACTCGAGGTGTGGCGTTTAGGTCCAGGTTGAAGTAAATTGGTGTTTAATTCTTGAAAACGATCGAACCTTTATGCCTGTTGGCGAGCTGGGTCGTTAATCTACTGACGTTTGTTGAATCAGTCGGCACATTTATATTTTATAAACGTATAACTGATTAGCCCACAGCCCAACCCAGATAACTAACAATTTTCGTTTAAAATATGATCCATGGGGGGGGGGGAACAAACTGTACACAAATACCTTAGACAGCCTCTAATCAACACAAAGATAAAATTGTGTAAATATAGGCTAAACCAGTAGACTGGTTTTATAAATATACACTAATGCAATTATAGCTATACAAATGTTAAATATGTTTAAAGAAATTTCTTGAATAAAACGTAATTTTATTTGATCAAGAATTTTTTAAACCGATTTAGTGATTTTACGCAGCTTTGAAGTGTTCAAGAGAAATATTTATAAATATTCAATTTTCAAGCATTACATTTGTTCTCTGGAACAAAAAGGAGTTTTAACGAAATGTTATTTACTTGTAAATATACTTTAACGTATTAAAATATGTAGATTTTTAAGCGCAGTTATACATTTAAAAGAAATTCTTTCCGAACAAAACCGTCCCCACGCATATATGTATCATACCACACACACATAGAGACATACAGAAACACACAAACACACACACACACACTACCATTCCACACAAGATCTAAATTTATTTTTTCTAATCCTACTACCATTTACAGAAATACTAAAAGGATATTGTACTCTTTGGCACTTGTGCCCACAACTCAAACTGGTTCGCAAAAGGAAGACGATGAAGAAGAAATAATAGTGAAAGAAGAAGAAAACGACAATGAGGATGGCTGAGAAGAATCAAAATCATGAGAAGAGAAGAAAGGAATAATAATAATAATAATAATAATAATAATAATAATAATAATAATAATAATAATGTTAATAGTAATAATGATGTTAATAATAATGATAATAATAATAATAAAAATAATAATGAGAAGAAGAAGAAGAAGAAAGCGAAGTGTGAGTAGAAGACAAAATTACGATGACCACGAAGAAAACAAGGAGAAGAATACGACGACGAAGATAACGAAGACAAAGACACCAAAGAAGATGCCGAAAAAGAAGAAAAAGACGAAACAGATATAGAATGAAGATGGAGTTAATGTTTATATACTTGCATAGCACTTAATTAAACTTAATTCTGCAACAGGTCAATCGGTTGAGTGGGGTCCGAAGAAAAAAAAATCGGGCTTCGGTCTGTCAGCAAATCTCTCGACACGACAAAAGTCTACATAAGAGACTTAAACAGTTAAGCTATAAGACTTAAGATTTACCCCCTTCTCAATATAAATATATTTTTAAAAAAAAAGACATTGTCTGACATTTCTCATTAATACTTTGATACACCGAACTGATATTAGTGGGCTGTTCTGTCAGAGTGATTCAAATCAATTAAGAAATCATTTGCTTCTCCGCCTACGACAGTTTTGATGATAAGGCCGACACGGCGAGTTATTCGTTGGTACGCACCAATACTGGACCCCTGGAGAAAGAAGTCAGACCACTCAGTGAACAAACTCATAGCAATGAGGCATGCCGTCAACAAAATCAACGAACGCTTGAAACTGATCTTTATCCAAAAGAAATCAAATCAACTCAGACAGGCACAGTGTTAAAAAGACTTTCCTTTAAAGCCACAAAGGCAAAATTAATACAACTAATGCTAACTTCTAGACGTTTTGTCAACAAGACAATTGTCATCATTGTCAGATGGATTGGTTTACCTTTCTGAGGAGATAGGCGGCACAAAACTTATTTTCGTTCGGAACTGTTCGCATCTCTACGTGACACGGTCATTAACTTCTCTACTGACGCCTCGATGGAAACTTACATTTCTACGGGATTGTCTCAACGTCAACAAGACATTTGTTTTCTATAGTCAACATTGAGAACTTAGTCAGGCTTAGTAAAGGACCGGGGCTGTGTGTTTCTGCTTCAGATAGAGTTTTACTGACAGCACCGACAGTCCAGACAAGACGCATTTGCTTTGTCCTCTTCGCTTTTTCTTCGTGACAAAAGGTTTAACTCAGCGATGAGCAGCCTAGACAGCAATTCAGATTTATATTGCTCATATCTTTGAGTTAGTGATGGCCATAACGTTCTTTACTAATATCCACTCATGTACTAGGTGGAGAATTCATACTGGTATATTTTTATATTAGTAACAGCAATCGAACAGGAAAATGAACAACATTATTTGTCATCTCGTGATTTATAGACGGTTTTCCAGCGGTCATTTCTGAAGCCGGACTCCACAAGCAACCAAGACGAAATATCCTCATTTCTGGAACTTTGTTGTCAGTTGTAGGCTAGTACGGCACAACATTTTAATCTCTGGGAGTCACGTGAGAGGAGAAGATAGACGTTCGTCTAAAAATACGATTTAACTTTAACTCTTTTTTTTAACCAGACACTTTTATTTCTTTACAAAATGTTTACAGTTTGTAAAATTGTAACTTCAGCTATAAGAAACCAAATGTGTGTGCAATTATCTTGTCAAATATGTAATATTTAAAACAAAATTTATAGCTAACACTGTGAAGCCTTAAAAATTAAACAGATTTATTTCAGATTTTATTTTCAACAACATGAATTCGCCATCTCAGCTACATTATTACCTAGAGAGAGTTTTGTTGATAAATTGTCTTTTCCTGTACTGAGACAGACCTATTTCCTTAAACATAGAATTACAAAAGAGCGACTGTATTACCAAGAAAAAACAGTTTTATCTGTTGTTATACAACCGAGCACTTGACACCTTTATATATAAACATATGCTGTAACTACCCGGCAAAGAAAACCAAGAAATTTAGTGTTTCCTGGCCCGATGATAATTCATTTACCCCTCAAACATTTCCTACAAGATTATGGGCAGGCGCTGTGACTGTTCGTGCGGGTATTACAGTGTGTACTTGTGGACTTTTGCGGTGGCATTTGTGTCGTGTGTTTTCGGAATAGTGGCATTGACATCGCCCACGTGGCTAGAAGGTCGCTATGGCAGTCAAGAATATCTTCTGGCAGGGCTGCTCGTCTTCTGCCATCACAACAACACCATGCCTGATGATCAGAGGTGTGCGCCGCTTTTGCTCGCCGGAGAAGGTAAGATGTGACGTGACGTGATGTGATGTAGTGTGACTAAATTTCTTCTTCTTGCAGATAGAAGGGAGGTAAATGGGTTTTTAGTGAGCTTGTCCGATTGTCCACTTTATATTCGTTTCTCTCTCTCTCTCTTGTTGGGGGTGGGGATTGAAGAGGGGGAATGGTGGCAGTACGATACTAGTCACATTTAATTTTATTGAATAAAGAGGATGATATTAAGAATGATGATTGTGTTATTTGCATTAATTAATTAATTAATTAGGATGTGGCTTCCTCCCCCCACAAACAAAAAAAATAAAAAAATCCTTCGCACCCAAGCAGTTATCTATCTCCATCAGAATAAATTTGCTTATCCCTATTTCTAGACTTGATTGTTATATAGATTGTTAAATGTCAAAGTGGCTCGACCTTGGACACTGATTATGCTGATATTTTTAAGTGTCAGAGTTGGAAGTAAACAACTTATGTGGAGGATAGGCTATAAATTAATGATGCAATCCAAACCAGTTCCAAATGGATGAGTAGTTTTTTAAACCAGTGGTTAAGATTTACAAGAACAAGATTCACATCCGGTGTTAACTAATGCTTTCACACACATTCTATGATAATTAATGCTTTCACTCACATTAGATAATAAATATTGCTTTCACACACAAGTTCCGTGATAATGAATGTTTTCACACACATTAGGTGATAACTAATGCTTTCACATACATTCCGTGATATCGAATCCTTTCACACATATTTGGTGATAACTAATGCTTTCACACACATTCCGTGATACGAATCCTTTCACACATATTTTTGGTGAGAACTTATGATGTTACACACATTCCGTGATATCGAATCCTTTCACACACATTAGGTGATAACTAATCCTTTCACAAGAGGGGAAAAGATACGTCAACACATTCGCATGGCAGCTCGACAACAGTCAGTATTGTTGTTTTCTGTAGCTGAAGTTCTATACATGTATGTTGTCCCAGTTCTTTTACACAGAGGTAAATAATGAAAGTTCAATGTCAATAACCACTGACATTGACTTTGTAAAATAAATTCTAAAGAATCAGAATTTTTAGATTACTTCGAATCATTATGTAAAGAGCTGTGTCTATGTTTTGCACATTGACATAATAATAGAGCTTACTTTATTAAACACGCCACCACACTCTTAAATAAATTGAAAGGTAAACGGAAAGGCCTAACTTCAGTACTTAACCGCTGACACATTGACTAGCCTTCAGTATCTAACCACTGACACATTGACAACCCATCAGTAACTAACCACTGACATATTGACTTACCTTCAGTACCTAACCACTGACATATTGACTTACCTTCAGTACCTAACCACTGACATATTGACTTACCTTCAGTACCTAACCACTGACATATTGACTTACCTTCATTCAGTACCTAACCACTGACACATTGACTTACCTTCAGTACCTAACCACTGACATATTGACTTACCTTCAGTACCTAACCACTGACATATTGACTTACCTTCAGTACCTAACCACTGACATATTGACTTACCTTTGACACAGAGAGTAATTTGCTATTTGGAAAAAAGAGAAAAGGCTTTAGAATTCTTAGATTTGAGCTACGAGAAAACACTTTAAAAATAAGAATATTACAAACCTTGAAAAGAAATTATTTTGTTAGCTTAAAAATACAACAGCTAAACCCAGCTGATGTCTTTTGCTCTGCAGGCTGGTTCGATGCTGCTCGGCTCCTGGGAATCCTGGCCATTTTGTTTCAATTTACCATTCTAGTGATGAGTATCCTGCTGCACTTTGTCGACCATTACCGAATATTCTCACTCCACTTGCTCGTCTTGGGAATATTTGCATGTAGAGTATTCTGTGCTGATGTGCTGTCTTATTTTATTTTATTTTATTTTATTTAGCATTTGTGTCATCAACAGAATATATTATTTGGTTTGTTTCTTCTATCCATATATTAATGACCGTTCTTGAAAACAAACTAGGTGTTTTCTTATAAACAATTCTTGTTGTGCATTCATGCCAATTATCTCAACATACATGGATATATCTTGATATATCTTGAGGTCATACTCCAATGAATCATGAGGGAGGATGTTTTAGAGATCCACTCCACTCCTTTTTTCTTCTTAGAGGGAGCGATCTTCATATTAGCCAGATCTCCAGAAAATAATTGGTGGAACCAAGTGCCGCCATCGCCGAGAATGTCCTAAGAGAGGGACCTCTGCAAGTTTTGTAGAGGAAGAAAGCAAAGAGAACCACCAACAACACAACACACACACACACACAACACACACACACACACACACACACACACACACACACACACACACACACACACACACACACACACACACACACACACACACACAATTTTTGCCCTCTAATAGGCACCCCGCAAACCTTTTATGGGGGGTTTCGATATTGAACAGTCCAAATACTGGTCGGGACCCCAGAATATAATGAAAGAGCCAAATCCCTACTTTACAGGACCGAGAACGTCCTAAGACGAAAGGCTCCATCATACATACACTGGAGAAAAAGAAAATTACCGCAACCACCACTGCCAAACCCTTTGTGTGTGTGTGTGGGGGGGTCCACATTTTTTAGAAAAAGAAAGAAAGAAATATATTTCCCCTTATTTTACATTATAGACTGACACACAAAGATGAAACACGTCATTTTCCATGACACACCTGAATGGAAGAGGCCTGGACGACATTTATTGCAAATTCAAATATTATATACACAACATTCAGTACAGAGAAAGGGAGATCAGTCTCGTAATGTTGCTAACGTATTCAAACATTATACATACAACATTCAGTACAGAGAAAGGGGTTTCATTCTCGTAATGTTGCTAACGTAAATTCAAACATTATACATACAACAGTAGAGAGAAAGGTAGTTCATTCTCGTAATGTTGCTAACCTAATTTCTTTTCTATAAGAATATTGTTTCTATTTTTTTTATTTTTACGTTTCAGGCATAACTGGAATCATTGCAGCAATTGTGTTTGGAGTTTGTTGGACTTTACCGGAGATGAACGACTTGGTAAACAACTCAAGAAATTACAGTTTCGACTTGACCTTGTCATGGGGGTACATTGTTTTTGTAGTCGGTCAAGGGGTCACCTTGTTTCTGTTTATTTTGCAGTGCATTCTTGCGAGAGACATATGGTAAAGATATTTTAAGTAAAATTTCATTATCCTGAGTCTTAAAATATCGACAGCTTAATTTATGATTTACGTCAGTATTAAATCATTTTACAGGGTATTATGGTGAAATTGTAAAAAAAAATATATATTCTGTAAGATAGTTATAATCTGAATGGCAAAAACAATTTCCACAAGAAATAGAAAATATAAAGTCGGATAACCAATAAAAAGATATTTAAGCAACGGCATAAGTTAACTTTAAAATTCAGTCAATGTGACATTTTTCTCTCTCTATCTTTGTGTGTGTGTAGGTACAAAAAGGAAATGTCAGCATGAATGTGTTGGTAAAGAAGTGCATAAAATTCAGTTAATGTGATATTTTTCTCTCTATATCTTTGTGTGTGTATACGTGCGTGAGGAAATGTCTGCAGTTCAACGTCATTTGTTGGAAGTCAACACGAGTATTACGCCTTCAGTAAATGTCCTATGTGACTACTCTCTTAGATTGACAGCCCATTTAACTGACTCATTTAAAGAGCAGTGATGAGTGTACTTGAACTAGATCACATTTTACAATGGTTGAAAATCACGCCACACACTGAAAGACGTTTATCCTCACAAGAGCTCGTTTAAAATAAAAACTAAAATAAAATCAGTTTAAGAAAGCTAAATCTTTGTTTCTTTTTCCTTTTCTTGCTCTTGATGTTGTCACTGTGTATCAGGCACCAGTTGAAATAAGTCCTCTAAAGATTAACTAATCATGGTGATAGCATTGGGTGCCCAAGGGTTATGCCATTCTTTCAATGTTGAACTATTCAAAGTTCAATGGGTTATCTTATCTTTAAAACTGAATGATCTACTTTGGCATTATCACACACATACATTCAGACAATCATACCCTCATACGAACGCACAATAAGGTTTCACGCGTAAAATAACGTTATCTCAAGAGTGATGGTGAATGGTCCTCGACGGAATAAATGAAAAGGAGAATCCTGTCTTATTGCTCCTTTCGTTGAACTTTTCTCCTGCAAATAACATGAAAATTCAAAACACTTTATAGTAAATTAGTGATAAAATAACAACAAAAGTTGACGTTTGTGGTAGTTTTCATGAGGACACTACAGTTATAGCAATAGTATCTGTGCACTGAGATGAGTTATTCAATTGATGTACGATACGCTTATCTGAATCTTGCGGTTGTTTTGTTCTGCGTGACTATTAACTGACTTTTCGCACGCTCAAGTTGTATTGGTTTCTGTCATGGGCACTGAGTTGTCCCGCTGTTTATATTACTGAAATCTCTTCGGCCCCCGCATTCTTGTCGTACGCTAATGTTTCTTTAGACTCACGTTTATCTTCACGTTTATCCTCATGTTGCAATTATTTGACACAGCATTGGAGGTAATAATTGTATTGTCCCATAGTAACTACTGCTCTTCTGCTGAGTTTGTGTAACAGTGGTGCGGGCGGTATCGTCCGTCAACACATTTCTAGTGGCACTGGCTGAATTGTCTTGCATAATCTCTGACAGACTGCTCTATATGACAGTGCGTGTGTGTGTGCGTGTGTGGATGAGTAGTATGTGTGTGTGTGTGTGTGTGCTTGTGGGTCTGTGCATGCAAGGGTGTAGGTCTAAAGTGCATATGTGTGCGCACGCATGTGTGTTTGTATGTATATTGTATGCACGTGTGTTTGTAAGTGTGTACTGTATGCATGTGTGTTTGATATTTCAAATATTATTTTAACGCTCAAGAAAACTGGTTCATCGGACGTACACTTCTTCTGTTGAAAAATAAATTATATGACTGTTTGATGACTGATGATTTTTATCTGATTGTTTGATGACTTTTATCTGACTGTTTGATGACTGATGGTTTTTATCTGACTGTTTGATGACTGCTGACTGCCAAAGGATCCTGATGTTTGCCATTAACTACATCAGGCAAACTTCGACGATATTTTCAATTTCTTTGACAATCAAGCGGCGATGTTCAGAATTGTAGTTGGTCATAGGATGTATATAACCAAATAAATTTACTAATCAACAAATCACGAAAGTAAGTATTCATACATTTTCTGTTTTTATTTTATTCTGTATTTTATAAAGCCATCAAATAGAATACAAGTATCGTACAAATCAATCAGAATTTTAAAAATAATATGATCATTTAATGGTAAACTAAACATTCGAAAAGGAAAATAAACTTAGTATAAAAAATCAAATGAAACGAACAAATTAACTTTAAGCATTGCAAGGTAGAGTTAGAAGAGTTAATGAATAAAATCGAAATGCTAGATTGTTCAAATAAACAATCATGTCTCTTTAAAAGTAATACCCTTGAGTTTAAATAAAACATCACGACCATTTAAAAGTAATATTCTTCAGTTCAAATAATATGTCATGTCTTTTGAAAAGTAAAATTATTCAATTAAAATAAGAGGTCTTTTCAGGTGTGGCACTCTTCACGAATGATATTTTGATATGGTTGTAATTAGCATGAAATTTTGGACGCGCCGAAGTGAGTTCATTACGAAAACATAATTTAAAAGCAAACATCAATCCAATGGTTGAGGGCGGGAGAAGACACAGTGTGTACTGACAAGAGTATTGCTCTGTGAGAATAAACTGGATCACAGACCCAACATTAAATTCTACCCACGTTAAAAACTTGCAGATAAATTCCTTTCACTAATATAAACACAACTAAATCTGGGATGAATTAATACAATGGCGGAAGGGGCGGGGTTGAGCATATAAACATAAAAACAAATTGTGAAAAATCTTCAGAACCGTCAACAAAACCCAACAACAATAAACAAAAAACTCCATATTTTTTTCACAATTTTTTGTGTGATATTAGTAGGGTGAGTGTGTGTGGGATAGATATCAATCGAAATATTATTAAAACACAATTCTTTGTTAAGTCCAGAAAGGGACTGCCGGTGAGAACAATTCCAGACAGAACTCTCGGGCCACTGCGTTGATATTCTTGTGATTCGTTTAAAAAAAAAACAGCAAATATGTCTAGTGTGGAATCGTCAGTCAGCAAACATGTCTAAGTGTGGAATTGTCAGTCAGCAAACAGAACACATTGTATACCGCAATCATCTACACAGTTCCAAGTGCGCTTAATAATAATAACAAAATAATAATAAATGATGGTGATGAAAGTCACTTGCACCGTACCTCAGATGTAAATTTTATTCTTTTGTACAATAACAAATAAGAAAAGTTAAAGGGGTGTACAGAATGTGGGGGAAGTATTATTATGTATGAAGTGAACACTGTCGCGAATGCAGTGCTCATCATTTTTATTAACAACAACAAAAAAAAATGTAAATAAATAGATTTAAGTATTTCTATTGTACACCTACAAATGTACATAAATAGATTTCAGTATTTCTATTGTACACCTACAAATAAAGAATGTGTATGTGTATGGGTATGCATGAATAAACACATTCTCTGTGCACGAGTGCCAGCAACAACAACAACAAAAAAATGGGCGTCATAGACATCATGGCAAACAAGCACACCACTTTTTGCTCTGTTGCAGGGAGGGAAACACAAAATAAATTAATAAAATAGCATTCTCTCAACCCTTGACACCGTACTCGTATGACACAAAACTAGCTTTGTGAGCGCATTGCCCGCCCGCACTTCTCGTAATTACACGGGCATCATACTTTATGAACGTATTACGCTGGCGCTCTATAACGCGATCGTCAGATGTCATTGAACGTATTTGTTATCCGGGCGCCACACACCGTGTACGCATTGCATAGGTGTTAAACATCGTGAACGTGTTACAAGGGAGTTTGTATAGGACTATAGGTGAATGTACTACACGGGCGTCACGTATCGTGAACGTATTACACGGTTGCTATATTTAGTGTCCGTGTTTTACGAGCACAACAGTTTCCGGCAAGCCATGGACAAGAAAGGTATGGGAGCAACAGGAATGAAATTATTTTCTGAGCTAAAACTTTCTAGATGTGGGACGTAATTTAAAATAAAAATGGTTTGGAAATGAGGAGACTATGGCTCAAACCAAGAATTCCATGTAGAACAACGTGCGTTTAATTTAAATTTAACTGGATTTTCATATAGAAGGAAAATGAATCATTTATGAATGGTGACATTAATCAGCAGTATGTGAACATAACTGATGTATTATGATTAAGATAACAAGTGAACCACTCTAATGCATCTTTAAAAAAAACATACAAACCATCAAATAAATAAATAAATATGTCCATGCCCAGTCAAAGCTGTAACCCTTTGACAAGTTGTAAATATTTGACGACGTGAAGAGATCAATCATTTTCTTTTATGTTTCAAGTGAACTAGAGCCAGTCTTACGTTCATAATGACGTTTTACTTTTTAAAAAAAAATCTCTTCAAAACAGGGTCAGATGTACTCACATAACACATCAATGTGGGCAAGAAGTCATATGCCTAGCTCAGGCGAGCCGAGGAAGACAACTAAAATAACGCTACAAATACATGGAAAAGTCTTAAACTGAATTTTAATTCTTTATTAAGTAAGCGTGGCCCACGTGACGATCGTCAGGAAAGGTCAAAGACACTGTGCAATCAAAATTACTTTTTTTACCCTCTGAATGACGACCTAGAGCGCTATAAATGTTAAGACAGACAATACAAACAAAATAATAATAATTCAATAGTAAGCCTATTGGAAGTTCGGTTTATCACCTAAGAATTACTAAAATAAATAATTTGGTCTTTCTTCAGGCCGACAGTAGGCTGTTTACAGAAAAGAATACTTTTAATCCCAGGCCAGTCTAAAAAGTCGTAATATTTTCAAATGTTTTATACTGATGAAAGTCAAACACACCAGGTATATACTGATGAAAGTCAAACACACCAGATATATACTATGAACAGAAATAAAAATATTGTAACGAATAAATCGTGTCAGATAAAGCATTATTCTTTTCCGAAGCCATGATTTTGATAAATAAAAGTCTTTTGAATGATTTTGTTTGTCAATCTTTTCTCTCCCAACAAAAGTAATGCATACCAAATAACTGCTTCTCTGCCGGACAGATAAAAGACAATCCAGCAGACTGATATAGAGGTTATTTAATTGCTTGCTTACTTGGCTTTTGTTCAACGACCACTGCCAAGTTTCTTTGATTTCGCACAAACGTAATATAAATTGTCTAGTGGAACTGATTTTCAGAAATCAAAAACATTTAATATACAAGATGAAGTCTTAAATTCAGATTCGTTATTAACGACAGTTATTTTTGAATTAAAAAATACATTTGCATATAATGACCTAATTCAGAATGTGAGGTCAGTGTAACCGTCAGTCCTTGCGCGTCGACAGTTTGACAACAATCCCGTCTTTGGGTCGCAAGATGAGTTCACCTAAGGGAAGCAACTCCTCTCGCTTCTGAATCGCGGTTACGTGAAAGCGTCTGAAGATTGAAGACAAAACTACTTTCTCCTCTTGCAAAGCAAATTTTTGACCTGTGAGAGCAAACAAATGAGAAATATTATCATGTAAAAGTGCAATCGCTTAAACCTCGTGAACTCAAATACAAAATACTCAAACAAATACAATCATACACGCTTTCAAACAGATACACATGCATACAAAAACAAGCACACATTACAACATACATATCACACCCTTCAAAGAAAAATGTTTTAAAATAAGAAAAGAATCAGAACATTAAATATACCAACAAAAATTTATGACTCTCCAGATAACAATTTGAAGAGGAGCGTTGTAAAACTAAAATAATTTAAAATTCACTTAGACACTTTAAAAAAAAAAAATTATAAATACCAACTCTCTTTATCTAAGATGGTACATGTGTACAGAATTGACTTCAAAAGTAACACGTATAATGACTAAAAATAATCAGCACACCAGCAAGTAGAAATAAAAAGTATTTTACTTAATTTTAATGGGAGGACACATGCATGCGAATCAGTAATTAAGCTATCCTAGAGACTCTAAGCATTAAGAGTGTATGTCGACAGCAACATGAGATCGAATAGCTTAACAAAAGCAATCCCACAAACCTCTTCCCTTCCTTTTTTTTATTTGAGTTCATTTGTCACAGCTAATTATAAATTTCTTCAAGATATGTGCGTGCAGACATAGCAAGTATAATTTTGATATGTAGATTTATGCTGAACCGTTTTCAGTCAGACTCTGGCATTCTAGATTGCAAATCTATATTTCAATAACAGAGTCATTATAGCTGTAGTAAATCAGTAAAATACCTAATCGTACAATAGCTCTCATATCTACGACACGCGCTGCTAATTACTTTACCTGCTACGTGTGAATGAGTCTACTGCAAGGAGGTTTAGTTAGTTACATACAAAACAGGTCCGGTCGGCCTCTCTTAAATCAATGAACCAAAGGAACGAGAGCATCTCAAACTAGTGATCATACGTTCCAAGGGGGATAACTCATGTCTTGTTCTAACTACTAGGCACGACTAATTCTGATAACGACTGTACGGGTTGGCTTGATATGCGTACTGACTGCACAACTGGTTTTGATAACCTGTACGAGATGGAGTGATATGCGTACGCACAGCTGGTTTTCATAACCTGTACGAGATGGCGTGATATGCGTACGCACAGCTGGTTTTCATAACCTGTACGAGATGGCGTGATATGCGTACGCACAACTGGTTTCGATAACGACCTGTAACACAAAGAAAGAGAGTGATGTGCGGTAATGTTGACATCAGTACTTTTAGTCTGACTAAAGCGGTAATCCAGTTTCTCGCATGTTAGCTGCCGCTTTAAACAGGGTTAGCCAGGTTCTTTATTTTATTTTTCAGACATTCATCCATTTCACAAGGGTTGTAGAAGAGAGCTAACTTGATTAAGTAAGCTTGGGATGCACAACCCTAGCTTGACGAAAACGTCTGTCCGTGCCGAATACAAAAATTACACTAGAGATTATTTTTCATAGTACCTGCAGCAGGTGAAATCTGCTTTTCTACAAAATTCTGTTAATCTCTGACAGATGGCAGTGGATAGGTCTTGCTTATACGATTTGCCAGTAGCCCCGATACTCATCAACTTAAAGATACTCATCTAGCTAAGTGAAGAAACAAAAGACCACCACCCGTCTTTCGTGTGAGCAGTGAGCCAAATTAGTGTGTGTGTGTGTGGGAAGTTCAAAGTCAAGATTATTCTTACCTATGCAATTTCGTAATCCTCCAGAGAATGGAATAAAAGAGTATGGATGACGTTTGCTGCTTATCTCGGGCATAAATCTCTCAGGCTCAAACTCGTCCGGGTTTGAAAACCATCGTGCATCACGGTGGATGGCTGCTGCGAAGACGACGACTGTGATGTCTTTGGGCACGGTATAAGGTCCTGCAACTCAGAATAATTCACACCGTCAGAGAGAGAGAGAGAGAGAGAGCTATTAACTTTATATATATATATAATGTTCTGATAATTAGACTAATTCACAAGTTAATCTTTTAGAGAGAGAGACATTAGCTTATATAAGGTCCTGCAAATTAGACTAATTCCCACGTCAGTCTTAGGGGGAGAGAGCCATTAACTTATATAAGGTTCTGCAAATTAGAATAATTCACAAGTTTGCTTTACATAAAGAGCCATTAGCTTGTATAGTCATGCAATTTAGACCAATTCACAATTCTTCTTCGAGAGAGAGAGCCATTAACTTATATAAGGTCCTGAAAATTTGAATAATTCACAATTCAATCTTACAGAGAGAGCCATTAACATTTGAATAATTCACAATTCAGTCTTACAGAGAGAGCCATTACCTCATATAAGATCCTGCAATTTAAAATAACTCATATGCCAGTCTTAGTGTGAGAAATTAACTTATATACTATTCTGCCACTTAATTCACACGTCAGTCTTAGAGCGAAAAACAATAACTTGAAGAGACCATCAATATTTGTTTTCATATAAAAGTTTGTACTTAGAAAAAAAAGATATTAATGTCAGCAACTATAACCAAGATACATTTATAATAAAACAGCCAAAGAATTATACACTGAAACCTAAGATGAATATTTAATTAAAACAATATCGAGGTTGGGGTTGCATAGTGCTGTCTGAAATGGTGTACACTCTTCAAGAAAGATAACTTTTGTAATCCACCCCGTGTTGTAAAAATCTACACTTTGCAGTGTGTCTGTCTACTTATCTAACTGTGCCACACAGCTTACATTGAAAAGACCGAACTTGTAGCTCAAGTCTTTGTACTGACAGTCTGTCCGAGACGCTAATCATTTGAGGAAACGTCTTATGCTGTTACTACAGCTGATGAAGTGTAAATAGTTAGCTAACAGTAACAACGAAATGTTTGTGCTAATACATTTCTTTTTTTACCCCATTATGAGTAGAAATGCACTGACTATCATTTCCACTTTGTGGACAGAAAAGACTCATTCACAGTACGGGTTTTTCATTAGGTTACAACTACTCACCAAAATGAGCTTCTTCTGTCGTCGTCCGGCCGTAATATGGAACTGACGGATATAATCTAAGAGCCTCCTTCAAAAGAATAAACAGTTTAATTACAATCAGTCCAATGGAACACTTCACGAAAGAAATGTTAAATCGAACGCAAATTTAAGAGAACACTGGTAGTACATTTAAATTTGAAGACAACTATTAATTTATTCATAACTTTTGTGTAGGCAGATTTGATGGCTTAGTGACAATTTTCATAGGTTAATGACAATTCAGATAGCTTAATTATCACACCAAACTGGTTTATTAACGAATTAAATATAAACGGGATGTTGACATACTAAAGAGCAGCCTTTCTCAACCTTTTCATCCTGGAGAAACCCTTGAAATTACTTTCAGGTTTCAGGAAATCCCTGCATACATATATACTTTTTTCCCATTCATGATCTCTCGGGGGAACTCTTAGCGACCTTCTCGCGGTACCCCAGTTAAAGAACCCTGCTAAAGAGCGCAGCACTGGTGTTTAAAGTATCCCAGTTCATCATAATGTTTGCCTGTAAATGGTGTTTAAAGTATCCCAGTTCATCATAATGCTTGCCTGTAAATGGTGTTTAAAGTATCCCAGTTCATCATAATGCTTGCCTGTAAATGGTGTTTAAAGTATCCCAGTTCATCATAATGCTTGCCTGTAAATGGTGTTTAAAGTATCCCAGTTCATCATAATGCTTGCCTGTAAATGGTGTTTAAAGTACCCAAGGCATCATAATCTTTGGTGTTCACATGAAAATGGTATTGAAATGTATTTTAAAGTTCGTGTTTTGCTGTACCATAATGTCAATGTGTAAATATACCTTAATACAACACTCCAGATAGCGAAGTTCCTTCAGATCATCCATCGATGGCAGTCGGTCGCTAGTTCCTGCAATGAAGTGTGGTTGGTGGTGTTTAAGTGTATGTGTGAAATCTAGATCGTTCAAAAGTCTAAATGCTACATGATAGATACCGTAAATCGTTCAAAAGTCTAAATGCTACATGAAAGATACCGTAAATCGTTCAAAAGTCTAAATGCTACATGAAAGATACCGTAAATCGTTCAAAAGTCTAAATGCTACATGAAAGATACCGTAAATCGTTCAAAAGTCTAAATGCTACATGAAAGATACCGTAAATCGTTTAAAAGTCTAAATGCTACATGAAAGATACCGTAACTCGTTTAAAAGTCTAAATGCTACATGAAAGATACCCTAAACTCTAAGTGTAAGCAAACACACATCACCATCTCATATTATTCTTAATTTAAAATAATTGTGATGAGGTATATGCATGCGCCCTCAAAAATAAGGAAATAAAAAATAGAACCTAAGATTTAACATATAGCCCGATTTATATGTAATGCACACGATTTAAGAGTTAAAGTGCTTATTAGGACAGAAAATCATAGAGAAAATAGATTGTTATACCAAACACAATATCGAGCTCCTCATGAACTTTGGTCTGGACTTTCGGATGTGAACCGATCAGATAGATGGCCCAGTTCATAGCAGCCGCAGTAGTATCGTGTCCCTAAAGCCGAAAAAAATAAAAAAGGAAGAACACGATGCTTTATTATTTTTGCATTTTCTTGTAACACCTTCTTTTTCAATGGTTCCTGCATTTTGACTCTGAAAATACAAATAACTTTAACCAAACCGACAACCATTTTACATCGTCAGGCAGAACGATAGTACGCAAGTGTGAACAACACACAGACACACACACACACACACACACACACACACACACACACACACACACACACACACACACACACACACACACAATCCAGCATATGTAATCAAGTCAGAAAATCAAGAGCTCAATAGAACAGAAGTGAATATAAAGTTAGAAAATTTGTAATAACTGACTTTTAACTGAAAGAAGATCCCCACTATAACGTATTAATGTTTGTACAAATAAAAAGTATTTTGAATTAAGCAAAACCCCAACAAAGCGTGCGATACTGTTTCTGTATCTGTATTTAGGGCTGTAATGTCAAGCAAACATTTGTTAAAGGAGAGACAGTTCATTTCGAATGCACTCAAACCAAAGGATAGATAGACAGACAGGCAGGCAGGCAGGCAGACAGACAGACAGACAGACAGACAGACAGACAGACAGACAGACAGACAGACAGACAGACAGATAGATAGATAGATAGATAGATAGATAGATAGATAGATAGATAGATAGATAGATAGATAGATAGATAATCAGGCAGGCTGGCGGATGGATGGATGAATGGACGGACGGACAGGCAGACAGAGTGTTACGGTTCGAGAGGGACATAATAATTTTTGTATGATTGTGTGCTCAAACGTTATACATGCTTCGTGAAAAGGAGATGAAAAGGGTTTGTTGAATGTGGGGAACGCTTCCGCCGCTTTCGCGTTTGGAGAGGGGGGGAAAGAGGGAAGGGGGAGATGAAAAAGGACACATTTTGTGTATTTATACACTGAACATAAATATAATAAAATTTTAGAGACAATTCTCATTCACAAGAACTCAAGCATAAATGCTTCAAAGAGGGGACACAATTCATTAAGGTGCACCATCATTCAAACTCTTTCAATATGAATACAACTCTTGTATACTAATATTTTAAACATTTAAATGTACCAAAGATGTGAAACAATGCTCAATGCTCACACCTAACATGACGGATCACATGGAAGGGAGATAATACCCTTGCATCCTTACTTCAATCCAAGTTACATTAAAGATATTCGTGTACTCGTACCTCCAACACAAATACGTGAAAAGGGGGAGACAATTATCGTGTACTAACTGTACTCTCACCGCAGGCAGGGGTGTGTCCAGCACGGGAAGTCAATCTTCACACATTCTTACCTCAAACATGAAGGTGTCCACCTCCTCCTGAATGTCCTGAACGGTCAGTGTTTTATCGTTCAGTGCCATGTACAACAGCATATCGAGGAAAGCCAAGCGTTTCTTGTTCTTCTTACCGAAATCATTCTGGCTTTCGTTCTCAATCTCCTTGTCCTGGAGAACGGCTTCTGTAGATTTGGGATCAAATGTGCTCATTCGATCTGTGATCACCTGAAACCACGTAACATTTCAACCGACTGTAACTAATCATGTCACGTATATAGCTCATGGCGTTGTGCTATTTACAGCTCAGTTGGTTACAAGTAATGTATAAACGTGGACTAATTATATACGATGTTGCACCTTTTACACTGCGAGCGAAACGCTTGCTGTGTAAGTTTACAATGGCATGCTTAATCTGTCAGTGTAGGAAGGATATTCTACAAACCTATAAGTACACACACACACACACACACACACACACACACACACATATATATTAAAACAAGACAAATTAATAAAATTATATATAAAATAATTCGCAATCAAAGTGAAAATTAAAGGCCATTCAAATGTGTATATTACTTATATATGTGTGTGAGAGTGCGTGCGTGCATGTGTGTGTGTGTGTGTGTGTGTGTGTGTGTGTGTGTGTGTGTGTGTGTGTGTGTGTGTGTGTATGTGCACGCAGTAAACAATAAATTATTTGCATAGAAACATTATTCTCTTAAAGAAAGAGTATATAAAAATCATTTTGAAATAAGTGTGTGGTGGAGTAAATTTGACTCTCCCTGATTTTAAATTTAATTTTATATAAGTTGTTGTGTCTGTGACCCGACCTTGGGCACTCTTTGTAATGGTAATTTTGAAATGTATGAGTTGAAGTAAACGCTCGAGGTGAGAATATGCTAGAATTTGCTGATGTAATGCAAACTAGTGAGTAGTTTTTATTATCCAATGATTATGATTTAAGAGAATGAGACCAGCCAATAGGCTGAGATAAAAGAAAAGTTCACCTGCTGTAGAAAATTCTATTTTCTGATCACTTTGAATTTGGAGTGGCAAGAAAGAAGTCCGATCTTGAAAGATGGCCACTGGTTTGATGGTGAGTTAGCTGACTGGTTGAGTGAGACGACTCAGAATTATTTCAAGTACTTTTGCTATTGATATGTTATACTTGTGTTTTATGTTGATGTGTACTATGTGAGTTGTGACTATACAAGTCACAAATGTTTGAACTGAGCTCCTTGCATTTAGCGTGCTAACACTTGACACTGTATGATATACTGTATTTATTATGCCATGGGCGTATATCGGGCTAATGAATACCCTTGCAGGAAATTGTAAATTGAGACTGGAATATAATAAAGAATGGAGTTACAAAGTGATCAAATGAAAGCTTAGCATTTGCTCCTTAATTATATTTTGCAGCGAGCAAGCAGCCTTTCTAGTTGCCTATTTTCACATGTTGTTTGAGTCTACTGGTCTATGGATTGTGGGACACTGCAACCAAGGAGACATGGGAATCATCTGCCATGGTTTGTGTAAGTGTAAAGAGGATACACTATTCTCTATTTGATGTATGGTGACAAAGTATTCTCACTACATTGAGAAAATTTCTAGTATTGGGGAGTACTAGAAATTACTACAAGTGGTTTTCTTCTTGAACGAACTGATACAGCAGGGGAAATAACCCATGTTGACTTTGGGAGAATGAGCTGCGAATTATGTTTCAATGTGAGAACAGAAACATGCAGAAATTGAACAGAACTGTAATTTGTGACACTATGGCAAAGTGTGCAAAGGACTGTTAAGACTGTGCTGAATCAGGTTACATAAACACTATTATTTCTTATCTCTAATAACTCCATTTCTGTTCTCTGATAAGACTATCCTGTGGTTTGTAATGACTCTATAAATGTATTGTAACTTATGCATAAGTAAAAAAATAATAAAATAAATTTTAAAAAAATTATCAAAACGTGGGTTTGTAGAAATACCAATGTCAAATAATTTACTTCATTGTATTTGTTATTTGTATATCTGATTGTAGATTTAATAAATTTATTGTTAAATTTATTGACCTTCTTATGCATATTGATAATCTTATTTTGGAGAAGAAAGTGGGGGTTTTGGGGCTTGCTAAATATAGATTAAAATCGGATTTGACTTCTCCTTTAGGAAGAAGTTTTCCACCTACAGAACATTATGTGACAGTAAATAGTTTTCTTTAATTCTGTGGAAGAGAGAAAACATTTACAGCGCCCATGTATCTGCCAAGTGAGAGAGACGAATGGTGTCTGCTGGAGGATCATTAATAAAATAAATTAAGATTCTCATATCACTTGTAGTTAGTTAATGAAAGACTAATTAATAATAATCATAACCAATAACAAGGTGACGTGGTCACAATGTGTTATATAAGGTAGACTCTCTCCTTTAAAACAATATTCTGAATGCAACATGCACGGACTGCTTTCCAAGATAACTGGTCGTTTCCTTTCTTGGATACTCACACTCATCGCATCATGCACTCTGCCTTCCAACAAAACTATAGATTATCTCCCTTAAAGAATTAATAAACTCAATCTGCAGTTTATCTCCCGTCAAAATAATAAGTTTCGTATACTTAGTATTATAACATTCTGAGTAAGAATTGTAGATTACTTCCCTTGGAGTAATTCCATCACTGACAAGTACGCAATTATCTTGGGAGTAAAACTGTGGAAAGACCTTTCCAGTAAAATGTGGAGAATCTCCTTTAAAGAAATAAACCCAATGCAGCGTGCACAATTACCTTTGGAGTAAAACTGTTTAGTATCTCCTTGCATAATTACCTTCCGAGTAAAACTGTGGAGGATCTGTAAACAACGATCGTGTTCTTTCCCGTAGCCGATGACGTCATACAAGGTTTTGTTCCAGTACCATGGAGTTCGAGTCCTTCTCTCGATTAGGGAGCAAGCCTTGTACACAGCTCGAACGTACTCGGAGTCCTTCGTCTGTGCACTGACATGTTGGCCCATGGCGGTTTCTGCAACCCGACCCCGAAAAAAAATAAAAAAAATAATGACACATGCAAGAGGCGTAAACAGCTAACTAAAACTAAAGAGAGACAATAGAAATTAAATGGTGAACACTAATGAAACTCAGACAAAAACTGGATTTCCCAAACAGGAATCAAAAATGAATGAAACACTAGCAGAAGCTATTACATCAATTCATATAACTTCTTCTCCACAGTAATAGATTCTTTCACTAAATTCATTCTTGTTATTGGCCTTTGTACGTACAAGAGAAAAAACATGTTTCGCCAAATTGGTGAATAATGCATGAACGATGATGCTCATTCACGCAGTAAGCAGTGAATAAAGCCTGCAATGGGGAAGCAACTCTTCATACTGACAATAATGCTAATGATGACTCCAAACCTTTTGATAATTGTGCATGTTTGGAAACCCATTAAAAATCGAACGTATGGCATCAGACCAGAAGCAACCAAGACTAATGACAACAAAATAGGCCTTTCTGAAAGGGGTCATCGTTACCAGTGTCAGACAAATAAGCCGTTCTGAAAGGAGACAACTTTAGCACTGTGAGGCCAAAATAAAATTTATTTATTAACAAATAATTAACTACACTCTACACAGCAACCCAGCCTTGATCAAATACAATGAATGACAAATGCAATAAAGACACACACAAAAGGCAAAAACAACATATACTTGTAGATAGTATATTATAGTGTCAGGCCTGAAAAGGATCTCTTATTGACCATTTATGATAGTGTTCTTGAGATCAACACTATCTCTTACCACTCACTCTCTCTTTCTTTCTTTCTTTCTTTCTTTCTTTCTTTCTTTCTTTCTTTCTTTCTTTCTTTCTATCTTTCTTTCTTTCTTTCTCTCTCACATACACACAGTCACACGACAGAGTACATTAGCAAGTACAAGCGTCTTTATTCAACTCACCACAGATTATGTCCAAAGCGCAGCGCGTGATGTCTTGAAAAATGTTGAATGGCTCCTGGTCTATGTGCGTCTGCAGCTTGCGCAGTAGAATTGCGGTCTGGTGATTGAACACACCCTGGAAGTCGTGCAGTATGCGAAAGTGAAATGTGGGGGTCAGCATCTTCCGGCGTGTTCGCCATTTGTCTCCCGTGCTGTGAAGATAAATACAAAACCACACATTTTAAAACCATCCAGTATGCAAAGAAAAGCACAAAATTAATTGTATATTTTTAACCAGCCCGAGCTCTTTTCTAAACTTTATTTTTAAATATTACCCCAAGCACAAGTCTGGATTAAGAAAAATATAAATATTTCTCTGTTGATGACTATGTTGTCCCAACTAATCATAATATTTATAGCTCTTTCGTAAGGCTATGAGTTAGCAAGTATATAGTTTTTGTTATTTATTGGTAAGATAAACTTGATTTATAACAGTAAGTTAAATTCAGACTACGTGTCATAAGTATGCATAGTCAGACTTGAAAAGAAAGTCAATGGTCACATAAAACTGACACTTTGCCATGGCTGTAAGCACTTAGAGATCACATCCAATAAGACACGGACAGTAAGACTGACAAGCATTGTTCAATCCTCACTTCTTCACTTGTCAGTGCCCTACACTGAAAACTATCCCTTGCATTTACAGAAATACTAATATGAAAGTACAATCATACATCGAATCAGTGGTATCTAGCTTGCTTATATGTACAAGATTACTAACACGATTGTGCAGTCATACATCGAACAAGTGGACCTAACTTGCTTATATGTACAAGATTACTAACATGATTGTGCAAACCCTGAAAGAACCCTTGAAATAATTTTCAGATCTCATGGAACCCCTCAGGTAAACCCCGCATAAAGATTACTATATCTATGATGCTTATTTTTTCAATCAATATCTCTCGAAGAACCCCTAGCGACCTCTCGCTTAGCCCTGGTTGAGAAACCCTGCCTTACAGTATGTTACGTACTGCCAAAACTATTTATCTATCTTCAGCAACAGCCAGCCACAATATACACTAGATCACTCACTATTGTATTCGTTGGTCTGTAAAGCTATCCAGTGCTTGTCTTGTGCTAAATACTAACAAGAATAGTACCCGTATTCTGACCAGGTTTAGAAGCGAGTCAAATTAATACTTGAAAAAGAAATATAACCAACGATTATCAGCAGCACTTAATTCATCCCCGACGTTGTCACTGACCTGGTTAGTAGACCAGTGCCAAGCCAGGGGTGCAAGAATTCATATTCTGAAGACTTGTCCATGTGCTTGGAGCTGTTTAGCACTACCTTCAACAGAATTCACACACATTTCAAGAAATAATTTTATGCATTTGATCTCCCTTAACTTTTGTCGCCATGAGACAATTTCAAAAACAAATAAAGCAAACCCATCAATAAATAAACAACCCAACCAATTAGCCATTCAGTCAAGCAAACAAGCAATTTTTACTAAGTCTTCGGATGTATCTCTAATAGAAGATTACGAATTGTTCAAATGCTCGTTTGTAAACATGCTATATATAATTTTACAACAAAACAACAAATTTATACTTGGCGATATATGGCAAGAAATGTTTAAGTACAAAAATAATACTATGTTTACTATATGTACTTTAAAAAAAACAAATCACACTATATCATCTCTAAGTGAACAATTAGCTACAATAGATTTAAAAAAACAAACACTGTCTTACGATAAACCACTGTCAACAAACATCCTACAACCGTGTTTCTGATCAGAGTTAGCATGCACGCACAAACGCATACACAGGCACACGAACACACTTTAAAAAAATGTCACTAAATTCCAACATTTCAAAATTACGTAATTTAAATACGTTACCACTAGATTAGACTACCACTGTCGTGGTTTAGACTAAATGGATTATCACTGGAGCAGTTTATCATGTGATTGCATTATATTATTAACAAAAAGTCAGTTCATCGCTGGATTACATTATATTATTAACAATGACTCTCACTGGATTACATTAGATTAGCACTGGATTACTTGTGATTACCAGTGAATTAAGTCATATATCCACAGTTAGTTCACAATAGGAATACGATTACTCCTGAGACTGATTAGATTGCCAGTGGAATAGATTACACGTGGACTAGTATTCCATTATTGCATTAGATTAAAATTACAGGTGGGTTAATAATACCACTAGTGTATTACATTACGTTACCAATATAAGCTTACCAACACATTATATTAGATTACTACTGTATTACATTAAATTACCAGTGTATTACATTACTGATGTCTTTGGTTAGAAAACAATTAGATTAAATTGCTACTGGTTTTGATTAGATTATTGTTTAGATTAGACGTGTCGAAATTAGATTGCAGCTGGGCAATATTAAATTACCACAGATTAGATTATCACCAAATTAGATTAGATTATCAAGTGGATCAGTTTAGATTACTACTCTATGTACTTTGTAAAAGGTTTGTAGTATAATTTAATAAGAAATTGCTGATGATGATACAGGATGCAATGTATGTCAGTCGAGGATGAGAGGGTTGTAGTAAAAGTCATATATTTAACAGAAAGGTAGAGAGTCTGATAAATATGTTTAAGGAAAGCCAGAACAAATTGAGATAAGTCAGATTTTCATGAGAGAGTTACTTTCTTAGTGAAGCACCTTCAACCCTCGACCTTCTGCCTTTTTTTCCTACATCTGCCTGCTACCTTTGTTTCAACCTTCTACCATCTGTCATTTTGAGGTGATCTGAGATGCCAAAGAAACCTCTACTTAGATCAACCATGTTACGTAACTGTATGTATTAGTGCAGGATCATCTACGTCATCATAACACCCTTTGAGTGCACTGGGGAGATAATCTGGTGAATGTAGTCACATAAGTTTGAATAGTCTTATCCTTTCTTTTCCACTTTGCGAGGTAAAATGTAATTTTGTCTTGTGTTGGATAAGTATAATATTTGTAAGAAGCCTACTTGTTGGGCAGCAAACTGACTTTAACAAAGAACAATGAAGGACATTTTTTAGTTTTTCTTTTGCTGTTGCTGATAACATTACTCACTAGGCTGTGATACGAATTTTAATATTTCTGGTTTTGTAGAAATTGTATGTGTATAAGGTGTCTACATTTTTATATCATTGATACAGTATTACATGATGTATAGTGCATGAATGATAAAATTTATGTTACATTGTTAAAATTAAATTTTATTTTATTTATTGTTCGCCCACAACTTCCTAGTTATATTTGGAAGGAGATTCCTAGCGCTGTGAGTCGGGGTATGTGTGAGCAAAATAAGGAGATTCCTAGCGCCGTGAGTCGGGGTATGTGTGAGCAAAATAAGGAGATTCCTAGCGCCGTGAGTCGGGGTATGTGTGAGCAAAATAAGGAGATTCCTAGCGCCGTGAGTCGGGGTATGTGTGAGCAAAATAAGGAGATTCCTAGCGCCGTGAGTCGGGGTATGTGTGAGCAAAATAAGGAGATTCTTAGCGCCGTGAGTCGGGGTATGTGTGAGCAAAATAAGGAGATTCCTAGCGCCGTGAGTCGGGGTATGTGTGAGCAAAATAAGGAGATAGAGGAAATATGTGTAGATATGTTGGGGGTCTTATGTCAGATCAGCCTTAAAGTATATATGTTTAACAAGATGGCTAGCGTTGGATGGGGGGGGGGGAGGAGGAGCGTTTGGGAAAGGCCGCCCTATCGTTGACACAGTCCGCATCAAGAAGTGTATAACATTATGAGTAGGAAACTAATATAAATCGTCAAATTTCAAAGGGCACTCCATAGCACGGCCATTAAATTATATCTTAAATTATATCAGATAACCATAATAAAATTAACAGATTAGTTTAGACTACCAGTGTATCATACTAGAGTACTTCTGAATCAGAATCAGATTATCAACATAAAATTACCAATTGATAATTACCAGTGTATCATACTAGAGTACTTCTGAATCAGAATCAGATTATCAACATAAAATTACCAATTGATTACCACAACATTAAAATTATCATTGGATTACTTTAAATTACCACCTGATCATATTAAATTATCAAGATAAAATACCGATGTTTCAATTTAGATTATCAATGACTTTGATCGAATTACATCCGAAATATATCATATTTTCACTGGAATACCTATAATTCATAGGTTGCTATGTATTATGTTAGATTATTTCCGTATTATATTAGATTGTCGAAATTTGATTACCACTAAGTAGATAAAATTTATCACTGACTTATTTTATATCACCATTGAGCAATAATAGATTAGCATTGGATTAGATTATATTGCCACTGGATTGGAATAGGTTACGAATAAATTATGTTAGATTACTTCTTGTTGTATTAAACTGGCAAAATATGATTACCAAGGCATCATATAGATTTATCATTAAGTTAGGTTACCAATGACTTAGTAGTATAGATTAAGTTAGATTACCAATGACTTAGTAGTATAGATTAAGTTAGATTACCAATGACTTAGTAGTATAGATTAAGTTAGATTACCAATGACTTAGTAGTATAGATTAAGTTAGATTACCAATGACTTAGTAGTATAGATTAAGTTAGATTACCAATGACTTAGTAGTATAGATTAAGTTAGATTACCTATGACTTAGTAGTATAGATTAAGTTAGATTACCAATGACTTAGTAGTATAGATTAAGTTAGATTACCAATGACTTAGTAGTATAGATTAAGTTAGATTACCAATGACTTAGTAGTATAGAATAAGTTAGATTGCCATTGTCTAATGGTATAGAATAAGTTAGGACACTAAAGACTTAAGTTACCTCTGCACATTCAGCGCGGACGATTCCCAACACTGGTTTCGTCACGAGCCAAAACTTAAAAACACCCTGATCTTGAAACTTCTGGCCCCATTTCAACACTTGTTCATACCACTCTTTCAAAAGAACAAAAAGGAAAAAGAGATTAATTAGAGCAGCAAATCATATTAGATTCTGATGGTACAGACTCTGACTGAGACTCATGTTTCAAACATTAACTAATTAATTTTTTTTAATGTTCTTTCCATTTTTCATGATCTCATTCATACGATTGTGAGACGGATCACAAAAGGGGAGAGCAGTGAGAAGAACGTAAGAAAATTCTGATGGTACATTCTCTTTCTTTGAATGTGACGTAATTTTGGGCCGCTTTTACCTACGATCAGTATGAACAATTGTAACTCAAACCTTTGAAGTAAATTATAGGGCAAAAGCTACATGTGAAGCTGAATTCTAAGTTTTAATAAATTTATTAGGGTGGGTCAAATGAAAACGCACTTTATTTACACTTCATTATACGCTACTGTTATGTAGTGGGTGTATGGGCGCGAATGATATTAAAGTGAAAATGAGTGATGGGGAGTCGTGTGTGTGTGTATGTGGGGTGGGGAGTAGAAAATGAGACTGAAAAGTAAACAAAAGAATACATTTCATCCCCCAATTTCTAACTCTTCGGTCGAGGTCACGTAAGACAAACCGTGCGGTGCAAAGTATAGTTGTAGCAGGGCAGTATTAAAGCTGGAATTAAAAATTGCTGCGGGGTAGTATTAAAAGTGAATTTTAAATTGATGCAGAATAGTATTAAAATAGTGATTTAAATTGCTGCAGGACAGTATTAAAACTGGAATTAAAGGTAGGACAGTAATAAAACTGGAATTAAAACTGCAGCATGAGTGTTTTAAAACAGGAATTAAAACTGTTGCATGAGTGTATTAAAACTGGAATTAAATGTAGGACAGTAATAAAACTGTTATGACGAAGGTAAAGCAGGACAGTATGTGGCAGGTATTCCCGAGTGCACGATGAAAGTTGTATTAGAAATCAGTACGGTAGTTGATGCGATAGTTAAGTACTAATTAGTGATATTGATTAATGCCGTAAATCTAAGTGCAGTAAAATAGGTACTAGCATGTGCATCTATGGTAACATTTCGGTAAACTGGGTACTAACCTGTGTACCTATGAACATAAGTGTGGTAGCCTGGGCATTAACCTGTGTACCAATGAACACATTGCGGATTTGGTTATTAAGTGGCATACCAATAAACAAAGTGCGATAGTAACATTAAGTAATCTTAGCTAGTGAGAATGTAATTAGAATTAAACGTTGTGGCAGGATACAGAGAAAAAGTAGTTAGTATTGAAGGTTGTGGCAGGATACAGTGAGAATATAGTTAGTATTAAAGGTTGTGGCAGGATATAGTGAGAATATAGTTTGCATTATAGGTTGTGGCAGGTTACAGTGAGAATATAGTTAGTATTAAAGGTTGTGGCAGGATACAGCGAGAATGTAGTTAGTATTGAAGGTTGTGGCAGGATATAGTGAGAATATAGTTAGTATTATAGATTGTGGCAGGATACAGAGAGAATAGAGCTAGTATTATAATTTGTGCAGGATACAGAGATAAAGTAGTTAGTATTGAAGGTTGTGGCAGGATACAGAAAAAAGTAGTTCATTAAAAGTTGTGGCAGGATACAGTGAGAAAGCAGTTAGTATTAAAGCTCTGGCAGTAAAACGATCGCATATTAGCGTGAACAGCATGATACGACACTAAAAAGCTATATTTAGAAGGTGTGGAAAGCTGAAGTTGAGGAAGGAAAAGAAGGCAAGCCACCTAGCGGATGTGCTATAGGACTGAAACGTTTAACTATGGGAATCATAGACGGCTATAACATATGGACATAATGATGACGAGATTAAACGTGTCCAGTCCACTAGACCCAGTTTACGAGGTCATACGACACTCAACAAGTACTCTTCCGAAAAGGTGTCTATTCTTCAGGCTGCAGTAAACTCTGCTGCATGGAACAATAAAGGGGTAAGGTGAAAACTTGTGACATTTATGTCGTGTTTAATCATATTCAAGAGACGCAGTTTCTTGGTGTGGGGGGGGGGATCTTGTGCAACGCTTCGGTGATGGTCCCTTTCGATTTCAAATGAGAAAGAAAGTGCTATCGCACACAACATAAATCAGGTAGTCAAATGAAACAAGTGTCTACGGTAATCTAAAGCGAATACTCCTAAAACTTTCGTTTGCACGCCTTCTCTTGTTCAAAAATATCCACCACTTTTAAGATGTCAAGCTTTTTAGCACCTTCATTTTCTATTGACCGCATTGCCAAGTCGCTCATCCGCTCTTCAGACATGATATTTTGTAGGTAGTTTTTTGACGAGCTTCGTTCACATCTCGCAACAATCACTGGCAATGTCAGCAGCAATCTGTAGGCAGAGCTGACGTCACTGACTGTAGGCATCACTCAATGTAGACGACAGACATAATAGTCGATGAGCAAAAAAGTTGTGCAATTTCGAAGATGGTTGACTTCGTTGACAACTTCGAACGAAAGCTTGAGAGAAATGACAACAGATGAGCTGGAAAAGCAAAGTGAATTATCGGTGTCATACGTACGTGTAGATTTGGGTCTGATTTGATTACATTCCGAAAGTAAAAAAAAAAATAAAATAGACTCCGCTTTCTGCCAGGACCTCACCCCCGCCCTCGATCGTCGGGGCTCTTGTGCATTGCACATCACAAACCATTGCTACGTCATTGGTAACAACGCATGTTTCTTTCCAACGGACGAGAGTACAAGTCAATAAATACCAGGAAATGCAAGACTCTCAATTAGGACACACACACACACACACACACACACACCTCTGAAAATGTAATCTACACCGAGCAAAGTCCTCGCCCTTGAACTAAAGCTTGAACCGGAAGTAGTATCTACCAATGAAAACTAAAAACCTTTGAATTTGCAGTCCCCGAATAACTAAACGCCAGCCATCGTGTGAAATTACAATCTGTCATAACACGTCCACAACGTACCTATTTCAGTGCTGCGACCTATATTCTTGTGCCCTGGGCAGCTATGAGATCTCAACAAGGGCTTTTGGCTTTCTGTAATTCTTCTAGGACCTTAACATATTAAATGACAAGACAGTGTGAAATCAGAACAAAGGCTGAAAACAGCTTAGGGTAAGACAAGTAAGGCAAACTGCAAGATTAAATAAATGTACGTTAGTAAGTCAGAAACAGGCTCAATCTAACACAATCTAACACAATCTGATGAGGTCCCACTCTAACACAATCTGATGTGGTCCCACTCTAACACATTCTGATGTGGTCCCACGCTAACAAAATCTGATGTAGTCCCACTCTAACAATCTGATGTGGTCCCACATTAATATAATCTGATGTGGTCCCACTCTAACACAATCTGATGTGGTCCTACTCTAACAATCTGGTGTGGTCTTACTCTAACAGTCTGATGTAGGCCACTCAGCAGACTGATGTAGTCCACTCAGATAGCAGACTGATGTAGTCCACTCAGACAGAAGACTGATGTAGGCCACTCAGATAGAAGACTGATGTAGTCCACAGATAGCAGACTGATGTAGGCCACTCAGATAGCAGACTGATGTAGTCCACTCAGAGAGCAGACTGATGTAGTCCACTCAGATAGCAGACCGATGTAGTCCGACACCAAACGAAAGTAATGACCCAATCTAATTAACTCTGTATATCAGACATAGGAATATTTTATATTAATTAGCAGAGTGTTGTTAATTAACATTCTGATATGATACTATGTGTACATTTGTATTAAGAAAACAGACTAATGCAATCTGGTATTTGAGTACAAAGTAATGTTCTCTGGACTTCTCAGTAATAATAAAACTTTCATACTTTGATACAATATTAGTGTGATACTTGAATACAAGCAAATGTTCTCTGGTCTTCCCTCTAAGGTACTTTAATACATGTTCTCTGGACTCTTTCTAATGCTACTTTGTACTTTAGAACAAGAACATGTTCTCTGGACTCTTTTCTAATTCTACTTTGGTATAGGCAAAAATGCACTATTGACTTCCCATTAATAATACTTTAGTACTTTAATATTACTTTGGTACTTTAATTCAGGCTAATTTTCTCTAGACTTTTTCTCTTATGTTAATCTGCTACTTTAATACATGCTACTATTCTCTAGACTTTTATATTAATCTGCTACTTAAATGCAGGCTAATTTCTCTAGACATTTCTATAGTACTACTCTGGTACCTTAAGGCAAACTAATGTTCTCTGGACTTCTCTATAATAGTACTCTGGCACTTTAATGCAGGCTAATGCTCTCTAAATCCTCTCTAATGCAGACCTGAAAGGCTGGCGTATTCTACCACTGTCATAATACGTGAAGTAGTCTCTCGAGTAGATACAAAAGTGAATGCGGTAATTGTTCGTATCCCTACCACATAGGTTATGGTTATCCAAACGCGACACTATGCGACTAATAAGAAACTGAAGATCTGATAACGGTTCACACGCTAGACATGCGCACTATCCAGCGGCAAGATTACCAGTTTGCCTCAACGAACCGTTAAGAGGGCATAAGTACAGACTGACAGTGAGCGTTTGAACACATACAGAAATCTGCACTGTTACCTTCTCTACACTGCCAGGCGCTCTGCTTCACCTAGCTTGCAAATAATCAAAGAGCCGGCTGTTAGGTGTTAGATCTGATGAAAACATTTTTTTTTTTACACCTGATTTTCTGAAAGACAGACAAATAAGCTTGACTTTAAGACGTCCTGGTTAAACGCTGCATGACAATGGCTGCAATAGATCTAGTTACGTTTAATCAAGTTAAGCCCTATCTTAGGAGTGGGTTTGTCTTGTCTCGAATTAAGGTTTTAAATGTATACAAGTCAAGATTTAACATTGCGCAGTTTAATTTGGTGGTTCAATACTTTCTAGTTCTATCGTACTGTGAGGCCAACGCCACCTAGTTAACGGATATTATTATTCATTAATTAATCATCCAAAACTAATTACAAATGATGAGATTCTTAATTTGATTTATTAATGATCTCAAACAGACGCACCACTCATTTCTCTCACTTGATGGATATACGGGCGTTGTAAACGTTTTCTCTCTTCCACAACATTAAAGACAAACATTTACGGTCACATAATCTTTCTGCACATAGAAACTTCTTACTAAAGGAGGAGACAAATCCATTTTAATCTATAATTAGCGGGCCCCTATCCACCCACTTTCTTCTCCAACATAAGGTTATCAATGTGCGTAAGAAGGTCAATAAATTTAACAATAAAACGATTAAATCAACAATCAAATATACATATGGCAAATACAATGAAAAATAGATTACTTGACATCAATATTTTAACGAAACCACATTCGAATAATTTCTTTATTAGACAATCCAAATAATACATTTCAATAAATAACAGGATAGTTTATATCAGAGAATAGAAATGGAGTTATTAGAGATAATCAATAATAGTTTTTACATAACCTGAATTAACAGCTGTCTCAACAATCTCTGCTTGCTTTTGCAACAATGTTATAAATTATTGTTCAGTTCAATTTCCACGTGTTTCTCTCCTCACTTGAAAACAGATTCACCGCTTGTTCTCTAGAACTTCTTTGCCACTTCAAATTCAAATAGATTTGTTTACAGAAGTTAAACTTTTAGATCTCAGCTCATTGGCAGGTCTTCTTCTCATAAATCATACCCCTTGGATAATAAAATCCTACTCACCCAGTTGGGATGGTTTGCACTACATCAGCAATTTCTAGCATATTCTCAACCCGGGTGTTTACTTCAAATCGTACACTTTCAAAAATACCGTCATAAGGCGTTCCCAAGGTCGGGTTACTCTGACAATTTAACAATTTATATAGCAATTAAATTTTTTTTAAAAGGCAAATTTAATCCGCCACACGTATATAAAATCTGAAAAGAGCAAAAATGTGTCAAGTGAATTTTCTAGCAGCTAAAAATAGAAGTGAGTAGATCAAGCCGAGTTCTATCCTCCATGGAGGATTTGTAATCTAGCATTAATGTTGCAATTCATACTGTCCAATGTTTAGTATTGCTTTGATAATGTGATTAAAGATTATCCAGATGTAATCGTATAGGTAGATGTGCTCTGTCAGTTTATATTAATCAAGATTAAAGTTTTTTTTTTTGTTTTTTGTTTTTTGTTTTTTTAGAATGGATTTGTACTGTTGAGAATAATTGTACACGAAGCAAATCTCTGGTGTAAATTTCGATTACACTTGTGAAATCAACATCTACCGCTGGGCTACAAGGGAAGTTTGCCCGGATGTGACTAGGAAACATTAATTTTAGCTAGAGCACCACATGTGTAACCTCGGCCCGTCAGTAGTTGTTGAGTAGCAACAGCGCAATGGCGTACCTTGTGTATTATAATATAAATGAAAAACAATTTTTAAAAAAAACACCACGTGTAATGTGTTTATATGGCAGCCTGCGTGCTTTATTTTGCACGCTCGCACACATACGCGCGCGCGCAGGCGCCGCCGTTAAAATCATTGAATGTACAAAGAAATGAACAGAATCTATAAATAGAACCCTGAACGACGTTAATATATCTCTAGCAGTGCGAGATGCTTTGCAAGCGTTACGCATTTGACACCAGAAGCTGACAGGCCAAGGTTGCACGTATCCGCAAAGTTATCCGATACAGGTAATAAAAAATATATGGCCCAGTTTTCCCAGGACCTTAAGTTCAAGTGGACTTTACATTAACCTCCTTATCAAATAAGTGGCGAAAAAGGGGTTTACTCTGTGTGCGTCTTTGGTTATTAATTAATAAATGACATTTTATTCATAAATAATGTATATTAATTAATTTCTTTCGTGCCAATCGCTCACAATCTCCTTAAGGGTCTTGTCGTGCGGTCTGAGAGTGACTAGGTCAAGCCTTGAGTAGTCCGTCAGTCAGTGACCGTCTCCCCAAGTGTTACCTGTCTCAGAATAGTGACTACACTGCGTTTATCTTACTAGTCGTTCTATCGCTATCCCGGCCCTACCACAAATCTCTCGTCGTCGTCGATAATGGGAACTATCTTAAAACATAAATTGCCAAACATACAATACCCCTTGTTAATATGTAAAACAATTCAAAACTCTAAACAGCGGCTAACTTTATAATATGGACTGAGCTGTACGTAATAAACAAATATACAAATAAAACTGTATCACAAAGAGGTCAAGAAAAGTAAATTATTCAACTTAACTTCACATATGTAATAACACATTTACAATCGACCATACTGACCTCTGGCAAAAGTGACCAAAATTAACTACATGTTTAAAATAAATACACATGACATGATATAACAATATATAAATCGGAGCTACCCGACCAACTCGAGCATATAATGTTCGTTCTTTGAAAACGAAATTACAAGAGCTAGCCGATTTGACGGGTTTAATTCCTTCAGATGTCATCGTTATTCAAAGTTATTGTGGAGTATGTCATTGTTATCTTTGTCAGGTCAAAAAAAAACCGTCCCATGAACAGCACCTGGCGTTTGGCAGCATTTGACGACAGATACGCGAAACTGTCTGTCTAAATTGTTTAGTCTCGTTCACGTGCTTACACATCTATCTATCTATCTGTCCGTCTGTCTGTCTGTCTGTCTGTCTATCCATCCATCTATCTATCTATCTATCTATCCATCCATCCATCCGACCGACCGTCCGTCCCTCTGTCAATCTATTCATCTATCCGTCCATCCTTCCGTTCTGTCCATCATTTCAAGACCAGAACAGACTGCGTCTCTTCAAAACGAAAACATCATCACTTCGAAGTCAAAAATAAAAAAATAAGAAACAACAACAAAAAAGACATCTGCACCAATTTAAGACCACATGATCACAGACCTGAAAATTATAGCACTTCAGGACCAGAATCGACAACGAGATCACTCGAAGACGTCTGAAAGATGAAGGCCTCACTTGAAAAACAGAAAAAGACAAATGCGCTATGTAAGCCCGGAAAAGATAACTGCACCACTTAAAGTTCAGAGTAGACAACTAGATTAGTTTTAAACTCAGCTGCACCAGTGAATGGTCAGAATTGACAAGGAGATCACCTCAAACCTTAAAAATTTCAACTGCATCGTTGCAGTTCCACATAAAACAACCGCACCACTTCAAGGCCAAACAAAACAATTGCACCGCTTCAAGGTCATGCAATCGAGTCTAAAATTCATAATGAGATCACGTCAAGGTCAGTAAAGACAAACGCGCCCAATTCACTTCTAGAATAGACAATTAGATCACGTCAAGGTCAAAAAGACAAACGCGCCAATTCACTTATAGAATAGACAATTAGATCACGTCAAGGTCAGAAAAGACAAACGCACCAATTCACTTCTAGAATAGTCAATAAGATAATGTCATGGTCAGACAAGACAAAAAAGGCGCCAATGAAAAATACAAACAAACAAACATGGATCACTCTTGAAGCCAGTAAAAGACAAATGCACATGCTCAAGGACTTTATGGATATCGAGGTTGTTTCAAGCTCAGAAATAAACAAGTGGATCACTTCAAAGAAAAAATAAAAACAATTACCTCAAAACCAAATACAAACAAATAAGTTAGTAGCCAGAAAAAATGTGGATTACTTCAAGGCCAGAAGAAACAAACTGGATTACTTCAAGGTCAGAAGCAAAAATACAAAGAGGATCATTTCAAGGCTAAGATACAACAAGTGAATCACTTCAAGGTCAGAAGAAGAAGCAAGTGGATCCCTTCAAGGATAAAGAAAAACAAGTGGATCACTTCAAGGTCAGAAGAAACAATGGATCACTTCAAGGTAAAAAAATAAGTGGATCACTTCAAGGTCAGAAGAAACAATGGATCACTTCAAGGTAAAAAAATAAGTGGATCACTTCAAGGCCAGAAAGGAAAGCAACGAATCACTTTAAGGACAAAGAAAAACAAGTAGATCACTTCAAGGTCAGAAAAACAAGTGGATTACTTCAAGGTCAGAAAAAACATGCAGATCACTTCAAGGTCGGAAAGAAAAACAAGTGGATCACTTCAAGCTCAGAAGAAAAAGCACGTGGATCACTTTAAGGTAAGAAAAACCAAGTGGATCACTTCAAGGCCGGAAAGTAAAACAAATGAATCACTTCAAGGACAAAGAAAAACAAGCAGATCACGGACAGAAAATGACAACGGGACCCAAGTATATATACATTTCAACTGGACTTGGAATTATGCAAAATTAACTTTATTTGTGTGCTATACAACTAACAATTGCTTTGGTATTATGCAAAGTTAGATTTATGTTTGTTCTAATTGTGAATCTAGTTGCATAGGTTCTTCACGCACACAGAATGTGTCTGCGCTCTAAAATACAAATAGAATATAGACAGAAGTGTGTCTGCGTTTTGAAATACACATCGAATATAGATCTCAATTTGTATGCGCTCTAAAATTTATATCGGATATAGATCTCAATTATGTGCGCTCGAAAATCCATATTGAATACAGATCTTTTTGCGGTAGCAGTAGAAAATCTCTATAAAATATAGAACTTAATATGTGTGCGCTCGAAAATCCATATCAAATATAGATCTCAATGCGTCTACGCACTACTCTCAATATTAAATATAGATCTCAATTATAGATCTTAATACGTGTGCGCTCGAAAATCCATATCAAATATAGATCTCAATAATATGGGCAAGCCCATTGATTAACAACTGTTGCAGTTAAAGAATTACTTTATAAAGATAGGATTAGGTGGTGTATTTTTATGGGCAATTTGTTCGTCACAGACTTTTAGTGCACCTTTTAAACAAAATTTTCACTCAAGACTGTTAAACATTTAAAAGTTTTAATACATTTAATATCATACATTTAAAAGTTTTATTTTAAGGTCAACAACAACATGAGTTTTATCTGGTAAATTTTATAAGACTATAATTTTATAATCCCCTCCAACAGTAGCAGTTTAAATGTAATATATGTAATGAAGTATACCTTACACAGCACACAAATAGGTTTGGGAGGGGGGGTACACTTCGGGCAAATTAGCGCAAGAAAAAAAATTCCGGCATTAGCGACAAAATACTACAATAACATCATTTATACCTAGAAACAGTAAACTTATTTATCTACTAATAGCAACGTCATTTATGTCTACTAATAATGACGTTATTCAGTAAATGAATAATGTCATATATATGTATATAATATACATCTTCATGCATATGTACTGGAACGCGTGTGGTGCTTATATAAATATTATGTTGCCTGCTTTATGTATTGCTTATAACTATGCAGGAAATCATGTGTTTAGGAGTTTATGTCCAGCAAGATATTACGTTACACCAATGAAAATACACGACCTTAACAAAATGCATACCTGAATTTTATTAAAATATACTGCAGGAATTATCTGTAACTAAATATGTGTTTGACATAATATTTAGAAGTTATTCTGATACATTTACAAGCAACTATAACTAATTTCATTCATCTCACCTGGGCCTCCAATCATCTGATGAGCGTTGCCTAGAATAGGTACACAGGGAGGACCTGGAATCTTATTGATGTGGTGGCGAAGATTGGCGCGTTGTAGGTACCAGGCAATGGCATATACAATCGACACGAAAGCAACCGCTATTAAAACAGCTAACATTTTTCTTTAGTCGTCTTTTAGAACTTATCTGTACAACTGATTTCTGCTATGTTTTGCGGTCCGTTTTTTGACGTGGAAATCGGCTTTTCTGAAGTCGCAGTGCGTGTGTGCAATAGTTCGTTTGTGATTTATACTCTCTCTCTCTCTCTATTAGTTCAGTTGCACCTATATCGTACGTCAGGGTATCTTGAGGCGTGACGGCCCTCCTACTCTTTAGTAGCGTGTGCGACTCAAATCACGTGATGTAAACACGCTAACATGACTATCACGTGACCAAGATTTTCAATATGGCGTTCCTCAGTGTGTATGTCAATTTTAATTAAATTGTAAAAATAATAGTAAATGGTATACAACAGAGACAAGTAAAGATATTTGTCCGTTTAAACGAAAATGCTTAAGACCAATGGGCATATAAGGAACTAAATGTCTCTAGCCATCAAGGATTCAAAATGTTGCACTAGTTTGTCGATGCAGCCAAGAATTAAAACGTTGACTTCGCTTGGTTACCGTGTGATCTTTCGAATGCCAGCTTCCGTTCTGACCTTTGCCGTGAAAGATCTGTGTCTCCAAACATCGCTACTTAGTCGGAGGTCGAGGTACAGAGTAAGTATTTATAATTTATGGTTGGTATTTAATATGGGCGAGTAAATTTTTTGTATGCATTGCTGTAATCGATAACGGTCAATTATTATTAGATGATATGCATCGGATAAATTTTTAATAAATTCAGAAGCTAATACTAATAGTGGAGTGATAACTGAAAAACTTCCTGTAGTTTACTAAATCTTGTTCATACCCCCAACTTCCCGCGTAATATAGGCTTTATGGTCAAGGGTGAACTTTGACTGATTTTTGGTACACAGCTCGACTTCTATGCGTTTCAACAGTAACTAAAGCGTGACAAGAAAATTCATAAATTTATAAAATACATATAGGTACTAAGGTAGGCTATAGGCCTACATCAGGACAATATCGTAATAGTCATGAAATGATGAATAACACTGACAGATGCTAGCCAAATATTTGTATTTAGAATAAAACCCAACTTATATCTAAATAGTTTGTTCTTGTATTTTATGTTAAATTTTCCTGTTAGTGTTACATTGATCACTTTAATGATAATATTTGTAAGATAAATTTGTGAATTCCATATTTCCAAATAAGATAGCACATTGTTCATATTCAGTGAAACTCTTATATCCTATAATCAAAATGTGCAATTCTAAAGTGTACTAAAACTCTTGAAAAATGTTCTTTTTATTGTCCTAATTCAGTCTGAATTAGATTTTAAAGACTGCCATGTAGAGTGCATTTCTTAATTTTACATCAGATACTATATTGCTATATTGTTGATGAAAAAACCCATAGAAGATTGACATTTCCATCTCCACACATGATTAATGAAACAAGTTACTGATATTCTTTTGTATATTGCTTAGTTTTTATTTGTTATCAGTGTCTGTCTTATTTTAGTTATGTTTAGTCCTTTGTGCTTTATGACAGTTTAAATTAGAATTTCCCAGGTATCTGCCAGGTTTAAATTTGCTAATATTGACCTTAGAGTTCACTGATGTAGGAATCTCTGGACCAAGGCTGAGTCTGTTCCTATAATGTAAAATCCCCACATAACTTATGATCCCCACATAACAAAACAAATACACTCTGATGATGTTTGACTATATTTGACTACTTTAGTTTTATATTCTACAAATATTTGTATAATTAGATAAATTTCTGACGGTGCACTCTCTGTATTTTAAAATGATTCAAATTCAGAATTAATATTTGTTTTCATGTTACCAAACACACATACACACATCAATCATAAAGAATTGCCTTACTAAGATTATCTGACTTTATTTAGATGGTTATAAGTATGTCTGAGTATTTTGCATATACACATATGGTTTTATTTATAGTGTTGTGCATTATTTACTAGTTTCTCTTATTCAGTTATTGGCACCATTCACACACTGTAAATGTTTTTTTGTATGATTGAGTATTTTGGTGACAGTCTACCAGATAATGAAAAGTTAAATGTATTACAATTAGTAAACAAAAATAGAAGAAAAACTAGAAAAATAAATGGATGTTTAAATGATGCAGAAGAGGAACTTTAATTAATAAAATAATAAATAACAACATACTCTTAAACAAGTTAAAGTATTACTGCAAAATGGTCCATTATTAAGAGTAATAAAGTATTATTATTTTATATGTACTGATAAACTGTGAAAGTACTGATAAATTATGTTCATGCATCTTGCAGAAAAATGCTGATAGTGATGCAAATCACCTATATTTAACTGAATAAAAACAATTGTGCAGAAATATCTTTTCATTAATATGATCAGGTTTGTGAGCCTCTCTAGTCCCTCTCTCTTTTCTATAAATAATCAAGAACAAAGTTACAGCCTAAATTTGCAAAGAAAATTTTCCAGCTTGAAAACAAAGCATCTGCTAATGACACTAGTAAGTCAAGATTGGAGACAGACCATTAAATGCTTTGATTAGTAAATTCTACATTCTGACCAGAAATACTGTAATTATAATGTCTGTTTAGATATTTCACCAGTTCTTTTTATGCAGTAAAACTGTGAAATATCTAAACAGACATTATAATTACAGTATTTCTGTAATTTCTATTTCTATTTTCTACAAAAAGTGATATATTATGTGCATCTCAACTTTGTTATTAATGTTAATATAAACTACTACTTATCAGTTATAGGCTGTAACTAGCAGATATACCCGACAATGCTGAAGTATAAACTTACCTAAACTTTTAATAGCTTGTTTCGGTTAAAAAAGAAATAAAATTTGTTTAATTAGTTCTGTATCAATCCATTGATAAATCTATCACTGAGGCTGACCCATTAAGATACAATACATACATATGTGTGTTTGTGTGTGTGTGTGTGTGTGTGTGTGTGTGTGTGTGTGTGTGTGTGTGTGTGTGTGTGTGTGTGTGTGTAGATGATATATTGAGTAAATATATCATGTATTTGCTTCCATTTTATTTTTCTGTCTGAAGTTGATTCGTAGATGACATGTTGATTAAATATTTTATTTTACAATCCAAAAGCTTTGTTCTTGTATTTTATCTTACTCAAACTAAGGATAAAATATCCTTTCTGATAAGTCCAGCAATCCAACACCCCTACTCTTCATGTCTATAAATATGTTGTTCTGTGGCCAGAATATGAAGTGAGTAAAGCATTTCCTAATGATTATGACAGGACTATTTTCATATCAAGAGCTGAAGAGGAAGAGGTAAACTGGGGAACTGAGTAAAAATATATCTTATCAGCCTTTTCAAAGTTGACTTTAAAAAATGTAAAGACTTAGCCATGTCATTAATGCTCAAATCACTGTCAACAAAGAACTGTAGTACTGATTGGGTAATGTGAAATATTAGGCCACCCTTTGCATATGTTTAAAAATTTCCTTAGGCAAAGCAGTAAATAGATTGAAAGGGTATTTTTCATCACAATTCTGGAAGAGATTGCTTCCCTTCCTGCTTCTTTTAAATATGTTGAATTTTCATTTCTTTTTAATGGGAAAACCTGTAATTGACTTGTAAAAAAAAATAATTGTAACCATCATTTTTGTTTGCTTTAAAGAATCTAGATGTATGTAATCCTGTCATTAATGATATATAAACTGTTTGAAATTAGACATTTTAAAAATCATATTTATGCCTTCGAACCCTTTAAATTGAGTATGTGCCATTAACATGCATGTTTACCTGGAGTTTAGTATGGTTAGGTTTATCAGCATTTGAATTTTTAACTTGTCAAAGAATTACCTTGAGACAAATAAGATTTTCTTAGCAAGCAAGGGGAATAACTGTTACTATAAACATCGATAATGCATTAATTAATTAGATCAATTTCTCAATGAATTTTTTTAATTATGACAATTTGTTGATTTTCTTTCTGTATAAAAATCATTCATACTTTGTTTACAGTTGAAAGAATTAATCAAAATAAAAACGAAAATATAATAGTAAATATATAAGAACTTGCATATGATCATAAGAATGAAGTGTAGTATATACTAAATTGCTAGTCGAAATAAGGTTCCCCAGAAGCATCCCATGACTGAGATTATCATAGGATAAAAAAACGATTGTGACTTCTGGGTTGAGACAGCGGGGGAAAAAAGAAAAGAAATCATTTTAATTATATTTCTTATTTCTGGTTTCCTTCTGTGTTGGTAACCAGCAGTAAGGTTAGTAGTATGATTATACTTTATTAATTCCGGGAGCCAAAATATGTGTTGCCTCTGTAGACAGTATGCATTCAACTAAACATGTCTATGTAGATTTCTGGCATATTTGTTTGCCTCCTGTTGAGCTGTGCTTTGATTGGTTAATTTAGTGAGTAGATACTCATACATTTTTCTAGCCTAGGAATACAGGTCAGCCTTTCTAAAACTAGGTTTGGTGTAGTTTATTTGTAGAGGAGGGTGGGTATGGGCTACATAATCCAATATGTGACAAGGGCAGACAAGAAATGAAAATACATTACACACATTTTTTTTTGAGAGAAACAGAAACACAACACAGGGGCATACAGTAATACTCACTTTCCTGAGGGCAGACTGGAAAGAAAAAAGTAAATGAATAGAAAAGTGTTAAGAGAGACAACTACTGCTAATGTGTAAAACTTAGAAATATACTGTGGGATCTCTTAAAAATGGGGTACCTTCATCTAGAATTCAGGAGGCAATTCACTTCAGGCCATGCATAATGTCCATTGATGTTTATATTTTGTTTTTCTTTCTGGAGGGTCTGCCCCAAGGTCAGGTGTTACAAATTGCATGTGAGAAAGTAAATCCTTGATATGCTGCTCAACAGAGTGTTTTATCACAGAATACTCAGAAGCAATTATGCATTTTTCAGAAATGCTTTTAGAGCAGAAATAACCAGTTGGAACTGTTTTTTGGAGAGGATGGGTGTTGGGTAGGGAATTTAAAAGTTTAGTCATGGGGTGCTTATCCACTTGCAGGTAACAAAGAAATTATCTAGAGAAGAAAAAATTCCTTCATCATTTCAGTATTTGAGAAGTACATCTAGACACTTGAAGAGTGGTATTTTGTTGTCTAGTTACTGAATCATAGAGACACTTGTATGAAGTCATTGTTTGGAACTTAATGTGTGTGTGTGCAACTAGATTTATTTTACTTTGATTTTGACTGCTATGAATAGAAAATCTGGAAGAATAATAAATTTGGAACATTATGGAAATGATTGTGAGTTTTAGTATCATTTTAAAAACTACATCTCTACTATAGTCAGTGCTGATTTCTACAAATAATTTTTAGAGGTTATCATATGTATATTACATTTATTATTTGTTTTATAACATTTGCCAAAATGCTTATAGCTTTGAAGTAGTTTTGATGTTATGACACAGTTTTGATACTATGGCAGTTTTGATATAGCTAGCTAGTGTATTAAGTAACTTAGTCTGAAAATCTTTATGTTAATGCAAATTACAATATGAAAATTGAAAGAAATATAGGAAGAAATTTATGTTTTGTTCCATGTCTTTGCAGTTTCTTTGTCCATCCCCCAGAAAAAACAAAAATACAGTGCCTCATTTGTGTGTGTGTGTGTGTGGGCGGGGGGGGGGGGGGAGTTCAACAAAAGCTTACATAGTCAGGCATTTAGTAATAGTATGGTCTCAGGTGTATAGTTCATAGTTGGGCTACACTGACTATCAATACATTGTTTCGTTGAGACATTTGGAGTACTTTCAAGCTGGATTGCCTTGGCATAAATAAATTTAAAACAAATATGGTACACTCCAGGTCTTCTCTGAAATTATTACTCTAGTTGGACTGCACAATACTATATCTTAAACTTAATTTAAAATGTTTTAGTATTCTCAAGTCATGTTAAACTAGGTGCATTTGAAGTATACTAGGTAAAAAATAAATTTAAGACATGTTTTAATGCACTCACATAATACATAAATTTCAGACATGTTTTAGTAAACTAGAATTGCACTACAGTGATATAAATAGTAATTTAAGATTGTTTTAGTAAGCAAGAGTCAGACTTCATATGGTGTAAACAAATTGAAGACATGCCTTGTATATTAGAGTTGAACTACACCGGGTATAAATACATTTATGCTAAGATATGGTTTAATTCCTTTAAATTGGACTACATTGGGTTTAAATAAATTAAAGTTAAAATACTTTTATGGTTCATTAAGGTAGACATAGCTTATACTGTTTATAAATAAATTTAAGTATAGGTATGAAAGTTGGACTACATTTTGTGTTAATAAATAAAATAAAATTCATTCATGTATAGGTATGCTAAAGTTTGACAATATGTATTAATAAATTTCAGTGCAGTCACCTTGATATAAATACATTTCAGTACAATCATCTTCATATCAATAAATTTAGTACAGTCATTTTTGGTGCATTGAATGTCATGGTGATATACATATAACTCTCTGTGGTATCATCAGCATGTATTGGAAGCCAGTGTCAAACCCAGTTGCATCATAAAGCTTGTTAGGGTAAACCCATAATTTACTTAAATAGGTGTGTGTGTGTGTGTGTGTGTGTGTGTGTGTGTGTGTGTGTGTGTGTGTGTGTGTGTGTGTGTGTGTTACTCACAGATTTAATTTCAGATTACTGTAGCTTGGTTATTATTGAATTAAGCCAATTCATTGTGCATTGTTTTCATGATTGCAAGCTTTCCTAAATAGTCAAGCAAAACGATGGTTATGTGAGTCACAGATCCACTTCGATAGCAGTGTGGTCGGAATGAAACTGCCTTTATCATACAGCATTACACATCCCTGATTTGCTTATAACATTGTCACGTATTCGCCCGCTTGTCACAGCTCTACCCGAAATCTCTGGCTTATCAACGCTCACTTGCGGATCCGTTATGTACCTGTCTAACCTGCTTGGCCGGGGTGCACGAGTACCTTCTCAGAACATGTGAACGAATAGGTCGCTATTGGCAACGGCGGCCAAGGTCGACGGAAGAAACTGGTAAACCAGTGTGCAGACCACATGTTGGCAGGAGTTGAATAGAAGTTGATCTGCGTACAGTTTTGGTTCAAGCGCAGTATCCCAAACCCAGGGCAGTTTGTGCCCAACTGTTTATCCAAGTGAAAAAAATATTTTAAAAAAATTAATATTGTCAGTCTAGAGATAGGTAGGCCTACTACGAGGCACACAGGGTGCGCATAAAAGTATCTGTAAAGCTAGTAGACATATTAAGCTCCTTTAGGTGTCTAGAACTCTGAGGTGGAGATTCAGACAGCTCCCAGTGAGAAGCTTAATTGCATTGTTCGGTGCGATGATACTATCATTATGTTGTAACTGTCACATTGTAGGCCTACATGATGCTGACATTATATTTTCTTTGTCGTCTGCAATCAACTGCCGTCCGTTTGCAATATTTATATTATAACTTGATTTCTGTCATTGTCAGAATCACTCGACCCAGAACTTCAAACTGCTCCAACAACCGGTAAAGCGTTGATACAATTCAATAAGTACAACCGTTACATTTATTCTAATCCGACATATGCTGGTATGCAGTAATATGCATTACATTTATCCAGTCCGACTGTCACACGTGGGGTTATTTTATCCACCGTGTATCAGCATTAATGAACAGAGTTATTACTTATCAGATTTCATTAAGTTGACTTTAATGCTGACAACAGCCCCTCGGCCTAATCTACACTTCAGTCTCTCTATTAAATCATATCGTTTACGTTATGGGACAATTAAATATATAGTGACAAGTAGATAGGCGACGTGCCCTGGAATTGTCAATGTTATCTTTCTGTGACAATGCACCCCTTTTGTTACTGCTTTCTAGAAATGTCTTTCAAAATCAGTTGCATTTCTTTTTGCTGTTTAGTTTAGGGTTCCCTGTAGTTTGCAAATCATCCACTAATTTCAATCTTCTTTTGACAATTACATGTAGTTGCAATTTTGGACAAATTTGAGCCTACCCACTTTATATGACAGTGCACCCCTTTTGTTACTGGTTATTATTATTATTATTAATCATCCATAACTAATTACAAGTGAAGGAGAAATTTAATTTATATTTATTAATAATTCTCCAGTGAGATACCACTCATCTCTCACTTGAGAAAAAATGAAAAAATGTTTCATATAGTTTGAATCTCTTTTGGCCAGCTAGTAGCGTCCTTGGACTGTTCTGGACTGCATTCCTAAGCTTTCTGTCGCCATGCAATATTCAAGTTTGTTTAGTTGCAAGGAAAAGTGCAGAAGCACTTTTATTAAAGTGCAGTAAATTATCGCTGATACAAAGTACTTTGATTTAATGTGGAGTGGAGCAAGGCGATACAGAGTTGTTGTTTGGGTTGTTTTTTTTTTAGACTGTGGGAGAAAGAGTAAGGATATATTACTGTGTACATTGAATTAGTTTCATTTATTAAAATTATAACTTGATGTTGTAGCAAGCTTGGTGCTGTGGTGGTGGTGGTATGTATGCCCAGCTTGATTTTAGTCTTGGAATCCAGTGGGAAATGTAGCACACACTGATCTTTTTTAATAGACTGGCAGGCTTCATAAATTAATGCAGCCACTTTTTCAATGTTTCATACAGACATATCACTTTCTTAGCTTTGTTTTATGCACAGGCACCCCTATATGTGTGTGTGTAGTTACTGTGCATACACACATTTCATTACACAGATATACCTTCACATGCACAAGATTGTATTCATGTTTCATTTCATCACTCGTTTGCAGGACAAACTATTTTGAGTTGCTTCTGTTATAAACTCTTTAAATTTCTAATCATGATTTTAATCTTATATATAGTAGAAAATATATTCAAGGAAGGAAAAAGTTATAACAAAATCTCAAATCATCACCAAAATTTTAAACAACCCTTACTGAATAACAAAAGTATCAATGTTGTTCATAAACAATTTAAAACATTAAAGTACATTGTTTGAAAGAAAAAATATTGAATTGAAATAAATTAGCAAAAAGAATACCCAAACAGATGTCTATTATTCTTTCACTCTAATCCATCATTTTTTTAAAAAAAAAGAATGCAAGAAGGAAGAAATACTACACTATTAAAAGCATAAATAAATAAATAATTAAATTAAACCACAAGCAGTAACCAAGCATCATATCTTTTGTCCCTCCATCCAACCACAAACATAAGAAAGATAGACATAAAACAAAATCCCCATAACAGAATGCAAAGCAAGCTAAGCGACCCACCCATACATATTTCTTATCAAACCAAAAAAAACAGAAATCAAATACACTCAGTAAATAAGAGATCTGTACTTTGCTCAAGGGTTTTCTAATCTCCAGCATATATCAATCATAAGAATGATATGTTTTTCTGATACTAAACTTAAAGAGCAAAATATTCCTCTTAATAGTACATTTACTTTAAATTTCATTGTTCAGATAGGATTAGCGGTACTGCAAAAGGGGGGAGGGAGGGATAGAAGAAATAGGAAGGGAAGTGGAGAGGGGATGTTATTGTGTAAATATGACCTTCACTATACAGTATTTGACCACTTGTGGCTATCACTATATAGTATTTGACCACTTGTGGCTATCACTATACAGTATTTGGCCACTTAAGACTATCACTATGAAGTATATGCTACATGCAAAGCTGCTGAATTTCATCTGCATGCAAAGTTTCTTGGGATAGCTTTGGTGGTGCAGATTTGGGTAACACTCACCAAGACAGAGTACAGCATAGAATATAGTGCATAGCACACAATTTATATATGCAGTCTTCACATTCTGTACACTGTAATCCTCACCACACCATTCTCATCAGTCTTTGAACTTGCTACCCCCTTCAAATCCCCCCCTCTAACTGCCTCACCCCACAAAACCCCAAGGCATTCTCCTGTTCCTTATCCTTGCTTTCATTCCTTTTCTGTGCAGACCTAAACCAGTGCTTTCATGCTGGCTTGCCCTGTGGAAAAGCACTTGCATTGCAACAAATTTTCTCCAACTGTTGCTTTCCTATAGGGACATGTGAACCAATATTTCTAATGGTTCATTGCATTTAAAGCAAGATTAAAAGTTGGATCAGAATCAGATTCATACCTGCCTTAATATAGAAGCACAAGTTTGGTTTATTATTTTAAATGCACAGTCATATTTCATGCTAGTCACTGCCTTGATTTTCTTGAGTTATAATAACTGGTTTTAAAATGATTTTGCAAATACCCATTGTAAAGGATAATATATAACTGGATCCCTTTACTGTGTTTTGTTAAATAGATTTTAGTCATGTATGCTATTAGTGCTTGGGTTCATCTCGGTACTAACTTTGTCTGCATAAAGTTTTCTTTCTTCTTTTCTTTCTTGACTGGGGAGATTGTGTGAAATTAAGGGTTTGAGATCTCCCACCTAAGCTAAATGAATTATTCAATTAATAGTTGCTTTCATTTTAAAGTTGGCATTTAGCCATTAACATTATGGCAAAATGAAATCATTCTGGGATGTTCATATCGGTTTATGTGCACTGTGTGTGTGTGTGCACATGTGCATGCACTTGATATTGTTTTGTTTTGCATGTGTGGTGGTCTTAGAAAGGGTATTATTAGTAATATTAATGCATACTAAGGTGTATAATAATATTCTACAATGGAAGGTAGTCTAATCCAGTATCAGAATGGTTTTATTGAATCTAATTGTAAGTCACTTAGAGGAAAAAATAGGAATGTGTTCACTTGGCTAACTTTCCTGGGCCTGTCATTTGAAACCAATCAGATCTCCACTAGCTCTTCTTCTTAACTGTCTCAAGCATACCAAAATACTCATGCTAAATATTTTGTCAGTACATTCTGTAAATAGTTTGTATTTCTGCTGCTTGTTTATGTTACACGTACATATGCAGAACTTTGAGATATTATGTGAGGTGGCTATTAATAGCAGTAATATAGCATTGAACTTTAGAAAAATGTGCAGTCTTTCCTCATTTATTGAAGTACACTTTGTTGTTTACATTCACTCAGTTCACACACACACACACACACACAGAGAAATTTATTAGAGTGAAATGTAAAAAATAGGATATTGGGGTGGGTTTTTTTAAGGTAACATCTAAAATATTATAAAATCTGTACCTTCCAAGTCTGATTATTGTTCAAACATATTTGATTAAGACAATAAATGGTTGACAGTTGCTCTTTGTTAATGTACTAATCTGAGCAACTGACACAAAATAAATTATAAAGCTTAAATATATATATAAGCTTTATAATTTATTTTGTGTCTCAGAGCCACCTACAATTATTTGCAATGTGAAAGGTTTCATTAAAGTATTTGATGATTTTGAATAATTCTTCAGGGTGAATGACATCCAGAGGCTTAAGTACACTCCTGCAGCCCATGTGAGCCTTTCAACAGAAGAGGCCCAATATTTTCCTTCAAAATAAATAGTACTTGAAATTTGAAAAAATATACACTTGATCAAGTTTTCGCAGAGTGCATGCAAGTTGATTATCTGTGGGGCAGAGAGAGAGAGAGTGAGAGTGTGTGTGTGTGTGTGAGCATGTGGAACATGGAGGTAGGGGGGATTTTAGATTTTTTTGTGCAGAAGGACTCAGCATTCAAAGTTTTGATACTGATGACAGCTATAGAATTCTAAATTTACATTTTATTTTTACTTTTATATATATACATTTTACTTATTTAATACAGTCTAACAGAATTGTGCATTGCTGTCAAATGTTTTAGTAAATGTTTAATTAAACCTGAATTAGTCAAGCTGTTTGTTGCAATGCACTAACATTTTTGCACTCAGCTTATTGTCTTTCTCCCGGTTGATGATGAAATGAATATTTTCATTTATAAATATATTATTTATTTTATTGAATATACTAGCATTAGAGGGAAACCCCCTCCCCAACAATTTTGATTGTATACTATATTTTCAGCTGTTTCCCATCATGAGTCACATCAGTAAAAGTAATGGATACAGTACCTCTCAAACTCAAAGTATGGAAGGGATCAAACTTTTGGAAACTCAGGTTGGAGGACACCGCTATGGCAGTGATGCTAGAAAGCTAGGCAAGTAACATTGCCTATCTAATAAAAAAAAAATTATCAATTCATTACAACTAGGCATGAAAATGTTTTAAGATAAATATTTATATCTCTGCAGTAAATAAAAACAGTTAATGAAGGGGAACAGAATGTTATATTGATTAATTATTTTCTTTTACAGGTATGTTAGATAGAGGGAATGGAATTGTCTTAAAGGCTATGCAAGAACCACCAAGAGGGACCAGAGAGATAGAATTGTACCAAGTTGTGTTTAGCCCTGTTTGTACTGACAAAGATCTGCTAGAGTTAAGAAACTTCATCCCTTGGTTTTATGGAACTGAAGAACGAGATGAGGGTAAGGATGCCTTGTGCACAATTGCTCTTTTTAAATCTATACATATAATAAAATTGTTACAAATATCACTTTATGCAGGTTTAAGTAAAAAATTACCAGATGGATTTTGATTAGACTTTTACTGTTGTGTGCCTTAGTGCCCTAGAGTCAAGATAAGCTATGTAACGTCAAATTATCTCATAAGGAGGTTTGCCACTAGCCCTAAAACAATGAAAATAGTATAGTACTTAAAGGAGTTCACCATTAAAAGTAAAGCACGTTCACGCAGACCATGCACAGTGGATGATTCACGTTTCACTCAGATTGTGTTCCTTTTTCTGCTTTTAGACCTTAGGCTGTAGTAAATATTGTATTTTGTATTTTTTGGGGGGTGTCGAACAATACTGTGTGCTTAGTTCTTTTTTTGCAATGCCTCCCTGAAAGAGATAAACCACATTTTCTTTCTATAATTTTCATTCTCTTCTTTTATCTTTTTCTGTCTTTCTCTTGATCATGCTCTTTCTTTCTCTCTCTCCCACCATTGCATTCTCTCTTTTCCCTTATTTTCAGTCTGTCACTTCTTCCATTCCCTTCTTTCATTCATTTATTTCTCTCCCCCATGCCTCTGTCAGTTTTTTCATTCTCCATTCCCTCTATCTATCCATTTTTTCTGTCCATTCCTTATTTGATTTCTGTGTATGTCTGAGAAAGTCTCTGTCTTTTTATCTTTCTCTTCTCATGTCCTCCTTTTCATTTCCCTCTTTCTTGTTGTCTCTTTCTTTCTCATTATATCATAATTCCTAACTATTCTCTTTTATTTTATTCTCATTTTAATTTTTTCATTCTCTTCTCCCATTTTCTTCTGTAGCTCTCCTTCTAACTCCTCTTTTTCTCTGTTCTCTGTCTTGTTCTCCCTTTTCTTTCCTTCCCTCCCTTTGACTCATTCTCATATTCTATCTCTTTTCCAAATATGCCAGCACTCCCTGGCACAAAGGCTGGTAGAGTTGCTGACCTTATGTATGTGCTTTAAAAGAAACACACACACCCAAAATAAAAAATTGCTACAGTACCAGACCACAATGGAAACTGGCAATAGTGACTCAGAAGAAAGCTGGATAATGCACACATCAAATTTGAAACCAAATTTCAATCTATCTATAAAATAAAAATTGGCATAATAACACTTAAGATTTCCAAGACACTTAGATATTAAAAATATATTCTTTGTGTGTATGCTATATTATGGTTCTTACCTGGCAAAAACTTACTGTAAAATAATTTTACTTTAAACATATTCTGAAAACCAACATTTACAAAAATGAAGCTGTGGGTGAATATTTAGTTTAAAAATTAAAAAATAGTTAATCTTGTGTTTATCTTTTGCATTCATCTGATTAATTATTTATACATAAATATATTTCTTTTAAAAAAATATATATATTTTTTCTGCTTTATAGTAGTCAAAATTAACAAATTTTTCAGAAGGTAGTTTGTTGCATAATGATGAACACTTTACTGCTGCAACATTGTTTTTCTTTCTTTTATTGTTTGTTTGAATGTTGTAAGAGAATGATGTCACATTATAACTGACTCATCTTGATTATCCAATTATCATTTGCATCAGAAGACTGGAATGGTGTTGCTTTTAGAATTGTGATTTCATGCACATAAGTACTGTGTCATTTATTCTTTTGCATAATACATCACACATGAAAAGATTATAACAAATGGGGCATTGCACTGTTGTATAAAACAGCTTAACTTTTATTAGATTCATATGATTGAAATTCCTGAAGCCTCCAGCAGAGTGAAAGAATTTGTTATGGTTCTTACCAATAAGATTTGTTGCTATACCTAAAATATGAAATCCCTTGATACGTACTGATTAGATTTTTTTTGCTGTATTTAAAATATATAGTCCCTAATAACTTGCTGATCAGATATTTTGTTGTATTTAAAATGCATAGTCCCTAATTAATTACTGATAAGATTTGTTGTTTTATCTAAAATGTATAGTCCATTTTTGCTTACTGCTCAGATTTGTTACTGTGTCTAAAATATATCGTCCATGGATACTACTAAGATATATGCTGCTGTATCTAAAACATGTGATCTCTAGATATTTAATTAAATTAAACAGATTACTGCTTTTGTTAAGTTTTGTTATGTCCTATTTAACATCTTGTGGAGTGACTGGATGAATAGACAATAGTAATGGAATAATTACTGCTTGTATAATATTTGTAATGTTTTTTTTTTGAAAAAATTAAATATTATTTTGGCAAAAGTAATGATTATATATTGCTTTCATTCTACTTGATGAAAGGGCTTAACTTTGTAAGATTATTTTCACATTGCGGTGGTAGGGCAAGTTGTTAATTGCGATGAATGTTCATGTGTTTCTAAATGCTTTTCACTTAATTAGCATATTCATTAATTACATTTTAAAGTAGTTGCTACCATTTGAGAACATTATTGTTAGGATCTTTCACAATATATTATTATCTGTTCAGTATTGATAGGTTTAAGTTATTAATATTTCTTCATGCCAGTTCATTCTTGGTTAATTTTTTAAAAGTAAATTACACATTGTCTGACCAGGAATATTAGATAACAAATAACCTTTTTTCTTTTCTTTATCAGTTCAGTCTTGGAAAGAAGTACAACATTATCACTGTAAAAGAAGTGAAATGAAAGAAATGAAGCCATATGAATGAGTGAAAATAATGCTGTTTAGTAAGAAAGATGTAGCTTGTCTTCCATACCATATATAACTTTCCACTTTTGTTCTCATTAAACATAAATTTGTCCCTTCTTTTAAAACAGTCTACCTCATTGTTTAACTTTTTTTATATCTGCTTTATTATTTTGTAACAGAAATGAAACTAGTTTTAACACCATTTTTATCATTTAAAGCACAATCACCATGAAATGAGCATTTGACTGTAGCAGTTGTTATGAAAAGATGATAATTGTTGCATTCTTACTTTGTGTTTCTTAAATTATCCAAATGCCAAGCTGTCTCTATTGAATTTGAAACTTGTTTGCCTTCCACATAGATATACCCTGTGAACACTTCTGAGATGTAGGGACACCTGCTTCCATCTTGAGTGATAATGTTGCTCTTGTGATCAGTGTGGCTGAGGTTAGACAATTCCCAGTCGTGGTGTTAGCGAAAGATTTTTAGAGGGAAACCAATTTAATGAAAATATTATTTCCACTCGAATATGGATGGTATAGTGTTTTATATGAGTATATACTCAATTGAGTGACCTATATTAATGAGTATTTCTTTTTAAATGTACTTATTCTGATGATAATTTTATATAAGTGCTAGAAATTAATTAACTATAGTTTGAAGTAGAGAACAGCAAAATGCTGAATGAGGGATCTCTACCATATTCTTTTACTGCTACTGCCATGGCCTATCAGTTATGTTTTGCATGTCTCTTATAGTTTTTCTAGTAATTTTCAAGAAAATTGGTTCCCACATGTATCCCACTGTTTTATTCATTCAACAGTCATTTTGTTGTTGTCTACATGTGTCTCACTGCATTATTCTTTCTATAGTCATTTTTACCAAGAAAGGGGACACATGTATTTGTTTTATTCTTTCTAGTCATTTTTACCAACAAAGTGGACTTGTACATGTATTTGTTTTATTCTTCCTACTGTCATTTTACCTAAAAAAGTTGTCCTTTACCTGTATCTCACTGTTTTATTTTTTCTACAGTCACTTTCACCAAGAAAGTCTTTTTTCCCCATGTATCCTACTGTTGCATTTTTTCCTGGTTATTTTCACCAAGAAAGTTGTCCTAAACAATGTATCTTACTGTTTCATTTTCTTTTGCCAAGAAAGTGGTAGTGATCATTATATTTTTTCTAGTCATTTTTGCCAAAAAAGTTGTCTTATACATTTATCTGTTTTATTCTTTCTACTCTCATTTTCATCAAGAAAGTTGTCTTGTGTATGTTTTATTTTTTATAGTAAATTTTACCAAGAAAGTTGTCTTGTATATGTCTCATTGTTGTACTTTTTTCTACAGTCACTTTCTTGGTGATGAATAACATCACATATGGCTTTCACAGACCCAACATCCTGGACCTCAAGATGGGCCGTGTGACCTATGATCCAGAAGCCTCACCACAGAAGCAGAAACATGAAATATCCAAGTACCCTCCTCTTGAAAAAATAGGTTTTCAGATTGCAGGCATGATGGTAAGCAAGCAATGAATAATTTTTGCCAGCCTTTTTAATAAACAACTATGGTCTTTGAGTAGGCATTAACATTAATTTTATAAAAATAAATCAGCCTTGTTGATCAATGTTTATGATATATTAATTACACACATTTCAATCCATATCGTTTGTGAATGGCAGGGCCTTACAACTTCACAGTAACTAGAAATCATATAGAACAGGGGTCTCAAACTCATTTTGCCTGGGGGCCGCTGGAAGTAGAGTCTGGGTGAAGCTGGGCCGCATCATTATTCCCTGCTGCCAGAGACCTGGCAACGCTTCCTCTTACATAGCTCAGACACATTTGGCTTCAGGGAGGAAGCCACTGAGACCCTCAGTAAGTTTGGACCTGAATTTTGACTTATTCAAGTTCATGGTGGAGAGGAGCTTTACACACAGATAGGTGCTCCCCAAAAGGCACTTGGTCCGCTTGAACATCCTGGAAAGCTCAGGGAAGGTAAGGGGCAATTCTCTTAAAAACTGCCCAAGCTTTTCTGCTTTTCCACTCACCTCCCTGAACTTGGCTTTGAGTTCAGAATTACAATGTATGTCAATTAGCTCCATTTGAAGCACAGAAGGGGAATCTTCCACATCGAAGGAGAAGGGGTCAGCAAATATTTGAAAGGTGGTTCTGTGTTTCTTGAATTCTGCAAACCTGTGATCAAATTCTTCATGCAGCTTTACAATGGCATCAACATACTTCTCACCACTGAATGGTGTGGCACAATCCATGAGTGCCTTACAAGCTGGGAAATGGCAGAGGTTTGTCTGAAAAAGCTGGGCTTTCCATAACACAAGTTTTGTGGAAAATGCTCTGACATTGTCGAATGCTGCGCTGACAAGCTGCCCCTGGCCTTGTAATTTCTTGTTCAGTACATTCAGCTCTTCTATGATGTCAACTAGAAAAGCTAAGTCCATGAGCCATTTGGGATCACTTAGTACAGGAACAGCCATCCCATCCTTCTCCATGAAGGTTTTCACTTCAGCTCTCAACTCATAAAACCTCTTCAAGAACTGTCCCTTGCTAAGCCAACTTACCTTGGTTATTTTTCTGTTCTTCCTTTTCTGTTCTTTCAGTCTACTATTTTTCTTCTTTGCTAAACACTTCACCTGCTTTTTTGACATGAAAATGCTGTTTTTTCCGAACAACTCATCTGTGGGTAGACCTGTAGGGTCTATAATCTATATAGAATTAGCTTGCTAGATCTGGATGCTTTTGAACTTTGCTAAAAGGTAGCAATATGTAACAGGCTTGGGAAAGAAAGTCGCCCAGTTTGGCAACACACCGTTACTGTCACGTTCCTGAGGTATGGTAGCCCACAAGTGACAAAAACTATAAAACTCCCAAGCTGTGTGAGAAAAACGTGCGGGCCGCACTATCACTAAACTTTGATATCAAGTGGGGGCTACAAAATATCGTCACGCGGGCCGCATGTTTGAGACCCCTGATATAGAATTTTGAGACTGGAATACTATTGCACAACTACAAACCATGATCCCAGATTTTACATATTGTTAAGAATCTATGAATATAAATAAAGCACATATTTAATTTTAAAAACATGAATTTGTTACATTTTCTCATTATTACTGAATTGTATGTTAACTTTTTTCATTATTTCTCTTTTCCAAGGTGTACAATCACAAAATAGGGGAGAACGAAAAGTTTGGTAAAGACTTCTGTCGAAGTATCACAGCAGAAACCATGGTTACGGAAGGTGAGTTCCATTCTTTTCAGCAACTTTTATCATTATGGCAATCTGTTTTGCATATGTAACTCCATCACGATGTCTGTTATCTCAGTTAACTGACTCCATTTTTATTGTAATATTTATAGCCCACCGTGCACTATTGGTAGCATGGAAACCTTTTTTGTTATTTCTAAAGTAAAATCCTGATAATAGTGTTGTAGTAGTTAAACACTACAAACAGTTACATTTGAATGGCATGAATGCCAATATATATATATCCTGGTTTTTTCTTTTAGCAGTGGTTAGTGGTCAATACAACCTATATTAAGCCAATATGTTTCAAACAGTGATAAGAAATAACCCTTTGAACACCATTCTTTAGATAATAAACAACTTTGCATAATGAAATCTATTATTTAAAAAAAATAATAATTCATAACTTTGTTTTCAGTAACTGTTCTGTGTTTACATTTTCAAAATTTGCACATGATCTAAGTTTTAGATATTGTTTCTTTGTGTGTGTGTTTCTTTTAACAACCTTACTTGCTAATGAAATTTGAAAAACATTAAAAGCTGTTTAGGATTAGAACCTATATAAGATATTAATATAGTTTAAACCCTTATTATATGTATATAAGTAAGTTCCAGGAAAATTTAAAGAGCAATATAACTGTGAATCTATTATTTACCCCCAAAACCCACTATTACTGATGAGAATATAAAAGCAAATTACAGGCTGATACTGCAGATGTTTTATAGATAACTTTTTTCATAGTCTATTTATGTTCCGCTTATTTCTTTTGACTGTTCTAAGTGTGATCATTAAACTTCTAATAAAGAGGACATTCACTTTACTTATTTATTATTATTTTGAACTTCTTTATTCTCATAATCATATTATAATGATCATTTAATAAATAAAAACATGTTTTTTGCAACAAAAAAAAATGTTTGTAGTATTATTTAATACTGTCAGTATATTTTATCCTAGGCCTGGGTCGATTTTTTGGCTTACATGATGCAGGTCTTCAGAAGAATGTGATCAAGGAACTTATAAGCAAACTTAAGCGCTTAGAAAACTGGTTTCTGGTACAAAAGAAGTATGCATTCTACGCAAGCTCCCTGCTTATTGTGTACAGTAGTGATTGTCAGCAGCATTGTGAAGTAACTAGCACTCACAATGGTCCTCAGTGCTCAAAAATGGAGGATAGGACTCATGACTCTGAGGCTGATGAAAAGCCACCAGGAAGTAAAAAGGCAAAACTGGAAGAGGACGGAGAAAATCATTTACAAATTTGTAAGAAAGACGATTCCCACTGCTCTGACTCCCACACACCTTGCAGTAGCATGCCTTCACTGGTTGAAGTGAAAATGATCGATTTTGCTCACGTTTTTCCTTCCACCAAAACTGATGAAAACTACCTCTTCGGTCTTCAGAAGCTTATAACTATGCTAGAAGAATTATTTAACAAATAACATCATAAATTTTCCCCAATAAAATATACTTGTTTTAGAGTTTGTTCAGTAATGCCAAAAGAATATTTCAATAACAGGAATGGGAAAGGGTGTACAGATAATCAATATAAGTACTTTTTTAAAGAGACTTTGTACTAAAATAGATAGTTGTTAGATTCTGTTACAAAGAAGTAATTATAGAAGAAATTAGTACAAGTTTACTGAATCAATTTACATGTATTTGGTTCTTGGTCATTTTGTATTTCCTTCGAGATTTAGTTTCTCTGATCTGAACTACTAGTCTGCTGCATATTATTTATTGTAACCTGATGACAGCAATTTTTCTGGTTTTTAAATCTTACAGCTATCTAGTCACAGATGGAATTTTTCATTTTCTATGAATAATATATATGGCTATATGAATAGTACTCATTCTTTAAATACCATTAGAACATTTATTTACTGTTTTTTTAATTATGAGGCATGTTTCTATGCTAGAGTTACAATTTGAAATCTTTGAAAAACTTTTAGACTTGCCAACATATTTATGTCTCAGATACCTGTAATTGTGGAGAAGAAAAAAGTTGCCATATTCTTTCGTTGGGTCTTTCAGTAAAGTAGAAGTAGAGAGCCCTAGTTCTAATCATTCGTTTGATGAAATTCTTGAAGCATAACCTTTTGCTAACATAAAGTTAATTAGTCACACGACTATACAGACTCAATGAACAGTAATTACTCAATAACAGTAGCAGTTATCAAGTAAAATTCTGTAGGATATATTATGTAGTTTCTTAGTCATGAACCATTAATTTACCATTGTTTTGCATTTCTTTAACCACAGGATTTGGACAAGCAGTTTAAAAAAAAAATAATAAAGTACTCTATCTCTACTTAAATTTCAGAAAACCATAAGATCTGTCTATAAGATTGTGTCACCATAAAGCGGATCTTACTGACCTTGTTCATTCATACTAGCTTAGGGGTGAAGATGTTATGAAATGCCAGTCTTGTCAAGAACTCCTAAGCAGTATATATATATATAAAACTTTTTTTTATAAATTGTAGTACCAAACAAGTTATGTATTTTTGATTTCTTAAAAGATTAAACTTTTAAATAAATAAAAATGGCTGAACTATATTTTTTTTAGTACCAAACAACTACTGTTATTGGATTTCCTTGAATAGATTAATTTTTAATAAGCAACTGAATCATATTTTAATATTTTCTGAATTATTTTAAGACTGGTTTAGCTCTAGCTTTGACTGCCCAACATTTTTTGGAGTTTGTTTTGATCAGGTGTAAATTTATTGATTAATTTTTTTTTAACATTTAAGTTAATTAATTTGTAGACTCCAATACAAACTTGATTTGAGTCTGCACTCATTCAAACTCTCATTTAACTTTCATTTTCAAACCTCTGTTGAGCTTTGATTTTGTTATTGTTGCAAGTTTTAACTATTTTTTAATATTTAAATGTATTTTTAAATGACTTTGTAAAGTGTTTCACCATGAAACTTGCATAGGCAACAATTTCAAACACACACCCACCACCATTTCCCGTGTTTAAGCAGTTAAACAAAGTTAAACTGGATCCTACTGAGGAAAAGAGAATAGTGCATATCTGCAAATGGAGTAGATTGTTAACTTTACCTTTGATGGAGCAGCTCAGGCTGAAGTTGCAGGCAATTATAACTAAAGACTCAAATTCTTGGTATAACTAGCTAATACAAACTTACATTTGTTCATACCAGATATTTTCTTTCCATTTATCTATGTGATGTACACATGCATTTATATACAGGCAATTTTATTTCTATTTTTTCCTTAACACAGTCTGTGCAGCTATATATATATAAATATATATTTCATGTATTTGATTGACTGTGATTTTGATACTATGAATACTTTTTTCTTTAAACTTTAAAATTGAAATAGCTTATGCACTACCTAAAGATCATTAATGAGTTGAGGTCATAACTCTCAATTTCATTTCTAAGAAAGCAAGACAGATTAATTTGGTTCTTGCTTTCTAAAATTAACTTAGTTACTTTTGCAAATAATTTTTGATTATTTTTGTACTTATTCTGTTAAATAGGGAGTGTGTTGTACTGAACATATTTGAATATCAGGAGTATTATTTTTACAATCAAATATGCTTACGCCAATGGACAGTGAATGATTATTACTTGAAGCAGTTTTGCTTTGTTTTATCAGTTTAATCTTGTTTGTTATTGAATTATTATTTTTACAAACGTTATTTATTTTCACTGGAATAGATTGGGATAGAATGGGGTCTGTTTATTTGATCTTACATAATTTTATCCAGCATCTTACTTTTCATTATACAGAAAATCATTTCATTGTCATTTATTAAAAATATAAATTGAATTATTTTTTAAATTCTGATTGAGACTTTTTAGTTAAAAATGATCATATTATAATATTAAAACATATTATTTAAAAAAATATTAAAAATATGTACTGAAACCATTGCTTTTAGTGTTGTCATTTCAGAATCATTAACCAGAGCATATGTGCATTCATATTTGCATAGACATGGTAAGATTTAAAAATAAAATGTATTTTTGAGAAATAGTCTTCTGGACACCCCAAATGACTAAAAAAAAATGTTTACAAACAAAATAGTTTTTGTACTTTCATATATTTTATTTTTAAATATATAAGGATGCAACAGTTTTTCAAGTAAAATGTTAATGACATATAGTATTAGTTTTAGTTTCATTGTATGCTACAATCTAGTTGTATAAATTGTGCTTAAATATGAAAGCTTGAATGAGGCATACTTGAAGAGTATTTAAATTGCATGTCTGTGCATGTGTTTCAATGTTTATTTTACCTGCAATATTGCAACTTCTAGGCATTGTTTATTTGGCCTGAATGTTGCAACTTCTAGGCTTTGTTTATTTGGCCTGAATATTGCAACTTCTAGGCTTTGTTTATTTGGCCTGAATATTGCAACTTTTAGGCATTGTTTATTTGGCCTGAATGTTGCAACTTCTAGGCTTTGTTTATGTGGCCTGAATATTGCAACTTCTAGGCATTGTTTATTTGGCCTGAATGTTGCAACTTCTAGGCTTTGTTTATTTGGCCTGAATATTGCAACTTCTAGGCTTTGTTTATTTGGCCTGAATGTTGCAACTTCTAGGCATTGTTTATTTGGCCTGAATGTTGCAACTTCTAGGCATTGTTTATTTGGCCTGATTTTGATTATTGCAACTTCTAGGCTTCTGCTGAATTGATGAGAGGATAAGTAAAGAATACTTGCATCATGAGTGCGGAATGGTGCTAGGGTAATACACAAGTGCGCAGGTGTATTTGGGTGTATGTATGTGTGAGTGATATTCATGTGAATATGTTTTATAGCTCAGTTAAATTACAGAACCCATCATGTGTCAGTCTTTAGGCTAATAATATGCTTATAGGATGATGATTTGAATATCTGATGCACAAAGCATGCTGTTCAGAGTTATCTTTCTTGAAACAAATCTCTGTGAACACCACAAAAATGTAGTTGTTTTTATTTCACCCCACCCCTAAAGTCACAATGAATAGAGAAAGAATTTAATTTATTATCTTTTTATATATATATGGCACTAATGCCCATTATTATGCAGTTCAACTAGTAACAATAATTATTTACAGATATAAAAAAAAATTGCTTACAGAAACATTGCTACGCACATATGTACATACAATATTGCAAAATAAATATACTATTTCATTATCAGCCCCACTACCAGCTGTGAATCAATATTTTTAACAATTACTTTTTTTTTAACATTGAAAGTTGTTCTACATGTATTCATAATTATATACAAAAATATCTAAAACTGACTTTATTGTCCATTACACTTCAAACAAATGTATTGTACAACACCCCATATAATCTATATTCATCGCTAAATGGAGGGGGGGGGGGAAACTTAAAATGTATGACAGTAATTGTAAACTTCAAAAAATTATATAATAATGTTTACTATGACAACCATTATGAGCAGCAATAAAACTGATCCCCCCCCAAAAAAAAAAAAAAAAAAAAAAAACTGACATAAAATTCACAAATTTTTATATAGTTTTAAGTCTATGTCAAACAGGACACATCAGACACTGTGAACTTGTGATCTTTAATATAGTAAGAATGATACAGGATATTTTAAACTGAATTCTGTTTTTAGCCACTTTCAACAATTAATGATCGAATAATATTTTAAAACTATTATTTAAGTTAACATTTAAAATTATTTAAAGCTGTGTTTCATTTATGTAAATCTTTATTTGTTTGACTATAGTGAAGGCAGTTAATTCTTATTTTTCTTCGCTGGATGAAGTAGGGATTTAACAGCCATGTTCAAAATTCACTAATTTCACAGACTGTTAATATTTTCCTAGTTACTTCTGCCATGAGGAATTTATATTTGGTTCCAACTTCACTAGCAGGTCACATAACTAGTGCTTGCATAACTACTTAGATAAAATGAGTGTATGGATCTAAATTAATTCCTATTATTAACTTCTTTTTTTTTTAAAGAGACTTTTAGTATTATATAGTCTAGAATCATGCTGTTAAGTATGTTCTTAGTGATTTCTGACACACACACATACATAAAAAATGTTATATAGCTTTTAAAATTGTGCTATAAATCATGACAAGAGATGTCTGCAGAAGGGGTCTTTCATAAACTTAGTTTCTAATTTGTGTACTGGCTCATATATTCTCACTGATTTCTGTTGATACTTAACAAGGCACTTATGTTATTGGAGGGCCTCAATTTGTCAAATGCTCTTTCTTATGTAAAATCTTGAATCATGTAGTGATCATTAGTACGAATCAATCTATACTGGAATGTAGAAAATATATGTCCATTAGTTAGCTGATATTTATAAAAGTATGCTCACTAGACTGTTCTCCAATTCAGTGCCCTCCAACATATCCATTAGAATGTTCTATGGTTCAGTTCCCTCCAATGTGTCCATTAGAACATTATATTATTCAGTGGCATGAATCATACAAAACTGTGTAAAGGATATATATTAGAAATAATTTTTTTCTGGATTGTGCACTGATAACATTCTAATTAGGAATATGGAAGGAAACGTGTCCATTAGAATGTCCTCTGATTAAAATTCCAGAATTTCAGAATTAAATTCCAGCTAGCAATACATAAGTAGACATACAAAATTCATCCACTAGACTATCCTCTCAATCAGTGGCATGATTCAAAATGCCAGAAATATGCAAAACATTTCTACTAACGATCTTTTTTTCTGGTCATTAGCAGTGTCCATGCTGTAGCTACAGATATAAAAAAAGGGTTTTCAGTACATCATCTGATTATAATGAGAAACATAGAAATATGTGTATCAAGTTAGAGATGCCAAGATGTTTTAGAAATCAGACTCTTTGTTGTATAGATCTGGACTCTCATAGGTAGAAACTGATCAATTCAATTTCTTAATTTAAATATAATTATTCTTTTAATGTTCACACAGTGGAGATGGGAGAATAGTACAGGTTGACACATTATTCTTCACTTTACTACACATCATCAACCCCTTCATTTGAAAAAAAACAAGCAACGAAAGTGAATAAATATCTTTTTGTATTAATAAAAACTTTACATCTTAGATCTTATCTAGCCTTCTGAATGCATAAATTATGTACAATACATGTAACTCAACTGAGACTAAAAATTTAGTCCAGGTGTTTCAAGATCATTAAAAAAAATCTACAGAAAAACAAATCCTTCACCTAATCCCAAATCAGATCTGGGTTACACTTTGTAAGAAAGTAATAAAATAATTTTGAAGACCATTATATTAATATTTTGCTATGATCATGAATAACGATAATAAATGTTTTAAGAGAGGGAAAAAAAAAAACATTCAAAAAATGAATGTACTAAGAGTGAGAAAAGTATTGTTTATCATTAAATATGTTTAGATATACATTTTACTCAAATTATCTAAAGTATCAGTGGTAGTGGTGGGATTATACAATCCAAAAATCATGACAAAGCTAAGGAAAACAGAAAAAAGTACTGTAATATTAACTGAGATAAACAGTGAAATTTAATAAATATGTGCAGACTTTCGTTTTCTGAAGGGGAAAGTGATAAAAAGTTGACAAATGAATGGCCAATTTAACCCCCCCAACAAAAATGTGCATCATGTAACATCAAACAGTTATAAATATTTTGATGCTTTCCAATAAAGATGGTCTGTTAACATTGCATTATGCTTGCTGCTCATCTCATCAAACTGCATGGTTTTGTTGGTTTTTTTTGTTTTTTTTTTGCATCAGTTTCATGTAAGAAATAACTGAATATGATTATACCAATTTATTTTGATTGTACAAATTAATTTTGTTTACCTTATAACAGCAACGATTGTAGTTTGGTTTTTGTGTATTATATTTCTCATGCATCAATGCTCCTGCATTTTATTTTATTTGTGGCATTCTGTTATAAAAATGGTTAATCCACAACCTGATAATCCACTTCCAATTAATCAAGTGTATGTGTGTGTTTAATTGCATTTAAATTACTATTACTCCAAATAATTCTGAAGTTGATTTGTACATTCTGCATTTTTCTCTAGTGATGCAACGAGTTCATTCATCTTAATGCTATTTAACATGTATTCACAAGTTTTCAACTACACATAAAGAAACAAACCAGATTATCTCATTCAAAGTCTTACTTAGATATTTTCTTATGGTAATAATTGAGGTTTATAACAATAAGAGTACAAACTAATGCTGAAATTTTTAACATCACACAAAGTAAAAAACTAACATTATAAGATTTATTAATTTATTTGATTTAAAAAAAAAAATGATTTAGAAGGCATTGATAACTATATAATGTTAAGAAAGTGTCGTAATCAAAACCAAGGCATACATACCTTGAACTCAAACGAGTATTTTGTCATGATATCCATCAAACAGTGTGACCTACTATCAAGAAAAGTGAACTCATGTATAATTGTAGGTTGCTTTTTTTTATTATTGACAAATTATGCACCTTCTGGTCAAGAATGAGTTTTGGAAGTCTATCTTTCACAGAAAACAATTTTAAATGAATGTTCTTTGCATAAACTTAAGAAAAAAATATTGAAAACACGTGGCTTAGATGTATACCAACTATATCAGATATCATCACTTGTTTCCAGTATGAGTTATTTCCCTTGATCGTTGGTACACCATAATTATAAATATAGTCTATTGCACAATACAATATGAAAACACTAGTTTCGGTTTCTTACAATTGACTTCTAGACAAAAAAACCTGATGAAATAAAATTATATAAATATTCCCTTTTTTCCAAGTTGCATATTAATAGTGTCAACTATATATGTACAGAGCTACCAACATGTAAATATTATTCAGGGTCAGTATTTGACCTCTGTGATCAACTAGGATTTAATTTTTTTCTTTTAATCCTGCTGAAAAATTCATGATTATTTTAAAAGAGTTTTAAAACTACCATTTCAAATGTATCACATCATATGGGCTTTAAGGAGGGCATTATTACAGTAGTTATTTTCTTATAGACATAAATATATTTACCCTCACAAGTAGGGTTACAGTAATTTTTCTTGTTGAATTAAAAAATCTTAGAAGACAATAAGTTTCAGACATCAAGGATTTGACATATTCTGACTCAAACCAAACAAAAACTGCTACATTTTTATATATAGAAGATAGAAATACCTTACTGCATTCTAATGGAAAGTTTTAAAAATATTCTTTTTACTTATCTTCTCATATTATAATAGAAATCTTTAGCCACCGACATCTCAATATTGATATTCAGTTCAAACAGGCAGATTGAAGTTTCAGTCAAAGAAGATTATGAATGTATGCTTATACCTGCACCTTTGTCAAGATTAATTTTTAATACATCCTTTCTGTTTTGATTTTTCATCAGCAAGATTAGAACTGTCTCTTTTGTCATTTGTCTGTTCAGATTAGTGAAATCTTATTTATATTTCTCTTTTGTCAATACACAGATTATCATTATGCATGTGGATTATTTTTGTTATTTTATTTGACCTCTAGTTTCCTTATTTGCTTAAGTAATCTGTATGCATTTTTGCATTTTTATGTGTAAATATTGCAAAGTGCTTAGAGCTTCATAAGATTGAATTATCTCTTTTTAGTTTAATCATTTGTTATTTATTTAACTGTTGCTTCTGTTCATATCTGACACTCATGCTTTCTCTAAATCCATTATTATTATCAAGCTTATATCAATAATAGCAATTATTTCTGACTATTTATTTATATGAAATTTCTGGCAAGCTTTATATTTTATGTAATGTTACTCAATTTATTAAAATAGTGTACAATCTTATAGGTTAATGGTAGGTCTAGTGCATTGATTATCTACCCTTATTGTTTCAGGCTGTTGGCCATCAACACTTTAACACCATTGAAAATACTTAAGCATAGTTATGTATTAAAAAATGTAATGGGTATCACCTAATTTCTACAGCAATTATTTCTGCATAAGTTCATATTGTAATTATTTTATATGTCTCTCAAGAATGTAAGTGTTGTACAACTTATGACCTGAACAAGTCAATAGTTCATTAAGAATGAAGTATATACTCTTATTTATATTAAGTTCACTGGACTAGTGAATGGACTGAAATTATGAAAACAAACTGAAAACTGAAGTTCTGATTTCTGGCAAGAATGACAAATTTTACTGGAATGTGTCACACTAATTGAACAATTCTACAGATGTATTAATGTTTCCAAATAAAACTAACAACAATGTGAAATTTGTAACAAAAATAAAATAAAATAAATAAAAACACTTCAACAGATGATGTATGGAATGTGTGCATACATAAATATGCAATGTCAAAGATTATTAACAGCAGATTTGAGCCTGCTCTGTCATGTTCGAGTCATGAATATATTCCAATAACAGTCAAACTAAGGAAAGTCTAAAAAATTCTGTAAGCCAAATTTATTTGGGGTTCTATCAAGTCAATTAGTTGGTTCTATAATAATCAATTCCATGAAGATTTAATAATAATGATGATAATGGATATACATAGATGCAAATTCTTGAAAGGAGCTTGAAGTGGTTTACAGTCATGGCCATTAAGATCTGTATTAATTAGTCTGAAGGTGGGTGAGGTTATTTAGAAATACCAGGGCAAGATTTGAACCCAATACCTTCATCATGTGAGGTCAGTGCTTTAACTCAGAGACAATGAGCTCTTCAGTCTACTCAACAATGAGGATTTATTGTAATACTCAATAATGGGCACTTTTGAGGACCAATACCCCAAAGAGTTTATATGTGTCTGAAGGTCATTGGCTCTGTTATAAAAGCTTTTGAAGCACAATAACCTTTACTGCGGAAAACAAATAAAACTAATTAATATAATCTTGACTCTATCAGTAAAATGGTTTTCCCCAATTATATTGTCAAAAAATTAAAAGACTCAACTCCTGCATTTAAAAAAAATGCCTGTAGGGTTAACCAGTGTAAATATTATTGTTGTTGAAAAAAATACTCGCTCTAAACAAAGACAAATGCTGTCATTTATGATGATCACTGTGTGTGGTTGTGGAAAGAAACATGGCATTAGGTCAAAGGTCAATACTAGCTACAGCAGCCAGCTTCCTTTTTTTCATGTTCCACATAGTCTGCTACACAAAACTTGGGCTCATTGGGATGTCGAGTCTTCTTCATTTTTAGATCTCTAGAATTAAAAAAAGTATATTAAAACATTGTGTAGGGAAAAAAAAGAAAGAAAAATCTCATTAAAGAAAAATTCCATCTGTCTTTCTTGTCTTGTCCCATCCATCCATCCATCCATCCATCCATTTTAGGACCTGAACCACATTTAACATTTTGAGAAATCTGTGAAATAAGTCAGTGAGAAACATTGAATTTTGAAATAATTGCAGATGTACAATATGCATTAATTTTTCATTTCATAAAATCTTTCACTAATACTCTTAATATTTTATTTTGCACTTCATGTGTTCATCAAAACCAAGAACTGTAAAAGGCAGGATTTAATTGATTTAAAAAACAAACCTAGATACTCATTTCTTTAGTGCGAAAGAGGATTGGTTGCTAAATCTAATGGTGTTTGTATCATGTGTACTAATACTGGTTCATAAGTCATAGTAGTTTAGGTAAGCAGTCATAAATATTTTTTTAAACTACTGGAATAATATATTTAATTTAATTTTTAAAATTACAAAATATTATAAAGAAATAAATTCACTCCGTGTTCTTCATTTTGATGCTAAACATTTTCTTTACTGTATCAGATCAACATTTAATTTTTCACAGATAAGTCCCAAAATGCAAAGTATTGATGTGCACACATGCACACACACACACACACACACACACACACAGTGATTGTAACAAGCAGAAATGTTAAGTACTTCAGTATAAAAAAAATAGAGTAAATTATAACAAAGAGCCTACTAACATATATATGTATAAACATAGAGGAAAATCATTAACTGAAATTGTGAGTATTGTTTATCAAAAAATGTGTCTCTACTTCATTATATTTATATAATGTCTTTAATTGTGCATGAATAATATACATTTACAATGACAAGTACAAATACAAACAGAAATACAATTATCATATTGTGGGAGACAACTAGGTGACATTACTTAGAAAGTGATAAAGGTGCACTTTATTGTTTTAGCTGACTGAGTTGAGACAATTTTTATAAGATCTAGACACACTAAAACCACCTTTTAATATTTTTTTAATAAAAATCTTAGCATAGTGCTTCCAACAAAAAATAACCCAATGTATTTTCCATCTAGAATTTACATTTCATGTTAATTTAGACTCACTAACATTCAAATTCTCCTCTTGAGCATGTTCTCTGGTCAGTATAGGAGCTAAACATATACCTCAAATCAATATTGTTTGAAAGCTATATCTAAAGCAACTGATTTGCAAACCTAGTATATTCTGATAAATCACAATGTTTTAATAAGTAATGAACACACATTCCTTGGCCATTTCCCTAATACCATAAATTTATATACATAATTGGGGAAAACAAGCAATGTATGTCAGTTTTATAATTACTACACACTCAATGACAGCAGTTTGTCAAATTTAATGCATTCAAAAGATTTATGATGTTTTAAACTCGTTATAAATTTCCAGATGCTAGTATTGATGTAAGTGAAAACCTACACCAAATCCAAATACAAGATATAATTATACACTGCAATTTAAATTTTGTTCTTTTTAGATTTTGGTTTTGTATTGTTTTGAGGCAAGGGAAGTTACCCAAATCAGCTTTTCTATAACTATTTTAATTACAAAAGACCGCACAATATTTTGTTTGTTGATAAAATTAATTATATATCTACCTAAAAAATACCTAAGTTTGCATAAGTGCGAACAGATAGAGAACAGAGTCAGTCAAGTAAAATCTTGCGAAGAATCACAAGATGTCAAATGAAATTTGCTACGATCAATTCATTTAGCATATCCATCAAGATTTAGTGTTGTGTTGTGTGTCTGTACTCTGTTTAATTAAGCAGTAAACAAATAATTTACCTTGTTTAATTAAGCAGTAAACAAACTAATATTATAATTTACCTTGCTATGGCCATAAAGGCAAGTTCAACGTTAACTCCAGTTTTGGCACTAGTTTCCATAAATGCAACTCCATATTCCTGTGTAGAATAAAAGAAACCAAAAGGAGTGTCAGATTCCTCACAGAATGACATAATTCAAGGTGCTCAAATTCAGGTGTATTGAACTGGAATATCCCAAGCATGAGGGTCTGATGAGATGCCATGGGGCACTTGAAATTGTTTTTTTTCCTCATTTATTTATTTTTATTTTGTCAAGGTCCCATATGATACATTTATGCATTTCTCTGATTAATAGCTAATTATGTAATTTCATTTTATTGTATTTATTTAATTTACTGGAACATTATAAAATATTATTATTGTAGTTGAGTGAAACCAAAGAGTGTAAGAGGAAAAAGATTGAACCGCTTTTCAAAACTACCTTTATTTCTTCTGTTTAACAGTTTGTAATATGTGTGTAAGCATGCACTTCTGGGTGTAATCCATATGAAATTATATCAATTTACAATGATTAAACTTATATACACATTTTTTAAAAATTGGGTAAAAACCCTACAATATAAAATTTTTAAAATAAATTTTAATTTTGAATAAATTGCAATTCCTTTTTAATTTATTCAGAATTTATTTCTTAAATCAAAATGTGCTCTTACTGTACTAAAAAATCTTGAAAATACTAGAAAATGACTGCCTACATTACAAATAAAATATAAGTTGTGCAGATGAAGTCATTTCAATATACTGGATGAACATCAAAAGTTAATGTGAGAAACAAACTGTTAACAATTTTTTTTAAAAAATCACTCAGCTGATAAGAAATAAACAAAGAAGTGGCAAGTTATCCAAAAAATTATGAATAGATAAACTTTAGTTGCAAAAGAAGTACAAGAAATGCAGCAGAGCATGTCTTCCAAATGAAAGGGTTTTGGTTGGAAGGTGTTATATTCATTACTCTTTTACCCCCTCCCTTTCATTTCTTGGTTTAATACTGGCAAGTCAATCATTCTGTCATTGCTACTTTACATGCAATTACAGTTCTGATTGTTCTTTATAAAAAAAGCAAGAATGAAAATATGAGGTCTAGAGACAATAGAATTTTTCTTAAAAGCTGAAAATGAAATTTGCAGGGAGGAGTAATAGCAATGCCAATGATTTATTAACATTTTGCCAAAGACTAATGTGGATAAACCTGAGGTAAGTATGCAATCACTCTTCCACCTGTCTTGCACAAGGAAAGAAGTGGGTGAAGAGAACTGCATTAATTAAATAATACTTACCCTAGCTAACCTTTCTCCATCCTCTTTTCTGACAACGCGCTCTGCAGAAGAATCACACTTGTTTCCCAACAGCATAATAACAACATCATCCTGCGCATACTCATTTATCTCTGCTAGCCATGCCTGCAAGCAATCATTTATGTCTTGTGCAATACACTAATCTAATTTATATACAATGCACTAATACGTGTTATATACAATGCACTAATACGTGTTATATACAAACCACTGTTTTGTGTCTCATACAATAGACTAATATGTATTATGTACAATCCACTAATTCATGTATTGTACAATGCAATAATTTGTGTCTTATATAATACACTTTTTTTTGTCTTGTACAAAGCAGTAATTTTGTTGTCATAAACAATGCACTAATCTGTGTCTTATTCAATGCAATAATTTGTGTCTTATACAGTATACCAGGGGTGCACAAACCGCGGCCCCCAGAAGACTTTAGAATGTTACCATTATTTGTGGCCTGCAAGGAGCTTTTAACATTATTCTGAACAAGGGAGTAGAATAGTGGTCTGCTTTCCCGCGCATGCTTCTTGTGCTGTGTTGAAAACAAATGCTGGATGCTGTATTGAGGTGAGAGCACTGTGTATTGGGCACATTGTTGCTTCAGCTGATCAAAGGGGTATGTGTTGAAATAGTAGTATCTGCGAATCTTTGATGTATGGTGACATCAAATAGCATTAGAAAGACCCAAGTCGACAGGCAGCCAGCCAAAGTTCAGTCTGGGGATGGGGTGAGGTGATGCGGGGGGGGGGGGGAAGGAAGGTGCAGTCAGTGTGTATGAATATGCGGCTGTGGATGTCTGGTTGGCATGTACTGAATGAATTACACAGCGTGAAGTTGTTTTTAAACTACTGCCCTTTGTAAATATGTCAAAACCTGCTGCATAAGAAGCGTAAAATTGAAGACGAAAATCATCATCTTTAGTGGATGGCTAAATACTTTATGTGGCATTTTAATGGAGCAGCTATGTGCTTAATTTGTTGTGATGAAGGACTTCAACTGCAAGCGGCATTACAAAACAAAGCACGCTGCGACTTTTGATGACTTAAAAGGTGCTGTGAGAAACAACAAAATTGAGCAACTTTTAAAAGGTCTGTCAGCACAGCTACATTTCTTCACAAAAAAGTTTGAAGAAAACAAGTATTTTGCTCGTGCAAGTTGCAAAGTAGCACATATTGTTGCCAAATCATCACAGCCGTTTACTGACGGTGAGCCGTTTACTGACTGTGACTTTGTCAAAGACTGCATCCAACCTGTCCAATATGTCCTGAAAAGGCGATCTTTTCAACACAGTCCCACTCTCACTGACGACCATTCAAGGCCCTGTCCAAGACTTAGCAAAAGATGTTTGTGAACAGTTGTGTGAAAGACTTGCTAACTGTAAGTACTTTTCAATTGCTTTGGACAAGAGCACTGACAACATTGACATAGCACAATTGCTGGGTTTTGTGCGTGCAGTGGATGAGAACTTTGAAATAACTCAAGAATTAGCTGGTATGGCTTCACTACATGGGCGGACGACTGGTGAAGATATTTTTGGAGGAGTGACTTCCGTTCTTGGAAACCTTAACGTCCAGTGGCCAAAGCTACCCAGCATTACCACAGATGGTGTGCCTGCTATGACTGGAAGAGCATCAGGATTTGTTGCTCATTTGCTGCCACATTTGCAGGGGCTTGGAATTCCAACAGATAGTGTCCACATGTACCATTGCATAATTCATCAGGATTCGCTCTGTGCACGAATCTTGAAATTTGACGTCATGAAATTCGTTTTTAATTCTGTGAACTTCATACGATCCAGAGGACTTAATCATCAACAGTTCAGACCATTTCTTGAAGACATCAAGGCAGAATATCGAGACATTCTGTATCACACAGATGTCATGTGGCTGAGTCGAGGAAAGGTATTAAAATGGTTTGTTGAGTTGTGAACGGAAATTTGTGAATTCCTTACTGTCAAAGGCAAAGACACGGCTGTGTTTGCTGACAAACAGTGGTTGGCAGACTTGGCATTTCTGACAGACATGGCAGATCACTTCAATAGATTCAACCAGCGTCTCCAAGGCAAAGATCACTTTATCTTTGATATGTACAAGGAACTGCAGTCCTTCACGTTGAAGTTGAGGCTCTTCTGTTCGAATCTGCAAGCTGGAAATCTTTGTCATTTTCCAATTTGTTCAGCTTTTCAGAAGGAGTACCAATGTAACTTCAGCAGATACCATTGCAATTGTGAAACATTGCTGAAGGACTTTACTGAACGCTTTGATGCCTTCAAGGAGCACAAGGACTTATTCAACTTCATTCGCGATCCTTTCTCATGTAGTGTAGAGTCCGTGCCTGATCACTGTCAACTGGAGGTCATTGATCTTCAATGTTCACCTGAACTGAAGTCATCATTTCAGCAGAACAACATTTTAACATTTTATGGAAGTCTCAGCTCGAGCACATACAGAAATGTCAAGGACTTGGCTTGCAAGTTGTTGTCAGAATTCGGCAGCACATACTTGTATGAACAAACGTTTTCAGTAATGAACAAGAACAAGCTGAGATCGAATTTGACCGACAACAATCTCTGTTCGATTTTGAGGCTGGCGACTACAAAACTCGAACCAAATATTGACAAAGTTGTTAACAACATTCAGGCTCACCCTTCTCACTAATAAAGACTAAATCTATGTTAATAAGGCAAAAACGAATGTAAAGACATTATTTCATTATTTGTGTTGTTCTTTTTCTACTGAGCCATCCAGGTGCAATCTGACTTGCGGCCCTCCATGCACTATCAATTGGAAATGTGGCCCTCTGGCCTAAAAAGTTTGTGCACCCCTGCAGTATACTTATTTGTGTCATATACAATGCACTAATTTGTTCTTATACAATGCAGTAATCTATGCCTTACACAAAGCACTAACTAGCAGTCCCTTAATTCTGCATGTACTCTGTGATCTCTGCTCAACATATTTATCAATAATTACAATTTTAACTTATAATGATATATTCACCAACAGTCCTTCACTTCTGTTTGCCCACAGATCTTTGCTATCCAAGCAAGCAAGCAATCGCCATTCATGTCTTGCAATGCACTAATAATACTTTAATTCATGTTTTTAAATAGCACAAGCTAAACAAAACAGTAGTTAACTATTGTGAGCCAATCAAATCTTTTTCTTAATATTAAGGTAACCATTCTTAAGCAGCCATCTCATTTCTATATACAAAAGGAAATAACTGTCTGGCAATAATGTTAACTGACATTAATACAAACCTGGCTGACAAAATCCATTCCTAGTGACATCTCATTTCAGAAAAAGCTAGACCAGACCCTTGAGTGAGATTATGAGACTTAAAGCATGATAACTTGACAGCTTTAAATGAAGGTATTTTAAAGTTTAACTTTACTACAATAAATACAAAATACCTAGAAAGAGCAATGTGCAGACTTCTGCCTTGACTTGTATATTTTAAAGTACTAACAGAATATATTAAAGATGCAAAAGAGAACTAAATGTATACACTATTACTGTAAATTTGTTCACCCCATTTAACTATTAAAACATTTGCATGCCATACCCAGACACAAACAGTTTGTTCTTATATGCACTGCCATACCCAGACACAAACAGTTTGTTCTTGTATGCACTGCCATACCCAGACACAAACAGTCTGTTCTTGTATGCACTACCATACCCAGACACAAACAGTTTTTTTTTTTTTTTTATGCACTGCCATACCCAGACACAAACAGTTTGTTCTTGTATGCACTGTCATTTTCATAAACCAAACTCATTCACAAAAATGTGCTTTGCAAGCACTCTAATTCTGATATGCTATCATCAAGATGTTTTCTCTGGTGTATTCTCATTATCATGTGTTAAACTCCTTCATAAGAATTATCCAACACATGCACATAAACAATATAGATCCCATTTGCAGCCATAGACACGTTGTCAGTCCATAGAAGACCATCTCTTGAGTTATTGTATCCTTGCACATTTTTTTAAAAACAACTTTTGGCTTTTTGTGCAATTTATTACACTGCTTTTAGTTATAAAACCAGATGTGAATTTATCACTTTTATGAAATAAATTCATTTCTCCTCACTCATACTACAATGGTATTTAAAAAGCCTAATAGTGAATTCATCTCACTCATGAAATAAAGTCATTGCAGCACACTAATTTTATTTTAGGTTCTTCTTAAACTGACAAATAGTGAATTTATCATGCTTGTGAAATAAAGTCAGTGCTGCACACTCGTATACATGTATTACAAAGGTATTTAAAAACTGAATAGTGAATTTATCACACTTATGAAATAAAGTCAGCATTGCCATTCACTCGTTTCTTTCTTAGGTTTCCATGGAAAAGGAGCTCAGTTTTAATCACACATCTCTTGCTTGTGTTATTGAAATGTGTTTTGTTTGTGCAGGGTGTATTTTAGTTTAAAAGTTTAAACAGCTAATTTTTCAAGTATTTTGTTAAAAAAAAAAATATGTATTACTGTTAATATTATTTATTAGCTTCTTTCTGACTGCTGAGAAAGAGTCATGGATCCTTCTGGAGCTGAACAGAGAATGATGCTCAGCCATGCAGAAATTAAATCATCATGACTACAAATCAAAAATTCAGTTATAAAGTGAAACAATTATTGTGAAAAGATCAGAATTAAGGCAGGCTAATAAGTGTTTCATATTTCCTAGTAGCTTTCCTTCCCCAAACTCTACATTTAAATTTTATTTAATTCGTTTCTTTATCACACAACTTAATACCAAGTAAAATCTCCAGGTTCCTAAGACACAACAATCGAAGGACTTTTCTATTTGAGGTATTTTTTAAAAAATATATTTTATAACAATTTTAAAATAAATTGTATTATTTATTCTAGCAATATATTTTCAAGCTGTGGTGTCACTCACTGCATATATTTATACCATTCAATATCACATGGATTCTATCTGGATTGATTCACTCACAATTTTATAAGCATGATAAGTTACCTTTACATTAAGAACCATTTACAACTCCATGCTGAGAAGAAAATAAGTCAAAATACACAAATTCGATGTACATTTAAGATTTTTAAATATCTGTGCAGAAATTACTACTATCAATGCAATGTCTTTTCTGACTACATACACACCCATATACTGCTACCGTTGCAATACATACCCGTATATTATCAAAGCTGGTTTTGTTTGTTACATCATATAAGAGAAGAAGAGCTGTAATGAAGAAAATAAACTTAAAATGTAATGAACAAAAGATAAACCCAACCCTTTTTATATATACTTATTTATTTTTTACAAGCTATAATGAAAATGCATATGATAAGTGAGTTTGCTTTATATTTTGCACAGATAAATAGATAGACCATCAAACGACACACAAATATATAGACATACAGTTAGACCAACTGACAGATAGAGAGAGAGGTAGATAATCTGTTTTAATGCAATGCTGATATCAATATAAATTTCACAGTCAAAATTAAAATATTCTTGCCTTAATACCTACGATAAATGAATTTAAAGCAATATGAATGACAATTTTATTAAATATTTTATACAAATAAACATATGTATGTTATTTAATGCAGTTTACAGCTTGCATTAAAATGTAAAATCTGAACATTTCTATAGCAACTGCATCACACACACACACACACACACACACACATGATCAAGAAATTAAGTCTTGTGCAAAATAAAATTAGTGCAATATAATAAATATGATTAAAGATGGTGCCAAATCACAAGGAAATGTCATTTTAAAAAATATTGAAATATATGTAACAAACACAGTACTGACAAGGCAAGCTGCACAAAAACACATACAACAACTAATATAAAATTGATTAAAAAATAAAGAACAGAATAGAGATATACACTTTGTCAAAGCAACTAGAAAAAGTGCATCCAAAGTCTATGAAAATGCCAATTCTTGGTTCTCCAAGAAGTGGATACTGTCATGATGGTGTATATCACAGACACACAAAGTCTTAAGTGGCACAGTTTAATGTAGTGACATTTTAACTTTTCAGTGTATATTGCGCATGAAGCTTAAGACTTTGTGTGCCTTCAGTATGTACATACGAAAGCATATATGTCAGCATGTGTTGTGCAATTCATTGTCAGAATGATTTTTTTCAATGCAAATTGTCTTTTGCTTTAAAAATTGTTAATGATCCTATCCGTACAGATTTCTGCTCAAAATAATAAAAATGGCTGGAGTGTTGGCTTATTTTCTTTTATTATTTATTAAATATTTATTAAAATTAACCAGTAATGTATGAGTGCTATAACAAAACATAACTGCAGAGAACTTTTACAACAAATGAATTTAAAATTATGTAATACTTTCTATAATAATTTTATCTTGTGAATATTGAATAAATGACTAAATTAGCTAGGCATGTATTTCTGTACTTTGAGAGAAAGATAATTGTTGTGTACTATATAACATGTTCTGTCACGACTTCATAACTATCTATTAGATATATCTACAACACTGAGAAATATATAAAATAATATATAGTACATAAAATGTATATTACAGTATAACATATAAAGTCGGAGGTCTACTGTAATAACCAGCGCAATGCCGAATGATAGTAGAGAAATATTAAGTTCTGCCTAATTTTCTTTTCTTCTCATAATTCAAATTAAATGACTAAAAGAAAAGAACTTTTTTCGTTTTAAAAGAAGTTTATCTAAAACCTTATTACACTGCAAATCCTTCTACACCAACGTGAATTTACATATTTGGCTACACAATATATTTTACTTAAACTTTACCACAAAATCCTTTGATTTATGTGCATTTACAGGTTTGACTATGTACATCTATTGGGAAACCTTACTACAAAGCCCTTTACATTTACAAGTGTACGCTTCTAGGCTGGGTTACATGGTATCTTTTCATTATATTTTTTAATATTGCTCATCTTCATTTACACGTGTTTGCACATTTGACAATATTATATCTTTTTTATGAAGCCTTACCAAAAAATTCTCCTCATATATACATTTGCATTTGTGGCTTTGAAATCTGTTTTATTGTTCAGGTGGCAAATTGGTTTGTTACTAGATCAGATAGCCTGATGTTGGAGCTAAGTGTCTAACTAACCTTTTTCATGATGTGAATAAATTGAATTTTAAAGCAAAATTAAATGCTTCAAAATGATGTGAGTGAAAATAACACCAGTTCAAAGCAGCTTCTACTAGGCTTAATACTTGGTGAGTGTTCCAACTTAAAACAAAGCACACTCTAATCATACACAGTCAATGTATTCAGTTACACACTGACAACCTTTGCAGCTGATGATAATGACACTGATTAGCACATTCCAGTGAACAGACTGACATGGAAGCAAATATTCTTTGCAATCACAGGGCATCACTGACCTCAAGAATTTGCAGTGACACGTAAAAGATAGAAAAAAAACCACAAAACCCACAAATACACCAATACAATGCTGTGAACTAGAACAAGACAAACAGCCAGGGACACGATTTCAGCACACTTAGAGATCAGAAAATACAATGTAGTGTAGCAAAATGCAGTCTGGGCGAAAAGGCACAGGCAAAAAATGGATTGCAGTACCGATTTTGGAAAAAGGGGGAGAGAATAATACTCTTTCGGTCTGCTGCAGCTGGTCTTAACTCTTGGTTTCAAGTCAAACTGTTTGACATTATATGGCCTGTGAACTGTTTGACATTTCATAGCCCGTGATTTTTTTCTTATTTTTTTTTTAATAATTAAAGCAATAGCTTATGTTTCCAAGTGAGTCAGTGTTTTAACTAAATAATATTTGTTGAAGTGAAATGAAAGGAAGGATAAATCTGGAAAGAATGGAGAACGTTTACATAGAGAATGCTTTATCATTAAGACATCTGGCCACACTTCTGAAGTCAATCGTGAGGCAATATGACTCATTTTATGTGAAACATTTATCAAACGATGCTATTTTCTTACAACTAGATATGGCTGTCAGTGGAAACCATGACTAAAATTGATAATACATGTACATATAAGTATTTTTATAAGGCTAATTAACACAAGTCAGTGATAGGTGTTCATGAGATAACAAATTTTCTTTGTCAGTTTAAATAGAATGTGTGTGTGGGGGGGGGTATGTACCTTTTCTTTTTTTTTTGTCTTGTCTTAGTTTGGCATAAAGGTTATGATCTAATCATGTCATGACATTTGAAAATGACACATAATACATGTACTAGATCAAGAAACTTACTGATACAGTGAAATGAAAATCTATGTTTCTTATAAAACAAATTTTTAAACTAATGATTGATATTGCTTGATTTTAAAACTTACCAAAAAAACTTACTTTTATTATTATATTACTAATAAAAATTATTATTATCATTTGTAGTAGTAGAAGTACTTTAAGTGATATTCAATAACATATATCAGTACAGTAAATACTGGGCTACAGGTTGTAGTTTACCATTTTAGGTCCTTTCAGCTAATAACAATTATAAAACCAAATATACCAGCATTAAAATGAGATTAAAAAAATAATGAAACAATAGCAATCAACACAAATATTTTAGTTAACACACTGACTATATCTGTATACATTATAAATTGACTAGCAAGACTCTTTTGGGGGTGGAGATAAGGGTAAGAGGGTAGGTTCACTAGGTTGCCATCAGTTTCACCGGACTTGTAATATTTATTTTGAACATTAGGAAATGAAACTGAAATTAGCCTGTTCCCAAATGAAATTTAATTAGATTTATGTAGGAAACAAAATATGTGTTATCTCAGCTGCTTTACTTCTTTCCTTTCTTGAAATGGGCTAAAATTTATAAAGAATGCAGTTTAGTTTTGTTTCTCTTGAACTATAAAGGTTAAGAGCAGCTGAAGCTTTTGATTGGTCAAAAAAGTAGGACAAACATCCGTCAATATGCAAATGAGTGCACCACAAGGTACCGTGGGCGTCTCTGTAGTATGCGTGTGTTATGCTCCGGAATCTCTCCTGCCCAGCAGTGTCCCAGATCTGAAATCCAATGCATAATGGGCAACATGAGACAGACATTGAGACAAGGGTCTTAAAGAGAAGAAGGAAGAAGTTTAGAAAGAGAAAGGCAATATAGACCACTGCTGCTCAAGGCAGTACAGACTCATAACTCCAGACCTTGCACACCACTGGCTTATAAAGTTGTATTGGGAAAGACAAATCATTACCCTCCCACCCCAAGTTTGTGCAAAAAATAAAAAAAAAAATAATGATTTTGTTAAAAATTTAGTGTAATGTAATGATAAATAATAAAGTGTCTCATAGAAATAAATTTAAATTTCATAATTCTGAGAATCTGGGTTTGGTTAGTGCCAATCTCATAACCAATTGCAAAGGAAAATCACCATTATAATAAGCAGCCACTGTACAAATAATAGTTTATCTGTAAATAGCTTGATACTATTTACAAATAGAAAACAACTTTGCCAGTGTTGTAGAAAATCAGGAGCAGGTATTCTGCAAAGACCTTGGCCAGCCGTCATGGGGTCAAAGTGACCATGCACTGAAGCAGAACATACCATTGGCATCACGATAATAAGCACGAGTGATGCTTCGAAATCGCTCTTGCCCTGCTGTGTCCCAGATCTGAAAGAGAAGCATCATCATGACTAGCTCTCACTCTTAAGTCAATGTCATTCCCATCATCATGACTAGCTCTTGCTCCTAAGTCAATGTCATTCCCATCATCATGATTAGCTCTCACTCTCAAGTCAATGTCATTCTCATCATCAAGACTAGCTTCACTCTCAAGTCAATGTCATTCTCATCATCAAGACTAACTCTCACTCAAGTCAGTGTCATTCTCATCATCAAAACTAGCTCTCACTCAGGTCAGTGTCATTCTCATCATCAAGACTAACTCTCACTCAAGTCAGTGTCATTCTCATCATCAAGACTACCTCTCACTCTCATGTCAATGTCATAACTAGCTCTCACTCTCAAGTCAGTGTCATAACTAGCTCTCACTCTCATGTCAATGTCATAACTAGCTCTCACTCTCAAGTCAGTGTCATTCTCATTATCAAGACTAGCTCTCACTCTCAAGTCAGTGTCATTCTCATTATCAAGACTAGCTCTCTCAAGTCAATGTCATAACTACCTCTCACTCTCAAGTCAGTGACATTCTCATCATCAAGACTAGCTCTCACTCTCGAGTCAGTGTCATTCTCATCATCAAGACTAGCTCTCAATCTCAAGTCAATGTCACACCTAGCTCTCACTCTCAAGTCAGTGTCATAACTAGCTCTCTGTCAAGTCAGTGTCATAACTAGCTCTCACTCTCAAGTCAGTGTCATTCTCATTATCAAGACTAGCTCTCACTCTCAAGTCACTGTCATAATTAGCTCTCACTCTCAAGTCAGTGTCATAACTAGCTCTCACTCTCAAGTCAGTGCCATTCTCATCATCGATACTAGCTCCTGCTCATAAGTTAAATTGAATCGTTTCATCATGTCTCATGAACTCTTGCATTCAAGATAAATTCAGTCTAATTCAAATTTTATTTTTTCAAGTAAAATTAAATCTATTATTTACACTAGCTTTCAATCTCGAGTAGTTGGCACACCACTTATATAACTACAGCTCTAGCTCTGATATAATTTCAGTCCCAATAACTTGTTCTTATTCTAAACATGGTGTACTTTGTATTTCAGTAACTAGCTAGCTTTTGATCTCAAATACAGCCTCTGAGTGTCATTAAAAACATAATTAGCTATCGGTTTCAACTACAGTTCTCTATATGCCATTAGCATAAACAGCTCTCAACCTCATCAGGTTAAGCTCTCAGTCTCGCCAGATACCCTAGACACCACTGACAACATAACTAACTCTTGATCTCAAGCCATGTTCTCTAGATATCATTGACCACTAACTCTTGATCTCAAGCCATGTTCTCTAGATATCATTGACCACTAACTCTTGGTCTCAAGCCATGTTCTCTAGATATCATTGACCACTAACTCTTGGTCGCGAGCCATGTTCTCTAGATATCATTGACCACTAACTCTTGGTCTCAAGCCATGTTCTCTAGATATCATTGACCACTAACTCTTGGTCTCAAGCCATTTTCTCTAGATATCATTGACCGCTAACTCTTGGTCTCAAGCCATTTTCTCTAGATATCATTGACCACTAACTCTTGGTCTCAAGCCAAGTTCTCTAAATGTCATGATTATAACCAATTCTTGATCTTGTTTAGTTTTCAGTTACATAGCTCTTGATATCAAGTCAGTTTCTCTATGTTATAACCATATGCAGTTTTTTATTTCAAGTCAAGTTCTGGATCCATGGTCGTGTTTGTCTTTCGCAATGTATTTGTAAAATTACCACCTATCTCAAACTTATTTACATGATAGAATCATGAGTAACATGTATCTAAAGTCTTTGTACATGTCATTAAGATAAGAAACATTTGTCTTGAGTATTACTGTAATGTGACTGACATTTCTTTTACTTTACTTTATATGCCACTAATCCGATCTAATGTCCATCAAGCATATTTACATATTAACAGGACTAACATTCATCAAGAGTGTTTACATATTAACAGGACTGACATTCATCAAGTGTATTTACATGTTATCAGTGATCAAGTGTTTACATGTTAAGAGGGCTAACTTTTTATCAAGAGTGTTTACATATGAAGAGGACTAACATTTAGCACGTATGTTTAAATATTAAACAAGACTAAATTTATCAAGAGTATTCACATTTTAACAAGACTAACATTCAAGTGTGTTTGAATATTAACACTAGCCATTAAGTGTGCTGTCATTAGCAGTCATTAAGTGTGCTTACATACTAACATGAGTATGAACTATGATTAACATTTAGGTCACTTCATTTATATGTACCAAATCATTTTCCTTAAATGTGTTTACATATCAAAGATACAGCACTCATTAAAAATTATGTTTACAAGTCATTAGCATTTATGTTGAAACTGTTTAGGTCACCATCAAGTCTGTCTCAGATCAACAGCACATATTATGAGTCAACATGGTGAACATTTATGACCTTTTCCTTGTTTGTTTTGTCACTTTAAAAGTTTTTTTTTTCAACCAAGCCTCTGCCAAGACTAAACATGGGATGCATCACTTGTTATATGTCTGGGAAATAATATCAGAAGAAACATTTCTCATGCAAGAGAATGACTCGTGAAGCACCAGTTCTGTCTGTTGGGCATTTAAACCATGTGCCATGATATTAAAAGAAACTTTCCCTAATCTCACATCTGCTTCAATATCATTATCATGAATGAGTTCTGACCAAAACCAGAACAGCCTCCATTAGCACTGACTTCAAGGCTGATTACTTGCACTTGCATTTTTGTCTTCAGTCTTACAATGGGTAACATGCCATTATCTAGAATAACAGGAATGAGGGACATTATATATGAGATGGTCAGAAGGACACAATAAATGATGTATATACACTGGTACAATGTAGCCTGCATGGCTACATCGAGCTACATGGTGGCTCAGACACTTCCTTATAACACATATCAAAATGAAAGGGATTCCAAGAGGAAAGGGATATCGAGATGAACTAGAATTTTTTTTAAAAATCAATACCAACAAGTAACAATACTGAATCACATAGAAAAGGTCAGAAGACAGGCAAGTTTCAAGTCTCCGGGTGCGCCTGAAATCTGATCCACTAGCAGACTCACACGTGTTTCTCGTTAAAGTTTGCAAACATTTTCTAAACGCGTATTGATCGTCGTACCCAATTAAAGATACAGTATATTTAGAAAATGAATCTTCTTGGGTACAAAGCTTAATCTGTGTGCTGACTTTATGGGCAAATTACTTTTGCTGTTAAGCTAAAGGATGTTTTAATTAGCCGTTGTGAGTGCGGCCTGCTGGTTTGAAGACAGAGAAAAAAGTAAGTTATGAGGCTAAAAGTATAGTACTGAAAGAAAATAAATAAAATAAAAATTCTTGTATTCAGAAAGAAAGTACAAACTGTTATTACCTTCAAAATAGCAGAGAGAAAAAAGACTATACATAATTACTTTGAATCAGTACACATAAAATAAGCTTTATTTTTCTCTACTAAACATAAAACAGACTAAGTTATTACGCTGCAAAAATAATATCAAGTAATAAAGAACTTAAGTATCTATTTAAATATAACGTTTTAATATATAATAAGCCTAATCGCAGCGTTTATATTCTTGAATATAATTAATTTTTTTCTACTCTTGCTAACTCGGTTTAAAACATACATAGAGCTAAGTGAAATTTTAAATGCAAATGAAATCACATGGATATGAACATAAATATATAAGCTATTTGTGGTGTTAATCAAATTAATCAAAATATATCGAGATTATCAGAAATCTTAGCTTTTTTGAAACGTCGATGATACCGAACATATTTCAACCATTTCTGTCGTCACCCACGTGATCTTAATGGAAACGAAAGACAAAATGACATGAGAGTTATCTTTCCGGAATATGACACCCTTGAAAAAAATATAATAAGTACTTCTCGATATTATCGTCAATATTATATATTTACAAATTTATGAAGTTCTTTGACACGTGTTAAAACGGAAACGAAGTCAAGTTAGTCTCCTGAAGTTGAATATTTAGGAATATAACGAATAAATTTGAAAAACATTAACATGTGAGTATTTGGGGTAGGCCTATATGGATTGTTTAAACAGCACATGGAGTTTATGTATGACATATCGATGGTCCGTAAGAGAATAACAAGTTTTGGATCCGATTTATCTGGAAACTAAACATGAGGGAAAAATGAGACTTTTATAAGTATTATTTCTTCACAAACTTGACATTTGCAGATTAAAAGAATATTGAATGTTGCTTTAATATATTATAACTTTTATGAAAACCTTGATACGGTAAGTTTACTATATTATTTATAATAATGAAAATGAAAGAAAATGGCTATATGTATGCATTCACAAAAAGAGGTGCCATTTTTTTGTTGTTGTTGTTCAAAACGAACTTGTATTACAAATATTTACAAAACAAATAAACACATATTCACGGAATTATTTTATGTATCTCTCAAATCAATTCTGAATATATAAAATATAAATACATGACATTTCAATGCTTCATTTTTAAGAAAACACATTTCAAATGGACCCACGCTTTGTGGTACACTTGCACAGAGAATGAACCAAAGATTAGAGAGGCCTCTTTTCAGTGTAGCGCCAATGGACCCACGCTTTGTGGTACACTTGCACAGAGAATGAACCAAAGATTAGAGAGGCCTCTTTTCAGTGTAGCGCCAATGCAACGCAGCAGTCCTTCCCGTAGCCAATATGCCAATCGGAAATTTACAATCGGAAACATGCAGCCAAAAAGAAATTTAATTTCAGAGCCTTTCAACCATGATAAGGAATTACTGTGCATGACCTAACCCCACTGATGCTTCCCTTTCAATGTCTTCTGGTGTGTGCATGGGTGAGCAGGAGACGGCACGTGTTAATGCCAGAACCTTTTTAGTCACGAGAGAGACGGCACGTGTTAAATTAATATCAGAACATTTTTAGTCACGAGAGGGAAAAAGAAAGGTGTGTGGTGATGGTGGTGGTGGTGGTGGTGTGTGTGTGTGTGGGAGGGGGGGGGGAATGGGCGGTGTTCGATGGCTGAAACAAGAGACAAGCGGTTATTAGTGGGTTCTTCACAAGCAACTTAAGTGTGAAATCAGCAATTAGAAATCAGCTACTGCGTTCGACAGCTGAGTCAGGAGCTAGACAAAGTACACACAGTTTCTTGAAGGCAATCTAAGTGTGAAAGCAGCAAAGTGGAATCTGGCATGCGCAGTCGGGCAGGCGTTCATCAAAAGGCGCGCTCAAAAGACCTGTCCGCTATTTCAGTTCAGTTCACCTCCTTACGAGTAGCAACTTTGTGGAAATGTAATTTTAAAACTTTATGCACAAATGTTCTGTGAAAAACGTCCAAAGCCATATAGTGCCGTGCACACCGAGCACTTTAATAAGAATGTATACGGTAGGAATTACAAATGTTCTGTGAAAAACTGTCCAAAGCCATATAGTGTCGTGCACACTGAGCACTTTAATAGGAATGTATACGGTAGGAATTACAAATGTCTCAGAAAAACCAGACCACGAAAAATAAAATGTCGGTGACTCTCCTTTAACTCATTCAACGTTAACGCGTAATAGTTAGGTGTGACGACTGCGCCAGGTCGCAGGAATGTAGGAAGGGTTAATGCCAGACTATCTTATTATCTTTCTTAACATGGCAACAACACTGCTGCACCTGATATCAAATAATAAATTTGTTGGCGGTGGTAGCTACATACACGAAGAAATATTTACGTTCCTCGATGCACACAAACATATGAAAACTAAAGCAAAGGGACAAGTTATTGTTTTCTTTGGAGAAATGTATTATCCCGTTTACATGAGAAATATCATATATCCTCACTCCTGATAGTTCTGTAAAATTATACGCAATTTCTAACAAGCTAGACACAAATATACTATAAATGCTGTGGTTTCGATTCCTATCACCAACTGTCGTTCCAATTTTTAAATTATGTTTTTCATTTAATGTCAGCAATTTTCTTGTTTTACCTAAGAAACTATTTCTAAAGGTCATAAATTTTATTGTCCCCATTCTGTTAGGTCGATAAGCAGTTTCGACTTTAGTTATGCCGGTGTCTGCTGTTTGCACCGTACACTCTAAAAAAACAATACGTGGAAACAAGAAATGTTGCTATGGTAATACATTGGTTGAATAAATGTGTCACAAGATAATTATTGATAGGAATGTTGCTATTATAATACATTGGTTGAATAAATGTGTCACAAGATATAATTATTGCTAGGAATGTTGCAAGGACAATGCACTGTTTAAATCTGGCAGAAGAGAATTATTATTAGGAATGTTGCTAGGACAATGCACTGTTTAAATCTGGCAGAAGAGAATTATTACTAGGAATGTTGCTAGGACAATGCACTGTTTAAATCTGGCAGAAGAGAATTATTACTAGGAATGTTGCTAGGACAATGCACTGTTTAAATCTGGCAGAAGAGAATTATTACTAGCATAATTCAGTGTTTAAAAGTACATCAAAATTCAGTGCTCGATGACAATTCATTCTTTAACGTCGGCACAATGGAACTATTACCATACTTTCTCCAGGGCTCCAGTAAAACTGTTAATCGAAAAGTACAACGGTAAAAGATAGCACACTAGAACTATTACAATCACACTGTTTAAAGGGGGGCAAAGTAGAACTATTACAATCACACTGTTTAAAAGGGGGGCAAAGTAGAACTATTACAATCACACTGTTTAAAGGGGGCAAAATAGAACTATTGCAATCACACTGTTTAAAGGGGGGGGGGGCAAAATAGAACTATTACAATCACACTGTTTAAAGGGGGGAATAGAACTATTACAATCACACTGTTTAAAGGGGGCAAAATAGAACTATTACAATCACACTGTTCAAAAATGGTGCAATAGAACGTGGTGGAGTAAATTTGCCTATTTCTATTTCTAAACTTAATTGTTATATAAATTGTTAAATTGTCAAAGTAACCCAAGTAAACAACTAGGAACTAGGGTTGAGAATATGCTAGAAAATGCTGATGCAATCCAAACCAGTCCCAACTGGATGAGTAGTTTTTCTGATTAATAATCTCATACTTGTTCATAACAAATTCATCCAATGGGGATGGATCGGAAGTTTCTCTGTTGAAGAAGTACTCTATTCTATCACTTTAAATCTGAACATAACTCGAGTCCAGTCAAGGCAATCGTTACTTATAGTAAGTTAACTGACTGATAGAGAAAGAATGGACTTAGAATATTTCATACATGTTTGGTACTGATCTATGATTTTAATTAGAAAATGTTTTTCTAATGGAACCATTTATTCTATGTTCATTAATTTAACTACGTTGAACATTATACTTGTGAATTTTGATTGATCCTATATTTTCTTATGTTGTGTGTATCAGGCTAAAGAAATTGTTGCAGGATTTTGTAAGTTGAGAATGTTCATAAGAGAGAAAGGAGTTTAAGATGAAATATGCCTGAAATTTAGAGCTTCCTTAATTTGAATTTTGCAGAGAAAGCAAGGTTTTTTCTTTCACTCCAGGCAGCAGTGACTACTGTACTTACTTGGTCACACTGTGGTGTGTGAATCCAGCATTGTCATCAACTTATCAGTAAAACGTGTTGCTGTAAGTTGATTCCTGTTAATTTTGTTTGAGAGCCAATACAGCAGGAATGGTGGCTTGAGTTTGGTCTTGAGAATTCACTAAGATTATGTTAATGTTCCTCATGGTGTGCTGAGTACTACACACGAAAATTCGAGACATTCCTCCTCGTGTGCTTGATAGTGCATGTGAAATTCAGGACGATTCTCTATGGTGTGCTTTTTGTGCTCATCGAAGATTCTGGAACAAATGAGTAACACACCTAGAAGGGATACGTGAACATGAATAAGAAAGACAGTGACTTGTTGCAAACCGCGTGATTGTGAACACATGCCGGCGACTGCTGCCCACCTTTGAAAAGGTTACGTGCATTTGACTTTCTCATTATTTCTCTGAAACTCTAATCTCATTTCCGTGAGGATATCAGTGAACTTGATTATAGATTTATGTTGTTGACTTCTAGGCCTATGCTAGGATAAAATAAATGATTGTCTAGCATTAATTTAACATTGTTGTGAAGTGATGTAAATGTCAATTATCTTTGATTTTATTCATATATTGTATATTTGATTTAATAAATTTATTGACCCTCTTACATATACTGATAACCATATGTTGGAGAGACAGTGGATGGATGGGGGAATCGCTAAATATAGATTAAAAGACTGTCTTCTCCTCTGGTAAGAAGTTTTCCACCTATGGAAATATTGTGCCACAGTAACTGTTTTTCTTAATGTTGTGGAAGAGAAAACATTTACAGCGCCCGCATATCCGGCAAGTGAAAGGGGTAAGTGGTTCTTTGGGGGATATTATTAATAACATAAATTGAGATTCTCATCATTTGTAATTGGCTATGGATGATTAACTAATAATAATAATAATAATAATAACTGATAATTAAGATGGCATTGGCATCACAGAACTATTATAATCACACTTTTTAAAGATGACACTATAAAACTGTTACAATCACACTGTTTAAAGATGCCACTCGAAAACTATTACAATCACACTGTTTAAAGATTGTACAATACAACTATTACAATTAAACTTTTAAAGATGGCACTATAAAACTATTGTAATCACACTGTTTAAATATGACACAACTGAACTAATGTAATCACACTGTTTAAATATGGCACAACTGAACTATTACAATCACACTGTTTAAATATGACACAACTGAACTATTACAATCACACTGTTTAAATATGACACAACTGAACTATTACAATCACACTGTTTAAATATGGCACAACTGAACTATTACAATCACACTGTTTAAATATGACACAACTGAACTATTACAATCACACTGTTTAAATATGACACAACTGAACTATTACAATCACACTGTTTAAATATGACACAACTGAACTATTTCAATCACACTGTTTAAATATGACACAACTGAACTATTTCAATCACACTGTTTAAATATGACACA